>CM053586.1:136304434-136336980 GCA_028646515.1 Pseudochirops corinnae
CACTCAAAGCAAAAAGAGTTCACAGCCGCAGCCACTGCCTCTGACGCTGCTTCCAGTCCACACTGCACAGAGACTAGCTTGGTTCCGGGTTCTCTTGCTCCACCCCTTCCTGCTACGTCAGCAAGCTCAAGGGGCGTGGAAGATCTTCAAATCCTAGTATCGTTACACTTGGCATCTCTTTCCTTTTGCTCTAACATTGCTTCAAGGTCCATGCTGTATCTCTAGGTACATCTTCTGTCCACAGTATAATGGTTTTTTTTCATAAAAAAAAATTAACACTGCTTTTTGGTCATGTGCCCTAGAAATCTTCATTTGAAAGGGAAAGAGTTTGCTCAATAACTTCGAGCATCTTCTCCCTATCACTGTCTGGTTCCTCCAAGAACCTCAATTTTAAGAAGGATGCCTAGGCCAGCCACATTTTCAATCCTCTCCAGGATGCACTCCTATCTCTCTAGATTTTCTCCACCATACTCAGTTGTAGGGATCCTCCTCCCTTCTTCTCCCATGTTAAGCCTCCTTTTATCAGTTGTCTTACCCCATTAAGTTCCTTAAGTAGAGGGAATAGTTTTCTTTCTGCTTGTATTTGTATTACCAGTGCTTAGCACAATCCTAGCATATAATAAGCAATTAATAAATGTTTTGTTGGCATTACTTGACTTGTCAATTTTTCCACCACAGTATTTCTAACAACTACCCCCATTCTATCCATTCACACAATGACCATCCTATTTCAGACGGTCATCACCTCTCACCTGAAGTCAAAGAATCTGAGTTCAAATCCTAACTCTGTCACTTACAATCTGTATTGATTAATTTGCATAACTACTCTGGGCCTCCTCTGTTTCTTAATCTGTAAAAGAAATAGCAATGCATAAGATGGTCTCTAAGACCCCTTCTAGCTCCAAAATCAATGATCCTATGAATATTGTAATAACCTCTGAAATGATCTTGCTATGTGCAATCTCTCTATGCTCTAATCCATGTTCTACAAAACTGCCAGACTTCTAACCACAAGGTGAAACAACTTCTCTAACTTATACATAGATGGTTCATAAATGCTTGGGTAACTGAATTGAATGTTGCCTGTTAGAATATAAGCTCCTTGCAGAACAAGGAAAACTTTGTACACAATTACAGACATATCATCTGTGACAATGTAAAGATAAGCTTGAGCAGCTTTCCAGAGGACTGCTGCTGTGAAGAGCTCTAAGGTTCTGATCACATAGTATAGTGAACTCTCTATTTATTCAGCAGTAATCTAAGACAAAACATTCATAGAAACCAAAGGACAGCATTCATAATGATATAACATAGCAACTTATCACTACAGTGGCCACATAGTTTTAAACAAAAGATACAATTCAGTAAGTCCTTAGCTCAATCAACCTGAAGGGGCAATACCCCTTAAGGGATACAAGGTTGGAAGGTCTCCCACCCCTAGGTCACATTGTCTTAATCTCTTCAGTCAAAAAGTCTTCTTTCTTCTTGATTGGAGATTAGTTTCCAGTTATTCTTAACTCAATCATCCTTTAGGGATACAAGGTACAAAGGACAAAGTTCTCCCACCCCTAGGCCACAGTAAATCATGATCTTCTCAGTCAGCACTAAGTACCCAAGGAGAGATCTTTTCATCTTGGCTGGTTGCTGGCTCCCAGATGCCATGGTTCCTCTTCCATGAGTCCAGCTCTTGTGTGAATCTACCTAACCATCACCTGGATTCACAGGCAGGCAGTTCTCAGCTCTTTGTCTAGCTCCTCATCCAATTCCTCGTCTAGTTCCTTGTCCAGCTCCCATTCCATATTGAAGCTCACAGTGTCCAGTTCACCTCAAGTCCTTTCCAGTCTCTGTTTCTGGGAAGACAAAGTTTAACAGAACCAAAACAACATTAACACACATTGCTGGTACCATCTTCAATTCACTTTCTTCCTGTGAAATCAACACAGACCCACAAACAAGGTCCAAGAAGTCAACCCAAATCATCAGCATAGTCCCAGGAACTCTGAAACCCTCCTCTAGGACTTCTGTAAACAGACAACAAGAAGGCTTCCAGTAAGGTCCCATGTCTTCTGTACAAAGTATCACAAACACAAATCAACACAGACAAAGAGACAGTGCCAGCCACCACAAGTGTTCCCTTCTCGATTCTGTTCAGTCACAGCTTGTGTTCCTCCTTATATATGGTGGCTGTCCTTCCTGTCCCACCCTTCCTGTTGTGTCAGCAAGTTCCTCTTACCTTCAAATAACAAGGGGCCCAAACAATGTGCTAAATACTTAAGCAGCTGAAACAAGGTGTTAAGTACTTCTTTGCTTGCCATTACAGATGACTAACTTTGATAGACTGGGCTCCTCTCAGCAATGCAAGGTTATAAGACAACTCCAGGGGACTCATAATGGAGAGCACTTTCTACATCCAGAGAAAAAACTACAGTCTGAATGTAGATTGAAGCAAACTACTTGCTCTCTTTTGTGTTTTATTTTGCTTCATTCCTTCTTGTCGTTCACTCCATTGGTCATAATTCTTCTTTATAACTTGGCTAATGTTTAATGTGATAGTATTTGAAAACCTATATCAGACTGCATGCCACCTTGGCGTGGCTGGGGGAGCAGAGAGGAGAGGGAGGAGGGGAAAATTTGGGACTCAAGGGATTGTGGAACTGAATGTCATAAAGTAAAAGTAAATTAAAAAATTTTAAAAAATAAGTACACAACAGGACACACACACACATATATATATTTATATATGTATATGTATGTATGTATTATGTATATGCTCCTTCCAAGTAAGGGTTGTATGTTGTTTCATTCTTCGTACTCATATGCTTAGCACTAATCCAGGGTCTAGTATATAACAAATGTTTGCCAAAGTACTGTTAATTGATTGTTCCTCTCTCCTTCACCACCAAAAAAAAAAATGTATATGGCAGCTAGATGTTGTACTACACAGGGTGGGTGCTAGGCCTAGAGTTGGGAGAACTTGAGTGCAAATCTAGTCACTTAGCCTCTGCCTGCCTATGTTTCTTCAGTTTTGAAATGTGAATAATAATAGTATCTACCTTGCAGGGTCACTGTGGAGAGAAATGAGTTGCTTATAAAGCACTGAGCATGGTGCCTGGCACAGAGTAGAGTCTTGTCTTCTTCTCTTGGGCAGCTAGGTGGCTAGTGGTTGGAGCTCTGGGCTTTGAGTCAAGAATACTCATCTTTATGAACTCAAATCTGCCCCTAAATACTTACTAGTCGTGCAACCCTGGGCAAGGCACTTACCCTTATTCACCTCACTTTCCTAATTGGTAAAATGAACTGGAGAAGTAAATGGCAAATCAATCACTCCTACATCTTTGCCAAGAAAACCCCAAATGGGGTCATGGAGGGTGAGATATGACTGAGACAACAGAAAAAAATTGCCTTCTCTTAGTCACTTTGTCACATCAAAGACAAAGTATCATTCTACAGACTTAACTTAGTGTGAATTCTTATATATATGAGTAGTATTAGCAATCTTATGGTTGATTAAAATGTAATTAAAAATACTACTCAGAGCATCCTTGTCCTTTTAGAAGAGACTGGCAATAAACCAGTAAGGGAGCATTTATTTTAATTACCAGCACATGCACTTCAGTGTACGAAGTTTTCTGTTCACCCTGGATGTACTCAATTTAGCATGTTGTTAACACCAGTGACCATAAACACCAACCCTCAGTCTATATGAGTTTCTAAATTTGGCATTTACCAACCTTCCCTTAAAGAGCCAGACCAAACTATGTAAAGCTGTCAGATGGTTCTTCTGAGGCATACTTTTTGTAAGTCAGGGAAGTGGGAGAAAATGCCATTCATCTTGAGAGGTAATCACACTCAAGAAATCTAGTATGACAATTGATCATGATGGATTGGGATCTGACAGTCTGATACCTGGGCCTGGAAAGCTGAGGCTGCAAATGGATATCCTCAATCGATCTCACAAAGAGGTCCATAAAGTTAGAAGTTTCCTCACTTAATATATGAGAAAACTTAGATGAGAGGTAAAATCACTTGTCTAGGGTCACACAAATAGCAAATGGCAGAGCTAAGATTTGAACCTAGATTTCTTCGTAAGCTCCCTGAGATATAATGACCATGTATAGGACAATAACCCAAACATCATATACACAAGTGAGGTAAGAGCACAGTACTCATCATAGAGTCCCATTACATCCCTGTAAATACCCCCAGAGTGAATACTGGGGCTATATCTCAAATATTACAGAGACCTAGAAAAGTTTATAGTCTTATGCTTCAGTACCATGATGATCTGAGAGCCCCTAGTTGACCTGGGAGAATCTCACTGTTGCAGAGCTTATCAAGAAGATCCCTTTTGGGGGGAAAAAGGAGACCAAGGAAGAACTCCATCATCCTATCTGCAATTTCTAGTGAATGTGTTGGGACTGTGCCTAGGAGGAATATCACATGCCAGGAATTAGAACCAATTAGTAGGCAAATTCTAGACTCAGGCCCACTCACCTTTCATATCAATGACTTCTGTCAACAAAGCTGATCAGGCCAAGACTAGCCAAACTGAGCAATCAGGGCAGCCAGGCTCCACAGTCCATCTATTCTCCTTTCACATATAAACTCTGTTGTTGTTTGTCATTGTTGTTGTTCTAGGCTGATCTACTGTAGGATGGCACCTTGGTAGTTTATGTCTCATAAGTCATTCAATAGTTAACAATTATTTAGCCACAGTAGTGTATTCAATAAGTATAAACATTAAGGACATCTTGAGTTAATTCAGCTGAGCAAAAGCTCTCCTACCTCTGAGTCGCCCAGTATAAGCCACCAGCCAAGAACCAGAAAAAGCCTATAGCTCCTTGTGACTGTTCTATAGAGGGGTAACGAAAAAGTAAGTAGCTTTAAGTTGTACAAAGTGTTTCATATTAATTATCTCATTTGATCCTCACAACAATCCTTTGAGGTAGGTTGCATTATTATCCACATTCTAAAGATGAGGAAACTGAATATAAAAGAGGCCAAATGACTTGTCCTAGGTTATACAACTTATTAGTGTCTAAGACAGGAATTGAACTAGAGTTTCCCTGACTCCAAGTCTAACACTCTATCCCCCAAGATATCTAGCTATCTCCAAGTTTCAACAGCCTGAGTCTTTAGTACTCTGATTCAATTAAGTCGCTGGGACAGTTTTATTACTTTTTATGGAACAATTATCCTACCTTGTATGGAGGCATGTTGTTAGGCTATTGCTAACACCAGGGTCTCCTTAACTCTTTCCTGAGGTACCTCCTGCCAGAAAACCTGAGCTTTCCAGTTGTTTCTCATCCTTTCTGTGTCTCTTTTCCCTCATCATTGAACATATATTACTCACTAAACTTAGTTCCGTGAGTCAGAAGGAACCTCAGAAGACAGTCATGTAGTCTAACTTCTACCTCAATAGGAAGCTTCAGTGGGGTATCACTGACCAGCAGTCACAAGGTCCCCATTGGAGGCTTCCATAGAAATTGAATATTCTATCTGCCAAAATAACAATCCTGCAATTCTTACTTTTTTCTACTAGTTCTATTATCTGGGGTCAAATAACATCAGTCTAATTGTTTTTCCAAATGAAAGTCCTTCACATATTTGTTACCTTCTTTTTGTAATATGTCTTACTTAAAAGTGGAAGAGGTTGAAGGGGGAAATTCTCAATTGGATGGATTTATAGATGAATGTTTGTCTAGGACTTTTGAAAACTCCTCTCCTTAAAGGGTGTAGATTTAGACATGAGCACCAAGGCAAGGGATAAAAAGCAACTCCTAATTAAGTCTAAATGAATGGGTCAGAGCCAAGATGAATTAATTTAGGTCCATCCCTGGAAATTTCCAAAGGCAGAGGTGAACTCTAGTTCTTAGGCAAACTCTAGTTGTAAAAGCTACATCTTTCCAATTACCTACAAAAGAAGTCTTCATCAAGGACTCTAAACTTCTTTTCACCATTCTTTTAGAAAAAAGCAACAGGTGTATTGTGGCATGTGTGTGCGTGTGTGTGTGTGTGTGTGTGTGTGTGTGTGTGAGTAAGGAGAAGATATTCTCTTCCCTTCTCCCCCACTCCAGAAAGCCAAGAGTCATTAATGATTGTCTTGTGACAGCCACGTAGACAGAACATTATGAATTTCTGAACCCTGATTTTCTGCACAAGTTCCTAACAATTTTCTCTCTAACAAACTCAAGTTCATGAGTTCTGGAACCAAGCTTTTTAGCTAAAGAAGAGAAATTTCCTGGACAATGACAGCCTAGGGGTAAGGGGAGGCAAGAAGGAAGAAAGGGAATTTCCCTAAGTCCAAGAGTTCAGTGATCCAGTTTTATATCCAGATAAGATGTTGAAATTTCCTACCATTACCAAATGATTCCAACATGCCTGGTTTCTGATCTGTTCTCCATCTCATCTCCATCTCCAACTCATGAATTTCTTCCTTCTTGCTCAGTAATTAGTAGTATGCTCATAATATTTCTTTATTTTCTCCTTCTGTTGGTCATCATCAAAATTATTGCTACCAAATCCCCACCCTCTCCCATTAATGAATGTATTCAAGTGCATGTAATTAATAACAATGTTATTATAACAGCTCTTTTTAAAATGCCTTCCTTTTGAAAAAGATATAGTCTTCCATGCCATTTTTCACTCATGCTGATTCCCACCAAATCTTAATATATATATATATATATATATATATTTATAATTAATATTATTTTACATATATATGGAATTAAATTTATCTCCATCCTCTAACTTTGACTTTAGCCAAGAATGCTTTAATACTGTACTCCAAAAGAATGGGTAAAAAACAGTACCTTACATTTGTACACCACTTTACAGTTTGCAAACTGCTTCCACATCCATTGTCTCATTTGATACTCACAATGACCCTGAGAAGTAGGAAAGTGTAATGGCAAGCAAGCAAGTACTTAGTGCCTTGTTTCGGTTGAGTGTTGCCCAGGATTATATCAAGTCTTTGTTAAGAAACAGAACTTGTGAAACCCATAGTGGGAGGGACTTGCCAAAGAGAGGAACAGGAAAACATAAAAGGTGGGTGGAACTGGAAGGAATTGAAGATACAAAAGGAGGAGAGAGCAGAACTGGTAGGAAGCATGACTGTGGTACCAGCACTTTGTCTGTCTGTATTGATGCTACTTTTTCAGATCTGTCTGCTGATAGAGGACATTGTTGTTGTTACAGAAGCCCTGGGACCTTACTGCTGGTTCAGAAGCCCTAAAAGAGGATTTTCTTATTGTCTGTTTACAAAAGTCCTGGAAGAGACTTTTACTGATGTTTTCAGAGGTCCTGGGACTTTACTGATGATTTGTGTTGATTTCTCTGATCTTGTTTGTGGGCCGGTGTTGATTTCACAGGCAGAAAGTAGATTGATGATAGTGCCAACAATATATATCAATGTTGCCTTGGCTCTGTTAAGCTTTGTCTTCCCAGAAACAGAAACTGTGAAGGACTTCAGGTGGACTTGACACTGTAAGTTTCCATATGGAATGGGAGCTGGACAAGGAACTGGACGAGGAATTGGATGAGGAGCTAGGAACTGAGGAACTGAGAGCTGCCTACCTGTGAATCCAGGTGGCAGTTGGGTAAATTCAGGCTAAAGCTGGGACCATGGAAGAAGAACCATGGAATCTGAGAGTCAGCAACATGCCAAGATGAAAAGACCTCTTCTTGGGTACTTAATGCTGACTGAAAAGGTCATGATTTACTGTGGTCTAGGGGTGGGAGAACTTTGTACTTTATGCCTTGTACCTGTTAACTATGATCGATGATCGAGTTAAGGATGATTGGAAACTAATCTCTAATCAAGAAGAAAGAAGACTTTTTGACTGAGAGATTAAGACAATGTGACCTAGGGGTGGAAAACTTTCACTTTTGTACTTTGTGTCCCTTAAGGAGGATTGATTCTTAAGGATGATTGAGTTAAGGACTTACTGAATGATATCTTTTGTTTAAAAGTATGTGGCCACTTTAGCGAAAACTAAGTGGCCACTTTAGTCATAAGTTGTTATGTTATAACATTGTGAATGCTGTAATTTGGTTTCTGTGAATGTTTTGCTTTATTTACTGCTATATAGAGAATTCACTGTACTATGTGATCAGAACCTTAAAGCTGTTCACAACAGCACTCCTCTGGAAAGCTGCTTGTGGTTGGCTTTACAGAAGGGAAAATTTTACCCCCATTTCCCAAAATAAAGAACAGAAATTTTGGGAGACCAGTCTTTGAACATCTTCAGATTGAACAAATCTTAGCAATGATTTAAAGTTTGATCAAATAAATCAAGCCTAGAACCACCACAAGACACTACCAGATCATCCAAGCCTCATTTTAAGATGCACCAGATGGGCCTTTCCAAGATGGCAACCATAACTATATGGAGAATGCAACCACATTCAGAGTCACTGAGGCAGAGTTATTGAGCTCTACTCACCAGGTATCACCAGCAGAGCTGCTCCCATCAATTGTTATTCTTCCTGAAGTCATTCCTCAAAAAGGAGCAATCTTACTATCTCAATCCAAGTGATTATGAATCCCTAGGTTCTTAAGAGTAAAAATAATTGACTTTCCTAATCCCGTTTCCTCATCCTTATACATCTCAGCCCTAACCCTCCCAAATCTCTATCAAGTTTTGTCCTCTCTTCCCACTATGTCTGCTCAAATGAACATAATTAACAAAGTTATCATTTCAATATTTCTCTCATAGAGACCCAGTTCCTCCTTAATAGTACTGAAACCCTAGATCAGTCTTTCCAGTCTTGGTTGTGTATTATCTCAAACATTCTCTCCCCCTCATCTCGCAACAATTGCCTCATGGAAGTCAGGTAGATAGAATATTGTGAATTTCTGAACCCCAACTTTCTGTACAAGTTCCAAAGAATTGTCTCTCTATAACAACCTCAACTTCTAGAACCAAGCTTTTTAGCCATAGAAGAGAGATTCCGTGGACAATGCCAGACCCGGGGGAGGAGGAGGGAAAAGTGAAGAAGGGAAATTTCCCTAAGTCCAAGAGTTCAATGATCCAACTTTCGATCCAGAGATGGTGAGGAGGAATAGTCCATGCTCCCAAATACCATTTCAAGACTCCTTCTCAATCATTACCCCTTAGCAACCTCTCCCTCTTTGAGACTCACTATATCTAGACTTTTTACTCAATCTTGAATCTGGTGTTAGCTACCAGGACATTATTTATACTGTCCCTGTTGTCTCTACCTCTCTCTATTTCTTTCTCACTCTCAACTTGTATTCTACTTATACCAATTTATGCATACATATTCTTGACAATTATACTTGGAATGTTCATGACAATTTCATAAGACAATAAACAAGGCATTTATCTCAACTTCCCTGTTAAACTTTGCATGCATGTCAGGCATTGTTTTTTTAATCACAAAAACAAAAAAATGTTACTCTTAAGGGTTTTGTTTCATTTTTTTACTGCTGTGTTTGATATAGGATATCAAGCAAATGATTTTTAGTGCATCTTTACTTGTATATTTATCTCTGTCATTTAGATACAAATAAAAATAAGTATAGTAAAAATAAAGAGAGTGGACAGCAGGTAACTTTACTAACAACGGAATAAAAACCATGTTTACCCTTCTCTAGAGTAAATTGACTAAGCTAAAACTTTGTCTTAAGGAACATTTTTGCAACTGTAGTCATAAAGTCATGTGGTATGACATTCAATATCTATGTTTCTGCCACAGTCGTGAGTACTTCATACCTAAAGTGTCCACAATAAGTACACCTACGGTTAGAATTAATTATCCCTTTTCCACTCCTCTTTCCCACAATAGGCCAATATGTAGGCAGTTTTCTTTACACAGGCACATGAGCTATTTTAACCCTGATCTTGCGAAATCTAAATGTACCAAAAGTACCATATCCATTTATCCAATATACATAGTATCTTGAGGTTACAAATGCCCATATGTATTGGTCACCAGATAAAAACAGATAAATCCTCAAAAGTTAACTGGCTTTACTTGCATAATATTAAGTGTTAAAATCATATGGGGGGTGGCTAGGTGGCACAGTGAATAGATCACCGGCCCTGAATCAGAAGGACTTGAGTTCAAATCTGGCCTCAGATAGAACATTTGGTAATGTTAGTAAGATTAGTAAAAACATATTTATTAGCCATATGACCTTGGGCAAGTCACTTAACCCCAATTGCCCTACCTTCCCCCCTCCAAAAAAAATTAAAATTAAAAAAATTAAATCATATGGGGAGTATAGATATAACTACAATTTATACAGTGCTTGAAGATATACAAAGTACTTTAGAAAATTTTGTTGTTTTATCCTCACAAAAACTCTAGGATTTAGGTGCTATAATTACTGACTAGGAAATTGGAGCAGGAAGAAGTTAACTGTCTTGATCAGGGTCACACAGCTAGTAAATGTCTGATGCCTGATTTGAACACATATCTCCCCAACTTCATGGCCAACACCCTATCTACTACCATACTTAGTTGATCCATAAAAGAGCAAAATAAACTTGTTATAAATCAAAAACAAAAACTATTTGGAGGACATCATGGATATCAAGTGGTCTACTGTGTAAATTTTAGAATAAGGCAGACAACAGTTGAAAGGCTGCCTAATACTCCTGTCGTTCTCCTGAATCAGTCTGACCTCCTCAAGTTTCTGATGTCCACAATGTCAAGTTGATTCACAATCATTGCATTATTAGTGTGTTGTATTTGTGTGATTTTCTATTTAACATATCAAGTTTAGCAATGACATCTGCAAAAGATATGTTTGCAAAGGAATGAGTGATCTTTGTGTAGGAAGTTCAAATATTTGCAATAGAACTCACCGAAGTTCAAGGTCAAACCCAATCATATAGTATATATTAGATGGATATCTTCTTGGCTAATTTCAATTTTGCTAATTTGCTGATATATGTGTGATTGATCCAATATTCCTTTCTTGTTCTCACCAGCAGTAACCTCAGCCAAATGATTTTAATCTTTTATTTTCAAATAGAAAACTTTGCTTTCTTCTTGCAAAGCAATAGGAACCAACAACTTTTTAGATATTGACTATACATCATTGCTCATACAGCTGAGCTCAGTCTCAATTGTCTCTCCATATTCTCAAGCTTTCTGCTGCTTTTTTCCCCTCAGCACTTTCCCTCAATACTTGAAAAGACCCTTCAAAATTATATCCAACCTCCAACAATGTTTTTGTAAGCAACAGGGAGAAGATTCATCTCTTCCATGTGTAATTCATCTCCTTACTCAATTAAAGACTTTAAGCAGATTGCCATGTTGTCATATCTCTCAGCCTGCTCAGCCAATTTGGCCATTTGCACCAGATCATTTTTGTGAATTCTGTGCCTAGAGTCAGAGGTGGTGACAGACTGATAGTTGGGAGTTCTATAGTCTCTGGATAGTATCAGTGGCAGAAACTGAGCTAAAACTATGTCCCAGTATCTTTCAGCTCACAGGTTCTAACCTCTCAATTCAATGCCTGACTTATAGTCTTTCCCTTTACTGTACTCTCATCTTTATTCTAAGGAACTTCAAAAACATGTTGCTATTACTTCAATAGTTCTACTTCCCTTTTCCTCATTCAACTTCACTCTAGTGACTGTAGTGCATGTCAGTTAAATGCAGTGATGGACATACACTTAATCTTGCAATTATCTACAAATGTTCAACTTCCCTGTTGAAAAACTCCAAAATTATATATCCAGTCATAGTCCTCTATCATTCTATTTCTCCATGTACCTCACTCCAAAATCTATTCTTTGTCCTCACTAGGACCTTGAATTCCTATTTCCTACAACAGGAATTAGCTTTTCCCTGTTTTCTAAACTTGGAATAGTTTTCCCTAAAAAAAGCAACAAAATAGTCTCTAAATCTGATTGGCCCCTACTTCCCTGAAGCACCTTCCTGAGATCACCTAAGGGCATAAAAAATCTCACCCAGGGACCAGTTGGGGCCCCTTGGACTTAGTTGAATTCTTATGACCATTCATGTCAGCGTATCCTTCACAATATGTTGCCCTACTAAACATATGCATTTTCGTACAGAAATGAGGGGGTTCTAATCCAGAGAAAATAAATGCCTCATATCCATGTTGCATATCTTTGCAATATCAGGTCAAAAGTATAACTCCTTTTGTTAACTGTTCAATGACTTGTGAATTCCTCATTCTATCTCAATATGAAAACCGATCTAAGAGAATACAGCCATTAGGTCTGCCTCTAATATTCAGCAGGAAATAGTAAAGGATATGGGAACTACTTCAGTGGTCTTAAGAAATACCTGAAGGGTGCAAGAAATTTTGAGAGAAAGAGATTAATATGAGAAGTATGAAAAATACTTATATGAACTCATACAAAGTGTAATAAGCAAAGCCAGAAAAATTTATAGAAAGAAAGACAGATAAATAGAAGGAAGGAAGGAAGAAGGAAGGAAGGAAGGAAAGAAGGAAGGAAAGAAGGAAGGAAGGGACAGAGGGAGGGAAGAAGGAAGGAAGGAAGGAAGGAAGGAAGGAAGGAAGGGACAGAGGGAGGGAGGGAAGGAGGAAGGAAGGAAGAAAGGAAGGAAGGAAGGAAGGAAGGAAGGAAGGAAGGAAGGAAGGGAGGGAGGAAAGAAGGAAGAAGGAAGAAAGACAGAAAAATAAGGTAGGGAAAAGTAATTTGGCCTAAGACATAACCTTTTCACAAACACTAAAAATACAGTTCTGATGACGTATAATACTCTCATTATTTTTAAAGGATATTCACAATCCCATCATGATTTATTCAACAGTACAGTTCATCAGTGTTTTCTTGATGTTCTTTCAGTGACTGAATTCTGTATCCTCAATGCATTGTTAATGTAATTTTGTTAATGGTTACAATCTTTTATTTTATTTATGTCATTTCATCATCTGTTGCATCAACAGTGTTAAGATCATGAAAATCACTGAAATTAAAAATTAAGACCATGATGTCACACTCTCATCTCACTATGGTAAATGGAAATGCAATATTCATCATCTCATGTAACTATTAAAGAACACATGTGTTCTAATAATAATTCACTTCTTCAAATATCCCTGGTTCCATCAGTGGGGGTACCACCCAATATTGATGTATATCACTACCTATCCATGACTTAATGGATGGACTTCATGAGTTGCTTTAACCAAAAAACTGTATCTACTGTTAGCTGAGCTTCTAGTAATGACAATACAAACTCGCTGGATCTCCAAAAAGATGTACAGATACCAAATTCTCTCAGATGTTTCATTGAAATGATAATAAACATCATAGCACATCAAATCCATTGAATCACAGAGTCATGGATTATTAAGAGAGAGTCATAGATTATTGAGAATTTGAGTCATGAATTATTGGAAAGATATTTTAGAGAAAACAGATGCTTAATAAGTGGAAGGGGTCGTAGACATTACTTATTCCAATATACTCATTAGTCAGTAAAGTAATTGAGATCCAGAAAGTAAATGACTTGCCTCAAACCACATTGTCAGAGCATGAACTAGAACCTGGGCCTTATGACTCCAAATCAAGGGTTCTCTCCAGTATAACACATCGCCTCTTGCCAGCATTCTTTTTGAAGGGATAAGAATAATAAAGCACATAGCTAGCACTTTAATGTTTGCAAAGAACTTTACAAATGTTGTATCATTTGGCCCCTGCAACAATTTTGGGAGTTAAGTGTTATTATTGTCCCCATTTTATAGATAAGGAAACCAAGGCAGAAGTCACTTGCCCATGGTTGCAGAGATAGTAAGTGTCTAAGACTAGACTTGAATTCATCTCTTCCCGATTCCAGGTCCAACACTGAAGCCAATGCACTACCTAGTTTTCTCATTATTCATTGACAAGAATAATCATGCCTCTATCTCTAATTACAGATCTTCAACCTCACTGATCATATATCTTTGATATTGATAAATTCCTACAGACTGTTCCTGTAACATTAAGCAGAGAACAAATACCTTTTTTTTTTTTGGAGGGGGGAAGGCAGCAAAGTGGGGTCAAGTGACTTGCCCAAGGTCACATGACTACTAAGTGTGTCAAGTGTCTGAGGTCGGATTTGAACTCAGGTCCTTCTGAATCCAGGGCCGGTGCTCTATTCACTGTGTACCTAGTCACCCCTACCTTTTTTTTAATATGTAGTTAGTGTAGAATATTTAAAAAAAAATTATTCAATCATACCAGCCCATGTAGAAACATAAACATTGACATACAGAAGCACTGGAAGTCAGTATCCTATATTGAAAAGAATTGGAAGTCAAGAGACCTAGGTGTTTTTACCAGCTCTGACACTACAACATGTGTGAGTTTAACTTCTATAAGCCTCAGTTTCTTCATTCACAAAATGAAGGAATTAGACTAAATTCTTTCTTAGGTTACTTTCAATGATAAATATCCCTGATTCACATCAATCAACATGTTTTTTTAACAGGATCACACAATTTAATTTCACTAGCATCTCAATTAACATATTAATATGGATCTTAAGGCAAGGAGAAGGAAATTTAATTAATTCTGGAATCCAATATTAATGTAGATTAAATGTTGAGCGGGATGACAAATAAAATTTATATCGTTTTTCCCTATCATCTATTACATGTCATGGACAGTATTAAGAACAGGGAAATCCAATACTCTTCTGTTTCTCAGTATATTCATCAGACTTTCCAGGAAAATAGGATTGCTTAACTTCTCTAAGCCAACTTTGTTGAGAATAAAAAGCACAGAATCAAGGAGGTTTAAAACCTAATCTTAATCCCTTTTTAATGGTCCACACAGAGATCACTGAGGAATACAGCCAGAAAATACATAGACCCTTCTTAACAAAACCAAAAAGTCATTACTCACTCAAATTTAAACTTACACTTTCTTATTTTACACTGCTCCCTTGGAAGGACTTCTTTTGTAACTGAGTGAATTTTTCAATAGAACTCAGTATTTTTTTTTTAATAGTTTCTGGTCTAAATATTTAGAAAGAGAATCAAGTATACCATTTTTTGGGACAGAGTCTCAACATTGTATTCCAGTTGTCCTTTTATTTTTTTTTCATACAAATTTGTTCAGATATTAACTGCCAAATACTAGCATGAAAGAAGGCACACAGAATCAAGTAAACTACCTTTTCATGTATAGCTCAGCCAATCTAGTTTCATCCTAGTCCTGGAGACACCCTAGTCCTGACCCCAAAATTCATTCTCCAAAGGTAGTCTCAAAGTAGATAAGCTCAAGAAAAAATTTTATAACCAAAATTTCACCCACCTCTCCAATGAACCTTTTCTTTGAACTTTAAATTATTTGGCCTATCTGTATCACCTATTTTTCATCTCTCCTCATCTCTGTGTTACTGGAACACAGAAATGAAAACTGGAAGATGGCCAGAAAACCTTTGTCAGTAGCCAAGACTAATGCTAGTCAAACTAAGGCTTTCTCATACTGAACAGTCTAAGTGAGGTTTTTTTTCATACTTTTTGTTCTTCTCTCATCACAAATACTAGAAAAGGATGTGGTTCAATTCAGCAAGCCTGTAATAAATGCTTAATTTTTGTTCTGGGGAGACAAAGACAATAGAAAAAGAATTCTTATGAAGATACATTATCCTAACAAAACTTCTTTAGAAATTGGACTAAGATGAAATTTTACACCTTCCATTAATGAGAGGCAGGACTAAAATTCAGTTCTTCCTGACTGAAATTCCAGGATTTACTTAAAAGAATGCCTTCTGACCCTCAGGTATGTCAGCAATCTAACATGAGGACAAGAGATTGCTAAATATTCTGATTAGCTTATTCTCCCACTCAATGGCAATCCTTTAAAAAATCTAGCTATCTATTAACAAATCACTTAGACCTCATAGAGGACAATAGGTATTTCCTTATAAAAGCAATCATTGTAATACCAGTGTAATGCCATCAATGGCAAGTACTCTCAACATCTATCACCCTAAGCAAACCATTTCAATTTCTCCCAACCTTTCTGCAACAAAAGGTCGGGAATCCAAATTTACTTCAGTTCACTGTTCATTAGAGCAATTTATCTCTAACTAAGTGAATATCAGGTTTTCAGGATCTGGAAACTGATGCTGCTTGACCCAGGATTTTGGTTCAATACAGGAATTCTATTCTCACCTTTGAGGTGACTGGCCTAGGCCATGGAAGAGCATAGGCCAAAATAGGCAGCAATGGTTTAAGCAACTGACAGTAGCATTTGGGTTGTATTGATAGGTTTGGGTTGGCAGGATGGGAATAAAAATTCCACAGAACTGTTGCCTACCTCTAGTTGAAGATTCCTGTCTCTCCTTACCTTCTCTGGAGAAGGTATTCTCATTGCTCTGAGACAAACTTATTTTGTCTACTTGGCAATGCTTCTTTAAAACTATCTACATCTTCCTTGTTGTTGTTCAATCATTTTAGCTGATCTTACTCTTTGTGATCCCATTTGGGGTTTTCTTGGCAAAGATATTGGAGTAGTTTGCCATTTTCTTTTTACGATGAGGAAACTGAGTCAAAGAGGGTTAAGAGACTTGTCCAGGGTCACAAATCTAGTAAGTACCTGAGGCTGAATTAGAGCTCAGGTCTTTTTTATTCTAGGCACAGTGCTCTATCCATTGTGCCATCTAGCCATTCCTACAGCTATGTTTGAGAAAATTCAAACTTGTTTATCTAAAGTAAGTTTATTCTGTCCAGTGCAATTGCTTTTGAAGTATCTGCTCAGAGGCAGAGCTAAGATGGCAGAGAAAACACAGTGATTTCTCTGAGTTTTCCCCCAAACCCTCCAAATACCTCTAAATAATATTATAAAACAATTCCCGAAGTGACAGAACCCACAAAAGGACAGGGTGAAAGAATATTACAGCCAAAGACAACTTAGAAAGACAACAAGAAAGGTCTGTCACACCTGGATAAGAGAAAAGTACAGTCCAGTGTAGATCACAGCAACATAGCCCCAGTCACAGCAAACCAGGAGCAGGCCTTTGGAGCTAGTGAATCAGCCATGGCAGTGGCTGCTTCCGGAGTTCTCAGTCCACAGATGGTAAGGGGGTTGAAAAAAGATTGGAGGAGATTACACAGATCTCTTTGCTGGCACTGGGGGCAGGACTTTGGTGCTTTCTCCATACTCAGATGTGGGTTGCAGTCCTGGATGGTAGTCCTAGGGTGAGGAGGAGCACTAGCACATCAGACATTGCAGTTGTAGTGGAACAGGAAAACTCATCACAGTTTCAGGGCAGAAAAGAGTGTTTTGGGGCAAAGAAGAATGTCTTGAAAAGCAGAATTGGCTGAATGAAAAAGAGGAACAAAAGTTCACTGAAGGAAAAAAAAAATCCTTAAAAAATAGAATTGGTGTAAAAGAAAAGGAGGTACAAAAAAAAAAATAATGCCTTAAAAATTAGAATGGAGCAAATGGAAGCTAATGACTCTATGAGAAATCAAGGAACAATAAAACAGAATCAAAAATAAAAAATAGAAGAAAATATGAAATGTATCATTGGAAAAACAATTCACCTGGCAAAATAGATCCAGGAGAGATAATTTTAAAATTATTGAACTACCTGAAAGCCATGACAAAAATAACCTAGACATTGTCTTTCAAGAAAGTATCAAGAAAAACTGTCCTAATATTCTAGAACCAGAGAGTAAAATAGAAATTAAAAGTCCATCGATAACCTCCTGAAGGATATCCACAAACAAAAACTCCCAGGAATATGACAGCCAAATTCCAGAATTCCCAGGTCAAGGAGAGAATAGTGCAAGTAGCCAGAAAGAAAAAATACAATATTGTTGAGCCACAATCAGAATCACACAAGGCTTCTACATTAAAGGATGGGAGGGCTTAGAATATGATGTTCCAGAGGGCAAAGGAATTAGGATTACAACCGAGAATCTTCTACCCAGCAAAATTGAGTATAATCCTTCAGGAAGAAAATGAATATTCAATGAAATAGAAAACTTTTAAACATTTTTGATGAGTTGAATAGAAAATTTGACTTCCAAATACAATATTCGAGATAACCATAAGAAAGTAAACAGGAAAGGGAAATCATAAGTGACTTGATAAAGTTAAACTGTCTACATTCCTATGTGGGAAGATGATACCTGCAACTCTTTAAAACTTTATCATCATTAGGGCAGTTAGGAGTGTGTGGGTGTGGGTGTATACAAATAGAGAGAAAGAGATAGAGAGAGAGAAAGAGAGAGAGAGAGAGACAGAGAGAGAGAGAGAGAGAGAGAGAGAACAAAGGTATGAGTTGAATGTGAAGGGATGATACCTAAAAAATAAAATTAAGGGGTGAAAAACAGGAATACAGTGGGAGAAAGGTAAAGAGAGGGTAGAGTGAGGTGAATTTTTTGACATAAAAGAGGCAAGAAAAAGTTTTTTACAGTGGAGGGGAAGAGGGGGAAGGTGAGAGGGAGGGAATGAACTTTACTCTCACCAGAACTGGCTCAAAGAAGGAATAATATACACACTAAATTTTGTATAGAAATCTATCTTATCCTAACAGGAAAGTAAGAGAAGAAGAGGATAAGAGAAGGGGGAAGGTGATGGAAGGGAAGGCAGATTGGGGAGGCAGTAGTCAGAAGCAAAACACTTTTGAGAAGGGACAGAGTGAAAGGAGAGAAAGAATAAACCAGTGGTTCTCAACCTTCCTAATGCCGCGACCCTTGAATACAGTTCCTCATGTTGTGGTGATCCCCAACCATAAATTTATCTTCATTCCTACTTCATAAATGTAATTTTGCTACTGTTATGAATCATAATGTAAATATCTGACATGCAGGATGTATTTTCATTGTTACAAATTGAACATAACCCACAGGTTGAATAAACAGAAGGGATAGGATGGAAAGAAACACATTTAGCAATCATAACTGGAAAAAAAAATTGAAGCAAATTTCTCCAATAAAGCCTTCATTTCTCAAACATATAGAGAGCTCAGTAAAATTTATAAAAATTAGAGTCATTCCCCAATTGATAAACGATCAAGAGATATAAACAGTTTTCAGATAAAGCAATCAAAGCTATCTAGAGCTATATGAGAAAGGTGCTCTGAATCACTGTTGATTGGAGGAATGTAAATTGAAACAATTCTGAAGCACTGCATTATAACTATTGGTTTGGCTAAGAGAACAGAAAAGGAAAATTACATATGTTGGAGAGCATATGAGAAAAATGAGACATTAATGCACTGTTGGTGGAGTTGTGAATGTATTCAACCATTCTTTAGAACAATTTGGAACTATGCCCAAAGGGTTATAAGCCATGCATACCCTTTAACTTAGCACTGCCACTACTAGGTCTGTATTCAAAAAGAGATTTAAAAAGAAAGAAAAAGGAACTATATGTACAGAAATATTTATAACAGCTCTTTTCTGGTGACAAAGAGCTGCAAATTGGGAGGATGCCCATCATTTGGGAAATGGCCTATCAAATTGTGCTATGTGATTATGTTGGAATATTATTATGCTACAAGAAATGATGAGTAGGATGCTCTCAGAAAAGCCTGAAAAGACTTACATGAGCTAATAGAAAATGAAATGTACTGTGTACAAAGTAACAGCAATATTATACGAAAATCAGCAGTGCATGACTTAGCTATTTTCAATAATATAATGATCCACAACAACTCTGAAGGACTTAGGATGCTCTCCACCCCCAGACAAAGAACTAATGGTGTCTCAATACAGATTGAAGCATACGTTTTTATTTTTTTCTTGTTTCTTTTTTTTCTTTTTGGTTTATGTTTTCTTTTGCAACATGACTAATATGAAATTATGTTTTGTATGACTACACATGTATAACCTATATCAAATTGCTTGCCTTCTCAGTGACGGAAGTAGGAAGGAAGGAAGGGAGAGAATTTGGAACTCAAAGTTTTAAAAACAAACATTAAAAATTGTTTTTACATTAATTGGGGGAAAATAAAATTCTAAATAAGTTTTAAAAGGAAAAAAAGAAGAAAAAAAGTATCTGCTCAGCTTTCCCTTTCTCATCAGAAATATTTGGAGCTCATTGATTCCGTGAAAGGTCCATTCTTCCCTTCCCCTGACTGCCTCCCCTTTTCCCCTTCCCTACTTACAGTCCAGAAAAGGTAAAAAAGGGGGGGGGGGGAAAGGAAGGATCTTCCTGATTGTTATTAGAGTATATGCTGGAGCCCTTCACATGGATGGAGGGCCATATTTCAGATCTAATGGTGTCTCTGTATGTGGAGAAGATAAGGTTCTTTAAAGGAATGTCCCTGATCTGGTTCTTCATTACTAGAGCCAAGGGGTTAAGGGGAGAAGGAACATTGACTGGGATAGGAAATCTTAGAGCAGGGGTTGTTACTCTTTTTTTTTTCCTCATGGACTCTTTTGGGAGTCTGATAAATCCTATGAACCCCTTCTCTTAATGTTTTTAAATGCTTAAAATAAAATACATTCCTCTGTGTAACCCTGGGTGAGATGCTTCATCTCACTTAGCCTCAATTTCCTTATCTGTAAAATGAGGCTAGTGATAGCACCTACTTGACAAGGGTGGTTGTGAGAATCAAATCAGAAAGCTGACTGCACTTAGCAAATGTTAAAGGGCAGTATAAATGCAAGTTATTGTTAGCCTTATATTATTACTACTCAAGGAGATGTTCCCCAATTCAGCCTCTCTATTCACAAGGTGTTATTATTCAACTAAACTAGGTGAAGATTTGTTGTTCAGCTGCTATGAAAGTGTATGGACCTTGGGGCTTACTCACAATTCTCCTGAATCAGCTCAGATTGAGCCAAACTATGAAATCCTTTAACCAGCTCCTACTCTTTGACCAGCACCTTCACATGGTAATCTGAAGTTTGTTGGGATATGAAAATAAATAAGCTGTCTGTGACTATGCAGCATGGTATGTTATTTTTAAATGCTTTCAAATGTTAAATATATATCATAATATAATAATGCTACATACATACAAGGGTTTTTTTTTTAATGTTAACATGCATAAGGACGCCATGAAGATCCTGTCTGATCCCAGGGATCACCAATGGGTTTTACTTCACAATCAAATGTTGATTTCATAAATGGTTTAAGCCTGTGTATTGGTAGGTTATATCTATAGAATCTGAGAGCACAAAGATTAGATTTTATCCTCATTCCTACTATGCTCCTCTTCTTTAAAAGTGAAAGCAGAAATTCAAGAGCTTATCTCTATGTAAAGTTTCTGAAACTCAAGATACACATTTCAACACAAAGAAGAAAGAAGATTTCAAATCAACTGATTTGCTGTTTCTTTGCTATAAGAATCAAAAACTTTGTTCAGTCTCAATAATCTTTATTTTAATCAGCTGATGGCATGGCTCAATACTTTCTAAAGGCCAAATGTACTTTTCTAATGACTTCAGGCTTACTACTGACTCCAACCAGAACTCATGCTGGGAGATATCAGGTTCTCATATGGGAAAACTACTATGTTACTACAACTTATAATTCTCTCAGGATGCTAGGAGTAACCCTATTTTGGGATGAGTACATCCCCTACTATTACTTCCCACTTTAGTTTCTGAGTAAGCACTGGTGTGGTTACATTTAAACAAAGGAATTGCCATGACACCACTGACCTTTAAACACAAAAGCACTTACTGAACACCAAGGCAAAGTCAGAAATCCTAATATTCCAGTTAATCATCATAAAGTAAATGCATGAATAATCAAAACAGCTGAAATTATAATCTTCTAACAATGCACTCGTATTTGGGGGAGTGAAGGAGAGAATTGGGGACAAACATGTATAAGCGTAGCAGGTAGGCAAATGAATGGAAAAATTCACATACTCAGGGCAGTTCACAACTTATGAAACTTTGGACTGAAAGCCTTGATGTCCTTTGTCCCTTCAGAAACAATCTACACTATGTGAATCTACATCTCTGCGAGCTGATCCCTACCTAGCTCAGTAAAATTGCCCTTCTGAAACTTTTGAGCTGATGAATCAGCAACAATGTCTTTTAACTCAAAATCACCCTTAACAGGGAACTGAGGAAATGTTATACTACCATAATGTCATCCTAAACACCTCACTATATCTCATTTTCTATATTCAATCTGTTGCCAAAGCCTATCAATTTCACTTTTGTAGTATCTCTCAAGTATGCCCCATTTTCTTCCTACTCCAATCCATCCTAAATTTGGGCACCAAAGGGATTTTTCCTAAAGCATTTGTCTGACCATGTCATCCCCCAACCCCACTCAATAAACTCCAGGATCAAATACAAAATGGTCTATTTGGTACTTTTCTTAACCCAACCTTCTTCTACCCTAGCTTTCAATTTTTTCTTACACCCTACATCTCCAGTCATTCTGACCTGTATTTTGCCACTAAACTCAAATGGCTCCAGAGAAGAAGGAGAGGCTGGTGACTTTGCACAGCTTCCCCTCGCTTAAATCCAAGTCATTTGCAAATTGTGGCTTTACTGTCCTGATGTCGTGGTCTGCTAGACAACAAAGAAAAAATATCTTAGACATCCTGTTTGATCCTGTGACAATGTCTTCCTGGCTGTTCCACAAACATGTCCCTCAATCTCAGATCTGGGCACTTTTTCTGACTGTTTCACAAATCCAGAATGCTCTCCCTCTTCATCTCTACCTATTGACTTCCTTGGCTTTTTTTTTAAGTCTCAATTAAATCTCATCTTCTCTAAGAAGCCTTTCTCAATCCCTTTGAATTCTAGTGCATTTCTTCTCTTAATTGTTTCCTGTTTATCTTACATATAGCCTTTAGTACATATTTATTTGCTTATTGTCTCTACCATTAGATTCTTAACTCTTCTTTCCTTCCCCCCCTCTCCCCTCAACCCATCATGCCTGTTGCTTAACATGCTACCTGGCATAAAGTAGGTGCTTAACAATGTTTAATGACTATTGATCCTTTTTAGTTAATATAGCCAGAGAACTGCAAAGGTACTCAAATTGGCTATGTTGGCAATGCAGAAGATCCCAGACAGCTTTTCGATCACCAGGATTCTTCTTTGTCTAACCAGCTCTCAGTTAATCAAACTTCTAGTAGTGAACAGAGCCAACGGCATAACAGATGCCTCTGTCCTCTATATTTCTCCCTCCCAAACTAGAGGGTGTTAGAATACAACTAGGCGGGGGTTTCCTCTCTCTCAGGCTATAAATGGAGTTGGAGAGCAATAAGCTCAAACAGTAGTAGAATTCAGCTCTCTTACAATGAGTTTACTAGCAGATTTACAGCCTTTCGCCAGCTAATCAGAACAGTATCAACTTTCTTCCAATCAGTAGGTACTCAACCAACCCAAGCTTTATTGTCAGCTAGTTGGCTCAGTGGATAGAGTATTGGGTTTGGAATCAGGAAGACTTTCAATACTTAGTAGGTGTGTGACCCTGGGCAAGTCACTTAACCTCTCTCTAAATCTCCTCATCTGTAAAATGGGGATGATAATAATAGCATCTATCTCCTCCGAGGTTATTACAAGCATATAATGAGATAAAAATTACAAAGTGTTTACCAAAGTACCTGGCACATAGAGCTATATAAATATTAGCTATCATTATGTTGTCAATTCTTTACAAATGACATTTTTTTACTCACTGAAATTTGGTGCTCAATGACTTATCTTTCTCTTATGAGGTAAAATTCAAAAAATCTACCTTTTTTCAAGTTTTGAAAGCAACAGTATTTATTCTTCCTTTCATCTCCATGCAGTTATTTGACAAACAATTCTCTCAATTGAAAACTCTTAAACAGGCATACGTCAATACGCTGGTTGACTATAATATATCCTGCAGCCAGCATCCTCAGTCATTTAAATAGGTTGTGTCATCACATTGAACTGGGGGCAATTCTCTGGTCTTCCTAATAACCTGTATCTCCCTTTTAAATTTTATTTGAGACTGTTTCTTCATGTGTTGATTTTATCCTTTTTCCTTACATAAAAATCATTTTTTGGCCCTGTAACTAAACCATTCATGTAAAAAGATGCAGTAGTTTCTATTAGGAAAAGGATCAAATATTCACATTTAAGCTAGATAACACTTTAACTTAAATTACTCTAACATAAAAAAAAAGTCATTAGCCATTACTCATTTCGCTAAACGAAACTCAGGGATAGAAAGAATCTACCATAGATCCTAAATGATTTGCAACTTTTGGATTTAAAGAGAAATACTTCAAATGTCAACTCTCCTTGACTGTTGATGAACTAATGTTTCTCATATTTGTCTTCTAGTCTATTGTGTAGTGGAAAATATCCTGGCTTCGAAAAGATCTGAGCTTTTGTTACAATTCTGTCATTAGCTAACTGTGTGATTTTGGCCAAATCTCTCCACTTTTATAACCTTCAACATTTTCATCTATGAAATTATAAACCAGCCCTACAAAAAGTATAAGGAAAGCAATATGCAAATATAATGTTGAATGTTATGACATAATAGAGAATTTCTTATATAAATTCACACTCAGGTTGTCAAAGCTAAAATTCACAGAGACTTTGGAGCATTTTCCCTGGAATATAGATCAGGGAATTACAGAAACTTTGGCAAATATTTGAGTCAGATTGTTAACAGGCACTCAGGAGAGCTCAGATTCTTTGACAGTTATAGTGACCTGGAGGTGGGAAATAATCTGAAGGAATCCAAGGAGGTAAAATCTCCACTCAAGAACAGAGATTGAGAGGAGAGAAAGCAAAGATGTGCAGAAGGGAATTAAAGGTATAGAAAGGTGGACCCAAAGTTTGGGCAGTTGTTGACAATTGGTGAAGAAAAAGTACAGTTAACGGGTCTCAGTTCCCATTTTCCCAAAGAAAAATCCCCCCCCCCAAAAAAAGCGTTTGTTAACCATCTACTATGTGCCAGGCACTGGATAGATCCCAGAGATTCAGAAGCAAAAAAGCGAACAGTTCTTGCTCTTAAGTAGTTTATTTCAAAGAAATGACTGGGGCTATGAATCCCATTGCAGCATTTTATACATATCTTTAAATACTTATCTTCTTTCTTACTTGATGTTGCTAATAAAATAAATGGTCATTAACAGCAATTTTCATTGTCTCTATAAATTTACAGCTCTAGATTGATATCAGAGAAGAAAGCTCATGAGACATTTCCCCGAGTCTTCATTTAGAGTGGAGCTCAAGACAATTGTGAAAAATTTATGCAATTATGGTAATTTTTTAATATGTCCTAGATCTAGAATGTGCTGATCAAACTACTTTTTTTTGCTTTTTGGGGAGGTAGGGGAGGGCAATTGGGGTTAAGTGACTTGCCCAAGGTCACACAGCTAGTAAGTGTCAAGTGTCTGAAGCCACATTTGAACTCAGGTCCTCCTCACTCCAGGGCCAATGCTCTATTCACTGCTCCACCTCGCCACCCTTGATTAAACTACTTTTGAACCTGAAAAAGAAAATGTATAAAGTGGTGAGACAGTAGCAGATAGAAGAGAGATATTTATTCTGGTTGTCCCTAAGAATAATACCTAAGAGATATTGATTACACTCTAAATACTCCCACATGCCTATGGTTCCCTACAATATGATCACAAATTCTTTATACTTCAGTATATTTTGATTAAGCTAGCTTCAAGGAATTGTGGGGAGGAGTGGACAATAACTTAAGATAGTGGTAGTAATAGAGATGGTGGTGGTAGTGGTAGTGGTAAATAAAGTACTAGTAGTAGTAGTAGTTGTTGTTGTCATTGTTCAGTTGTGTTCAACTTTTCATGACCCCTTTTGGGATTTTCCTTGACAAAGATACCAGAGTGGTTTTCCATTTCCTTCTACAATTCAGTTTAAAGGAAAGGAAACTGAGACAAACAGCGTTAAGTGACTTGCCCAGTGTCACACAGCTAGTAAATGTCTGAGACCAGATTTGAACTCATGTCTTTCTGTCTCTAGGCCCTGTACTCTATCCACTGCACCACCTGGCTGCCAGTAGTAGGAGGAGGAGGAGTAATAGCAGCAGCAGCAACAGCAGTAGTAGTAGTTAAAAAAAAAATGTTTTATGATGTTCTTGTTCATCCTTCTTCTTGAAGAGGACCAAAACATCAGGAAGTTGATGTCTTGACTTGCACGTGAAGTGAATTTAAGTGAGGTGGGGATGTGCAAAGTCATCAGTCTCCCTCTCTCCTCCAGAATCATATGATTCCAGTGGCAAAACTCAGATAAGGATGATTAGAGATGGCCCCAGATGCAGTGGAAGGCTTGGGCCTTTTAAAATTAAGGTCTTTCCCAAGGTATCAGTTTGCCTGAGGCAACACCCATTCAGTGATTTAAGGCTGGGTAAGAAATGAGGCAAAAGATGGCTTAGTTTTTTTTGGGGGGGAAGGGGGAAATCAATCTGGGAGAGGAAGACCCTCAGGGTTTCTGGCCAGAACGGAAACAATTGCTAGTTACACTAATGTTGAATCCTCAATACCCAATGATCAAGCAAGGCTTGTGCTGGGACTTATTGTTGGCCAATCAGGGAAAGCCAGAGTGATTTAGGTTTAAGGTTTATCCAAGTAGCTCCATTTGAATCCTAACAGGCTTTATCAAACCCTGGTTTTCTAGAGCTCTATTTCAGGAGGTAAACAATCCTCCAAATCATTTCCTAACATTTTCCAAATTGTTCAATAGTACAGAGGCAAATAGTAAAGCAGGAAGAACAATGACCTGGGTGTCTAGAGATCCATGTTCTTTTCAGAATTGTGATATTACTTAGCTGTTAGCTGTGTAACTTTGAATAAACCACTTCTATTCTCTGAGACTCAGTTTCTTCATCTGGAAAAGCAAAAGTTTGTATCATATGATCCCCAAAGGCCCATGTAGCTTGAACATTCTCAGATTTTACCTTTAAAAAAAGACACATCCAATTGTAAAGTTGCCCTGCAGCGCCACTTCCAGAAATTGCTCACTTGATAGATAGATATTGCATTACTTTTATCTTGCCCTCTTCCAGGGATCTGAGTTCATGCTGCTAAAAAAAGAGCAGCGTGCTTCACTGAGGACAGGCTGAGATTCATTGGTCAGGCTGACGTTCACCTCCAGGTACTTATTGATTGCTGAAATGTCAAATCAAATTGAATTTTCATCCTCCTTTAGATCATTCAGTGAAAGGATAACACTGTTTAAAAAAAAAGAAAACCAACCCTGAACTGTAAGACAATTGAGAGGAGATGTTTATTATTCCTTAATAAAATATTGGGAGTGGGGGAGGACTGGATAGCATGAGTTTGCTTAAGGAGTAGGATTTGCAAGACAAAGATGGACAGCCAAAACAGAACATCAGATAATTAAAACTCAGAGATATATTTAGAGAGAAAATTAAGAATATGGATCAAAATATAGTAGATTTTAATTTCTTAAAAAGCATCTTATATCAAATATGATTTATCTAACAGATAAAACCATTTTAGAGAAGAGTTTTAAATTCTGAGGATTCTAGATTTGAAAGTCAAGAAATTTTGTGCCAATCTGAAAAGAGCCTCAAGTCACTTTTAAAACAAGATCAGGCAATGCTTCTGTAGCTAGTAATAGAAGTGTGTGATCAGGAGCTAGCACCTAGCTATTTCAAACTGAGTACATACGGTGATCAGTGTTTAAGTGTAAAAAGGATGAAGACTGGATTCAGAGAAGATGATTAGTCAATTACTATAAGACTAATCAATTAAGGAGACTGTATTAACGCTCTGTCAGTACAGTATGTGTCAATGTCTATCCTGTTTGCTGTTGCCTCATCCCTTTAATTCCTACTGGTTGCCTGAGCTCTCATTGCTCCCCTTGGATTCTAAGCTTTCCTTCAGCCTGATCCATCCATGCGGCAGTCTTTTTTAGGGTTTTCTGTCACTCTATCACATCTTCATCATCATGGACTGCTCTCTGTCAGCACCCTACACCAGACCTAGAAGACAGATCAGTCAGAGGACAAGGATTCTGACACTGAGATGGCAGGTCTCCCATACACCCAAACTTTCTCTTCCCCCTCCCCAGATCACTTCACATGCAAATATCCTGCCTTAAGACTTGAGTCCATGCAACAAAATAGGAAACAAAATTCCCTGGAAAATTTCACATCTTCCTAAAGGAGGAATCCCTCCCTTCAAACACATGCATGGCATATTTGTGAGTAAATAAGGATTTCTCATGCTATTACCAGCCATAGGACCTTTACATGGCAGGGCCCTGAAGGCTGAATTACTCATGGTAAAAGCAAGGGAACTGATTAGAGGTGTCTTTTAACTGTAGGCACAGTCTTAGTTTCTCAGATGTCCCCAGGTTGTATCTATCTGGGCTTTCATCTACCTAACTGCTTAGATTGAAAGCCTTTTGGTACAGTGGGAAAATCATTGATTTTGGAATCAGAGGGCCTAGGTTTGAATGCTCTTAATATCTGTGTGAACTTGGACAAGATAATTAACTCTTCTGCCTTCTCTCTAAAATTTTCTTGTCCATAAAATGGGGGAAGGAGGTAGGGGAAAAGTTGGACTGGATTATCTTAAAAAGTTCCTTCTAGCTCTTGATCTGTGATCCTGTAGGCTGTCTGATCTTAAATGGAATAATAATTATTGTACCATTTTTCTCTATGATACTGAGAACTGTTTAACAGCAGTAATAGTATCTGGTATTTATATAACATTTTATATCCATTTTCATAACTGAGCCTCAAAACAATTCTGTGAGGTAGATAATGGGAATATTATTTATTATCCCCATCTTACTGATGTGCTTGGTATGATATAATGGATTTCAATTCTAAGTCCTGTGATTCAGATCCTATCTTCCTTTGCCACTTCCTACTTCTATGACCTTGAGAAGTCATTTACATCTGTTTCTCAGTTCCACATGGACTAGACAGCCTGCCTCTAAGATCCCTTGTAGTTTTCACTCTCTGGACCTATGGGATACTGAATCTTGAATAACACAGCTGGGATAACATTTATTTGTCTGACACTAATAACACTAATAGAAGTAATACCAATCACGGGAATGGTATCTGACATTTTACATCCATCTTCATATTTGATCCTCAAGAAAATATACTGAGAGATTGATAATGCAAATATTACTTTGTATCCCTATCTAACAGATGAGGAAAGTGAAATTTTGTAGTTCAGTCATTTTCAAGTTATATTTGACTGTGTGTGACCCGATTTGGGGTTTTCTTGGCAAAGATACTGCAGTTGTTTGCCACTTCCTTTCTCCAGCATGAGGAAACTAAGGTAGACAGGGTTAAAAGACTTGCCCAGGGTCACACAGCTAGTAAGTGTCTGAGGCCAGACTTGAACACAAGAAGATGAGTATTCCTGATTCCAGACCAATGTTCCATCCGCTGCACCAAATAGCTACCTCCAAGTGAAATTTAGAGGTCTTAAATGACTTGTTCTAACAGGCACAGCTACTACAATAAGAGACAGTTTATATTCAAACCTACTCACTCACTTGACTTAAAATCTAATGCTTTCTCCACTCTGCCACTGCTGTCCCCTAGCCCTTTATTGTTAGACACCCATATAGACCTATAGTCAAGATACTGTGGAAGCTCTTATCTGAATGCCTCTGAATTTAGCCTACTTCTATACCACTGGAATATTGTAAACATACTCACTCTTGCTCCCCTAAGGTATCCACACTTTCTGGAGTTAACCAAAGATAGTACATTGACATACTCTGAATCAAGAAATGCTGTTCACTCTTAAAACAGAGATAGTTTAATGAGTCTCAGTCTGCCTTGATTTCTTGATATTGTATACTTTCCAAATCAGTTCCTTGTATACTCCAGTACTTGTCCTTGGCACATGTCTGTTTCCCTAGGGCCCAGACTATGATCATTAGCCACTCTTGTTTTGGCACTGAAAGTCTTAAAACTATCTCCTGGAAACTTCCTGAGGTTGCTCCTATAATACATGGCTCATGATTTAGAGAATTCATTATTGATTCAATAATTTAACAATAATGCATTGAATGCCTATGATGAAAGAGATCACGGATTTAGAACTGGTTTTGTGTTAGGCATTCTTTCTATATTCTCCAATGATCTATTAAACTCTGACATCAAATATCAGCCTTTGCCTTGTCAATTTTTTTTAAAGTCATCGCGTAGAAGGCCGATACATTAAATTGTCATTCTCTGAAATAACGTGAAAGAAGAGGCATCAAAATGGATGTTAGATCTTGGCTGAATGTGTAAGCATAAGACAAAATCTGATGTAGGTTCAACATGCCATGCTGGAGAAATTACAATCACTATTGATAACCTGGAGGACTATGCTACTTTGGTAAGACTGGCTTAAGAAGAGGTATCTTCTTATCTTGAACTTGAAATTAATCCATTTATTCATACAGAAGAGACACCTGGACTTACCTTAAGCTATACATTTTTGGTTTGGTTTGTTTTTAGTATGGAGGTAATCAGAAAATTTCCTGATTAGCCATCCTGGGCCCCTTGATATTATAACTGACAGACAACTTAATTTCTGGGTGTTTGACTTGTCAGTAGGGAGGGGTTGCAGGGTGAAAATAACATCTCACTCTAACTCAGATCCAGCCAGAAAAAAAAATTGCAGTTAAGGAATTGAGTTTAGAATGGTTGAGTAACTTGTACACAGATAAATATCGTATTTTCCCCCTTTTTATTTGTGGTAAACATTTTAGGCAATATCTCCTGGGAGAAGCAAACCAGGACTCTAAGAATTCTTGCCCAGGTCCTGGCTGACATTTCAGAGTCTTCTACCTAAGTCTTAAGTTTATTTTTTCCCCAAATGCTTTACCTTGCCCTTGCACACTTTCAAACTCAGCTGTCTCTTCTCTGTTCATTCACAAAGATCTGTGAGAACTTTCTGTGGTTTGCTCATGTGAGTTTAGCATTTTGCTACCCAGAACACATGATATCTCCTAGGAACTTAGAATTTGAAATATTCTTTCTCTCTCCAGGTCATTTTTAAAATTTTCAGGTAAAACTAGTCTATGATCTGGCAAAGCCCCTAGTGACACATCTCCACAGGCCCAGTTCTTTAGCACTAATATCTCATGGTGATACAATGCAACTATAAAGCAAGGGAAACTACAGTATCAAAAGAATGAAAAAGTTACAAATAATCGAAAAGACAATATAGAAAAACAATGGGTATCAGTAGACTGTTGATTTTCAGTCACACTAAATATTCCACCTTTAGCCTATTATCTTATGAGTCCAGTATATAGTGAGGTTGCAAGGACAGGATGCATACAAGCTCCTTTCGGATGCTGCCCCTTTCTACCCTTGATACAAGTACTGTTCATTTATCTAGAAATGCTATAAACACACATCTTTCCTAGCAATACAGTAGAGACCTTAAGTTCTAGGTATATATGCATACACACATATGTATATATTATGTATATGTGTATATATGCATGTGTTTATGTGTATATAGTGTATGTGTGTACAGACTTAGAGAACCTGTAGTCTAACATATATGTGTCCTATATAATCTATAATATGTATATTGAGTCATATGTGCTAGATTGTATATACAGATATATTATATATTCTATTATGTTGTATTATATTATATAATATATCATATTACATTATATGCTTTTGTATGTTATATTATATATTATATATAGAGGGGGCGGAGCCAAGATGGCAGTGTAGGAGCAGCAACATATCGCAGCTCTCACATAGCCACCCCAAAATACCCATAAAATATGACTCTAAACTAATCCTAGAACTCCAAAATGCACACAAATATACTTTCCACTAAAGTCAGCTTGTCTATGAGGAACCATATCAGCATTGCGAACTGAAACCAGCCTGGCCTGAAATCCTGGCTGAGACCCAGGGGCGGCTGGATGAGAGGAATAAAGGAGCGGATTGGCTGCAGCTGTAGCAGTTTTCAGAACAAGGTCACTGAGACTTGCGAGGTCGTGGGAGAAAAGCGGTCCGGCCGAAATGCCTCCAGGGTGGGAAAGCGAAAGGCAGAGGTTCTGCACCCGCCTCTGCATTGCAGCTTCCACGCCCGCGGCCTGCAGACAGCAGGGGGACTAAGTGATCGTTTAGAGGCCAAGAGCTCTCGCATTGAGTGGCCTGGATCCGGATCACGGTCTTGGGCTTCGGTCTTGTGAGTCTTCATTATCCAGTGAGCCAGAAGTAAGTAGGAAAGGGACCCAGCACCTGCCTGAGAGCTACGGCAGCCAGGAGGACCCTAGCAATTTGAGACAGAGCTTTCCCTTCTGGAAGCAGAGCCCCACAGAGATTTAAAAAAAAAATCACGGACTGACCAACCATGAGTAAGAATAAGCATAAGAAGCAAAGTAAGAACAGCGACCAAACCCTAAATTCCTTCTTTGGGGAAAAAAAAGGACCAAGGCAGAGAGAGGGAGGAGGGCAGCGCAGCCAGAGCTCCTCCACCAGGGGCTTCCAATAAACATGAAGATTGCCTTAAAGCTAGAGATCAGCTGAAGAAGGATTTTGAAAACCAATTGAGAGAAATAGAAGGGAAATTAGGAAGAGAAATAAGAATGTTGCAAGAAAATCATGAAAAGAGGCAGCAATCTGACTGAAGAAATTAACACCCTAAAAAATAGATTAACTTAAATGACAAAA
>CM053586.1:136337480-136354200 GCA_028646515.1 Pseudochirops corinnae
CATCATTCTCATTTCTCTTCCCAATTTTTCCTCCACTTCTCTTATTTGGTTTTCAAAATCCTTCTTAAGCTCCTCCATGGCCTGTAATCAGTTTACATTTTTCTTGGAAGCTTTTGGTGCAGGAGTTCTGACTGCGTTCTCTTCCTCCTGTTCCATGCTTTGATTCTTTTTGTACCCCAAAAAGGAATCTAAAGTTGGATTGCTGAGCTTGCTTTTCTTCTTTTGCCTGCTCAAGTTGCCAGTCAATTACTTGACTTTTGGGCTCCATGGTACTCTGCTTTCAAAGGGGAGAGCTTTGTCCCAAATTGCTGGGGTTTTCGCAGCTGCTGGAGCTATTAGGAGGGTGCTGTCTCTACAGCCCCCACTAGCTTTGGTTCACTGGTTACACACCTCAGGACCACCATCCAATACCACGATCCCAGTCCAAGCAGGTTAAGGCAACAGTGCTTAGCCTCTGAATGGTCACTTGGCCCCTCTATGATCTGCAGGCTGGGAGCTCTGAAGCAGCTGTGTGGAGGTGCCACTTCTTGCCCTGGGGGCAGTCATCTGGATTGCTCCTTTCCCCCAAATTTAGCTGAGTTCCACTGACCTTTCACTTTGTCCATGTTTCTTATGGGTTGATAATTCTGGTAACTACCACACTTGCCAGTGATATGCTCTCCTGAAAGCTCCAGCTGCAACTTATCCTGGACACCTTTGGGCTAAAGCCAGGTTTCAGACTGGGCTGGTTTCAGCTCCCAGCTTGCTGTGATGAACCCTTCCTGTCTCTGCCTGCCCAGCTGCCTTCAGTGCGAGCCTTGTTTTTCTGTCATTTTGTGGGTTCTAGAGCTCTAAAATTTGTTTAGAGTCATATTTTATAGGTATTTGAGGTGGTTATAGGGGGAGCTCCCAGAGTTCTCCTGCTTGTATCCCTCCGTCTTGGCTCAGCCCCCTTAAAACATTGTTTCCATTGAATGAACAAATACCATCATTACCCTGTGGCCAAACTTTTCCCAACTCAGTTTAGACTGAGCCTTAGATAATAAATAATACTGTCTGTTCATGAGTTTTATGAGTTCCCCAATTTATAGGACCTGATGTCATTGTGCTGCTACTTCCTTTGAGAACCCAGGGTCACCTTCATGCCATGGTGAGTCACTGGAGTCACTGAAATAATATCTAATGTTCACTAATGATGTGGGAGAGGAGGAGCGTTAAACTAATAGACCTCAGTACCAGTCCAGGCTCTGCAACTACTTTGCTGTTTAATCTTTGTCAAATCACACAAACTTATCTGATCCTCAGTTGTTTATCTCTTAAATGTGGGGTTGGCTGATCTCTAGGGTTTTTTCAGCATCCTGTATTCTATAATTCCATGGGCACACCTGACTCAAAATTAAAGCTATGATTATCTTTTGTAGTGGGATGTCTGGAAGTTAAGAATTTGAATTCTAATTTAGAGTAATATTTTTTCCCCTCTGTTTTGTCATTAATGTCTTCTGTACAATTAGAAATGATGAACCTTGAAATAGGTTTCATTTTCAGGTGTTCTAAAAGAGAGTGTCCTAATAGAACTTTCTCATTCCTCCCTAGCCCAGACCAATGGAAATTTGTTTTTCAGACACTTTTTTTCCAAATTAAAGAAAAAACACCAGAAAACCTCTAAGGTACCGAGTACCTATAAGATAATACTTATTTAAAAATTGCTAACATGACTATTACCTGATGTTAATATTCTAGTCTGCCTAAGTAGGTAATAATAATAAATGTCAGTAGACATTTACATACTATTTTATAATTTATATATGTATTATTTAATATAACTGAATATTTTATTTAATATTATTGAATAATATATTTATATAATACGTATAATTTATATATTTATATAATGTGGGTAATTTACCCACATAATTCAAACTCTTCTTCAAAAAATGACAATCTATTTCCAATTTCCACCCAGGGGATCTTCTGTGTGTGAAATTTACTTCTTCCTCACTGCCAAATAATAAAATTTTGACTTATTTCAAAACACAGTTCCTCAAAAAACAAACATACAAATAATTCAGGCCCCATTTTCTAAATGAGATTTTCTTCATGTACCCAAATTTGAGTTGTTCTCTTCTTTATCTTTTAATTATTTTGCATTTTTTCCCTCTGAATTTATGATTTCGCTGCTATACACTGACGTAAACCCCTGAAATCTGACTTCAAATTTTGACTGCTCCACCAAATATCAGCATTAGGAGAAAGTACTTATACTCTCCCACAGCGTAATAAACCACCGAGTCCTCTGTAGTTCAGGTTTCTTCTGCTCTCTTTTCAGTGTCTGTTGGTCTGGCCCAGGATGGAATCAGTAGGAAGAGAAAGAAGGAATGGATTTAAGAGTTATTGCAGAGACCAGATAAACAGAACTACATGTGATTGTATGTGGTAGGAAGTGAATGGGAAGAATCAAAGCTAACTTTGAGGTTTCAAGTGGGAGTGACTGGGAGGATGGTTGTGCATTAATATTGTGCATTAATAATGATAGGGATGTTGGAGGGAAGGGTAGGCTTTAAGGGAAAGATGATAAATTTGATTTTGGACATTTTAAGTTTGAAGTGCTCATAGGTAATCAGAATCTATTTGCCAGAGTAGAGCATGAGTAGGAAAAATTGATCAACTTAATGAGATCAAGGGTGAAGTCACTGTTGGGATTTTGATGACATTTCCTCAATAGATGGGAACAACTTTGATGGGGTTGAAATACCTTCTGCCTATGTGTTTGTTGATCCCTTATTGCCTCATTGAAAGTGATTGTTTGAGTCCCAGAATTCAAGGGATTATTTGATTGGCCAATATGTTATCTATCTGAGCCATGTTTTGAGACTCAGGCCTGTAACAGGGAGCAGACAGACTCCACGTCATATATTCTATGGCCCACCATCACTGGCCTCCTTGCTGATTTATGAATAAGACATTTCATCTTTCAGTTCTGGGTATTTTCACTGTCTATCCCCTGTGCCTGGAATGATATCTCTCTTCATCACTACCTACTGGTTTCCCTGTTGTTCTTCAAGTCTCAACTAAAATCTCATCTTCTACGGGAAGCTTTTCTTTCACTTAATTCAGGAGGTTTCTCTTAATTCTGGTGCCTCCCCCATTAGTTATTTCTGTCTCCTGCCCTGTAAATATAGCTTGCTTTTGCATGTTTATTTTTTTCTTGTCTCACCCATTAGATTGTGAGTTCCTTGGGGGTAGAGACTATCCTTTGCCTCTTTCTGTTTCCGCAGCATTTAGCACAGTGCCTGACACATAGCAGACATTTAATCAATGCTTATTGGCTGACAGGTATCTTCACAGTTTCCCAAGGAATTCCCTTCTTCCAGCTTGTAAGGTGGCAGCCCTGAAGAAGAGGCAGTGACAGAACTTCTTAAGAGGAAGAACCACATGGCCTCAAGATAGGAGAGAACCACTTGGGAGGAGTGGACTGGGACAGCTAAGGAACGAAGGGAGTACCTGGCCCAGCATCCCGGGAGAGTGGTGAGAGTTACTGGATAGAAGAAAGCCAAAGAGCAGAAGGGACAGAAAACAAATGGAAAAGCACAATTTAGGGAAGTAAATATGGACTTTTTTTTCCCCTGCAATTATTAGTTATTTAGCTTTTGTTGGTTTGTTTGGAAGGAGCTTAACTCTCTAGCAATCTCAAATTCAAAATTCCTTTTGGGGAAGGGAATTTTAGATTGTTAGGGTAGTGTTTGCAAATTTTATGATTACATAAGTCCCTAGAAGTCCAGACCTCAGTAGAAGGTAAGGAAGGGAAAGACCCTCTAAATGTCTTTTTATCTATAGGAATTTGAACTACAGAATATGCTATGGCCCTGAAGCATTATATATCTGGGAGACAGAACATTTGTTTTGCTAAGTTTATGGTCTTCTGTGAATGCTGTGTATTTTGCATCATCTGTGTGATGAAATACTGTCCTGTATCCCAAATATTAGTGTGAGTGGTTACTTTTTACCCACATATGCAGAGATTTAGACATAAGCTAGTTATTCTGAGTCTCTCTGGGAAAATCCTAGAGAGGGGCATGAGTCCAAGAGTGCTTTATGAGAAATCTCCAAGATTGAACTCAATCCTGATAAGCCCAGAGTTTAGGGAATTAGGCCACTTTTAAACTAGTCCCAGAATGATTATGTGTGAAAAGCACTAAATTTGGAAATCAGGGATATTGGTACTTGAATTCTGGACCTGATGTTTACTGGTTATATGACACTGGATAAATCTCTGGGTCTTAGTGTCCCCCACCACCATTTTTAAACTGAGGGGGTTGATCTCTAGGGTCTTTTTCAACATTAATATTTTGTGATTCTTTGACACCATTTAAGATTTAAAAAATACACTTTCTAGGCTTTTTCTAAATATTCTCCATTGGCACACTTTTGCTCCAGGTGATAGCTATATCTGTATGGGAGAACTCTGCTACTTGCTTGATTCTCCATGAACACTGCAGCACCTTTTGCATGCTTTCACTCCTGTCCTTTGGTATAGTACTAATTATATTTGTACCACAGTTCATCTCTGAACAAAGAGCTTCTTGTCTTTCCCAATGTCACTCATTTTTGTCTTGGCAGTTTCCTTCTATGCTCAACAGGCATTTAGTTACCTGCTGTGTTCTTATAGGCAAAGCTGTAAATAATTTTTTCCCTTCTCATTTCACATTGTGAAGCTATTGGTTTGATTTTTCCATTCAGTTCCTTGGTTTGGACCAGCCTAGACCATCATAATGCTATTTAACTGTGGACCTGACTGATGCAATTCATAAACACTCTTCAAGTTCATGTGAAAGGAGTCCTAAAATGGAAAAGGAGCTAGATTAAAGATCTGACAGGATGCTTCTGCTTTCTGTTTTTGCCTAATATGGATAAGAATAGGCAGAGTGATATAGCAAGTGTTGGGAGACCAAGCAGCTGGAATCTGTTTGGAAGAAAAGGCAGATAAGGCAAAATAGAAGGGTGAAGTAGAATTCAATGGTGCAATGTGCCCTGTATTGAGAATTAGAAGATCTGGGTTCTAGACCTGCCTCTGCCATTAATTGGATGTTCGATATTAGACAAGTCACTTCCATTTTTCTGATCCTCAATTTTATTATCTCTCCAAAGGAAGAATTGGGCTAGGCATTGTCCAAGGTCAGTTCTAGTTCTCTGATGGTGAATAGAAAGGCCCAAGGACTCACTAATACTACCTAACTTTTATTGTGGCAAAAGGAAACTGAAGGCAATTCTGTATCGAAACTCAAAGTCTTTGTGTCAGAAACTATATTCCCTTAGGGCAAAATTCACCTTAGAGAAAGCTGTGCTGCATTCCCTGTTAGCTACTTAATCCTTCAATCTTCTTATGTCTATTACTGTTTACATATAGTAAACATTCCTTGTGAAACCATAAGCTTTTAGCTATGCATGATAAGGAATTTGTTTGTATCTTGTGTTTCTTTGCTTAATAACCCTGGCAGAGCTATTAGACCATGTTAATCCGTTTGTTTAATAGACTTTCTAAGTTCTTTATGGTCTGAGCCATATGTGAGATCATAACTATAATTTAGTCCCTCACACCATGCCTTATATTTAGTAAGTACATATCACATACGTGTTGAATAGGTGAACTGTTTCTTTAAGTGTAGATTTCCATAATTTAGTCTTTATAGGTTTGCTTTGAGTAGGGTCCACCTGTATACAGCAAAAGTAAAATATTTGACTCAGAGAATAATTTAATTTTATAATAGGAGTAGGGACTAGATCTGTGATTTTATTGGTAGAGGGAACTCCTAGGTGAAGAAATTCAGGTTGGCACTTACTGTGCACTTGAGAACTATCTAGAACAGTAAAGTGATTTCCTTGCATTCATTCAGGCAGTAAATGTCCGAGGAAGGAGTTGAACCTAGATCTTCCTGGTTTTGAGCCCAATAACTTTATAATAATAATAGCAATTTGGGGTGGCTAGGTGGTGCTATGAATAGAGCATGGGCCCTGGAGTCAGGAGGACCTGAGTTCAAATCCCGCCCCAGACACTTAACACAAAAAAACTAGCCATGTGACCTTGGGCAAGTCACTTAACCCCAATTGCCCTACCTTCCTCCCCTCCAAAAAAAGAATAATAGCAATTTGATATTATTATGATAAATAATATAATATGAAATAATAATTTGAGATGACAGGTTGAGAAGAATAAGATCATTATGTATAATAATAACTGAAATTTATATAATTGCTCATAGAGTCCTACATATTTCTTATCTCCTTCAGTTGCTATAGCAGTCCTATAGGGTAAACAGAATTGACATTATTATCTTCATTTTGTAGTTGAAGAGAAATAATGTCAAAAGATGTTAACTGACTGGCTCATGGTTATATATACAGTAAGTATTAGGGGGTGGGTTCATGTACCTGAATCTGAATTTTACATTTTTTCCTTTTACATCATGCCATTTTCCAAATATATATATATATATATTCACACATGCATACATATATTCACACATATGTACATATACACATATACACACACATACACACATATATAGATACCCACTCTCTCTCTCTTGATCTCTCTCTCAACTTTACCTAAACTTTCTCATTTGATAATATATATCATATAATAATAATATATTATTATTATTATATCATAATAACCCGTAAGAAAGGCACAAGGATAGTATTTCTACCACTTTGTAGATGAAGAAATGGGACAATACCAATTTTCTTGCTATTCCTAATGAATAAACTTTTATCAGAGTGAGTAGGCAGTGGTGTTATGTTACCTTTTGAAGTCAGAAGACCTGGATTTGAATCCTGGATCACCATTTCCTCACTATGTGATCTTGAGAAAATCATTAACCTCTCAATCTCAGAGAGGTTAAGTTTATAACAGAGAACTTACATCTGTTTACATCTATAAAATGAGGGAGTTGGACAAGATGAACTCTGATTACTTCCAAGTCTAAATGTATGATCTTATGAACCACCAGCAAAAAATGTTATGAACTCTAGTTTTGTTAAATTAACATATATTTGAGTTTAAGAGTCTATGAATTTTAGCTCTAACTTTTCAATATGAGTCTAGAGTTCCATCCTTAAACTTTTCAAGTAATCATCACATTTTCTCTCCTGGCCTTTTCATATTCTCTCTGTCATTTGCTAGGGAGGATTTCTCTGCCTGTTTGGATTCTGTAATGATATCATGGTTACAAACCAAAGAAGCATTTAAGTCTTTAGGCTTGGAAGAATTCCAAAATATAGATTTCATAAAATTTGATTTAGTATTTTATAGACATGTCTTTTTCATTTGCTTCTTTTTGTGCAAGTAAATATTAAAAATAAAATCTAAAATAGTTCTGTGGCCTCCTTGGCAAGATCAGTTCCTGGAGTTGGATCATTGTGGTTGGGCTCCTCCTTGGATCCAGCTTTTTCTATTTCCTGTATGCTCCTGATCCTCTTCTCAGTACAAATATGCCTACTTTTTGCAACACTACCCCTTTCCTGCTAATACATTCTTTCATTAATCCACTTATTTTCTTTAAAAGAACTAGAATCAGAGTCAGTAGATTTGAGGTTGATTCTTGGCTTTACCATTTACTAAATATGTTGGAAAGTTGCTTAATTTTCTTGAACCTCAGTTTCCTTATTTGTAAAAGAGGAGGGGTGGACCAGATGAAGTCTCTTCCAGCTCCAACATTCTGATTTTATGATTTGTTCTCAGGATTTTCATTCCACTTTTTTCTTTCCAGTATTCACTGGCTTGGATTTGGCTTTGGTATTTTAAGCCATTTCTCTATCTCCCTTTTGTCAATGATCCCCGAAAGAATATTTATTGAGTCCAAGGTTCCACTTCCAGTTCTGCCATTAATTAGTTGTGTGAACTTAGCTTTTCTTGGCCTCAATTTTCTTAGCTGCAAAGTGATGAAGTAGGTCTAAATATTTATCTCTGAGGTCCCTTCTACTTCTGTCTCTTAAAAGTCCATGATCTTGAATGATGATCTTGAATGCCCATTCCTATTCTCATATGATTTGTGTATGTCCACTTTGGATTTTCTTGGACATACTTTCATTTATGTATACTCAAATAAGCTTCTTTAACAGGCTTCTAATTGGTTTCCCTTTCTGTACTCTCTGCATTGCTGCCAAATTGATATTACTAAGGTATAGATCTCACAATGTCACTTACCTGCTCAATAAACTCCAAATGCTCCCTGGTAGCTACTCTAGAATAAAATACAAATTTTTCTGTTTGGCATGTTAACCCCTTCACAATCTGACCCCAGGCTGTTTTTCCAGACTTAACTGAATTTTGTTTACCTTTCATTCGTTATATACAAGTCCAACTTTCTATCCCTATTATAGGATATTTGATCTTTTATCTTGTGACATATAAAAAATTCAAGAGACATAGTTTCTGGGTAATTAATCATTTTATTAATTAAGCTGGTGAATGATTAATAAAAGGGGTCAGTGGTACTCCTGAATGCCAAAGACTCCTCATGAAACCTACTCAATCAGAGCTTATATGCCCTTGGAAGAGTGGGTTTTCCTGAGAATGGCAGTCAACTCTGATTGGTTAACAATTAATGAGAGAATAAATATTATAATAAGAGGTAGACTTATTCTAATGAGGAGTTGGGAGATGTGACTGGATATTCTTGCTCCCAGACCATGCTGAGCATCAGGCAGTCTAGACAAAGGATCTATCCTTACCCTGTCAATCCACGCCTAAGTAGAACACAGTGGGTTTCCCCTCATAATCAGCAATGTCCTTCATATGGTGACTTGACCTGGTAGAGAATGAACATATAGGAAGGGAAAATCCTGGATCTCCCCAATAATTTGTTATTTAATAATCATTTCTTTCAGTCTTCAAGTTTTTGCACAGTCTATCCTTCATATTTGGAATCTACGTGCTTCTTATATCCATCTCTTTCAATCCCGAACTTCCACTAAGGCTCAGATCAAGGGCAATCTCCAAAATTAGGTTGATCCTTTTCATTCTCCTAGCTGGTAGGGCATTTCCTTCTGGTAAGTGAGAAACAGGTAATCATTTAATTACCTGTTGTAAATATCCCATCTCCCTCTCTCTCCTTCCCGCCTCCACCAAGTAGAATGGAAGTTCCTGAAAAAATCAGAGACTTCAAAAAAAAAAATCTCAGCGGCCTAGAACAATGTCTAGTATATAGAAGGTACTTAATAAATGCTTGTGGAATGAAAATTAGTAATGATTAAAATGATGATACCCATGTGATAAAATTCATTGCTCCCTCCTTTCTTTTGCAATGCAGCCTTGACAGTAAACATGAAATGTCTCACTGTTTCCCAGCTGTTTTTCATTAGATACATATGTAACAATTATATTTCATTTTATTACTTGGTCCTGTTAGCAAGCCAGATACATGGTTGGTGAATAATTTTTACTTCTCCTGTTCAGATACCATCAGCAAAGGTTAAGCCAAAACCCATGTCAATAAATTAAACAAAGGCAGAAGGACTTAGTCCAACTTTTATGCTTCATTGCACCATAGAGATGACCCTAGGGTCTAGAAGGTTATGAGGAAAGTTCTACCAAGTTGAAAAAGTTTCAAATTTGACAATCCTAGGATCATAAAACCACAAATTTTTAGCTGGAAGGAGTCTTAGAGATCATATGGTTCAGAAGAAGAAATTTACAGATGAAGAAATAAAGGTGGTAAGGTGATTTGTCCCAGGTCACACTGGTAGTCATAAAGCCCAGATCTTCTAACTCTAGATGCAATGGACTTTGTGCTTGCTCCCAAGGACAACTTTGTATTCAGCAACATAAATGCAGGTACAATCCATGCTTTTAGCCAATCCTGGAATTCTCAGGAAAAGAGCTGATTTTACAAAGGAGTAGAATAACAGTCATTTGAGTAGACTGACTTGAGAAACAATTGGAAAATCCAATATTTTTAGAAAGCCATCCTGCCTAAAAATAATTCTCCTACTGTATTGTGCTTGAAATTGGTATCATTAAAATTATTCTTTTGGGGAAGGGTATTTTATCTACAGAAGATCTCAATTTAAAATTCTGATTTGCTGTCTACAGCTGAAGTTAGGCCATAAGAACAGTTATCAAGACACCATGAAAGTATGAACACATATTTCTTTTTTTCACATATTGCCAGTTTAACCACCCACTGGTGCTGCTAGGCATCAGCCCCATCCTATCTAATTGGAAAATTTCTTTGTGGGCTGTCCCATGTCCACTACTCATAGTCATGGTTATCGGACTTCATTTACTGAATGGAAGTCCTTAGGAAGGACTTCTATAAATTATTATAGACTGTATGACATTCTGTGCCCCTTATATGCCTCTTTTTGGGTGTCCTTCATACTTGCAATGCCTATGCTTACCTACTCTTAGTTAAACGGTAAAGAGTATGGTTAGCATATTTACTCAATTTGAATAAGCCTCTGAACCTCCACTCTTATATAAAAACATGCTGCCTCCATATCTCAGTTCATGTGACCTGGGCAAAATGGAGTCACCTCCTTATAGGAACTGACAAAAATAAACCCACAAACCTGCTTAGCTATCTATTAGACTTTGCTATTGGCATAGAGCCAATAAAAGCAACAAGCAATACATTATATGGTATCCATGACTTGTCTATACCCTGAAAGCCTCTCCTTGACCTAGGGGGAAGTTTCCTGGCAATACAAAGACTGCTCTGAACCTTGGAGTCCTAGGAAATGATGAGCTCAGCCTAATTAGCCTTTATGGTCACTGTGATTCAGGGAAGACTAGTTTTATTGCTAGAGTCCCAGTCTCTCTTTGTATGCTAAGACTCAACTGATCTAGGGACTGGGCATTGCTTCCCTCCCAGTCCCTTGCTTACCATGGTAGAGTTAGAGTTTAGTTTCCTAGTTTCTTACTCTTTATTCCTCATTCCTTATTAGGCAACTCAGAAAATACCATAATTTCAGTGTTGTGGACTATCCCATTGCCTCTGAGTGATGGGGAAGTTTCCTATTAGTGCCAGGTCAGCTCTTTATTGGAAATTCTATATTGAGTTTGAGCCCCTAGTTGCTTGGGGTCATGGATTAGAATATACAACTTGTTACATATTTGAGATAGCCTGCCTAAGGAACTATGGAAAGTGGGGAGGCGACCCCTCCCTCACCCCCATGCTGATCCCCATTGGCATCTATCCTCCTCAGACAAATAGGCATAGGAGGTGTAGCCAACTAGACAATTCTGTAAAGGAGGACCCAGGGAGGGGGAGGCAAGTCATTTTAGAAAGGATTACAGGGAATATGAGAAGGAGCTAGCTTTGTACTCTGTTAAACAGAGGATTCCAGCCCCTCAGCCTCATTTTATGCTTTCTTTAACACAGATATACACTCTGTATTTGACACTTCCCCCTTCCCCCCGCAACTCAGGCAGGTAGACCCAACTAGTTCTTGAGCTTGCCTTTTCCCACCAAAGAACTGCAGGCCATAGGGCCCAGCAGCAGTGGTTGGTGGGGCAGATCTTAGAGGTAGTTGCAGTGCAAGAGGCAAAAGGCAAGCCTATTGTGGCCCATTGCTAGCAGAGGTGGGGAAGCTACAGCCTTGAGGCCGCATGTGGCCTTCTAGGTCCTCAGGTGTGGCCTTTTGATTGAGTCTAAATTTTACAGAACAAATCCTTTTATCAAGGGAATTTGTTCTGTGAAGTTTGGATTCAGTCAAAAGGCCACATTTGAGGACCTAGAAGGCCACATTGAGGCCTCAAGGTTACAAGTTTCCCAACCCTGGAAAGTAATGTAAACCTGACTATTATGAAACTGTTCCCCAAGAAGGTCTTGGAGGAGCAGAGGGGTGGTATTATAGGAAGAACCTTTCCTTATGGCAATAAGCATGAGGTGAAAATGTCTAACCAGCCCCTACAGAAGGAGGGGATAGCTCCTCAGAGATCTCTCATAAGGCAAAGATTTTGTATTTCCCCTCCCACACCTCATGGGATTCCCAGAGAAAGGTGAAGTCCTGGTTGGTGGACCAGGGAAGACTAACAGGGCCATTTTCTCTGGCCTATTATGAGGGTAGGTCACATGCAATAAGTGTTGGCATTCTTTGCTGCATTCCTGATGTTCTTGATGTTTTTCCTTTTTATGCCCTTCTCTTCATGCCCTCCCCCCTAAACATTGAGAAACCCACTGTGAAGTGCAAAAACCTGGCATCACCTACCACATGGACTTGATTGTTTTCACCTGGGGCTTGGCCTACCTGAGACATTTCAAAATGTAGAAGAGTTCAGGAGGTTAGTTGTTCTGCCCTGCCCAGAGAGTAGCAATTGAGGTTGTTAGAACAGTCAGAGAAATAACAGATGCCAAATGAGGGGGATAGAAGTAGGCAGCAGCAGGCATAATTGAAGACTTCTGCAGTAGTTGGAGGGGATAAGATCAGTGACCATCACTGTGAGGCCTCAACAGAGTTGGTCAGGGAAAGGATGAGCAATTGAGGGCCTCGATGACAGGGAGCTGTGGTATAGCTAGCATGACCTTGGGCCTTAGATTCAGCAGGCTTGGATCTGTCTGGTGGTGCAGGTACATCCATATGTTCTCAGAACATGGCAGGGGTAGCAGACACAGATGGGTTCCCTTTTAACAGCAGTTAACTTTCTCAGCATAATACCTGATGAGCAGATTACCAACTCTTTGATTCTTTAAGTCTACCTTATACATGAACCAGATAGAAAATATTTTTATTTAAATGAAGAATTCTGGGACAAGGGGTTGAATTGTGAATTGTGAAGGCTAAAATAACTTAAACAACTAGGCATTTCCCCCTCCCTTAACCACTCACTTGCAGTGGCATAGAGTTAAGCTCCCTGGGTATCTGTCCTGAATCCTTCATTCCTTATTAGACAGTTCAGAAAATACATTGATTTCAGTGTTCTTGGCCAAGGGTGGAGAATTTACAGCCTGGAGGCCACATGTGACCCTCTAGAATGGTGCTCATGTGTGGCCCTTTGACTGAATCCAGCCTTCACAGAACAAATTCCCTTAATAAAAGGACTTTTTCTGTCAGACTCAGTCAAAAGGCTGCACCCAAGGACCTAGAAGGCCACATATGGACTCAAGGCCACAGGTTCTCCACTCCTGGTCTAGGTTATTCTACTGCTTCATCCCAGAGGTGATGGGGGCACTCTTATTATTTCCATGCGAAATCTTGGTCTGAAACTCTTTATAATAAATTTGAAACCTGGCTGGATTGAGATATTGGATTGGAGTTTGTGACTTGTTGAATGCTGGAGAAAGTAGCCTATCTGTGGCACTGGGGGCAGTGGAGGAATTCTTCCCTATCCCATTCTCCATTGACATGTCTCCCTCCTGAAGCTGCTATCCCTGTATGACAGTGTTGCTCTTTAGGAACAGTTCCTCACAGTCTTGCTCATTAATCACTCTTCCCATGATTCAGCAAAGTAGGGTAGCCAATACAATTCAGTTAACAACTGATGTTAGACTTGTATTCAACAGAGAAAATTATTAGATGAGGACACAGGGATTCTAGAATTAGGAATCAGCTCTTTCCCCCTGTTATGCATTAGGAACTTGGTATTTTGTACAAACTTTGGCTCTAATTGCCATTTGGCTTTATATCACTGGTATGGACAAGTGAATGCTTCTCATTGTAGTTAATTCATTTATGGAGCAGACTGAATGGACTCATAGTTGAATCTAGCAAAGAGAATTCTGTTAAAACCATGCAACCTTAGCATCTCTTGCCTTGACCTCAATGCTTTTCAACTATGATCTCTCTCCTGAAACCCTGTTTCATCACTTCCTGTTGTATACTTCCCCCCTCTCTCTTCTACCAAAGCCTTATAAATCCACACATTAAGAGGGGGAGATAGCCAGAACAAAATGGATATGATGTAAAAACCTCATGAACTTGGAATCTTTTAGTGTATATTTCACTCTCAACTCTCTCCCATCTCATACTTTTAGTTAGGTCCCCTAAGGATAAGTGTTGCAGTTTTAAGGTACTCTTTCAGTCTGTATTTGTAAAGCTCTAGCTCATAAGCCCCCTTCAATTTGTTTGCTTCCAATAGCCATCCATATATATAATTAGCTTAAAATAAAGTCCCAGTGAGTGATCAGACAGAAGGACAATTGAGGAAGCCCATGGTCTTTCTCAATCCTTAACCCTTTCAGATACAAATGGGTCATTTTTTTTAAATGTGTGAAAAAAAATATTGAACCTCACATCTCATTTTCAGTCTTCTGTCTATTACATCCTATAATTTAATAAACAGATGGAGAAAACAAGTGATTTAGAGTCCTCTTTAAATCTCTCCTCTTCCCCATTACAGTAGTTTTTGGTAATAGTATGTTATGGAAAATTATACCAAATATTTCTCACACGGGTATTTTTTGAAAACAGTAATATAAATTTACTAAATGTGCATACGTAAAATATATATTAATAGTTTTTGGGAATAAAACTCCAAGACATATGCAAATCATCATTTATCCGAGTGAGAAATAAGAAGTCAGATTAGGCTATGGTTTATAAGGAGAAGCGACATTTATAATAGTTCCATAGATTTAAAACTTGTGGGATCTTAGAGATCATTTAATGCCATCTTCCCACTTTATATATGAGGAACAGAGGCCCAGAGTTTAAGTTACTTGCTCAAGGTCATACAGGTAAACATCAGACGCAAGATTTGAATGCACATTACTTGTCCAGAGATCCAGTGCTCTTTTCAAACTGGACCGCATTGCCTGTAGAATTCATACACATATAGCTATATGATCAATGAAGACAGAGTAGGACAGCTATGGTAATGGGAAAATAGATAGATAGGTTTGACTGTGAGGAAAGGAAAAGAAAACCCTCACTGATAAAGATCTTCAAGTTGCCAGTAGCTTTTAGTCTCAGATATTTACCTGGGATATTCAGAGCTTTTTTCTTTGTGATCATGTAGTCAATGTGTCAGAAGCCAAACTTGAATTCAAGTCTTACTGGATTTAATGGCAACTTTCTACCACTATTTCCCCCTGTCTATCCATCTCATGTTACAGAAGCACCAGATCTCAGAGGTACCATACACTTCAGAGGTCATTAATCTAAATAATATCTGAACAGGAATCTCCTCTACCATATGTGACAAGTGGTTATGCAAACCTTGCTTTTAGACCTCCCAGATTTGCTTAATTTGATTCATCTGGATAAGTTTTTGTTGAACATCTACTTTGGGACAGGATAGGTACTTAAGTTACCATAATAAAAATGAATAAGCCTCTCTTCTCAAGGGGCTTACAAGTTAACAAATAATAACTGACTTTTATCCATCTCTTTTAGATTTTAAAAGTGCTTGATGTACATTTGTTTTGCTCGGAGCCTCATAAAAACCTTATGAGATATATATTGCAGATATTATCACCTCCATTTTATAGGTGAGGACACTGAGACCCAGAGGCCCAGATGATTTTCCTGCCATCACATAGCTAGTACTATAGCTGGGAACTTGAAGGTAGATTTTTGAAGGATCAATTTTAAGTCCACATACTATAATTGCTATGCAATGTTGCCTCTGAGCTTGGTACAACATTCCTTAGGACTAAAGTTGAGATCATGAGACTCCACTCAAGTCATAGAAGTAGAGAAATAATAGTCTTTTCATTAACCTCTATGAATTGATGAGGCTTTGGACAAAGATGACTTCATTTTAATAAAATCAAATACACTTACACACATACATGAATTGACTTTGACTTATGTATAACTTCTTTGGAGAAAGTTTTCCCAATGAAATATTTTTTTTTCATATTATTAAGTTTATAATGAAAAAGAATTACTTAAAAATAAAAACATGAAGTGCCTTTGCCTAGTAATATGAGTGTTTTCTTTTAAACAAATAGAGTAGGCCGTGAATATTTGAATAAGTGTTCCCCTTCAAAGCAGCAATGGGAAAGTAACCATTAATTCCAAGGATGCAAAAGGTTTGATCATAGAGCCTCTCTCTGGGAATTCAAGCCTGAGGCACAATTTTTCTGGACAGCTTCAATATTGGCTGATCTTTTGTCCTCCTATTGAGGGAACAGCCAAAAGTTATTCAGATCAAGTTTTGCAAATAAAGTAGTTAATCAAATTGGGGAATATCACTTTTAATCATAATAATAATGATATAAAAATAAATAAAGACATGACAGATTTGTTATAAACTTGCAAACTGGTACTGAGGACTGTTCCAAAAGAGCAGCTCTCACATTTTTGTGAAAAACAGCTTCAAAAAGTCAACTGGATCTGTTATCTCATCAACCTGGGAATTTCCATCAACCAGTAATGTGGATTTAAGTCCATTCGTGTCTTCCTGAAATATGTTATTCATGCATGTCCTATTGTAAGTCTGCCACAGGGGGTTTACACAACCTCAAGGAGACCTTTCTTACTTTCTCCTGATATCACTAGAGGTCTAGTGGAGCACTATGGCTGACTACCTGTCATTATCTCTCCTGTATCTATTTTCCAGGTCAGTGGTTTTTCTAGTAAGATATTTCATATTGCCTTCTATTTTTTCATTTGTTTGGATCTGTTTAATAGTTTCTTGATTTCTCATAAAGTCATTAGCTTCTATTTGTTCCAATCTAATTCTGAAGGAATTATTCTCTTCAATGAGCTTTTGAAATTTTTTTTCAATCTGGAAAATATGGCTTTTTAAGGCATTCTTCTCCTCATTGGCTTTTTGGGCCTCTTTTGCCATTTGAGT
>CM053586.1:136354700-136380337 GCA_028646515.1 Pseudochirops corinnae
GTGTTATTTTCTTCACTCAGGTTGTTGACTCTCTTTTCATGATTTTCTTGCATCATTCTCATTTCTCTTCCCAATTTTTCCTCCACTTCTCTTATTTAGTTTTCAAAATCCTTTTTAAGCTGCTCTATGGCTTATAACCAATCTACATTTTCCTTGGAAGCTTTTGGTCCAGGAATTCTGACTGTGTTGTCTTCCTCCCATTCCATACATTGATCCTTTTTGTCCCCAAAAGAGGAATCTAAATTTGCTTTGCTGGGCTTACTTTGCTTCCTTTGCCTACTCATGTTGCCAGTCAATTACTTGACTTTTAGGTTCAGTAGAACTCTGCTTTCAGAGGGGAGAGCTCTGTCCCAAATTGCTGGGTTTTTTGCAGCTGCCAGAGCTTTCAGGAGGCCACTGTTTCTGTAGCCCCCACCAGCTTTGGCTCACTGAAAACACAATGCAGGACCACCACCCCAGACTGTGATGCTAATCCAGGCAGCTCTAGGCCAGAGCACTTAGCCTCTGAATGATCATTTGCCTCCCCCCTGCAATCTACAGGCTGGGAGTTGTGAAGCAGCTATGTGGAGGCAGCTGCAGGGCCACAGCTTCAGCTGCTTCTAGCCCTGGGGCAGTCAGCCTGACGTTCTCCCCTGAATTTAGCTGAGTTCCACTGACCTTTCACTTAGTCCTTTTTTCTTATGGGTCAGTATATCTTGAAAACACCACAGCTACTGGTGATTTATGCTCTAGCTGTGGCTTGTTCTGGAGGCCCTAGGGCTCCAGACCCAGGTTAATGTGATGCTGGTCTGGGATCCCAGCACGCTGAGATGAACCCCTTAGCATCTGCCTGCCAGGCTGCCTTCAGCAAGAGATGTGTTTTTCTGTAATTTTTGTGGGTTCTGGAGCTGTAAAATTTGTTTAGAGTCATATTTTACAGGTATTTGAGGTGGTTATGGTGAGAGCTGTGGAGTTTTGCTGCTTGTATGCTGCCATCTAGAGTAATTTTTTTACAGGTATTGGAAGTGGTTGGAGCAGAAGCCCACACTAAGTTTGTGCTTTTACTCCACCATCTTTGCTCTGCCCCCTCCACTTGGCAATTATGAAGAATCTCCTAGATATTAACTCAATGGAGTCATAAACTTTTAATGAGCACCTATGTGGTGCCGGGCACCATACTAAGCACTGAGGATATAAAGAAAAAACAAAAAACAATCCTGCTATCATGGAGCTTTAAGTTGCCTCAGATAAACTGAGGCCTGGGAAAGACCTTAATTTAAAAAGCCAAGCTCATGCACTACATTCTCGATTATCACTAGTCATCTTGAATTCTGTCTGGCCACTGGATTTCGATGAATGTAGAAGAGTGAAGTTCACAACTTTGTGCAGTTCTGCCTCACTTAAATCCAATCCATCTGCAAGTCTAGGCACCATCCATTGATGTCATTGGTCCTCTTCAAGAATGAAGGACAAACAGCAGCAAGTTTGATGGTTACAGAGTTGATCTGAGGAAGGGGATATGGGATATTCTTATATAGCTGAATATTTCCTATTTGCTAGGCACTTGCTTCTATTGGAAGTATTTTGGGTGCAATGACTAGTAGCAAATTCATTTCTAAAGGATGAGCAAGGGAAACCACAAGTGGGCTTAGGTTGTTTTCCAGTCAAATACACCCAAGAGACTCTTCAGAAGAATCAGAGTTGAGATTTTTTAGGGAGATCCAATTTTTATCGGTTGTTCCTATTCATAGGAATTTAACTTGCTAGGTTGTGATGGAGAGACTGTAAGTTTTACTACACCACCTATATACATCTGGAAAACCTGGGAGCTTAAATAGAGAGAGATGAGTTGCAAATATTGCATCCCAGCCATCTTGACACACCCTGGACATTAGTCACTGGATCTGCAGCACATTCAGTTCAATTACATGCAGCAAAGAGCTGGGAGTGTTATCCAAGTCAGTAAGGCTATGGGAAAATAATTGCTACCACTCCATCTATCACCACCACCCCATTTCACAGCCTGTTTAACAGCTTTCCAAAGGAGTGATTGTGTAAGGAAAAAATATTTCAAGGACTACTTGAATAGGACCATAGTTTCACTTGGTTTTATTTGGCATTTGTTGTTTTTTTTTTTTTCTTTCTGGGAATGGGTACAAACTGAGCCCAAGACATGAGTATTTTACTTTAAGGCATATTTTGGACTACTAAGTGTCTGGACAGAGTTCTCAGAACCCTCCTTTCCCCAGCCTCACCCTCTGACACCCCTATCTTCTAAGAAATACTTTTTATGGGGATTGGGCCAGTTTGTTTTCTAATTCAAATTCTGGATGAACTTTTACCATATGAGATCAGTTGTCAGCCCTGGAGCTACACACAATTAGTAAGCTCTTTCCTGACAAAGTCACAGCTCACACTTGTGGACCTTTGTTTACTTGATGACACTAAGAGATGATTCAGAGGCAAGTCCAGCCTAATCTAGAGGGCAATCAGTCATCTGGTGGCCTGTGGAGCATCTCTCCCTTTTCATACTTTCCCAGGAATGCAGTATCTATAACCTTGAATTCTGAAATCCTTCTCTATTATCATGGCCCTTTATCCTTCTATTTCTCCATCTATCTCTTAAAACCTACTTTTTGTCTTTGTCACAACCCAACCACTCAGCTCCCTTACTTTGCTCTCTCAGGCCATTATCCCTATTCTGGGTTCACTCTTGTCTCTTCAGTTTCTATCCCATTAGTAGCTAGTTGAACAAAATAATGTCCTCTACTTTTAAATTCCTCAACCCTTTGTCTCTCACCATTTATACCATGCCAAACTCTAACCTGGGATCACTCCTACCATCCTTCTTCTCCCCTCCTACTCATACCTTGCTAGAAAAAGTTAAAAAGTTAAAGAAGACTCAACTTTCACAAAAGTCCACAAAACTTTATTATCTAATCTCAACTTAGCTCTCATTGCTGTATGATTATTCTTCCTTGATTATCTCTCTCACATTCTTTTGACTGACTTCCAAATTTTTACTACTCTCCCTTTAGTCCCCTAAACATAGTCCTCACTTCTCAACATACTATCATGTTTCTTATTTGAGAAAATCAAGGCTGCCTCTTATGAGGCTTCCCTCTCCCTACTCTACACCTCAAAATTCATTAACATCTTCCACTATTTTTGCCTCCTTTGCTCTATATGCTGAGAAACAACTGACCCTAAATCCTGCTCCTTGCTAAGAACAGTCTTTCTAGTTATTCTTTTGAACACATCTCCTTCAGGAGTATTCTCCCTCAATCATAATCATAATAGCAAGCAATTATGCAGTGCTTTATGATTTATAAAGTTCTTCATATATTATCTCATTAGATCCTCAAAACACCCCTATAGGGAGATGCTATTATTACCCTTATTTTAGGGGGAAAAAACTGAAACTGGCTAAGTGACTTGCCTAGGATGACATAGTTAACAAGTATTTGAAGCAGGATTTGATTTTATCTTCCTAACCGCAAGTCTAAAATTTTACTCACTATCCACCTAGCTCCCTCTCTTACACCTTCAAATTCATCCTATTCACTGACTCTTTCCCTACATCCTATAAACATACCTGGGTCTCCCCCATCTTTAATAACAATAATAATCAATTGAGCCTAACATCTCCTTAAGCCATCACCCTACAACTCTTCTTCTTTTCATAGCCAAACTCTTAGAAAAAAGCCATATACATAGATTGCATAGATTTCCTTATCATCCACTCTGTTTCCATTCCATTGAATGGAAAGCTAGTAGAATCAATCTGCTTTCCATTAGAGATGGAAACTGCTATCTCCAAATTTACTAGTACACTCATCCACTAAATCCAATTGCATTTTTCTTGGTCTCTATTCTCCTTGAACTCTGGATAGTTTGTTTGTTTGTTTGTTTTTACATAGTTGACTCTTTCCTCTTCCTAAATACGTCCTTCTTTCTTAACTTCTGTGACACTGCTCTCTAGCTGCTTGACTTCTCAGCCTCATTTGGTGGATCAGAATCCATTCATTTTGCCAAAAAGGGAATGGATACATTCTGCCTAACAACCTTTGTAGTGAAGCTAGTAGAATCAGTCTATGTCTACATGGCATCAAAAATAACCCATTCATTCAGCCAAATAAGTGAAACCACTATTTAATTTAGAGGACGGCAAAGTCAGTCAGATGTATCTCATTTAAATGACATTTAAATTTGATTAAAATGTTCGGTTGTGTTGCCTACAATTTACAGACACTGTCTCACCAGACCCGTTATTTAATTTATTTGGGGAATATCTGAATGAGAAAACTCCCTCTGTCAATTAAGGTCAGTATCTTTCCTGTAATTTATAGTTTTAGAGAGTTACCTAGGACACTGAGATGTGAAGTGTCCATACTGGGATGGGTCACTTAGTAAGGAAACATTAGCAGTGGGATTTCTGGGTCTTTTGGGATCTAAGACCAGCTTTCTAGGCCCTATAGTATACTGTCCCTTAGCAATTATAACATCATACTGAGTCCTGTCAGGCCAGCTTGTTTGATGAGCAAACCTTCAGGTGGCACACCCATTTTGGCCTTTGCTCTTGCTCTCTGTATAATCAGAGGTTTTCAGAAACATTTCCACCAAACGATAAATCAACTCACAAAAAAATTAAAAATCCTGATGCCAAGCTCCTATACAAGAAAGTTTCATGCACATTTCCACTGACTATTGATGGACTGAAGCAACAGACTAAAATGGATAGTAAAATGATAAATAAGAAGTGATGGATGCTTATTTTCAGGGGAATTTTTCCATCTTTTGAGAAAGAGGATATTCAGCCAATTCTGACATTTCTCAGGAAAGTATAAGCCAGGGTAAACCAGGAGCCTGCTTTGACACTTCATTCGCATGCATCATTGGAAAGGTATGTGCATCTTCTACTGTTCCAGTAATACCAGGCATACTGAGAAGAAGGGTTATGTTAGGACCCTGGGAACAAGATTTCAACCCATTCTTTAGGCTTGAGGAACTTAAATATCTCACTACAGAGGATCACAACCCTCAAAGACAAGCTCTTCCACTTGGTAGAGAACTTAGAGAGGTTTTATAGTTTACCACCACAATAAAAATTAAGGATAAAGGGCTCAAGTTTTTCATGGGAAAATTAATGGTTCACCAACCATTCTTTTAGTGCCTACTATGAGTGAAGCACTATGATGCTAGGGAACATAGGAAAATAATGAGGGTAAGGGACATGCCCTCATGAAGCTTACAATCTAAACCAGGGAATATAGCACAAACCAAATGCATAATACTCTACAAGAACTGTGACACAAAATAGAACATAATTAGAGAGCTGCAAATTTGTGAGGAGAAAAATATCAATTTCTGCAAAGGAAAAAGGGTGAGGGTAAGGGATATTTGAGCTGAGTCTTGAAGCATGAGTAGAATTTCAAAAGGCAGAGGTGGAAAAAGGGTTAGCATTATCATTAAATTTGCTAATTAAAAAAAAAGATTGTTAAGCACCTACTACGTGCTAGGAAAAGGCAAAAATAAAATACCCTACCCTCAAAGTGCTTATTGTCTAACTGAGTGGAGACAATGTATACAAACATAATTGAATACAAGTTGATTTGAGGAATGAAAAAGTACTAACAACTAGAACTCCAGGCTTAGAGGAATTTGAATTATTTACTCTGGAGAAAAGAAAGGTAAGAGAAAGCTTCAAGTCAGTGATCAGGCAGTCAGCAAGTATTTGTTGAGCACCTGTTATGTACCAGGCTTAGGAGGCACAAAGACAAAAATGAAATAGACCCTGACTTCAAGCACGGACTTGTTGAAGGCAGGGTTTTATTTCATTTTGTCATTGTCTAATTGAAAGGCCATTCTAAAGGGGGAGGCAGGGTGTTTACATAAAAGAATATACAAAATATATAGAGACTCATTGAGTTCCTCTAGAATTGAATGGATCTAAGAGGAAGAGGCTGAAGTTGACAGGCATTTGTAATGGCTCCATAGCCAATTGGAGAGTTTCCTCTTCATCATATCATTAGCTGACCAGAAGCAATATGACAAAATGTCTCTGATAGGAGTGGAAAACCTATGGCCTCAAAGACACATGTGGCCCTCTAGGTCCTCAAGTACAACCTTTTGACTGAATCCATACTTCATAGAACAAATCCCTTTAATAAAAGGATCTGTTCTATAAAAACTTGGACTTTATCAAAAGGTCACACCATAAACCAATATCTCTAAGGCACTTTCCTTAAATGCTATTAGGAGTCTCCTAGAAACAATTCCCTAGAATCCTCCACATGGAGAGATGGACAAAGACTCTCGTTATGTGCCAGATTCCCATTACATAAACAAAATAAATAAAAGTTTATTCTAGGGGGAAGAGGCATTATAAGAAGGGATATTAGGAAATGCCTCTTGTAGAAGGTAAGCTTTGAAAGAACCTAGGTTTCTAATAAATTGATCTTAGCATAGAATGTTTTATTTTAGTTACTGGGGACCACTTATCAAAGCTTTGAAGACAAGACACAGAAGGTTATATGTGAGGAACAGTAAGAGGGCTAGTCTGTGTGAATTACTTAATTAAAAAGCATTTCTTAATGCTTTTTGTCATTCTACTCTCCTATGAGTCCATTCTCCATTGCTGCAGCATTCCTAAACCACAGTGCCTGAATGGGAACCCATCCAGTTGAGTAACTCAGCTCATCCTCTCCTTCCTCTCTTTCTCCTCTCCAAATAAAGGTAAATGCTGATAGCCAGAGCTGCCCAGTTAACTTGGGATTTATTAATTAGGTTCCTTCCTTCCTTTCTCTTTCTTTTCTCTCTCTGTGTCTCTCTCTGTGTCTCTCTGTCTCTGTATCTCTGTGTGTGTGTTTCTCTCTCTCTCTTTCTCTCTCTCTCTCTCTCTCTCTCTCTCTCTCTCTTTCTTTTTGTCTCTCTCTGTCTCTCTGTCTCTGTGTCTCTGTCTCTATGTCTCTCTCTGTCTCTCTATCTCTCTCTGTCTCTCTCTGTCTCTCTCTCCAATTAAAGGAAATAAACCTGAAGTTGAAGCATAAATGATAATGACTTAGATTTAGGTATAATAATGAAGGGGCAGTTAGGTGGTAAAGTGCATAGAGAGCCAGGCCTGGCTCTGAATTCATATACTTATTATCTGTTGGGCATGTCACTTAACCCTGTTTGCCTTAGTTTCCTCATCTGTAAAATGAGCGGCAGAAGGAAACAGCAAACCACTCCAGTATCTTTGTGAAGAGAACCTTAAATGGGGTAATGAAAAAATGGATAGGACTGAAAGATGACTGAAAATAATAATGAAGGTATGACATAACAAAGCCATGACTAATAATGAATGTGGCATAACTATATGAATGGCATACCAAAGAAAAGATAAAGCTCCTTAGGATCTAGAACTGGATGGAGAGTTCTTCCTACCACACCACACTGTCTTCTCTGGGAAGTCTTTAAAAACAAGATAATTTCTCATTTATCTGAAATGGCTTAAGTATGTCCCTTTTGTGAAAGAAAGAATTGGTGAATATAAACTATAAAGGCATAAAATCAGCCCTCCCAAGAGGAGAAGAGACCGAATAAACAATGCTTCATTTCTTGTTACCTAAAATCCAGTTCAGTTCTGACTTACACCTATGCTTCTTTGATTTGCTATTTTTCCTATATTAGATATTACACAGTCAAATAAGGCACAAATGTGATTTTTTTTTAAGGATTAGTTCATTTGCAGTTCCTATCTAAATCTGCCATCACTCGTCATAATGTGAGTACAGACCTGCTAAACACTGGAATCAATTATCCAATTGTTAAGTCAGATATGAATGACTTAATTATTAATAATACCAACCAGAAAATATCAGAGTATTGTTTATTTTTTACTCTTCCCAAATATATTACTTAATTTTACCCTCTAAAATATCCTGTGAGGTATCTAAGAGGGAAAATATACCAATTTGACAAATGAATGAATGAATGAAAATAATTTATTAAATTTTTACTATGTTCTGAGCACTAGGATTATGAATTAAGAAGAGAGATAGTACCTTCAAGGAGCTTACATTCTAATGCTGTGGAGACAAAACCTACAAAGGAGTGGTTGCCAGAGAAAGGTATCTTGTTACAGATAAGTGTAGCCATAGAGAAATCACACCCTTTCCTAAAACAATGGTGATGTTTGTTCCTGGAACAAGAGATGGAAAGAGGGAATGGAGGTGGAACCTAGGTAGAGGAGGGAGTAGTGTGGCAGGGTGGATAGCCTGAGTGGGTGGTTGGATAGGATATGAAACATGACCTGGTTGTTGTGAAGCGAGGTAGTGTGGGTTATGGATATGATCTTGCTACCCACCCATCAGATCAATGCAAAATTTTCAAAACTAGCTGGAAAAAGTTCCTCAGATTAGGGGCAACAGTGAAGGTTCATGTACACTGGGGGAAAAGGTGCATAAGGAGAAATAGAGATTATCCATTCAATGAATGAAGGAACTGAAGCTAAGAAGAGACTCAAAAGTTTTAACACTAGTACGTGATAACACCATGATTAGAGTCTCTTGATTGCTAGCAAAAGTGCTCTCTTAAAAGCACTTTACATGTATTATCTCATTAGAGTAGATATGATTATCATCTCCATTTTATGGCTAGGGAAACTTCTCAGAGAGGTCAAGTGACTTGCTCAGAATCAAACAGCCAGTAAGAGTCTGAGGCAAAATATAAAGTCAGATCCTACTAACCCAAAGTCAAAGGTTCTATTCATGGCAGCATCTACATGCCTTCACAGTGTTCTTTCTACACATTATATTTCCCAATAGATTGCAGTTGCCCTGGAAGGAATTTTTGGAGATTTCCATGGAGGAACCAAACCAATAATGCTAACAGCAATAAGCATTTTTATTATGGTTGCATTTTACCTAGTGCATTTAACAGTGCTTAATCTTACACACACACACACACACACACACACACACACACACACACACGCACATGCACACGCACACGCACACGCACACACACGCACAATGACAAGAGGACAAAGGAAGAAAGGGAAAAAAGAAATGAGGTACATTGTCACCCAGAGAAAAAATAATACATCTACATCTCTAAAAAGGGCAATATACACAGGGTCCCATGATTGGGTGCAATGATCTTTAGGCCCAGCATGAGGAGGAAGTGATTAATGATCCTAGAAAGAAGTGCCCTCCCACCAAGCCCCTAGATTATGCCAGGTTTCTAGATACTTTTCACATTCTTTGGTGTGGACATCAAGGATGTCCCATACAACATATCAAGGAGCAGTCCCAAAGTATTTTATAGATGTTTAATAGAGAGATGGAGTCTTACTCCAGTGATTGGCTTCCCACCTCTAAAGTCAGAAGCCTGGAGCAAAAATTAGCAAATATGCATGGGCAAATTTCCAACAGAGAAGACTTCAGATATGGAAAATTCTACATAAGGGGAGGGGTGGGGAGAGAAACATAGAGAATCTCTAGATTGTACAGTGGTAGATGTTGAAAGGTTTGTCTTTTCTGGGCTATCACATTGGCCTGCCTCCTCTCAGGCAATCCTTCACTACCTCACAGCCATCTCAATCAATATGGTCATATTTTGCTTAACTCTTTAAACCCTGATCCTCATCCCTCCCCTCCAAAAATCAATATGAAGTCTTCTCCGAGCCTGCCTTTTAACCAAGTCAATAAGAGGACAAAACTTAGCATTATGTTGCTAGTAAGTTAAATTCCCCAGGAGATTTAGAGCCCTTGAAAATAAAAAAATATTTATTGAATTTAAGGGTTTCAAGATTTCACTTTAATATTGAACACTAATAATCAATTCTGTTTTTGTTGCCCATCTAAATTTTGACTCATTTTTCCCTGACTCTTTGAATAATTCCATGGTCCAGAAAGGATTTATAGGGGGCTATGTGGAGCATCTCCTGAGTTTCTTCCAGAGGAAACAATCTTAATATTTTATTATTCCACCTTTCTCTAGAACTTACAATCTCTTTGTCAAATCAAACTTTGTTCTTTGTCCTCATCATGACCACCAATCTCTTGATTCCACCTTTGTAACATCTTTAATATATGTCTCCTTCTCTCTTCTAACACTACAGCCACCCTGGCATAGACTTTCATCATCTTCGGCTAGTACTATTATAATAGCCTTCTAATTCCTCACCCCTCAAAAGTTTCTCCTCACTAGTCTAGTCCATCTCACTAGTTGTCAAATTTATTTCGTTCCAGGGCAAGTAGGATCATATAAATTCCCTTCTTCAATAAATTCCAAAGGCTATCACTTCCAGGGTCAAATATAAAATCCTATTTAACATGCAAAACTCTTCACAGCGTGGCCCCCTATTTTCTGTTCTTACACCTTATGACTTTCTATGTAGTCTATGATCTGACACTGGCCTCCTTGCTATTGCTTGCACATAATACCCAAGACAAGATGCCCTTGTGATGTCATTGGTCTTCTTTGAGAATGCAGGACAAACAACAACAATATAACACCCCATCTTCCACCTTTGTGCTTTTTCACTTACTCTCCCAAATGACTCCAGATCTCTTCCTCCTAATCTCCGTTTCCTGGCTTTTCTGGCTTCTTTATTCCTCTGAGATCCTGCCTTCTACAAGAAGTCTTTTCCAGTCCCTTCCCCCTGATAATCATCTCTAATTTAGCCTATATCTTTTTTGTTTTTGCATGTAGTGGTTTGCATGCTGTTTCCTTCATTAGACTATAAGCTTGTTGAGAGCAGAGACTGCTTTTAGCCTTTTTTTATAGCCCCTAACTTGTAGTACAGTGTCTGGCACATAGTAGTACTTGATAAATGCTTGTTGGCTGATTGACTGACCCCAGTGCCTCCACCCCTCAGTTACTTTGAAGGACATGAGCACAGCACTACTTTGTTCACCTTTCTCAATATGGACTCCTGTTCCTCTAAAAATCTTCTCTGCTTTATCTAGAGATTTTTTGGTTCATTTGCAACTATTGATCTCTCTCTCTCTCTCTGCTTATAATCTCTCCTTTAAACCAACTTTCTGCTGGCTAAGGAATACTAAGGTTTACCCAAGGGGGTAATCATTGCTCTACTATAACTTCCCCCATGCCTTACGCTAGAACAAAATTTGTCTTCCACTTGCTCAAACACTCCCATTCAACCCAACCTTCATAAGTACTAGTAATATCAGACAAATAATAGAATTAATGACCATATTTTCTTTATGTAACAAAGATAATGCCAAATGTGATGAATTGTGCCTTTAATTCCTGCTACTAAGGAGTGTCAGGCTGATACACACAGTTATGTTGGAGCCAGCACTAGCCAGCTAACTTATGGCAGCAAGGTTGATCAGGTATCTAAAATAAGTCTGGTATTGATATGATGGGCCCCCAAAAACAAGAGGTCACCAGATTATCTAAAGAAGGGCAAACTGGCCCAGATCAGAAATGAAAGCATGTTAAAGCTCCCACAACTGTCAGTACTGGTATTAGTTTAGTAAGTAGCCATTGCACCACTGCCCTGGGGAAGATAGGGAGATTCAGTCAAAACTCACACAAAGGCACACATTTTTCAAGGAAAAAAATAAAATACATAACGTTATAAAGAAAAACAATTTTATTGAAAGTTATCAAAATATCTTTTTTAAATGATATATTTGTGTGTACATATATGTATAATATATACAAGGGAAATATATGATAGGGAGGGAAAGAACAGAGTGAGCATAAAGGAAGAAGGATGATCTATAAATATTGTAGGGTTCATATTGGGAAAAAGTTATAAAATACAGTAATTAGTGAAAAGCCATAAAAAGCTTAAATTCTGTGAAAAGTGAGAAGCATGAACACAGTGACCTATTTACAATCATAACTTATACACTGAGTCATAATTTAAGATAGTATGACCTATGAAAGCCAAAACAAGAATATTGTGACCCATATGTGACCAGTATATGATCGATACACAAACTTATGTTTGGGTATAACGTTGGCTTAACTAAGAAGTTCATTACTAAGTAGAAAACCAAAAACACCAATTAGTAGCAATGCATTCTCTAACTCCTCCTGTGTTTGTCTATTTTCTATAATTGCTATGGAGATTTTGGAGTTCTTGAGTGGGGATCCACAGAACTGTCTGGCTGCAGTTCCAGACCAAAGATTGCCCATTTGTAAGTATTCATAATGACTGATTAAACTACTACCTATAATTAATCCAAAGCTCTCTCTCTTCTTCCTTTGACATAAAAAGGACACCCCAGGATTATAGGGGAGGCACAGGGTTCCCTAGCCTGAGGAATTCCAGACCTTACAGGTATAGACAGCCCTGGGCACTGCTAACTTAACTGGTTGCTTTGGATTCCTTCTTCATAATAGAGGAGTCAGGGAAATTTCTTCTTTCTCTGATTTAGTCATGGGAGAAGGATATTGTGCATTGTCTTCTAGGGGGCAGTGAGTCATCTCAGTATATCCACACCTCTTTCTTCCCCACCCCACCCCCCAGCCAATAATAGTAACAAAGGCAACACTTTTCCTAGTGCTTGATTCTGGAAAGTTCACATGGTACCAAGATGTGGGACAAATCCAACTCTCAACCCAGATTCTTCCTTTCTGGGATCTTTTTTTTCCAGAAATACTCACAAACAAAGTTCCAGAAGCTGGAGGTCCACGATGTCAGTGGCATATGGATTCTTGTAAAGTATCTCTCATCTCCATGTCAAAGGCAATGCAGGGTTAATATTTGTTTTCATTTTATTCTATATGAATTAAAGTTGCAGCGATCACACATTTTGTGTTTGAACCAGGCAGGTAAAAACAATTATGAGAGCTACCTATTGAAGAAGCAGAGGCCTGAGATCTCTAATTGGAAATCACTGTCTTAAAATATTAGTGTTTCTTCTCTTAAACTAGGGCTTAGAAATAAGGAGTTAAATAACGTTTTGCAGAAAAGAAAAAAACAAAATGGTAGTGGGGACAAGCTGTTGCCCAGGACTGTTTATACACTGATCTCTGCCTAGTGGCCAATGGTGGTACTACAGAGTGCTTACAGATGGCCAACTACAATCTGGTAGTAGACAGGGAAAAACAACTCGAAAAGGCTGCCACCTAGTGGCAAACTCAGATTGCAGCCAGAATTAATCAAAACTCCTTTGATTTTTTTTTTTAACCCATATGTCAGAACATCCAAAAGAAAATAAACTCCCATATCCCAAGTGAAGATCATGATTCCATTCTAAGATATTCTCATAGAAAATTTAATGAAGTGTACATCTCCAGACCATAAGCCTGATCTTTCCAGAAGTTACTCAATTTACCTGTACAGTCAGAAAACAGACAAGGAAGCTATCCCCTGCAGAGCCCTATTTACATGGAGAGTGCATGCCTAAAATACAAATAATGATTGAAGCCTATTAGGCCTGATCAAGTACCACCTTCTACAAGAATTTTTTTCTGTTCCCTCCAGATGCTAGTACCTTCCCCTATAAGGCAATTTTCTCTCTATTCTGTACTATATCTATCATATATATGTACACACACACACACACACATATATATGAGATATATATGACATATACATTAGATCATAGACTTGAGAGTTTGAAGAAACCTTAGAAGCCATTAAATCTAGCCTCTTTACAGTTGAGGAAACCGAGCTATACAGAGCTTAAATGTCTCTCCTAGGATATATAATTTGCAAGTGAGGTAAAGTTTGACCTTAGTTCTTCCTGACCTGAAATCAGGGTCCATTATACACAATTCCTTCTAGTCTCAAACATATTGTCTCCACCTTCCCCTTAGAATATAGATTTCCTGAGAGGAGGGACAGTTTTGGTTTTGACTTTGTACTCCTTGCACTCAGCACAGTGTCTGGTATATAGAAGGTGATTAATGCAGGTTTGTTGATTGAGCAATTACAGATTCAAAATAGTTAAAAGAAATCAGATTCATGAAAGTTTCAAGGGATTGTGCTTCCTTATTAGAAGCAAAGAAATCACTGGTTTTTGGTTGCTGAGTAGCCTCACTTAAAAAAAAAACCTACTTCCATCTTTTCTTAAAGTCCATACTGTCTGTTACACAGACCCAATGTGATCTTTGCAGCCATAAACAGTGGCATTTTAATTTGACTTTTTGTTTGAACATTAAACCAAACACTTTCCAAATGTTGTGACTCAGAAACAGACATTACGTGTGTGATGAAAATGATCTACCTGCTTGCAATAGCTCAGCTGTAATTCCTTTTAAAAAAATAGAATCAGACAGTGAATGTTCCATTTATGAGCCTAAATACCATACATGGATTCTGGAAATTTCCAAAGCGTGTGTGATTATATAGTTTCTCTCTGTGACCATGCAGTCATTACCACTACATAAAAGTCACAGAGCTTTTATATCTCATAATTACTTTCTCTTATAAATTTAAATTATAGTGTTAATACTTCCCTTGCTATATAGCCCAGGGCAAATTAATAAAATGACACCATCTTAAACATATGTATGCTTTTAATTCTCCTAGATTTTGATCCATCTTTTATCCCCCCTCCCTTTCTCTGTGGTTGTTTTTTTACATAACTTTTTCAAGGTCAGGGATGGCATTGGAAACATGATTTGATATATACAAGGCACCACCATCTTGAATTCATCAAAATAATATGAGGAATGGCATTCTTATAACTTTGTCACAGACAAAGTAAATCACACAAAATTCTTGCCTCCCTCCCAACCCTTGCCTGCTTGAAATTATGCTTGATATAAATTTCTGATTTAAAGTGCAAAGGATACAGTAGATTTCCTTTACCTGATAAGATTTTGAGGAGGCATCATACACACACATTTTATGTAGATATGATAGGGGTTTATGGAGTGTTTGATAAGGATTAACATCTCTGGTGTGATGGTTTTCTGAGCTCTTTTCAGGGCTGCTCATCAACCTTTGGTGTCTACCTGGGACTCCACTGTTACCTGTGGCTCCAGTTCCAGTAAACCATCTTGGCAGATGGGCTAAACTATGCTGAGGGTAATTGAGAGGCTTCAAATTCATTGGTGAATTAGGGAGCATACATCCCAAGTACGTGAAGACTTTCTACCACACAATGGGTGAATGAACAATTTTTTTCAATAGTCATGAAGGCATCCGAAGCAGGTGTTTAGAGTGCTTAAAGCTTGGTCAGACATTGAAGATTCCAAGGTCATCCACTCCATCCTAGGCCATCACCAGTAGTTTTGACTTTTCTTGTGCCACTGGACCTCAATAACTCTGGAAGAAAGAGTGAGACTGACAACTTAGTGCAACTCTGCTTCACTAAATCCACCTCACCCATGAGTCAAGATATCACCCTGTGATATCATTGGTCCTCTTCAAAAACTAAGGACAAAAGAACATATGTAGATATGATATTTATTGCTTCTATAAAAGGATTAATTGGCTTAGAGAAGATGAATCACCTCCAGATAGCTTTCTTTATCGTATAAAAAAATGACCTGTGCATTTGAAGTGCTTATACTTAATTTGCCAAGTATGAGTGAAAAAGATCCTAATGGAAAGGATTTCAGAGATTAAGTCCAACTCCCCTCATTTTATAAATGAGAAAGCTGAGACCCCAAAACTTCAAATGACATACCTGTGTGTTGTGCTGACCATTGTGCTGACCTCATTGCTGTATGCCTATGAAACCTAGACAGTATACTAGTGCCGTGCCAGGAAACTGAATCACTTATTTGTCTTAGGAATACTGAATTATCTTAGGAAGATTCTGAAGATCATGGGGTAGGTTAAGATACTAGACACTGAGGTCTTTTCTCAAACTAAACTGCCAAACATTCACACGTCCCTCCAGAAAGCACAAGTCTGATGGGCTGGCCATGTTGTTCAAATGCCAAACATATGCTGCTTGCCAAAAAAACTATTTTGTGGAGAAGGTAAGTACTCACATGGTGATCAGAAAAGGTGATACAAAGACACTCTCAAGGTCTCTGAAGAACTTTGGAATTAATTCTGTGATGTGGGAGACACTGGCATTGGCCAGTAAGGCATACCCTCAGCAAAGAAGGTGCTATGATCTGTGAGAAAAACAGAATTGAAGTAGTTCAAAAGAAATACAAGATGTGCAAATTTAGAGAATCCACTCCAAATGTTCACATGGACTACTTGTGCCCAACCTATGGTAGACCATTCTGAGTTCATATTAGTCTGATTGGTCACAGTCAGACATACTGTCTCTACCATAATGATCTCACTTTGGTCCTTTTTGAGAATGAAGGACAGAAACCAACCAGTAAGTGACATAACCTTGGATCCAGGTCAGGGATGTCCACATTGAAAGCTCCTTCCTCCTCATTTGCTCCTTAAACAAATATTTGTTAAGTATTTTGTAGATGCCTAACACTGGAAAATTCTAGAATATGAAGATAAACATGAAATATTCTCTGCCTGATATCAGTTTACATGATGGGATGGGAGGATGGGAGGAGAGAATATGGTAGAAACAATACGTACACAGAAATTTTATTTCGAAAGGCATACAAAGTAAATTCTAGGAGGAAGGCAGTAGCAACTATGGAGATCAGGATATGCTTCCAGTTGGAGGTAGGAATTAAACTGTACATTTAAAGGCCTGCTGATTCTAGAACTCCCATGAAAATAGATGATTATCTCAGAATTTCTTGACTTCAGTTTGGTGCAGTAAAAATAAAAGGTCAGAAAGTCTAGGTTTGAATCCTACCATTTTTAAAGTGTGAGACCCCAGGCAAGTCACTTGTCCTAATTTAACCTTAGTTTCCCTAGTGTAAAAATACTCAAAGATGACTGAATATGTAACAGTCTCCCACAAGGCTTTGAGGAAACACAAAGAACATAGGAGCTATAGCTCTTCCTAGACTGAGAAGAGAGGAAGCCAACTGGGGATTGCTCTGGGCCTCTAGAGAGATCACATACAGCAGAAATCTTGAGTTCTTGAAAGAGAAGTGGGAGAGAAGAAGAGAGAGACTGTGGGGATCTTTGAGGCCAGTCAAAGCTTTGACAGAGGGTATTTCAAATGAATGAATGGATAATAAAGTATTTACTACATACAGAGCAGTTTGCTAAGTTTCAAGGAAAAAAAGATAGCCTTGTTCTCAGGGAGCTCACATCATGATACAGGAGATAACACAGATAGGAGACTTCAGCTACAAGTCAGGTAGAAAGGTTCTATGGCCTTTCAAATGCAACAACAAAGCAGATGGTCATGTATCTTCTTTAATGTTATATTTAGTGATAAAATCCTACCTGTTTCTGATATTGAACTTTCTAATAGCACCAAGGACTTTGGTGGCATGAATTTTCTTTTCATGTATCTTCAGTAGCTATGGCTGTCAGGTTTCTTCTCCAGGTTTCTTCCTAAAATGTTAACTCCAGGGGGTTGAGATGAAAGAAGAGCTGTGATCTGCTGAGCACTCACTGCTATTCCCAGGAGATCTTGACCTTACTTGCCCATGGATGGCAGCTGATTAGCAGCAGATGAGGCAGTGGAGAACATAGGATACTTCTCCATAGTGACTGGTACCCTCAATGTCAGTTCCATTAACTGTATTATAGATAGTGCATCCCAAATCCACCTCCCAGGGTTTTTAGGAGAAAAATAATGTTGTAAATTTACAAATACTATAAAAGTAAAAATCATTGTTATGTAAATTTGGCCAACTCTAAAATATTCTAAAGTTGATTGTGATTCCTGGACCACAGAACTAAAAAGGAGAGGGATAAGAGGTCATATATGGCAAATAAATTTGTTGTTGTTGTTCAGTCCTGTCCATGACCACGACTCTTCATGACCCAGTGGATCATACTGTTCATAGGGTTTTCCTGGGAAAAATACTGGATTAGCTTGCCATTTCCTTCTACAATGAATTAAGGCAAACAAAGGTTGAGTTGTCCAAGATCACACAGCTAATCAGTGTCTGAGGCTGGATTTGAATTAAAGTCTTTCTGACCCCAGACTCAGTGCTCTATCCAATGAGTCATCTAGGTACTCCTTTTAATAACAACAAGAACAACACCATTTATATAGCACTTTTAAGGTCTGCAAAATGTTTTTACCAATATTATCTCATCAGATCCTCACAAAACCTTGGAAGGAATGTGCTATTATTATCCCCATTTTTCAGATAAGGAAACTGAGGTAGTCAGTAGTCACATGCTCAGGGTAATACAGCTAATTAAAGTTAGAACTAAAGGCTCTAGTTTTTCAGACTCATGGTGGTTGTTTTTTTTTGTTTTGTTTTGTTTTTTAAATCTCTGTCTAATGTATCCAATTCATTTGTTGCCTTTAGGTGTCATCTGTAGACCCATTCACTTCAAACCAGAATTTTCAGCAATTTGCCAGGATTCTTGCTTTCTTCTTTTTATCCATTAAGACCATGTCAGGAATTCATGAAGGTGGAATGAATACAATTCCCTAAGTCCTAGCATCACACAGAATCACAAGCTTTATAATAGAAACCTTAGAGCAGGGGTTCTTAATCAGGGAACTACAGACTATGGCTCAATTTCAGGAAGAGCCCATCACCACGATAGGAAATAATTAAATCTTTATTTTTACTAGCCTCTAACTGAAATTTAGCATTTCTTTCAGTTGTTTAAAAATGTGATTTTTGGGAAGAGAAGGTAATAAGCATTTATATAGTGCCCAAAATGTGCCAGGGACTTTGCCAAGTGTGTTTTTACAAATATTATTTCATTTTATCCTCACAACAGCCCTGCAAGGCATGAACTATTATCCTCATTTGCAAAGAGGTCAATAAATTTGCCCAGAGTCACATAGTAGTTAAGTCTGAGACTGAATAATAGCTCAGGTCTTCCTGATTCCAGGCTCAGGGTTCTTTCCAATATACCACTTAGCTGCTGCTAAGGTGTCCACAGACTTCACCAGACTGTCAAAAAGGTCCATGGTACAAAAGAGATTAAGACCACCTGCCTTTGAGATTACCTAATCTAACCCTATCATTTTTTCCTTTAGAGATAATTAACAAGCATTTGTATCCAGGCATTTTGCTAGGTACTCAGGGTACACAGATTCAAACTACTCTCAAGGACATAATATTCTATTAGAAATACTATGTGCATATTTAAGTATATGAAGAATAAATACAAAATAAAAACAAGGTTGGTAGCCTGAGAAGGAGAAAGAAAGAAGCTGGAGAGATAAGCAAAGACTTCCTAGAGAAGATGGTGCTTTGGCTGCATCCTGAAGGAAATGAGAGATTCCATGGTGCAGAATTAAATAAGGAATACATTCTAGGCATGGGAGAAAGCCAATGCTAAGGTCCAGAGACTAGAGATGATATCTTATCTGAAAAACAAAAACAGGGTCAGAGTAACATGTAATGAAGCTGCAAAGTGCTGCTATTGTCTAGTTGTGAAGGGCTTTAAAAACCCAATGGAAGAATTTAAATTCTATTCTAGAGACAATAACAAGTCACTTGCTGTTGCTGTTTCTGTTACTGTTTCTGTTATTCATCCTACATTCTTTAAGAGGACCAAGGAAGCCCCTAGAGTTTGTTGAGTTGGGGAAGTGAAAATGTCAGAGTTGTACTTAAAGAAAATCCATTTGGAAGCAACATGGAGGAAGAGACTTGAGGTAGGAATAACACTTAAGAGGCCCTTACAATAGTCCAGGCAACAGATGATAATGATCTGAGCTAAGGTGATGGTTGTGTGAGTAGAAAAGTAGTCAGATGTGAGATGTCATGAGGGCAGAAATGACAAAAATTGGTAGCAGGTAATTGTATATGTGGGGTGAGGGAGCATCAAGAACTGAAAATAATGCCAAGGTTAGGAACCTGGGAAAATGAAGAAATTTGGTAGAAGAGTAGGTTTAGGGAAAGGATAATGAGTTATATTTGGAACATAATGAGTTTGAAGTTTTAGAAGTCATGCCCAGCTCTTTGTGACCTCATTTGGATTTTTTTGGCAAAGATACTGGAATGGTTTGCCATTTCCTTCTTCAGCTCATTTTACAGATGAAGAAGCTGAGGCAAATAGGGTTAAGTGGCTTGCCTAGGATCACATCGCTACTCACTAAGGCGAGATTTGAACTCAGGAAGATGAATCTTCCTGACTTAAGGTCTGGCATTCTATCCACTGCTCAACATTCCAAGCACTTAATAAATATTTTCTTCATTCATTCCACAAGGCACCAAAACAGGTTCCAAATCTGGTGTTCTTTGTTTTTAACATCTACTTTGATATCTCACAGGAATGTTGCAATTATACTACAGAAGACTTGGGTTTTATTTTTGGACCAGTGGTTGAGACTGAGGGAGGTTATTTACAAGATAGGCTAGAGAAAAAATCTGTCACTCCAAATAAAGTACTAGAGTCCAGAAAGAAAAAGCAGGAACATATCAATATTCCTTTTACTCCCTCTACTGGTTGATATTATAGAATGTGTCGAAGAAGTTTTATGAGTTACATTTTAGTTTCTTTTTACCTATCAGGTTTTTTTGGCTTCTTTCCCCTCTTTTTAAAATTTATTTTATTTTTAATTTATAGAATAAAACAAGCATTTCTTACTAGTTAAAAACCATTTAAACCCACTCTCTGGTATAATCACATCACAGTTTCAGGGCTTCTTTTTGCTGTGGTTCAGTGACTGAGCCCTGGTTCAGATGAATTGTGGAGTGTCTCAGCTAGAAAGAGAAAGATCTGAAGAGAAAATAAAAATCTGACACTGATTTTTTCAAACTGCTTTGCATCCATGATCTCATTTAAGTCCCCACAACAACTAGGTCAGGGATTAATAACATCATCAGTAGCATCATAATCACTCCCATTTTCAGGTGAGGAAATTTAGGTTTTAAGTGATTTAGTGGTTTTTCCAGGGACACACAACTGTTAAATATCTGAAGTAGGATGGAAACCTAGATCTTCCTGACTTCTAGTCCAACATTCTTTTCAATGTTCTCAATTGCCTAGAGTCCCAACTCAATTTGTCAGCCCACAATCATTTTGGGAGCACTTACTCCATCCCATGCTCAAACATTGTGAAAGATAAAAATGAACTGTAAGAAGCTGTCTCTGTGTTCAAAGAGCTACAATCTCATAGTGGCAATAGGACATACACATGTGAAATGATCCGAGAGTAAGTGATCTATTTTGTGAAGTCTATGTGTTATGGAGATTCAGCAAAGGGAAAGAATATTATGGGCTACAGGAGTCTTCAAAGAACTGATAGAGGAGGGGGTGGCTACAGGGCACAGTGAATAGAGCACCCACCCTGGAGTCAGGAGGACCTGAGTTCAAATGCAGCTCTGGACACTTAACACAAAATGAGCCATGTGACCTTGGGCAAGTCGCTTAACCCCAATTGCCTTCCAAAAAAAAAAAAAAAGAAAAGAAAAAGAAAGAACTGATAGAGGAGAATCATAGACTTGATTTAAAAGGGACCTCAGGGATCATTGAGTTCAACCCCTAATCAATTCATAAATTTGTTCTATAGCATCTTTAACAGATAGCCTATACTAGAAGACTTCTAGGGACAGAGAATTCACTACCACCCAGGGTATTCTCTTCCACTTTTACATAACTATAAATATTAGGAATTTATCCTTATGATAAGCCAAAATCTACCATTGTGCCTTCATCATCTCTCAATCACCAGAATATTGTTAACAGCATCCTGATTTCCCTGCCTCCAATCTCTTTTCACTATAATCTCACCTTTACAAAGCTGCCAAATTAATTTTCCTAATGTGCAAAATTGACTATGTCACTGCCCTGTTCAAATACCTTCGCTGACTCTGTACTGCCTATAGGATCAAGTAAAAACTAATTTTATGCTCTCCACAGTATGCTCCAATTTTTCTTCTAACTTTATTTTCTTCCTATTATACTTTTCAGGTACCCTATGATCCAGCCTAGGAGCTTTATTTTGTGATTTCATACTACTCTCTCACAATTTCACTTGTTCACAAATCATTCCATATGTCAGTACCTAGACCTAATAAACCACTTGTCTTCCTTCAAAGTCAATTTAGTTGTTACCTCCTCCATAAAATCTTCACTGATATTCTCCCTTCTCCCCAATCATTCCTATCTCTTTCTCCTCAAATTTTCTTATAGTACTTGATCTAGATTGCTTCCTCACTATTAACACTTCTTATTTGGAATAATATGCACTTGGGTACATGCAATATTCACCCCCTCCCCATTAGATTTTAAGCCAGGGATTGTATCATCTTATGTCGTTTTTTATTCCTAGAGCCCAGCACAGTTCCTTGTGCATAGAAGGTGATCAACACATATTCATTTAATTAAATCAAATTGACCCTGGAATATATTTCATGCTATTAAGCAAGAACAATGAACAGGCAACTTTTGATGTGGGTGAGGGAAAGATGGAAGCTAGAATTTCTGTAGGAGGTTGCTGAGGCACTCAGGTGAAAGGGCTCTTCTACACCTAAGGGGAAGTATGAAGACATTAAAGGTGCAGCTAGGCAGCACAGTGAAGAGAGTGCCTGATCAGAAGTCAGGAAGACTCATCTTCCTGAGCTTAAATTTGTCCTCAGTCATGTACTAGCTCTGTGACCTTGGACAAATCATTTTAACTTGTTTGCCTCACTTCCTCATTTGTGAAATGAGTTGGAGAAGGAAATGGCAAACGGCTCCAGTATCTTTGCCAAGAAAACCCCAAAAGGGGTCACATAGATTAGGACAAGTCCTGGGCTACTTATCAGATAACTTGATTCTTACTCATGTAAATACTAGTTAATTTTTTTTTAAAAAAGGTAGAAAGAGTGAGCCTGATGCACTCTATATACAGTACTATTCTTTGCATATTGTCTCTGCCATTATAATGTGAGATCCTTGAAGATAAAGATCCTATTTTTGTCTCTCTATTATCCCCAGCACTTAGCATAGTTCCTGGCACATAGTAGGTATTTTAAAATGTTTGAGTGATTGAGGCTGAAAATTCCAGGCTGTAACAGATCAGTGGGAGAGAAATGTAGGCAGGGATAGTCTTTTGAAGCCCTGCAATCACAGTATGTACGTGGTACCTATATCCCTAGTTTTAAGGGTAGGATCTGTTTATGGGCCTACTTTGTCACTTCTTCAAGCATCTCAGTTCAGGATGATGGACTCAGGAAAAGCAAATGATAGCCTGGAAAAGAATATAGTTTTGTTTTTGGAGAAGAACATGGGATAGGACCCTAAGGGAGTTCTACTCTATTCATTTGAGTAATTAGGTGGCACAATGCAGAGTGTTAGACATGGAGTCAGAAAGGCTGCTTCAAATGTGTTGGAGAGGTCAGATCTGGCTTCAGACACTTACTAGCTGTTTGACCCTGAGTATGTCAGTTAAATCTGTTTGCCTCAGTTTCTTCATCCATAAAATGAACTGAAAAAGGAAATATCAAACCATTCCAGAATCTTTACAACAAAAACTCCAAATGAAGTCAAGAAGAATTGGCCATGACTTAAATGACTGAACAACAATACTCCATTCAGAAAACATGCATATATTGTTTGGAAGAATAAGATGGGCTGTGTGCATGGTTGTGTAGGCATAAAACATTTACAAAGACATATTGTAATGTAATGGAAAGAGAGATAGATTTGGAGTCAGAGGACCTGCATCCAAAACCTGGCTAGGAAAGGACCTCTAAGACACCTTCTGATTTTAAATCTCTAATCCTATATGGTTCACTATAGAAATAGTGCTTTATGGTTTACAAAAGACCTTCCTTACAGTGACCCAGTAATGTAGGGAGTATATATGTGGTCTAGTAGATAGAGAGCTAGTCTCAAAGCCAGGAAGACTAAGGTTCCAATTCTGTCTCTGGTACATGATGATTGTTTGACCCTGGGAAAGTCATTTAACTTCTCAGTGCTTTAGACAACTATATAGGACTATAAGCTGTGGGAAAAGGGCCTGTCCTTTCTCTCCTCCAAGACAGTAAGCCTCTCAAAGCCAAAGATTTTGTCTTATCCCTCCATGTATAATTGGTGACAAGAACAATATCTCAATAAGTGATATTGATGATGAAAATGACCGAATCATTGAATCCTGAATTAGAACTTGAAAGGACTTTAAGGGTTCATGAGTTCATGAATTTAGAACTGGAAGGACCCTTGAGATCTTCTAGTCCAATTTACACACACACACACACACACACACACACACACACACACACACTTTTTATAGATTAAAAAAACCTGAGATTCTAAGAAAATAAATGCCTCATCAAAGATGACAGGTGGAAGGAAGTGATCTGAACTCAGGTCCTCTGACATCATAGCCAGTGCTTTTTCTACTATGCTAGGATAAGGAATGTGAAAGCACTCTGAAAAGTTGTAAGTGCCAGAGGTACTTCTAAAAAATGTTCTGACAAGTGTGTGACACGTTATGTCCTAAACCATCAATTAAAGTGACTCCTAACTCTTGACTCAAACAAGCAAAGGAACACAATATGATGGAAAGAGCACTGAACCTCCAGTCAGGAGACATGAGTTCTTTTTTTTTTTTTTGCCTTTTTGGAGGGGGGAAGGCAGGGCAATTGGGGTTAAGTGACTTGTCCAAGGTCACACAGTTAGTAAGTGTTAAGTGTCTGAGGTTAGATCTGACTCAGATCCTCCTGACTCCAGGGCTGGATGCTCTATTCACTGTGTCACCTAGCTGCCCCTGAGACCTGAGTTCTGGTGTCAATTCTAATTCTTGATAGCTGTAGAATCACAGGCAAGTAATCTAACCTCTCCCCTGTAAAACAGAAAACAGTAATTTTTGTATATATCACTGGGATATTTCTTTAAGTACAACTCTGACATTTTCACTTCCCCAACTCAACAAACTCTAGGGGCTTCCTTGATCCTCTTAAAGAATGTAGGATGAATAACATAAACAGTAACAGAAACAGCAACAGCAAGTGACTTGTTATTGTCTCTAGAATAGAATTTAAATTCTTCCATTGGGTTTTTAAAGCCCTTCACAACTAGACAATAGCAGCACTTTGCAGCTTCATATAAATATAATAATTTATATTAATATAAATTAATTTTATATTAAGTTATAAATAAAAATCAGTAAGGATGTTTGTCAGTATGAGTAAATACAATCTTCTCTTTTCTAGGTGACAGCACTCAGCAAGTTCAGCATAAAATTCACATGATCTGAATTTGAGAGAGTATGGTACAATGGACAGCTGACAGACTTTGACCTTCAGTCTACATCTTATCTCTTTGGGTCTCATTTTCTTCATTAGAAAAATAAAGGGGTTAGACTAAATGAGTTCTGAGGACCCTTCTAGCTTTGGATTTATGATACTAAGTGTTATGGGAATCTGAAGATCTTCCCTGCCCCTAGGCCCTTTGCTAAAGTGGTGAAGTGACTCTGAGGACCCTTGGATATTTGAAAGTATACTCTGTTCCCTAATAGGCTGAATGTGGTCACGTGGAGCCTGTGGCAGAAGGCTTGTTTTTCAGGAATGCCCGTGCCTTGTAGCTTTGTGATTGGGCAGTGGGTCTAGAGGGCTGTGACATTCTCCAAGCCAGGAGAAGGCTATATATACACGCCCTGATGTGAGGTTTTGGTTTGGGGCTCACTTTGAGAAGAGTTGTGTGATTTGGCCAGAAGAGACTCTGGGCAGCCGTTGAGCCCCCCGGCTTTGAAAAACCCAGATGTTGGTGCTTCCCTCTCTGG
>CM053586.1:136380837-136408439 GCA_028646515.1 Pseudochirops corinnae
CATATTGCCAGCACCCCAGCTACAGTTATAGCTGTATAAGCTATTTACCAGTTTCTTGGACTTTACATATTACTATATTTAAAGTCTCAAAGTCTCAATCTGACTTGGATTTATGGTTCATATAATTTGGGGGTAATTACATGGCTTTGAAACAACTCCCATATTTGCTTGCTGTCTTTCAGAAGATATACCCTGATCAGTAGGCATTTAATGTACAATGCCAGCCACAACTCACTATGATTAAATGCCTTCCTTGGACAATTTCAAGCCTTCTTCAACTTTAAAGTAATGACTTTACAGAGTGACATATTGGTCCTATATGCCAAAGAAAACTGCCCTGGTAACCTCATCCTGTTCCAGGGAAACTCTCAATAGAAAAATTCCTTTTTGTGAAACAGGAATTGCATAAAGTTTCTCTGTTCCCTTTCCTACATGGAAACCAGTCTCTCGACAAAAAAAAAGGAATTTTTTCTTGCATGTGTCTAAATCATTCATTTTTTAAAAAGGGACATCAGAAAAAAGTTCATTTTCAATATCAGACGTTTCCTGTCACCTTTACTCAAAATATCAATCTGTGTCCTAGTAACAGCGACTAGACCAAAGTGTCACCTGATATACAGACTGCAATGGGAATTTTAAGTCCCACAATGAGAATTTCAGTCTTCCTTATGCCTCATGGAACAGTCCATGTTTCCTCACACAACCCCATCAAACCAGTCAAGGGAGGCCCCAGGGAATAATCAGGACATCTAAGAAAGAACCTATCCCAAGGGGCTAGTAGCTGTAATAAGCCAGTAAAGCAGTCCTATGAAAAGACAAGCCTGTTTCATCAGTGGCAGGTGAGAGCAGATCCCAGAAGGTAATCCTGCCTTCCCAGTTAGCTTTGGGGAGAAAGTTTTAGAGGGGCAGGTCCAGAGTGCAAGGGAAAAGTAGAGAGGGCTCAGAGAACAACAAAGAAAACGATGAAAGGTTTGGAAAGTAGAGCCTAAGAGGAAAGCTTAGGGGTGATTTAGTAGGGGAAAAAGGCTGTTGGGGGAAAACTTAACAAGTTTTCAAGTATAATGGGATGTAAGATAGTTTTGTGCAATTTTCCCTGAGACCATAACAAAATGAAATAGACTTAAATTGCACTAGGAGGAATTGGGGTTAGACATAAGGAAATTATTCACAAAGGGGATTATAAAATATGACAAACTGTCCGAAGAAGAGATTACAAGCAACTCTCTTCTTTAAAATCTCTAGAGGAATGAAAACCAGTATGGGTCTGGAGTACTTTGGACTATATAAACTAGAAACCAATAGATGAGTTTCATGACATCTTAGAGTCCTTTCCTATGACTAAAATGGACAAATTCTGAATAATGATGAAAGTAAGGGTATGCCTAAAAGTTGTAAGAAGTATGGATATAGGGGCAGCTAGGTGGCACAGTGAATAGAGCACTGGCCCTGGAGTCAGGAGGACCTGAGTTCAAATCTAGCCTCAGACACTGAACACTTACTAGCTGTGTGACCTTGGGCAAGTCACTTTACCCCAATTTGCCTGCCTTCCCCTATCCAAATTTTTTTTTTAAATTATGAATGTAAGTGAAAAAATAGGTGGGGAGGGGTGGGGAGAGGTGGAGAAGGAATTAGTTCTTACTTATAGTCTATATATGTCATCTCATTCACAGCCAAACTGAGAAAAAGCTAACTGTACACATTGTCTCCACTTTCTTAGCTGCTTCTCACTTAAACCCTTCACAATCTGGTTTCCAGTCACCACCACTTGACAGAAACCGCTTTCTCCAAGGTCAGCAAAAATCTCTTTATTGCTAAATCTAGTGGTCCTTTCAGTCATCATCCTTCTTGAACTCTCTGAAGTATTTGGTGCTGTAGGACAATCATATCATTTCCTGATCAACTTCTCCAGCTCTCTTCTTTCTCAAGAGCATCAGTTTCACATCTCTAACTATCTGCTCCTCATCTCCAACTGGTTTTCTCTTTGATGGCTCAGACCCATGACTCTAAAACAGAACTCATTTATCTTTTTCCATAAACATAGCCTTCCTTCTAACTTCCTTATTTTTGATGAAAATACTATCATAACTCCATTCATCCAGGTTTCTAATCTAGGAGTTAGTTATCCTTGAATCTTTACTCAAACTCAATCCCTATATCCAATTAGTTGACAATTTTTTTTTGATTCCACCTCTTCATCTCTCACACTTGTCCCATTCTCCATACTTCCACTACAGTCACCCTGGTACTGATCATCATCATTTCTCACCTGAACCAATGTAATAGCCTTCTAATTGGTTTCCCTAGATTTAGTCTCTCTTGCCTCCTATCCATCCCACACATAAGCACCAAACTGATGTTCTCAAAGCTCTGGCATAACTATGTCACTTCCCTGCTCAAGAAGCTTCAGTGGCTCCCCCTTATCCCAGTATAAAATACTTTAGAGATAAACTCCTCTGTTTGGTATTTAAACCTCTTCACAATCTAGTATAAATCTGTCTTTCTAGGCTGACCATACCCTTTCTCATGACCTCTATATTCTAGCTAAATTATTTTCTATTGCCTGTACCTTGGCACTCCATCTCCTTCCTCTGTATCTTTGCATAAGCTGTGTCCCATGCCTAGAAGGTTCTCTCTCCTTACCTCCACCTCTTGGCAACTGTAGCTTCCTTCAAGACTCAGGTCAAGAGTTACCTTCTTCAAGAGGCCTTTATTGGTATTCCCAGTTGTTAATACCTCATCTTGTACCTTATCTTGTACCTTACCTGTATTTAGTTACCTGAGAATATGCTATATCCCCCAAGCAGAATGTAAGATCCTCGAGGGAAGAGACTTTGTTGTTCCTGTATTTGTGTCCCTAGCATTTGGCACAGGGCCTGATATTTAGCAGGTGTATGTATTGATTGAATGAGTATTTGCCTACAAAGAAAAAAATGAACAATTAAAAATCATATTTATTTCTGTCATATAATTAGATGCCACATGAAACACCTCCTCTATTTTAATTGCTCTGGATCAGGATTGGATTCATCATTACAGCCAGGGACAATCAATTAAGAAACTAGATTTCATATAACATCAGGGTCTAAATAGTAACAACTTAATTTTCTATTTGGCAATTTCAGTTGTTTATTTCATCAACATGAATATGATTAAAATGAAAGATTTGGTAAGCTAGATAGCTTTTTATTTCTTCCCATGGGAATCCAGGCTAAAAATGGGACTTTTCTATCTTTTCTTCACATGTATTAAATCAAAGGACTACATTTATTAAGTACCTCCTCTATTCTAATTAAAGTTTCTACCACCCAATTCCCCCTTTACTTTCTTCTCTCCTCTATAGTTAGCATAGGTCTTCCTTGTGGTTCCTTTCTCTTCCTTTATTTCAAATTCATTGTCTTTTGTACAACTTGCCAGAGTTCAGCTATGAAACCTAACAGAACAAATGCAATAATTTTACCTATGCTAGTCTAGTCCCCTTTTTATTCTTCTCCTTATCCAACTGTTCTTTCAAACCCCTATTCTATACCTGATGATGTTTAGTGGAAGGAGGAATCTAGGTCTAGGGCAACCTCAGTAGAAGAAGCAGAAATTGAGAACAGGGATGGAATGGGGTGAAAAGGAAAACACACAGATGGTCTAAGGAGCTGGCAGGAGGTAGGGCTCTTGGGAAGACAAAATTCTCTTCTGCCAAACTCTTGCTCATAGCCAATTCACCACAGACCCAGAAATGTGTTGTCAGAAGGTTTCGATGTATTTCCCTTTGTGGTAATAAATTTTCATCAAGTCATAGGGCCAAAAGGGGGCTGGAGTCCATTCCCACCCTTGCCCCCCCTCCCAAGTAAGACCGTCCTGAAATCTTTCCCAAGGGCCTCATGTTGGGCTGCTTTTACCAAACACATTTTCGCAGTATTTCTGGTCTGAGTTCAATAGGAAAAGAACTAATGAGTCAGACCAAACAGAGGCTAATTCATTCCCACTATTATCAAAGCAAAGTCTGGGCAGCATTCACATGACAGCTATTGTGCTTCAGTGTGGGGCTAACCCAGGCAGTTTTACTTTGGATACAGACAGTTAAATACAGTTTCCTTTCATCAATAATTAACATCTTACTTTTTTTCCTTCAAAAACAAATCAATCTCCAAAATACTAACTCCACAGACATGAGCACTACCTCATAACAGAGGCAGTGCCCTGGCAACTGGAATAAAGCACTGTATTTACTGAAATAGCTGGGTTTCATCTGAGCAACAGGAGATAAAAAGGGCCTGAATCCCATTTTAATATAGCAAATAATAAGCTCATGCAAAGTCAGGTAAATGCAACTGCTAAACCCCCAGGCAGTGCTTGTCCTTGGCTTAGAATGAGCATCAGGCTTCTGAGTGAAAAGGAGGTAGGAAGGTAAAGGTAGAAAAGAAACAGGTAATAACAAGTAGAGTTGACTGCTAGTTATGTATCTTATTTGGAGAGAGGGTGAGGTCTGTGTTGCTCAACATTAACAGGACCTTGGTGATGCAGTACCATAAACATGATCCTGAAAGCCTCAAAGTATCTCAGCTTTGGTAGGAGTGGTCCCTCCTCTCCTGCTCCCACCCCATCACACACACACACACACACACACACACACACACAAATTGACTGTATATAAGAATATGTATGTGAGCCTGCATGGATTGTGGTATGTGACAAGTATATAATGACTTTTACCAATCAGAAATCACTTGCAGAACTTGCCACATATTGTTCATTTCTGCCCACATTTGCAGAGCAGTTATAGCCATTGGGAAGTATTCTATCAGAGTACTGGTAAGTGTTATTAGAGACAAAAGGAAGAAATTCTAGATTGTCTCCTCTCCACGTCATTATTTTTCTGGGGCCTCTATAAATAACATGCTCTCACAAATCATTGCATATGAACAGAAATGGGGCAATATTCCAGTTCTCTGACCTGATCAGATTTTTCTCCTGAATTTGTCATGGTACTTCAACTCTCAAAGAAATATACAATTTTTAAAGTATGTTATAATGCAATGGAATGGAAGATTTATCAAAGGAACAAAATTCAGCTACAAAAAACTGTCCTGCCTGACTTTCCAGTCTTCTTTGTTGTTGTTCACCTGTTTCAGTCATGTCTGACTCTTCATGACCCCATTTGGGATTTTCTTGGCAAAGATACCAGAGTGGTTTGCCATTTCCTTCTCCAGCTCATTTTACAGATGAGGAAAGTGAGGCAAATGGGGTGAAGTGATTTGCCCAGGGTCACATAGCTAGTAAGTATCTGAGGTAGGATTTGAACTAAGGGCTTGGTGACTCCAAGTCTGGAGCTCTACCATTGTATTATCTAGCTTCTTTAGGTAAATATAAATGTTTCCTTCAAAGCTGATATCAAACAAAATCAATCAATAAGCATTTATTAAACACCTATGTACCATGCACTGTGCTAAAGGTTCAGAGTCAAAATTGAAACCATCCCTGCCCTTATGAAGCTTACATTCTATCAGGAAAAATATAACATATACATAATATATGCTTAGTGATAGATATGAGCACATATACATAAAATATATGTGTATATACATATTTTATATATGTATAGATATAGATATAGATAGATATAGATACACACACACACACACACACACACACATATATATATATATATATATATATATATATATATATATATATATATATACATTCCTAGATATATAACTATATATGGTAGCTGTGGAGGAAAGGCACTAGCAATTAGGATTATCAGAGAAAATATGAGGTAGATATTTGATTACCATAGACTGTTTTAATATCTAAACTAATATTGTATTAGATGCTCCAATAAAATCTTGCTCTAATGATTCACCACAGCATGGATGTAACATTTGGTATTTATAAGCCTAGGAAAGTAGGACTCAAGCTCTGGAAGTTTCTGTCAAGTTTGAAAGCCTTCAAGGATTGGCCAAAAATGGGCTGCATTTCTGTAGTCTGCAGACCAGCCAAGCCAAATTAGGAGGGGCTCATCACTATGTTAGCCACAGCAGGTTGAATCTGTAGTTCATAGATACGCTCAAGAACCATATCCTCTCCAAAGTCATGGAGAGGTTGCAATTTTCACTAATTAAGAAACTATTGTTATCAATAAAATCACAGATATTTGAAATAATAAAGCATTATATCTATTCAAGATGAGTATCTTCTAGTTTAACATAGAATAGGATCATAGAACTAGGACTATCAGGGACCTCAAAAACCACCTAGTCCTAAAATCTGCCAATTAATGTTATAGAACAATAAAAAGATGTGGAGTTCCACTGAATATTCTCTAACTCTAAAACCTTATTCTCCTCCTATTATTATAAATACCTGAACATCATTTATATTTTTGATGAAAGAAAAGTGGGTAGTGTATCAAAACTGATAGGCTTCATGTCACTGATAAATAGAATGCAATATTAAAAGATTCACAGACTATTTGATAGTAGGAGGGGACCCAGAGGTCATCTAATCTTATTCCCAACCTTAATAATGTTTTTTAACACAATCCCGACAGAACATCCAACCTCTACTTGAATATGTCTAGTAATGGCAAACTCATTATTTGGGAAAGACTTTCCCATTGTTGAACAGCTCAAATTGTTAGAAAATTATTTCCTAGGAACTAAAATATACATTCCTTGACCTTTTCTGCATTGACCCTAACTTTCCCTTGAAAAAGAATAGGAAACTTTAATGAATCCTATTACTAGGTTGTTTTTTTTTAATGGACCTATAATTTCGTTGGTGTTTTGAACTACCAGTGAGGAAATTCCTTCTACCAATACAGATTAGCACTTATCCTGTAATGTAATAGAAAACTTTCTGGAAAAATGGGAGACTAAATGACTTACTCAGAGTCACACAGCCAGAACATTTCAGAGGTGAATCCAGGTCTTCCTGACTCCAGGACTAGCTCTCTATTGGTCACACCATGCTACACTAAGCAGACATTAACTTGGCACTTTTGGGGATTTCCCCCATAATGCTAATGCTTTTCTGCTACTGATTTTCTCCAATATGTCCTGTATATATCTTGTTTACACATAGCTGCACCCCCAGTAAGAATAGGAAAGCTAGTTGAGAGTAGGAAATCTTTTGTTTGATTTTTTTGTTTTCCTTTGTATTTGCATATAGTGGGTAATAATAATGTTTATTGACCAAGAAACTTACAGAAAGAAGTTCATAGATGCAACATTTTAACTATAGGAGTAATTTCTAATTTGATAATATAGTTTCTTGAAGCACAAATAATTAGAAGAAAAAAAAAGAAGTAATCCAAGTTTCTATTTGGAAAATAAATCAGAACTTACTGAAAAAATCATTCCGTTTGTTAAATGAACAAAAATCCCCTTTGCCTTATAGTTTGGTTTCCATGTCTATAGAATTTCACTGGATTCTTTAAGAGAAGCCATACTGAGTAATTGAGGCTGTAAATCCAGATCAATTGCATGTGGCCTCCTAAGCATATTATTAACAGTGAAAAAATGGAAATATATTAGCATCTCCCTCATTTTTGGTAATGTCATTGATGCTTATATGTATTCAAATCAAGATTACCTTTCCCTTTTATCCATAACAGTCATGAGAAAATACATATCTCTAACAAGTCATCCACTTTTCTCAAGTGCTAAAATGGGCAAATGCCCAAGAAACAACAACTTTCTAAGAACTCAAGTTTAAAGAAAAATAGTCTTCACTGCCCCTTCAACATACCCATCACCCTCTATCACAACTCATCTTCAGCACTGAGGTACTCACTATATGCTACAGTACACATCAACACTGTGTTGGATGGGGCTCTGGGCAACCAAAAAGCAGTGCTACAAGTATACAAGAAGGAAAACAAGTTTACCAGAAAAGAGAATGGAGTACAAATAACAACTTGACCCTTTGTATTTTTTTCTTCAACAACTGATATCTCTCTCTCTTTCTCTCTCTTTTTCTCTCCCCTCTTTTTGCTTCTGTGCATATGTATATATTTTATAGTCTTAAATAACATTAATATAAATACATCTATGTATTATGTACACATCACCTGTAATATATGTATATATGAACATGCATGTGCAAAATCAAATTTATATAATGTGTACATATGGCACGTGTGTATATGTGTGCGTGTATATATAAATTAACATGAGATGTGAAAATGTAAAGAATCAACCCCAAATATTGAAATTATTTGTACCCAACCTGTGGCAGAATATTCCAAGTTTGTATTAGTTCAATCAGTCACAGTTGGACACATGGGAACTTGACTCTAACATAGTGATATAATGTTGGTCCTCTTTGAGAACAAAGGACAGCAACCAACCAACTATATAAAGTGTATATAATATAGACATTGGCACATTAATAATGAATCATCTAAGCATATACAGACAGGAAAAACAAAAGACATGAAAAATTTAAACACGAATGAGGGTGCCATTGAGTTGTTAGTCTATTTAATCTTTCCATTTTTTTTTTAATAAACCCTGCAGATGCACAATGAGATGGGCTGTGAATGGAGTAGGAGGCCTCTCTCCAAGATGATAGAGTGAGTTAAAACAAAATGGCGCAGGTTCCTCATAACTACTCTATTAAAAAAAAAAATAAGGCCAGAAATTATCAAGAAACCCAAAAAGAAACTACAGTAAGTATATTTTGCCAGCCTAAGTTGGCACAAAGAGATAGCCAGAAGCCTGCAGACAATAGGGAAGAGGTCCAACAAGAAAAATCTAGTCTGGTAGTCTGGGCCAAGAAAGCTTTCCAGTACAGGGACCAGTAGCAAGCCAAAAAGCTTAGAGCCTATCACTGTGCTCTGGGCAGGGAGATGGAAACTTGGACTAAGGTATAGCCAGAGGAGCCTGAAGTCTGCAACTGTCATTCTGACCCCATGAACAAATGGTTCCATGAAAAAATACATTATTCTTAACAGAAATTTAGTCCAGATCAACAGTTAAGAAGGAGAGCACATTCAGGGAATTATTAGTCAAATATGTCAAAAATTATTATTGTTAATATTATCATCCAGCTTCTATTAACTGTTTGACAGTACACCCCTTTGAGCTTATAATATAGAGCACTTCTCACATCTTATTATATGGGTGTCCAAGGACATGTATACATTTGCCACGTTATAGACTTTCCACATAATACTGGAAGAGATAGGGTATCTGTCACTCATTGTCTTGTTCATAATAGATAGTTAGTAAATAGTTAGATAGATAGTAAATTTTGTTAAATTGAGTATGATAATCTTGTTTGACATGCAATATGACTTTATAATAAGGTTTTATGGAAATAAATTGAGTGTTCCTCTCTCCCTTCTCTGCAAAGGTGAGGTAATTGAAGGTGTGGGATGTTACATATATTGTTAGACATGATTGATTTGTTGGTGGCTGTTGCTAAATTGATTTTTTTTTCTCACTTTAAAAAATATCTCTATTACTAGGGATGGTTTGATGAGTTTAGAAGGAAAAAGTGAGAAACTAATATCAATCAGTTAATAAACAGTTATTAATTGCCTAATATGTTCCAGACAATGGGTTAAGTGCTAAAGTTACAAAGACAAAAGCAAATTACTCCCTGCCTTCAAGGAGTTTACATTCTAATGAAAGTGATAATATGCGTACATAAAGGCATATACAAACAGACAAAACAGATACAATGCAATATAAAAAAGCTCAATTAAAATGTTTCTTTTCAATTTAAAAGAATGAAATTGAAACAGCAACATTTTAAAACAAACTTTAATTAATTATCTACTATGGCCGTACAGTTGTGCTAGGCACTAAGGCTACAAATATAACAAAAGAAAAATCCCTATTTGCAAGGAGCTTACATTTAATGGGGGCAGGGGTCAGGGAAGCAGTAATACATATATAAAAATAAGAAAAAGAATACAGAAAATAAAGGCAAATAAATAAAAGTAGTTAATGGTAAGATGGTTTGGGAGAAAGGGAACTGCTGAGGATGGTGGGGGGAGAGGAAGGTCAAGAAAGTTTTTCCATAGAAGATAGGACTTTGAGCTGCCTTGTAACTTAAGATACCTTATTGTTCTGTATCTTGGACCTCTCTACCACATACTGGACTTGAATATCTTCATGATCAAAATCAGCACCTAGAATTTGCCTTTGTATTCCAAATGAGGCATTATTGAAAATTTGTAATGTTTAGTGACCTGAGCCTTCTTATAATGTTAAGAGGCTACAAAAAGCACACTGTCCATCCCATAGTGCAATTCTTTAGGTAAGTTGTCATCTTAATAGGTGCCCTTTGAGATTCATGGAGATTATTTCCCACAGGAAATGAAAAATTTATATCAAGTTCAGAGCACTTTTTGACATGGCATTTTTGAATGGTGAATTTGTCTAATTAAGTGATATAAGTCAGAAGACAATAGAGACTGGATCAAGATATTTTTTACCCCAGATTCTTGGAGGAGAATGAATGAATTTCATGTGAGTCAAACATTCTTTCCATAACTCTGAGGAATTACAATTAATAAAATTGTTTCATCTTCCCATCTCCACAGTTAATAATGAAATTTACCAAACATAAATGAAACCAGAAAAATATAAGCAGAGAATCCAAAGTTTAAATGTGAGTGAAGTAAACAAAAGGAGTTATACACACACACACACACACATGCATCTGTGTCTCTGTGTAAGAATGTAGAGCTTTGTAAAATGTGCCCAACAGACCAGTGGAGTTCTGAATATATTAATTCAAATTTTAACAATTAGAATCTACAAATCATTAAACAATAGCAATGGTATTTTATATGATGCTTTTCTTCAAAAGATTTTTTCAACTATTACAACTTAATAAACATTAACATGTGAAAGTTAGAAGCAAAGTATGATTTCCTCTATTTCTACACATTGGTTCCAGTAGCTAATGAAAAGAGCTCCTTATCAGTAGACAGGTTCTCCATATGTCCTTTTTACAACTGACATTGTTCAGATTATATAAATCCTCATAATGCAATAGGACTTCCCTCAATCAGATCCAAGGTTACTAATAAGGAATCCATAATGGAAAAATCAAATATATTAAGGTTGTGAATTGCCCAGATCTTAAAATGCATTTGGATCATTGTTTCATCAATGTCTATATTCATGCACACATACATATTTACATACAGTTGGATGTAAAGCTAAGCATGAGAAGCTTTCCAGAGGACTGCAGCTGTGAATAGCTCTAAGGTTCTGATCACATACTATAGTAAACTCTTCATTTATTCAGCAGTAAACTAAAACAAAACATTCACAGAAACCAAAGTACAGCATTCACAATGCTATAACATAACAATTTATCACAAAAGTGGCCACACAGTTTTCACCAAAGTGTCCACATAGTTTTAAACAAAAGATATCATTCAGTAAGTCTTTAACTCAGTCATCCTTAAGGAGCAGGCTTCCTTAAAGGATTGTAATGGTAATGAAATTTAAAGATTCTCCCTGTATTGGATTGGTTTTTGGGTTGAGTGTTGAAAACCAGACCCTGTGAATCCTACTTGTAGGATGGACTTGTTGATGTGAAGAGAGAGGGCTGAACTGGGAGGAGTCATAGATTTAGAGAGAAGCCTAAGCAGAGAGAAGACCCAAGCACAGGAGGCCAGAGTTGCAGAGAAAGGGACTGCAGAGGGCCAGTTGGAGCTGCCCAGGACTTTTGATAACTGCTACCTGAAACTGCTGAGAACTGAGGAGGCATAGTTGTTACACTGGTATTTTGTCTGTCTGGTTTGATGTTGTTTTGCCCTATTCACCTGCTGGTGAAGGGCAGTGCTGCTGTTATAGAGGTCCTGGAAGCTTGCTGTTGGTTCAGAAGCCCTGAAGGAGGATTTCTTGTTCTATGTTTACAGAAATCCTGGAAGAGGGCCTTGCTGATGTTTTCTGGGACTATTTTGCAAGCAGAGAGTGACTTGATGAGGAAACTGGCAATGTGTATTGGGGCTTTGTTGAGCTTTGTCTCCCCAGGAACAGAGATTGTTGATTACTTGCCTTATTTCAAGATAAAGACAGGACCTCTCCTTGGGTATTGAATGCTGTGATATCTTAACCTTGTTGTAGCTTGAGGGGGGATGACCTTTTGTGCTCTCCTGCCCCTTTTGAAAAAGTTCTTGGTGTTAATGGATGGTATTGTAATTCAGTTGTGATCCAGGGGTGGGAAACCTTTGACTTTTTTGTGCTCTGTGATTGACCAAATGAATGTACTTTGTTTATGATTGGAAAATAATCTCCATTTGAGAAGAGACTAATTAAATGTACTGCCCAGGAGTGGGCTACTTCGACTAGCCATGGTACTTTGCAATTGAATTGAGAACTTACTTGCTAAATGAATGAGTTACATTGTATTTTGATTTTCTCTCTTCTGTGAATGTTTTGCCTTAATCTGTCACCAAATAAATGGGGTTTGCTATGCTGGTAATTCGAACCTGGGAAGTTGCCTTTGCTTGTCATTACAAGTACACAAAGTACAAAGATCAAAATTCTCCACCTAGGTCACATTGTCTTCTTTCTTTCTGATCAGAGATTAGTTTCCAATCATCCTTAACTCAATCATCCTTAAGAGGTACAAGGTACAGAGTACAAAGTTCTCCCACCACTAGGGCACAGTAAATCATGATCTCAGTCAGCACTAAGTACCCAAGGAGAGGTCTTTTCATCTTTTTACAAGGCTGACTCCCAGATTCCATGGTTCCTCTTATATGGTTCCAGATTTTGCCTGAATTTACCCAACTGTCACATGGATACAAAGGTAGGCAGCTCTCAGCTCCTCATCTAGTTCCATATTGAAGTTCATGGTGTCCAGTCTACCTTAAATCCTTCACAGTTTCTGTTTCTGGGAAGACAAGGTTTAACAGATCCAAAACAACATTCAAACACATTGCTGGCACCATCATCAATTCACTATCTGCCTATGAAACCACTACAGACCCAGAAACAAGGTGTGAGAACTCAACACAGACCCTCACACAAACATAAATCATCAGTATAATGCCAGGACTTCTGAAACCCTTCTCCAGGACTTTTGTAAACCAACAACAAGAAAATCCTCTTTCAGGGCTTCTGTACAAAGTCTTACAAACAAAAATCAACACAGACAGAAAAAACAGAATGCCACCACTGCAAGTGTTCCCTTCTCAATTCTGCTCTCTCCGAGCTTGTGCTCAGCTTTTTATCTGGTCATTAGCTCATTCCTATTCCTCCCACTTCTTACATCCTTCCTGTTCCTATCTTTGTCAAGTTCCTCCCACTGTGGGTTTCACAAGTTCTGTTTCTTAAGGAAGACTTGATATAGTCATGGGCAAGGTTCAAAAGAAGTTTGAACTTGAAACAAGGTGGTAAATAAATAAATAGCTGAAACAAGGAGCTAAGTATTTCTTTACTTCCCATTACATTGGATAAGTGGTTTAAGTGTATAATGAACTAGACTCATAATTTAATGCAGAAAGAGAATAATCTGAAGTGAATTTGAGATATCATAGAGTGTTTTCTTTCAATGAGCCAGAATTTCTCTCTGTAATATGTACCTCTTTTTAATACCAACATTCTCTATGTAATGCTATATAGTTGCAAACATGGGAAAGCTCAATCTTTAAAGAGTCAAATTTTCTGATCCCCCAAAGGAAATGTACGCTTATGTAAACGACAGCACTTATGAATGGGGAATGGTATTAAAGATAAACACATGTATGATTGGAAAAGGAGCAAATCAGCACATCTATTGGGAGTGAGGAATATAAGATGGATACTACAGCAGACACAAAATGCTAAAAAGACCTAGAGGGAAGTTTAGTGTTTGAAGAGGAGTGTCTGGTATTTCCTAGAAGATTTAGAGGGAAAGATGAACAAACTATGAATGAATTGAAACCAAAAAAAAAAAAATTAACTCAAAAAAGTTCATGAATCCTTTTGAAAAAAATCCCTCAAGGAGGAAATATGGATCAAATAAAAAGAATAATGTTATATAGGGTGGAGGGTAGAGGACCTGTGCAGATAAGATTGCACTGAAGTAGGTTAGGCAAAAGTAAATATAGATAGAAAGTTGTTGTTTGTCCTTCATTTTCAAAGAGGATCAATGACTCATGCATGAATTGTATTTAACTGAGGCCAAGTTGCACAAAGTCTTCAATATGACTGATGATAGGGGAGAAAGTAGTAACTCAAAGGAAGGGGAGAAAAAAATCTCATAATCTGTTGTTTGTAAGAAATATATGAAAATGTCCATAAAATCAATATGTTTTAGACACAAAATTTTTATCAGATTAATCCTTTAAAAGCAGGAGTTGTAAATCATAAAAAAAGCAAAAATAAAAATTCACAGTATAAGTGAAGATACACAAAGAAATTATATTATGTTTAAAGGAAACAAAGATCCTGAAACAATGTCATTATTAAACATATATGTGCAAATTTAAAGAGGAAAGTAATTGAATTGCAAATAGACATTGATTGTTGCATAATAATTGTAGGAGGCTTTAACATTCCTCTTTTAGAATTGGACCAATTTAACAAAAAAAAAGATATACAAAAAAGAAAATATAAAACTGACCAAACTGTTGAATAATTTATAGTTAAGAGATTTGTAAAATCTTGTGTGTGCGTGTGTGTATGTGTATGTGTGTGTGTATGTCTGTGCATGTATATTTTCCTCAGGAGCCCATGGAACTTTGACAAAAACAGTCTTTGTATTAGGACTCAGAGAAATTGCAAATAAATGTAAGAAAAGCATAAACACCCAATACAGCCCATATAGACCATAATACAATAAAAATGACAGTCAATTCAGAAAGTGCAAGCAAAAGACAAAGCCCTAAGTGGAGATTTAATAATAAAGTCCTAAATAATGAGTAGTCATAGAACAGATCATAAAACCAAGCAATAATTTTGTTGAGACAGTGATAATGACAAATCAACATACTATTATTTCTAGGGTTCAGTTGAAGGAATCCTCAGGGAAAATTAAATCTCTAAGGATATACAATGATGAACTTGATTTAAAAAAATAAAGGATTAATAAACTGAACATACATTCTAAGAAACTGTAAAATGAATAAACTCAAAATAAGCAGGATATAGAAAATCTTGAAAACTAGAGAAGAAATAGATAAATTCAAAACCAAAAAGCCTCTAGAGCTGATAAACAAAACTAAATTCAACAACTAAAGCTGGTTCTTTGAGAAGACTGATAACTGATAATTCTTTAGCCAACTTGATTAAGAAGAAAGAAGAAAATAATTTAATGAAAATTTTAAAGTATGAAATCACAACAAAGCAAGAAGAAAAAAAATATAAGAACCTACTCTACAGCTGTATTCCAACAAAACTAAGAATTCAAAAGAGAGAATTATCTACATAATTAGAAAATATCTATGTTAACACAAAACAACATAGAAATTTTAAATGATCTAGATTAGAAAAGGAAATAGAATTGCTATTTAAAAAATAGCAAAGCGTAACAGCAAGCACCCTGGCATACCCAGGATGGCTGTTAGCACAGATTCTTTTATCTGCTTTTCTAAAGGAAAGCAACTGAAAAGGGGTTAACAATCTTACTTTAATCAAACATATAAATCATTCACTTAGTTCAGGGAAAAAGTCAGTACCCTGAAAATACAAAGAGAAATTACAAACAAACAAAAAATATAAACAGAAAATAATACAGTTCGATAGACCAACAGACAGGGCTTCTAGCTCTCTGAGCATTACATACATAGCTAGCTAGCTACCAGAGAGACAAGCACCAACATCTAGGTTTTCAAAACCATGGAGCTCAATGGCTGCCCAGAGTGATTTGCCATTTCCTTCTCCAACTCATTTTACAGATGAGGAAACTGAAGCAAACAGAATTAAGTGACTTGCCCAGGATCACACAGCTTGTAAATATATAAAGCTGCATTTGAACTCAGGAAGATGAGTCTTCCTAACTCCAGTCCTGACAGTCTATCCACTGTGCCACCTAGCTGCCCATTAAAGGCATAACAATAAGCAATAAGGAGATAATACTATCTTTATTTGCTGATGACATAATAGTTTACAAAGAAATCCCTGGCAATCATCAAAGAAAATAATTGACTCAGTATCAATAAAGTTGCAGGTTCTAAAACAAACCCACAAAATCAATAACTTTTCTATACAGCAATAACAAAATCTAGGAGGCAATTAATAGAAAGGGAAGTATCATTCAAAATAATTACAAAAATATCTGGGAGTCAATCTAGCAAAATCCAGTCTACCTCTGTAAATGCAGCATGAAAAGTTGGACGTGACTTAAAAATGACTGAACAACAATAACTAGACCTGTGATTTCATTGTATAGGGAACTCCCAAGCAAGGAAATTTCCTATACTAATGAAGATTGTACCTTTTCTTCAACTCATAGAATTGCTCAACTGCCTAGGACATTGAAAAGCCATATCATTTGCCCAGGATCACATAGCTAGTATGTGTTAAAGGCAGAATTTCAACCCAGGTTTTTCTAGCTTTGAAGATAGTTCTCAATCCATTATGTCATGTTGCTTATCTTATAGATACAATTACAAAATATTCCTTAAAGAAATAATGACCAACTGAGGTGGCTGGTTGGTGCAGTGAGTGGAGCGCTGGACCTGAGTTTGGAACTGGCCTCAGACACTTGGCACTTACTAGCCATGTGACCTTGGGCAGATCACTTGGCCCCAATTGCCTTGTCCCCTCCAAAACAAAACAAAATAATGAATGACTTAAATAACTGGAGGGATATCCAGGGGACATAGCTAGGACATGCCAATATAATAAAAATGACAATACTAACAAAATTAATTTACAGATTAACTGCCATGACAATCATGTTACCACAGTGATATTTTACAGAACTAGACAGAATGGGGGGAGGGGGGGTGAAGGGGGCACAAGGGATTGCTTGAAAAAATAAAATATTTGGACTATGACAGGATTTTTTTCCACTAATACATTAGAATAAAGGGGAAACAGGTGACCTGAAATTGTATTATGGAAGAATAATCACCAAAAATAGGTTAATAGAATACACTAGACAAGGAAGAATAAGAAATAATTAACCTCAGTAGCCCAGCATTTGGTAAACCCCAAAATATTAAATACCAAAGAAAGAACCCCCTATTTGATGCTCTATTTTAGAAAAACTAGAAAGCAATCTGGTAGAAAACAGGTTTAAGTCAACATCTTCTGCCACATTTCACAATATATTTAAGTTAGATCCACAACCTAAATATCAAAGATTTATGCCATAATAAAATTAGAATAGACCTAGATCATTTGCTTTTCAAAGTTTTGGTTAGAATGAGAGGGAGATTATTAACCAAATAAGGTGATCACAAAAGACAAAATAGGTCATTCCAATTACACCAAACTGAAAAACTTATGTATGAACAATATTAGAAGAAGATAAGAAATAAAGACAACTGGAAAAAAAATCATTATATCAAAGGTCTTGGATAAGAGTTTGGTATCCAAGGTAAATAGACAACTAATGGACATACGTAAGACTGAAAACCATTAGCTAATATATGACTTGTTAAGGAGTATAAACAAACAGTTGTCAAAAGGATTGCAAAGTATTTACAACTACATGAAAAAAAAATGCTCCTAATCACTAATAATAAGAGAAATACAAAATAAAACAACCCTGAAGTTTTACCTCATACACTGTAATTTTGCAAAGATAACAAAAAATGGCAATAGTCATCATTGCAGGTGTTATGGGATGGTAAGCACACTAATATATTATTGGTAGAGATACAAAATGGTATAGTCACTTTAGGAAACAATTTGGAATTATATAGATTAGGTGACCAAAATATCTATACCCTTTGACACAGACTTCATTACTTGGCTCACATCCTAAGGAAGCTATTCACAAGAAGACCCTGTATACACCAAAAATATTTATAACAACATTTTTTGTGATTGCAAGGGATTGGAAACAAAGTAGAATATCACTGTGCTGTAAGAAATGATTAATGTGATAAACACAGAGAAATAAGAAAAAATTTGTGAGAATAGATGCAGAATGAAGTAAGCGCAGCCAAGGAAATACCACACGCAACAGCAATGACAATGTTAATAGAAAGAGCAACCACACATCAAAAAATCAAAAGTGAATGTAATAAAAGTATGTAGACCAAACATGACTCAAATAAAAAGGTACAAGAAAACATCCTCAACCCACGCCTTCATGAATATAGGAGGTCCATAGTCATTTCACATTACACATGTTTTCAAACTTCTTCAATATATTGATCAGTTGCGCTAAATCTTTCTCTCTTTTTTGTCATTCAGAATTACTACTTGTTATATGGGATCACTCTATGGAAGGAGAAAGGGGAAAGGGAAGAATACTGGAGAAAATTATAATGATGTGAAAAGATAGAAATTATCAATAAAAACTTATTTAATTAAAAAAACACTCTTCTGTCCTTGACCCAGTCAATTGCTTTTTCCCATAGACAATGTTCCATTCTGCCATAGTCTCTACCCTACTTTGACATGCCCAGGCTGTCACTGGCTTACACCTATACAACACCTATGCTGACTTTTCCCAACTTCCATCTACCCCTTCTCTACCCACAGGTATGCTTAACCTTTGCCTTGCCCGTGTAGCTATATTTGAATGAGAATAATGTAAAGCAGGTGAATATCCCAAACTAGAGTATGGCCATTACCTGCCAATATCCCCACTATCCGAGTACTGAAGTCAAGTGTGATCACCATATATGCCAAGAAAGGCATGACTTCCAAATACTTCATAAGCAGTGGCTTGATCACCATGAATGTTGATTCTTGTGTGCAGTTGCTAATACAAAGCAGCTGACAAATCCAATCTGGAAAAAGCTCTCTCAATTGGACCTGTCTGGGATATTAGACTTGACAGTCAGGGTTAAGGTACAAGTTTAAATAAAAACTATTGAACCATTATGAAAGCCCTCCAGAGTTATGTTGAGCTGATCTGCCTAGAAAATGGGGAGCAAGAGAGAAGGGAAGGGAATAAGCATTTGTTAATCATATATTTTATGTCACACATTGTGCTAAGCATTTTACAATTTTTTAAATTTTACATTTTAAGTTATAATCTATCTGCCTCTCTCCTTTCCAGCCTTGAAGAAGAGAAAGCCAGTATTTTACACACATAGAATAGATAGATAGATAGATAGATAGATATAGATATAGATATAGATGTGAAATTATAAAATATATACATATAGGTATGTGTGTGTGCATGTGTATGTATCAGTTCTTTCTCTAGGGATGTATAGCACCTTCCTTCCGAGGTCCTTTGTGGTGATTTGAATATTCATCTTGCTCAGAAGAGCGTAGTCATTCATAGTTACTCTAAACAATATTGCTGTTACTGTATACAGTGTTCTATTGGTTCTACTCATTTCATTCTATTGTTTTGTGCACATCTTTCCATGTTTTTCTAAAATCAACCTACTAATCATTTCTTATAGGGCAGTAGCATTTCTCATATACTACAACTTGTTCAACCATTCCCTAATTCTTTTGTTTGTTTGAAGGCAATGGGGGTAAAGTAACTTGCACAGCATCACACAGCTAATAAGTACCTGAATTTGAACTCATGTACTTCTAACTCCAGGCTCATTACTCTATCCACTGCGCTACCTAGCTTCCCTTCCAATTGATGAACACATTACAAATATTATTTCATGTCATCTTCACAACAATCCTGTGAGGTAGAAGGAATTAAAAACTCCATATTCTAGTTGGGAAACCTGAGACAGACAAAAGTGAAGTAACTTGCCCAGGGTTACACAGTCCATAAACGTCAGAGGCTGGATTTGAATTCAAGTCTTTCCAATTCCAAGTCTAGTGCTTTATCAACTATGCCACCTAGCTACCTTTGGAGAGAAGACACCTACAAATCCCCTGCCCTTTCCCTTCCCCATTACAAATTAAAACATCAAAAAGGTAAAAACAAATCCTAAAAAAAAAGTTCTTTCTTAAATATGATCAACAGCATTTATCAGAAACCAAAGCCTAGCATTATTTGTAACAAAAAAATTGGGAATTTTCCTAGTAAATTTCAGAGATGGAGTAAGAATGAATCCTCTCTTCAATATTATTTGGCAAAATACTAGGAATTCTTTCTAAAGCAATAAGACAAAATTAAGAAATTAAGGGACTAAGAAGTGGTAAACAGAAAGAAAAAAAAATCCCCATTTACTGATGACATAATGGTTTATTTAGAAAACCATGGGAAATTAAAGAAAACAATTAATCAAGAGTAATAACAGCTTCAGCAAAGTAGTAGCAGCATGTAAAAATCAATCCATAAAATGCAGGCCTCTGGAAACCTTATCCAAGGCTGCTTCTGCTATATTAGTCTTCCCTCCTGCTAAAAAAAATATTCCACATGCATAAAGTGCTTTAAAGTTGACAAACCACTATTCTCACAACAGCTCTTTGATGTTGTAAAATATGCATAAAATATATATTTTTTTTTGCTGAAAATCATGGAATCACCATGTTTTTTCACCAGTCCTGACTCAGGCCCATCAAGTGACTCAGGATGAGAATGAAATGAGACATTCATAAACCATACAGTATTTAACAAAAGGAAGTTGACTCAACAATTGTACAGAAAATATATTCCTCAGAGACAGAACGTTAGTTCAGTGATTTATCACTCTCCCTATCTCTGTTCCTGACAGGATGGTAGTTTTCTGTCAGAAGGGTGGGTGTGAATTGACTAACACAGCAGGAAGAAGTGCATTAAGCATGAGGATATCCAACTACCTGTATTCTGGGCTTTCATTCCTTCTGAAACCAGAAAGCTACGTAGTGACTCAAACCTTGATCCTCTCAAAAAAGTAAGTTTTGAGGATTCTTTTATTACATTTTAAGAAAAAAATTGGGTGGTATAACAATAGTAACAATAACAACAACTATAATAATATTTATATAGGTCTTTAAGGTCTAGAAAATCTTTTACAAACACTATCTCATCTGATCCTCACAATAACCCTGGGAGGTAGATGCTATTATAATACTCATTTTTTCATATGAGGAAACTGAGGCAGAGAGAACTTAAGTGCCTTGCCAAGAATCACACAACTAATAAGATTCTAGGGCTGGATTTGAATCCAGATCTTCTTGACTTCAGGGCCAGCACTTTAGTGACTGGATGTGGAATCAGGAAGACCTGAGCTGGAAGTCTCAGACATAATTTATGTGATCTTTGGCAAGTTGTTTAATCTCTTTGTCCTTCAGTGCCATTCAAATTAAGATGGGTGGACTCAATGGTCTCTTGGATCCTTTCCAATTCTGAATTGCTGGTCCCATGATTCTATGATTTACCAGGTTCCTCAGGCCACACACAGCGAATTCTAGCTTTGTACCAGGGTCTACTGCTGTGTGTCCCAACCAGATAAGTAGTAGCTATTACTCCTCAACAGAATTTCAAAGCTGAGAAATACTTTAAGGACACCCTACTATAACTTCTTCATTTTACAGATGGGAAAAATGATAACAAGAAAGGTTAATTGATTTGTGAAGTGTCAGAAGTTTAGTTAATACCACGCCTCCTTCCATGTCACCATATAACTTGCCCAAATCTAAAAGGTCAATAAAGGCCCAGGTGGAGCCAAGATGGTGGCTTAGAAGCAGGAAAACTTCATGACTTCCCCCCATAACTACTTCAAATACCTATAAAATATGACTCTAAACAAATTTTAGAGGTATAGAACCCACAAAGTGACAGAGAGAAACAAATCTGCTGAAGGCAGCACAGCAGGCCCACAGGAAGGGTCCATCACAGCAAGCTGGGAGCCACTCCCAGCCCCATGTGAGCCCACAGTTTTGGCCCCAGGGTGTCCCTGACCAGCAGCAGCTGAAGCAGATTTCAGGAGAATGGATCACCACCAGCAGTGGTGGTTTCCAGAATTATCAACCCATAAATGTCAAAAACAAAGTAAAAGGTCAGTGGAACTCTGTTGGAACTGTGGGTGACTGTGAGCACATTCTGGCCCCTGCTTATGGGCCAAAAGTGGCAGAGGTATGGTGTCCATGCTGCTGCCTCTATGTGGCTGCTTCAGAGCTCCTACCCTGCAGATCATAGGTGGAACCAAGTGACCATTCAGAGAGTAATCACTCTTGCTTTAACCTGCATGGATCTAGATTGTTGTCTTGGGTGGAGTTCTCAGGGTGTGTACCTAGTGAGCCAGAGCTTGCAGGAGCTTCAGGGAGAGCACCCAAGTGATAGATCCAGATGCTGGGAAAATCCCAGCTATTTGGAACAAAGCTTTCCTCTCTGGAAGCTAAGTTCTACTGTGGCAAAAAGCTCAAAAGTCAAGTAATTGAGTGGCAACATGAGCAAGCAAAGGAAGGAAAGCAAGTACAACAATCAAACCTTAGATTCCTTTTTTGGGGACAAAAAGTATCAAAGCATGGGATGTGATGAAGACAGCAAAGTCAGAACTCCTGCACCAAAAGCTTCCAAGAAAAATATAAACTGAGTACAGGTCATGGAGGAGTTCAAGAAGGATTTCGAAAATCAAGTAAGAGAAGTAGAGGAAAAATTGGGAAGATAAATGAAAATAATATGAGAAAATAATGAAAAGCAAGTCAACAACCTGACTAAAGAAAATAACGCCTTAAAAAATAGATTAATTCAAATGGCAAAAGAGGCCCAAAAAGCCAATGAGGAGAAGAATGCCTTAAAAAATTGAATTTGCCAGTTGGAAAAAGAATCTCAAAAGCTCACTGAAGAGAATAATTCCTTCAGAATTAGAGTAGAGCAAATGGAAGCAAATGACCTTATGAGAAATCAAGGTACTATTAAACAGATCCAAACAAATGAAAAAATAGAAGGTAATGTGAAATATCTCAGTGGAAATACCACTGAACTGGAAAATAGATCCAGGAGACACAATTTTAAAATTATTGGACTACCTGAAAGCCATGATAAAAAAACAAAAGAACTTAGAAATCATCCTTCAAGAAATTCTCGAGGAAAATTGCCCTGATATTCTAAGACCAGAGGGCAAAATAGAAATTGAAAGAATTCACCAATCACCTCTGGAAAAGGATCCCAAAAAGAAAACTCCTAGGAATATTATAGTCAGGTTCCGTAGTTCCCAGATCAAGGAGAAAATATTACAAGCAGCCAAAAAGAAACAATTTGAATATTGTGGAAACACAATCAGGATAACACAAGATCTAGCAGCTTCTATATTAAGGGATCAAAGGGCTTGCTATATGATATTCTGGAGGTCAAAGGAGCTAGGATTAAAACCAAGAATCACCTACCCAGCAAAACTGAGTATAATATTTCAGGGGAAAATATGGTTATTCAACGAAATAGAGGACTTTCACACATTCTTTAGGAAAAAAACAGAGTTGAATAGAAGACATTCAAATACAGGAAGCAAGAGAAAAATGAGAAGGTAAACAGGGAAAAGAATTCATAAGGAACTTATCAAAGTTGAACTATTTATATTCCTACATGGAAAAATGATCATTGTAACTTATGAAACTTTTCTCAGTATGAGGATAGTTGAAGGGAATACGTACATATATATGTATGTATAGGAGAGTATATGCATATGAATACATATGTGAGTGTGTGTGTGTGTGTATGTGTGTGTGTATATACACACAGGTATACATAGACAAAGGGCACAGGATCAATTGAATAGGAAGGGATAATATTTTAAAAATAAAATTAAGAGGTGAGATAAGAATATAATGAGAGGAAATGGGGAGAGACAGAATAGGGTAAATTATCTCCTATAAAAGAGGCAAGGGAAAACTGTTACAATGGAGGGGAAGAACAGGAAGGCAAAAAGGAATGGGTCAACCTTACTCTCATTGAATTTAGCTTAAGGAGGGAATAACATATACACTAAATTGGGTATCTTACCCTCAAGGAAAGTAGGGGGAAAAGGCATCAGAGGGGGGATGATAGAAGGGAGGGCAGGTTGGGGGGGGAGGGTAATTAGAAGCACACACTTTTGAAAAAGGACAGGGTCAAAGTAGAAAATAGAACAAGTTGGGGCAGGATAGAATGGAGGGAAATACAATTAGTCTTTCACAATACAACAATTATGGAAATGATTTGGGTAACTACATATGTACAACCTATATTGAATTGTTTATCTTCCCAGTAAGGGTGGGTGATGAGGGAAGAAGGGAAAGAATCTGGAATTCAAAGTTTTATAATCAAATGTTTAAGAAAATTATTATTATTATTATTATTATTATTATTATCATTATTATTATTATTTTACATGCAACTGGGAAATAAAATATACAGGCACTGGGGTATTGTTGGCTAGCAAGCAGTGAAGAAAAGAGATGGGGGCATAATCAATAGAATGTTTATTACATATCCATTTCATACAGAGTCTCTGTGACTACAAGGTGACCACAAACCTGGGAATCATTCCAATAAGAAAGAAAACAATATATCCAGACCCTCCTAGCTCCTGTTTGTTGGTAATAACTTATGACTTACACATATGATGGATGCATACCATGAACTGTATTTGGAATAGCTGGGCAACGTACAAGTCAGCAAGTATCCCAAACAATTTTTACCAATAAACACAGTCTCCAAGGAGAAGGGGAACATTCTGTTGAGGCCTCTCAAACCCCAGAAGTTCTCTATATCGTATGGAGATCCATCTTGCCCTACTGGAAAGTCAGAGAGGGTATGGGGGAGAATATAGGAGAGAGCAGATTGGGGGAGAGGTTATTCAGTGGGATCACTGTTTTGGGGTGGGGGTAGGGGAAAGACAGGGAGAAAATTTGTAACTCAAAATCTTGTGGAAATGAATATTGTAAACTAAAAATAAACATATTTTTCAAAAAACACCCTTTTCAATGTCAATTTATTAGTAATACAAGAAAAAAAAATTCCACAAATCATAGTCTTGGTGCCTTCTTACTCTTTTTGTATTCTCATCCTCTCCTCAACCCTATCCTACAAATCAAGAATGTTGTTCCTTAAATGATCAGCCACTTCATTCAACAGAATAGATTCCCTATTACTTTGGCTAGTACCAAAAATCAAACCCAACCATGAAGAAAAAAAGTTGATTACCATTAGTGATATTAAAGAAAATGTGCTGGCTTCTAAAGGCATTTAATAAAGAGAAGGACCAGAAGTAGCTAAAGCACTGGCAGCCTAGTCAGAGTGACTGAGTACAATCCCAAAGTGATAACTCTGAAGGAGGAATACTTACTTGGATGCTGATATAGCCCTCTTAGAACATCCCCTTCACTTAAAGTGGGAGGGGAAACATGCAAAAAGACAAAGCAAGAATAACTGGTGAAAATTCATGAGGAGAGGCCAAGACTCCAAAGAAATTCTGCCCTTCCTCGTATTTAGACTTATCTATTTATCTAAGATAGGAATATTAATAAAAAAAACTCTTCTCCCTTTGTTTTGTTGTTGTTGTTAAGTCATTTTTCAATCATTTGTGCTTTTCTTGGTGATGTAGAAGTAGTTTGCCATTTCCTTCTCCAGCTCATTTTACAGATGAGGAAACTAAGGCAAACAAGAGTAAGTGACTTGCCCAGGGTCACATAGCTAGTATGTGTTTGATGCCAGATTTGTACTCAGGAAGATGAATCTTCCTGACTCTAGTCCTGGCACTCTGTCTACTTCACCACCCAGTGGCCCCAAACAACACCAAACCTCACAGGCCTCTAACATCTGCAGGACACACAGAACCAGTCAGCTGCCTGGACCAAACAGCATTTCAGGGAATTTAGCTCTATCTTTGCATTGGTTTATGCTTCCCTATACCAGAGCAAATCAAAGAAAATGAGATGGCAATTAGGTGAAAAGAGCACATATCTAATATCCTCTTTGTAAGAGTTCCACTAGAGGTTTGTATTAAAGATTCAATAAACCTCCTAGTCATTTTAAAGGGAGTGTGGCAGCAACAGAGGCTTCTTGAATTCCCAAGCCCAAATAACACAAGTGTGTATTTTCAGATATTCTTGCTAAAAAAAATTAATAGCAATTGTTACATTAACATATTTCACATCTCACATACATATTTCACATATATAATATGTTTAAGTCCACAATAATATAGATATAGTGGGGGAGGAGTGAATAAATAAGGGAAATTTAAATATTTCAGAAACATGAATAAAAGTGCTGCCAACTTCAAATTGTGTAAGACACAAAGCTGGGAGAGAGAGCTAATACTTTGGTTGATAGTCAAGAATGAAACCTTCAATTGACTTCAATTCAGTAAGCACATATTACATCCCTATTATGTTCAAGGCAAGGTGGATACAAATAAATGGCATAGTTCTGAGGAAGTTTTCCCTCTTCTGGGGGAGGAGGGTGGATGGCAGAGGGAGGTGACATGAACAGATACAGAGAAATGAGATAATTAGAAAATGTAGCAGGTATTAACTTCAAATGAAATCAGGAAAGGCTGAATCACCTCGAAGTCATTTGCTAAACTGAGCTCCAAAAGAATTTAAGGATTCTAAGAAGGGTGGAAAGGAATAAGCATTTACTAAGCACTTTCCAAATATTATCTCATTTGACCTCCATTACAACCCTGGTTATTGTTCTCATTTGGCAACTGAGGAAGCTGAGGCAAACAGAGATTAAGTGATTAATCAGCACAGGGTCCCACAGATTGTATGTGAAGTCACATTTGAATTCCATTCTGCCTGACTTCAGGCTCAGGGCTTTATCTGCTGTGCCACCTAGCTGCCTTGAGGATTCTAAAGAAGGAGAGGGGTTTTATTAAGATGGTAGTATATTCAGGGCAGGGGTAACATATTGGGGTAAATCTGTGCTAAGACTCAGGAGCAGAAGGTAGAATTCCCAGTTTCAGGGAATAGCAAGAACAGATCGGTTTGGCCAGAACAATTCAATTTGATTCAAATATTTATTAAGAGTCCAATATGCTGGGGCAGCTATGTAGCGCAGTGAATAGAGTGCTGGCCTTGGAGTCAGGAGAGCCTGAGTTCAAATCCGACCTCAGACACTTAACACAAAAATTAGCCAAGTTACTTAACCTCAATTGCCCTGCCGTCCACCCTCTAAAAAAAAAAGAGTCCAATATGTTTCAGGCACTGCACTAAGTTCTGCGGATACAAAAAATGACAAAAGACAGTCACTGTCCTCATGGAGTTTACAACCTAATAGAGGAGATAACAATAAATATATTTTATTTATTATCTCTATATATTAAATAAATATATAGAGAGTAAAGGGATGTACAGGATAAATGGGAAATAATTAACAAAGGGTAGGTACTAGAATGGGAAAGACTTCCTATAGGAGGTGGGAATTTAGTTGTGACTCAAAGGAAGCCAGGGAGAAAAGGAGTGAAGGGGGATAAAATGGGTGTAATAATAATACTCATGTCCAAGGTTAAGTGTTGTAAAGATCAAATGGTATAATAATATTTAATTATTTAATAAACCTTAAAGCAATATAAAAATCCTAGCAATTATTACTAACATCATTGTAATTATTATTATAAACTACTATTACTTTTGAATAAAGCATAGTACCAAGTAGATTTATAGGAGAGTTCTATCAAATATCAAAACAACAACTTAATA
>CM053586.1:136408939-136427718 GCA_028646515.1 Pseudochirops corinnae
ATTAGGCAATTTAAATCGAGGTTGAATTTTTTCTTTCCCAAAAAGGTATCGTTTAGAAAGCGTCCTGTTCCAGAATAATCTTGTTTCATTCACACTGAAATTTTGTTGATCAGTGTATCATCTTTGATTATATTATAAAAAAAAATCAGGGTACTTAGCTGCCACCTCGTCATCCTCACTGGGTACTTCTCTCCTAATTTTAATATTATACATTTTAACTTAGTTTTTCAAATGACTGAACTAATCATTGCTTGAAGCCAAAGTTTCTTTATTTTCATTTCCTTTTAATGCTTTAAGTCTGAATGACTGCTTTGCTAAGAGGAATGGATTTTTTAATTAGAATTTTCAATTGTGTAGCTAAGAGACTCTCTGTTTCTATCCTTCTAACATTTCTATTCCTTGTAGTTGTTTGTAAACCACAAAAAAACCCAAACTGATGAAACTTTGCATTTTCCTTTTGTTTTTCCTCCCTTATAATATTCTACACCATAGATTTAGGTATTCCAACATCTCTTTCTCTTTTAGGGTTACCATGACCACATTCATGTTGTTTAATTACATAAAATTTTTGTTTTAATGTAATAACAAGTCTCTTCTTTTTTTTCCCCATTAGCAATATTCCACCTAAAGTATTCTTTCTTTTGTCCATTTTAGTGAAAACTCCATTAAGAAAAAAAAAGGCAGCTGGATGATACAGTGGATAGAGGGGTGGGCCTGTAGTCAGGAAGACTCATTTTCTTAAGTTCCCATCTGGCCTCAGACACTTAGCAACTGTGTTACACTGGGCAAATAACTTAGTCCTGTTTGCCTCAGTTTCTTTATCTGTAAAATGAGTTGGAGAAAGAAATGGCAAACCACTTCCTTATCCTTGCCAAAAAAACCTTAAATGGGATCCTGAAGAGGCAGATAAGACTATAATGACTGAACAACAACAACCTTTAAAAAATTAACACAACTTTTCATAATATGATACATCTTATCCACATATGACTTAAATGATAGGCATGTGTAGATTGATGATATATTGGCATGATTCAACCTTTCACTAGCTCGAACTTGTTGAATTCATTGAATTTTGGCTTGTATTAAATTTGATCTGGCATCATTTTATAATTCACACTTAATCAAATTTCACATCATTGTGTTCTAATTCCCATTAATCACAACCTAACTCTAGATCCTTTTTCCAATTGTTCTTAGGAGTTGTTCCTGGTCATTGCTCTGTCTCATAATTTGTTCCTCATCCTGCAAAGTGAGGTCTGTATCTGATGCCTCCATTAGTTCTTATCCCTGGATGCTGGAGCACATTATAGTCTCATAAAGCTCTTTCCACTCTCCTTCACAAAGCCTGCAGTTTATGTTTCCAACAATTATCAATACCTGGTAGATGGTGGTGATTCTCTTTCCCAGGGGACTGACTTTCCACTTCTAGAATACCTGGCTACCTGCACCACAGCACAAAATGTGACTCCAGTTACATCTATTTCTGATGCCTTCTTTCTTTTTACATTCCCTACAGGCTCAGGCCTCACACATGAAAGATCTTGGGGGAGGCAAGTTTTAATTGTAATTATAATCTCTTTCCTTGTACCTCCCCAAACAAATCTCTCTCCCCAATTCCAAATGGGCTGAGTCATTTTTCATAGAAGGTCTTTCTCTCTCCTCCACTATCTAGACCGCAGATTTATAATCCATGTTAGCAGAATAACACTTCAATCTCTGTAGCATTGTCTCTCAACCTAATGAAATTCTCCCTGGCAATTGAGCGTTGGGGTTTTTCATATTACCAGTGGCTGCTTCCTGAAACATCTAAGAGAGAGACAGTAGAAGGAGAGAATGATCTGTAATCCCCACTATATTTGGGTAGCACTTTAATTTTTTAAAGTGATTTTGCATCCATTATCTCCTTTGACCCTTAAAAATGCTTTGAAGTAGGTAAGGACGTCTTATTCCTGCCCTACAAATGGGAAAATTGAGTTTCAACGTTAAGTGACTTTTCTGTGGTCACAGAGATAAGTAAATGATTCAGTTGGGATATGAATTCATGTTTTTGGACTCCTAGTCCAGTTCTTTTTTGACTATGCTATGTTGTTTCTCTTTATTCAGAATATTATCAAAAGAATCCTAGATATACAGGTAGAAGGTACCTTGAAGCCCATCTAGTTCACATTAGAGGCAGCTAAGTAGTAGAGAGAACACTGGACCTGGAGTCAGGAAGAACTGAGTTCAATTTTGGTCTCAGATACTTACAAATTGTATGATTCTGGGTAAGTCATTTAACTTCTATCTGCCTCAGTTTCCTTACCTGTAAAATTGGGATAACGACAGTACCTACTTCCTGGGGTTGTTGTGGAGATCAAGTGATATAATATTAGTAAAGTGCTTAGCACTGTGCCTGGCATACAGTAAAAGTTTAATAAATCCTTCCTTTTCTCTCCTTTCCATCCTTCCTCTCCTCCTTCCCTCTCTCTTCCCCTTTATTCTTCCCTTTCTTTCTCCATTTCTCTCTCTTCCATCCTCTCTTTCTCCTCTCTATCTTACCTTCCCTCCTTCCCACTCTCTGTTCTTCCCTGCCTTTCCTTCTTTCTTTCCTTCCTTCCTTCCTTCCTTCCTTCCTTCCTTCCTTCCTTCCTTCCTTCCTTCCTTCCTTCCTTCTTTCCTTTCTTTTCTTCCCTGCCTCTCTCCCTTCCTTCTTTTCTTCCTTAAATAAGAAAATTCAAATTTAGAGTAGAAAAATGACTTGCCCAAGGTCACATGTTACCTTAATAGCAGACCTGGGATTAGAATCCAGGTGTCCCAATTTCCAGTCCAATTCTCTTTCTCCAATTACCATGCTGCACTGCACAGTGAAATGCACTGTACCCCAGCCCTATTGATTCTGATCCATTATCTTTCAACAATAGGAGGAAAAATGCCCATTATTGTCTAACACTGTCAGATCAGCCCCATTCTATGCTAATAGCCATAAGAAAGGCATTTTTGGTTGGCTTGGATATCTTTGTACTCTTTCAGAAGGTTTACTAGTCCAATGGTGCTAAGATTTCCACAGGCAGATTGAGCACACCTGTAATGGCCATTGATATCTGGGTTGCCTTTTACAGTACATGTAATAAGAAACAGATTCTCCTGGTTAGCTGGTCTATCATTTTATGCTCCAGTGGGTAGAGAACTGGTGTAGGAATAAGGAAGACTTGGGTTCAAGTTTTGTCTCTGAGAAATACTGGTTGTGTGTCCTGGTAAAAGTCACTTAAACTCTCACTTCCTCCAGAAAACTTCAAAGGTAGAAGTCACAGGTGACCAGCTGATCTTAATCAGTGGAAGGAATTTCCACACTTAGAGTTCTTCCCATTGAATCAGAATAATCTTTACAGGTCTATACACTCTTCTTCTTCCCTTTCTCCCTCGCCAAGTTTTAATCTGTCTCTATTTCACTTGTAAAGTCTTGGAAAATTCCCTTTTTAACATTATTGCAATGAAAAATATTGTTGTAGCTGGATTTGGAGTTGGAGGATTTAGGTTCAAATCTTGGCTTTGCCAAGATTAACAACTATTTCACTTTTCTGGACCTCAGCTTTCTTCTCTGTAAAATTAGGAAATCAGACTAGGTGACCCCTGAGGTCTCTTCCAGCTTATTATCTTATGATCCTAACCCCATCATTACACAGTCAATCAAAGCCATTAATACTCATATCAGGTGATTGGTGTTTCTTTAGTCACTTTTTAGTCACGTCCAACTCTTCATGATCTCATTTGGGGTTTTCTTGACAAAGATATTGGAGAGGTTTGCCATTAACTTTTCCAGCTCATTTTATAGATGAGGAAACTGAGGTAAATGAGTCTAAGTGTCCTGCCCAGGGTCACACAACTGGTAAGCATCTTAAGATAGATTTGAACTCTGGAAAACAAGTCTTCCTAATTCTAGGCCTCAGACTCTATCCACTATACCTCCTAGTTTCCTGTTGCTCCATTTACTACTTAATAATGTGGCATTTTGGGAAAATTGCCTCAACTTCTAGGCTTCAGTCTAATCATCTGTAAATTGAGGGTGTTGGACTAAATGGCTTCTGAGGTTCCATCCTGTTCTAGAGCCATGATCCAATGAATAGGAAAAAAAAAGTCTCTCACTTCTACTTGTCTTAAATTTAAGAGGTAGATTTTTAAGAGTATGTAAGACTCGGCCCTTTTTTGGCAGTATTGGCTGAAACAATGTCTTTGTGTGTGTGTGCTTTTTGGAGGGGGGAAGGCAGGGCTCTTGGGGTTAAGTGACTTGTCCAAGGTCACACGGCTAATAAGTATTAAGTGTCTGAGGCTGGATTTGAACTCAGGTCCTCCTGACTCTAGGGCCAGTCCTCTATTCATTGTGCCACCTAGCTATCCCAAGGTCCTCATTTCTTATACCACAGTAGTATTCCATCAAAATTATATACCTCAACTTCTTCAGCTGTCCCCCAATTGATGATATCTCCCCAATTTCCAGTTCTTTGCCTCTATAAAGAGAGCTGCTATAAATATTTTATAACATATGTGTTCTTTTCCTTCCCCTCTAATCATTTTGGGAAATGGACTTAATAGTGATATTGCTAGGTCAAAGGGTAAAGGCAGTTTAATAGCTCTTTGAGCAAAATTCCAGATTGTTCTTCAAAATGATTGGATCAGTTCATAGTTCTGTAAATGGTAAATTAGTGTCCCAATTTTTCCACACCCCCTTCAATATTTGTCACTTTCCCTTCAGTCATTTTACACAATCTGATAGGTGTATGGTGGTATCTCAAGGTTCTTTTGATTTGCATTTCTCTAATGAATAACTTGTGACATAGGGAACTATCATTATCTCCATTTTGCAAATGAGGAAATCGAAGTTGAGAGAGGTTAAGCCACTTGCCCAGAATCACACAGCAAGTAACTATTTGAGGCAGGATTAAAACTCAGATCTTCCTGATTTCAGTTGCAACATTCCATTCTGTATGCCACCCGCGTGCCCTTATATACAAACACACACATACACACACACACATACAAATAAATAACTAAATATATATGTAAAAATGTGTATATAAATATATGTGTATGTGTGTATATGTACACATACACACAAACATACACATTACTGATGCCTTTTGTCTTTTCCTTTTGCCCCATAACTATTTGTAATTTCCCTAATATGTCCTATGCGCCTCAAAGTATCTTCCCTTAAATTTTTTTCAAGATTAGCCCTAAATATCTTGTTGAAAGGGCAGGGGCTGCTACCCATATACTGGATCAGGGCAAGGGCTTTGACCTACTCCACTTATGACTTGGGCCAGTTTGTCCCTTTTTAAGTGACCTCAGGGTCTCTGTTCCTGATGACTCACCATATTGACACTGAAATTAGTGTGGCCATCGCATTAGCTTAGCCCACTATAGCTCAAAATTCCTGAACTTGAGAGGTCTATCTGAGTCAGCCTCCCCAGGAGCTGTGATTACAGGCATGCACCACCATACTTGGATGAGCCCTCCTTTTGTAACAAAATAGCTAAGCAAAACCAACGGCCATGGTGACTGTGCCTGAATGCATATGCAATATTCTGAATCTGCAATCCAGCATTTCTTTAATGAGAAGAGTCATTTTAAAAGCATAGATTTATGTCCAGGAAGCATCTTCGTAGCTCTTTAATTAAGGCCTCTCATTTTGCAGATGGGGAAACTGAGGCATAGGATACTTATGGGATTTACTTGAGGTCACACAGGTAGTAAAGTTTAGAGATAGGTTTTCAAACCCAGGTTCTCTGATAGCAAATTCGGTACTTTTCCACTGTGTATTTCAGCTTCTGTCTTCTGGGAGGAGTATTAGTCATTGCATTCAATCGGAGCTCAGCTGCCTTTAGTGTTGTTTTTATTGACATTATTGTAGTTTCTGTATATATTGTTCTCTCAGCTCTGCCTCCTCGGCTTTGCATCAGTTCCTACCAGTTTTTCTCCCCTCTGGGAAATAATTGCCAACCCAAACAGGGTAGGTTGACAGACTGTCTGAATTTCCACAGAAGAAAAGTACATCCTTCCTTCTCCCTGCTTTCGCCTTAGTCTCGAAAGATTTCAAGAGCTTTTCTGATGCCACAGTGGACTCAACCTTCCCTCACAAATGCTTCCTTTGTCAGAGCAGCCCTCCTGCTTTTTCAGGCTGAGTTCCTTTTAAATCCTTCATGGGGCAATATCCTGAAAATGCTTCCCTTCTGTCTGTGGGTTTGTTCTATACATGTGAAAGTCTGGGCTTCCCTTTGGTTCAGCATGGAAAGTAGAGCTGTCTAATATTACATGCAAATTGCTCTAATGATTTACAGCTATTGAAAGGAAAGGTTTTGTATTTCCTTTTGGTAACTATCTTTTAGTTTGCAATACAGTAGCTATGAAGCAAAAACAGCTCTACAGGGCCTTGGTGTTATGTTTCTGGTATTGTTTTCTAATTTGCAAATTAAGTTGCTTCTGTCTGGTACTTGATTAGAAGTTAGAATAAATAATGTAAAATGCAATTTTTTTCTATCTCTTTTCTCTTATTATTCCTCTTTCCACCTTCCATCCTCTCTGCCAGCCTTAATAAATAACAACTTATCTACTCTCTCCCCATCTTCTAGCATGGATTGGGATAAGACTGACATTGCCCAGAGAAAGTCAAGTTTTATAGTGCCTCTCTTTTTGCTTCATCTCCCCTTTAAAGCTATAAATTCTAGAAACTCAAGTTTCAAGCTGATCTGGGAAATGCCAAACACAGTAAAAGATGAGTATTCCTCCTTGCTACTTTTTTTTGAAAAAAAAAAAAAATGTGGTTAGACACAGCATGTGCTGAATGCTGCCTGTATCTCTTTACTTCTATGAATCAGCATTACAGATGGATATAATTTTCCAGCAAAATTTATTCTCAGCAGTTAATACCTAAGATCTTAAACTATTGCTGGGGTGTGGGATGGGAAAGGAATGGGGAGGGGAAAGGAGGCATAGATTAGACAAAAAATGTTTATTAAGTACTTACTATGGAGAGTACTGGGGTAGTGGAGAGAGCGATATACTTGGAATCATGGTGTTCTGGATTCAAATAAAAGAAACTTATTACTTTGACTCCAGGTCTAGACTAGTCAAATGATTCAAAAGATCCAAATCTTCTGGTCAGTGTAGGAATAGATCTATTATAGTTAGGTAGTTAGGAAGACAGACAGACAGACAGATAGATAGGTAGATAGATAGATAGATAGATAGATCAATAGATAGATAGACAGACAGATCATTTTAAAGTACTTACTATGTACTAAATTCTGGATATACAAATACAAGCAAGGAAGACAGTCCTTACCTTTAAGAAGCTTACATTCTAAGAAAGGAAAGCAAAGCAGAGGTCTGAGAGTACTTTAGAGATTGTCAGGAAATGAGTTGCAGGCCTACATCTAGCCAGGCAAAGTGTGCCTCAGAGCTCATTTTAGTACCAAGGATAGTGTGCTAGCTTCCAGGGGAGAAGAGGAAGGGATGATGACTAGACAGAATGGAAGTAGTATGGTTTGGAGATGGTTAGAGTGGTTCTTTAGTCCAGAGGTATCAAACTTTTGACCCCTAAACCAAAGGTAGCCTAGTATGGCCTAAACTAGATTAAAATATAATTAAGAAATGTTTAACAAAATAAATAAAAATGCAATATAACATGGATAATGTTAATTTGTGGTATTCTAAGTCAATTAATGGACTTCAGGAATCCATTTCTATTTGAGTTTGACATCATTGTTTAGTCCCTTCAGGACGGATGATCCTGCCTTTGGCTTTCTATTTTGAGAAGAAATGTACTTATGGGAAGTCTCTCCATCTGAGGAACTGGCACCAAGTCAGGAAGCCAGGAACTCAAAGTCACAAGGCAGCTTCCAACGCTAGAACCATCCATCTCTCAGGATCAGTGGTTGTGGGTCACGTACCTATAATTTTGGGAAGAAAACACAAAGCAGAAGAGAAAGTCATGGACTTGAAGTCCACTCTCAGACTTTCCTAGATCACTGGTCCCACTGCCATTCACTCAAGTTTTGGGTTGCCAGTGTTGTTGGGTGGAGGAAGGGAGAGAAATCTTATCCTCTCATGGGAAATACAAGGGAGAGGTGGGAGAATCCCAAGGACACCTAAAAAGAGAAAATGGGTGTAACCTCTAAATCTTATAGTGTAATGTGGACTGTGAGGGGATGTTCTTCCTGGCTTAGTCACCAGCCACCTTAAATGTTTATACAGACCAATCAAGAGATTATGGGTTGCATGCATCCTTCCCCAAAGGGTCAAAGCATATGTACCATAGAAAGGGATGAATTCTTTTACACATGGCAGCTAGATGGTACAGTGGATAGAGTATTGAATCTGGTGTCAGGAAGTCTCATTTTCCTGAATTCAAATCTGGCTTCACACACTTACTAAGTGTGGGATCCTGGGCAACTCACTCAATCCTGTTTATCTCAGTTCCCTCATCTGTAAAATGAGCTGGAGAAGGAAATGGTCAAGCACTCCAGTATCTTTGCCAAAAAAATCCCAAATGAGGTCATGAAGAGTTGGACAAAACTGAAATGACTATACCATAACAAAGATATTTATATATACTCCTACACATATATCTATATACAAATATACTGTATATTTATGAATATGCTATTCTATGTAGATGTGTATATATCAGACTTGCTGATATGTGAGGTGGGGAAAAAAAAGGAAGAGAGAGAGGAAGCAAGGGAATATGCATTTATATAACACCTACTGAGTGCTAGGAATTGTGCTAAGCATTTTTACAAATATTTTGTTTGCTCAGATTTGATCCATTATTAGATAATTAATAGAATAAACTTTCCAGAATTTTAGATTTTATTGGATAGAATGGAGATTTTTCCTTCTTGTTTCAATACTTTAGGCTGCTAAAATTGATATTTTACTGATGACAATTTGTTTTTAAAATATACTTGTGCATTGGAGGATATATTCAAAGTGATAAATGAATAAGACCCCAAAACACCTTAAATAGTTGATAAATGGAAAGAAACATGGTGGATGAACAAATAATCTACGGCAAGTAAAGCAGGTCTCTGTCATTGAGCCATACATTCCTTATGTCAGAATTCAGCACACTAGCTCCATAAATGCCTTATTTTTTTCAGACAGTTCAAATAGAGGATAGAAAAATAACTCATCAGTGTGTAAGGAAAAACAACAGTTTTGAGAAAATAGCCATATTCTTTTGAATTGGATTCATATGGAGGCATTTCTGATAGTGAAATAGCTACTTACCTGCCCATATCTGTCATCAGTTTTCTAAAATGACAATGTAACTTTTATAAATGTATACTTTGTATATAACATCCATGGCAAATAAAAGAAGTGGGGCATTAGAGTCATGTGGGGGCATGTAATCTCATTGGTCTGTCATATCTCTACTGGTACAATTCACAGCCACCTCCATGCTTTCTCCTCCTGTGTGATTTTCCTCCTCCATGTCTCTCTACGAACCCTCTATAGAATGTTGCACCAATATACTTCCAGTGGCCTTCCTCTGGTTCTCTTAGTATCTTGTGTGTGTCAGAGCACTAGGGCTGTCCATCTGGCACAGCTCACTCTTGCTATATGACTTACTCACCTGCTTTTCTAAGTGATATATGTCTTGATTCTGCTTTATGCCACAAAATCTCTTCTATGACACCACATCAGAGCTGTGTGTGGGGGTATAAGGTCTAGTATATTCTGCCAAACTGGGAAAGTTTCACCTGGGTCTCAGTATTAGATCACATCTCTACATCTGCTGTCAAGAATTCACCTAGTACTGAGAAATTAATTTTTATTTTATTTATTTTAGTAATTAATTTATCTATTTTTAGTTTTTAGCACTCACTTCCTCAAGATTTTGAATTTTTAATATTCTCTTCCTTCCTCTCCTCCCCCTTCCCCAAGACAGCATGCAATCTGACATAGGCTCTACTTATACATTCATGTTAAACATATTTTCACATTAGTCATGATATAAATAAGAATCAAAACTAATGGGAAGGCCACAAAAAAGAAGAAAGAAAATCGAACAACAAAAGAAAAGGAGAGCAACTAATATGCTTCCATCTGCATTCAGACTCCAAAATTCTTTCTCTGGATGTGGACAGCATTTTCCATTGTGAGTCCTTAAGGGTTGTATTAGTTCCTTGCATTGCTGAGAAGAGTTAAGTCTATTAAAGTCAGTCATTGCACAATGTGACTGAAACTGTGTAAAATGTTCTTCTGGTTCTGTTCCCCTCATTCAGCATCAGTTCGTATAAGTCTTTCCAGGTTTTTCTGAAGTCTGTCTGCTCATCATTTATTACACAGCAATGGTATTTCATTACATTCATATACCACAACTTGTTCAGTCATTCCCCAATTGATGGAAATCCCTTCAATTTCCAATTGTTTGCCACCACAAAAAGAACTACTATAAATATTTTTGTACATATGGGTCCTTTTCCCATTTTTATGATTTCTTGGAGATACAGACCTAGAAGTGGCTCAAAGAGTATGCACAGTTTTATAACCCTTTGGACATAGTTCACAATTGCTCTCCAGAATGGTGGGATCAGCTCACAACCCCCAGCAATGCATTAGTGTTCCCATTTTCCCACATCTTCTCCAACATTTATTGTTTTCCTATTTTGTCATCTTAGCAAATCTTATTGGTGCGATGGGGTACCTCATAGTTGTTTTCATTTGCATTTCTCTAATCAATAGTGATTTAGAGCATTTTTTTCATATGACTATAAATAGCTTTAATTTTTTCCTCTGAAAACTGCCTGTTCATATCCTTTGACCATTTATCGATTGAGGAATGAATTATATTCTTATAAATTCAACTCAGTTCTCTACATATTTTAGAAATGAGGCCTTTATCAGAGACACTGGCTGTAAAAATTGTTTCCTAGCTTTCTGATTCCCTCCTAATCTTGGTTGCATTTGTTTGTGCAAAAAATGTTTCAATTTAATGTAATCAAAATCATCCATTTCCATTTTATTGTGTTCTTTATACCTTGTTTGGTCATAAATTCTTCCCTTTTCCATAGATTTGACAGGTAAACTATTCCTTGCTCTCCTAGTTTGCTTATAGTATCAGCCTTTATACCAAAATCATGTACCCATTTTGCTTTTATCTTGGTATAGGGTGTATGATGTTGGTCTATGCCTAGTTTCTGCTATATAATTTTTCAGTTTTCCCAGTAGTTTTTGTTAAATAGTGAGTTCTTTTTCCAGAAGCTGGTCTTTTTGGATTTATCAAATAGTAGATTACTATAGTTATTGACTATTGTGTCTTCATACCTCACCTATTCCACTGAATAGGTGAGTACCTATTTCTTAGCCAGTACCAAGTAGTTTTTATGATTGCTGCTTTGTAATACAGTTTAAGATCTGGTACAGCTAGACTACCTTTCCTTGCATTTCTTTTCATTAATTTCCTTGATATTCTGATACTCATTTTTTCTTATGAATTTTATTATTTTTTTCTAGCCCTATAAAACATTTTTGATAGTTTGGTATGACACTGAATAAGTAATTTAATTTAGGTAGAAGAAATTCATTTTTAGAAGCTTATTCAATAGGTGATTTTGTTTTTACTTCAGTCAGATAAATAAACAGACCTTTACTAATTTCTACCATGTGCTAAGTGCTGGGGGCACAAATAAATTGAATGGAACAATTCTTGTGATGTCTCATTTAAAACAATGTCTTCTCATAAAGAACTTATGGTCCTTAAAGAAGTTCCTTAAAAATATTGTGATGTAGCAAATGATGAAAGGGACAGTTTTAGAGAAACCTGGGAAGAATTTTATGAACTAATACAGAATGAAACGAGCTGAACCAGAGCAATTTATACAATAAAAATGGCATTGTAAAGACAGACAACTTTGAAAGACTTAAAAATTCTGATCAATGCACTGATCAACTATTATTCCACATGAAGAAGCTACCCACATCCTGACACAGAGATGATGGATTCAGTTAAGGATGACTCTCTCTCTCTCTTCTCTGTCTTATCTCTTTTCAGTGGAGTATGTTTCTCACTTATTCTTTCTTCTGTTTTTTTTTTCTTTTGTTCTATTTCTTCTTTCACAAGTGTGACTAATATGAAAGTGTTTTTACATGACAGCACATGTTTAAACTATATCAAATTACCTACCATTTTCAGAAGAGGGGAGGGAAGAAAAAAATTTGGAACGCAAACCTCCCCCCAAAATAAAAATAATGAATGTTAAACATTTTCTTGACATGTAACTGAGGGGGGAAGGCATAACATACTATCAAAAACAAAACAAAAAAAATCTGTTTTTTCTGCTTCAAGGGTGTATCTTGTAAATAATATATTGTATGATTCTGGTAGATTTTGTCACACTGGAAGGGAAGGATGGGGTAAAAGATGGAATGGCATGGGCTACATATGAACCCTTTGGGGATGAGAGATGAGAGATAAGGAGTGGTAGTAAGGGAAAGAGTGTTCCATTGTGTAGACAAGGTCTTCATGTCACTGGAATTAATAAGTGAGATGATGATGATGAGCATTTAGGTAGTTGAACAATAAAGGAAATATCAATTTCCTGGGTCCTATGATTTCTGAAAGAACTTTCATTTGGCATCAATCAATCCAAAAGTATTTATTTGGTGCATACTTTGTGTCAGATAATGTACACTGAGGATATAAGTACAAAGGAATCAACAATACCTCCTTGTGATGAGTTAACGTTCTAATGGAAGAGATAACAAATAAATAGAAAATATATGCAGCATTAATACAAAGTAAATACAAATCTATACAAAGTAGTTAAATACAAGATCATTTGAAGGGTGGGAATTAGCACTTAGGGGATCAGTAAAAACTTCTTGACAATGATGATACTTTAGCTTTATTTTAGAAGAGAACTAATGAAATGCATGTAAAAAGGAAGCGTATTCTAAGCATTGGATATTGCCATGATGAAGGCACAGAGATAGAAGATGGAGTGTTATATGTGAGGAACAGATAAAAGACCAGTTTGTATCCCAAAGTGCAGGAGGGGAAATAATGCCCAACAAGATTGAAAAGCCAGGTAAACTAGAGATGGAAGAGACTTCTGATACCACCTCATCTCACCCCTTTATCTTGTAGGTGAAAAAATTGATTCCTGTGAACATTCAGTGACTTGCTTAGAGTCACACAAATGGTAAACATCAGAGACTGACTGAACCCAGGCTCTAGGACTTCAGGTTCTGTCAGCTATGGTTCCCTAATGCTTCCAAACATGGCTCTAGGTTCTGGATGACTCCAAATATAGTATGTCAGAGTGGATGGGCCTGGAGCCTTCACCTCCTAGATCCAGTAATTGCAAAGAGAGGACTTTTTTGATGTGAATGATTGTCCCCACCAATCTGGGAACTTTGTGGCTGAGGTGTCATGCCTTTTTTCCAAATGTTTCAGTGACGGAAGAAAAGGTAGAGGTTCAATAGCAGTTCTAAAAAATTATTGCCAAAACCTCTTCTCAAAGGGTTCCTATAAAAAGTGGATCCCGATGACTTGAACATAATACTGATAAACAGCTGAATGTGATAATGGAATATTTCACTGTCTTAATTTTTTTTTCTTTTCCATTGTTTCTTTGTAATATTTGCATATGTGAAGAACAGGTTGAGATTTTAAATGCATGACTTGGATTTCCTTTAGTGAATGGCTTTTTGTAATTGTTATTTTTTAAATTAGGTAACATTTAGATAGTACTTACTGTGTGCCAGATATTATGCTAAATGCTTTATTATTTTATGTCATTTGATCCTCACAACAACCTCAGGAAGGAAGCATTGTTATTTTCACCAATTTTTTTACATTTGAGGAAACTGAGGCAAATAGGGGTTAAGTGATTTTACACAGGATCATATATATCTTGTAAATTTCTGAGATTGGCTTTGAAGTCATGTCTTCCTGGATTCTAGTCCCACCTTTGCCCCACACTGGCTAGCTAACCCCAAGCACATCAGCCCCTTAAATCTATTATTTGAGAAGGGAAAACTTTGGTTAGCTCTTTCATCCTCCTTTCATTTATGTAAATTTGTTTAATGGGTTTGTGAAAGGGACCAGGACCTTGATCCTGCTGCATTCAGATTTCTGGATACTGTGTAAAACATAGAAGAAGTAATAATCCTTTGCCTAAATGTGAGGAAAAACTAGTTTTCATTTCTTCTAATCACTAAGATTATTAGCGGTATTATGAGAATGATGAAACCAAGTTTTACCACGTTTTGTAAAAAACATACAAACCAAAAACAAAACAAAAAACCCAAAACATACTTTCTGGCATTTTGAAGGTTCATCAAGCATTACTGGTAAGCTATTTCTTGAGTCAACTGCTAATGCCATTAGTGATCACCATGTAGAATACACTGTTAAAATGACAGATTATAGTTGTGGTGGATTGGCAAAGTTGTTGGAACCTATCAATAAAGCTCAATTTCTCAGAATTTAGTGGGCTCTCACTTATTTGGAAGTCTTTAAAGGAAAGTTGAAAAACCATTTGTTGGAAACTCTAATGGTATCTTTTGTCTTTTGACCTATCTATACTGCATCCTCAGGAAAAAAGTAAAACCTTTCTCATCTTTGCCTCTTAGAATCTTTTTCCTTCAGGATGCAATTCAAAAATTACCTTCTATATGAAGCTTTTTTTCTGATCTTCCCAATGACTAGTGTCCTCCATCCCTAATTACTTTGTTTTTAATTACTTTTTCTTTATCTTGAACACACCCACACACATACACACACTTATCCAGCCCCCACCTCCTGCACTAGAATATAAACTACTTAATTATAAAGATCTTTTTGGTCTTTTTATAATGAATATCTAGCACAGTGGCTTGGAATGTAGCAGGTGCTTAATGAATGTATGTTGGTTTATTGAAGGTGACTCAGTGACTGATAAAGTTTCTTCCAATTGTGATTCTATAACTGTAAAAATCCTTCTATTGTTCCACAGAGTTTTATTTATTAGTAGCCTTAAAAAGGTATTTATTTCATTAAAGAAAGCAGGTATCTAGAAAGAAGTAAATATAAAAAGCTGATGAAAAATATGTTTTAGCTTTGGCAATATATATATATTTTTTACTGCAATCACAATTTAAAAACTTGTTGGGGAGAGTGGAGGGCAGTCATCAAGAAGAAAGTACCTGGAATGCCCACGTTCACTTTCACACACAGTTGTCATTCACTTAGTAAATCTCATGGAATAAAACGTCAGCAGAATTCAATCGTTGCTAAGGAACACCACAAAGCATAAACAGAAAAAGGTAAAAAGGTTCAAAGGACTGTGGGAATTACTAAGAGGACCTAAATCTGCCAAATAATTAGAGTAAGGATAGTGGAAAATTAATATCAAATGAGACTAAACATTTCAACCAACTGTTGACGGACTTAAAACAAGTATATGTAGGACAGGAAAAGGGTACAGGGTCGGGGTGGGGATGTCTTGAAGATCTCCAAGGACAATAAATGGAGAAAGAAGATAAAATGATGGTAAAGGGATTATCATAGCAAAATCATTTGGAATCTAGTTTTAGAAATGGGAACGTTCTTTGATCAGTTTTATTAGGATGAAAAATGAGTGTAGAGGGAACAGGCACGTCAAAGCTGCTGAAAAACTTATCCATATTTTAAACTTTGAGATTTGACTTGTTCCCCAGTCCAAGTAAAATATAATCAGGGGTGTTAAAAGGAAGTGGAAACTGAAATAGGAGATCTTTTTACAGATAGTTTTACAAGTCTACTTAGTTCTAGATAGACCCTTGAGAATAGACAAATATGATGAAATTATTTTTAAATAGTCTGGTAGTGTATCAAGTGGCCCCCAGACCAGTTGACATCACTTGGAAGGAAAGTGTTAAAAGGTATTTTGAGGGTCAAATGAAGAAATTTTTGGAATCACGTATGTACAACTTGAGGAAAGTATGCCAGCCTACTTTTTTTTTTTTTAAGGCAGGGAAAGAGATGCTTCATTAACTTGTCAAGATTCTTGATGAGTATTATTCTGAGGGCAAGAAAGAGGTGTTGGAGCATGTCATATCCCAAGCATTTCTCTAGCAGGCAATTCACTGAATTACTTTTCTGGGGTTAAAATGACCTGTTCACTAAGATTTGTCCTTTTTGGAAAATTAATAGATCCACTTAAAACTTGCCTAGTTGCTAGAAACAGGATTTAGGCAGCAGTGGAGACATTTCTAGTTCAAAAAAAGAACGTCTCTAGAAAATGGATATAATTTCCTCATTCCGAAAGCACCTGTGTAAAGTTTTTCTGCAATTTATGTGTCAACGTAGAATTTTATAGCAGGTAAAAGCTAGCTTTGGAGTCAGGAAGCTTTTCTTTCAAATCCTCTATTTAATGCTTACTAGTTGGGTAACCACAGACAAGTCAATTCACTTTTTATTAGCTCAGATAACTCTCTAATACTATAAGTTATAGATTACTGATGTGCTGACCTTTACCAGAGGAGTGAGTTTCTATTCCAGAAATTTACCACATTGATGAATTCAAAAGTCCAAACACACACACACACACACACACACACTCTCACATACACACACATACACACACATGCATGCACATATACTTAAGAGAAAAATGGGTCAATAACTAGGGAAATTTTATATTTTCCTTTTTTTTTTCACAGACAGCATTTAGTTATAGCATATGTAGTATCAAGGGTTTTTTTTTTTATTACTGCTAAATATGGGTATTTTCAGAAGGATGAAAGCTCAGAATTCAAGACATCTTGGAAGTCTTATAGCTGAAATAATACCTAGAAGAGAATCTCTTCTTCCATGTAATGCATGTGGTTATCAAGACTTTGCTGGAAGACCTCTAGTAAGCGGGAGACCCATGACATCTCAAGGCAGCCCATTTTACTTAGTGATTGCTCAATTTGCAAGGAAGTTTTTCCTTTATATTTAGCCTCATCATGTATTTCTGCAACTTAGATCCATTGCTCCTAGATGGGTCCCCTGAGACTAAGAAGGACCAACTGAATTGCTGCTTTAAATGACAGTTCTTCAAAATCTTGAAAATAGCTTTCATGTTCCCTTACATTGTTTTCCAGTTTAAACATCTCCAGTTACGTCAAGCAATCCTCATAATTCCAAGTCCTTCAGCTCTTCTGTCATATTTCCTTTAGACCTTCTCTGGCTTATTGGTATCCTTCCTAAAATGTGGCACCCCAGAAGAAAACCTGATATTCCAGTATAATACGGTATAGCTATCACCCCTCTTATCCTGCAAAACCTTTTCAGCTACCTTATCTTACTTTTGACACATACAGTATTGTGGTTGAAAATTCATAAAACTTAACAGATCTTTTGCAGATGTACTACTAGCCATGCCTCTTCAAACTTCTACTTGGGATGCTGATTTTTTTTCATTTTCTTTTTTTTAAAACATCATGGCAATGAATGTATTTGTCAGTCTCGGTATTCTTGATAGTGATCTTAATGCACTGTCAGCATGTTGCTTATATCTTAAACTTTCAGGTTAAAATATCATATAAGTAGAAGGATAATGGATATACTTCTATATGGTACACTTATGTTCTATCTCAAATACATATACAAACTGAATAATTATATAGTATTATAGTTTTGTTCCATTTCAAGACCCAGATTTGAATCAATTTATTCATTAATTTGTTTAATTTAAAAAATTACTGGTTGAAAATTCACTTAATTATATTTTCATTTAAGTCAAGACTATATAAGCTTTAAAATAATATATTTTCTGTTCGGAATTCCTTCCCTCTCTTCAACCCCTCTGACTCCTGTAGAAAAAGCAAAAAAAACCTATACCCACAACAATATGAAGTCATGAAAAACACATTTCCACATCAGTCATGTTGTGATTAAAAGCATGAAAAATAAAGTGAAAAAAAATGTTTTAATCTGTACTGAGTTCATTAATTCTCTCTCTGGAAGTGGATAATATTATTTTAAAAATTGTGATTCCTCTGGAATTTTCGTGGATCATTGCATCAATCATAGCTTTGTTCTCATTTGGTTATTGTAACAATATGGCTATTACCATATACAATATTCTCCTCATTCATTTTATTTTACACTGGTTCATCTAAGTCTTCTCAAGTTTTTCTGAAATCATGCCCTTTTATCCTCTGTTATAGCACAATAGTATTCAATCACAGTCATATACCACAATTTGTTTAGCACATCCCCACTTGATGGGTGTCTCCTCAATTTCCATTTCTTTGCCAAAATGAAAAGAACTGTTATAAATATCTGTGTGCCTATGGGACCTTCTTTAATTCTATCTCTTGGAATACCCGGCTTCCTTCAAAACTCAGCTCAAAATCTATCTTCTGAAGGAGCACTTTCCTTGTTCCCCTAGATGCTAGAATTTTCCCTGACATTTCTTTTGAATTATATTATATATCTACTTAAAAAAATAATTTATTTATTCCTAGTTTTCAACATTCATTTCCACAAAATTTTGTTACAGTTTTTCTCCCTGTCTTTCTCCTACCCCACCCCAAAATATCAAGCCTACTGAATGTCCCTTACCCAAAACTGTTCTCTCTTATATACTCCCCCATGACTGTAACAGCAAGCACCCTAGCATACCTAGGGCGGCTACTAGCACAGGTTCTTAGATCTGCTTTTCTAAAGGAAAGCAACTCAAAATGGGTTAACAAGCTTACTTTAATCAAACATATTATTTGCCTAGTCCAGGGGGAAAAGGCAGCACCCTGAACTTCAGAGAATACAAACAGAAGTTACA
>CM053586.1:136428218-136447207 GCA_028646515.1 Pseudochirops corinnae
AATATGTAACTCAAAATCTTGTGGAAATGAATGATGAAAACTAAAATAAAATTAAAAAACAAAACAAAACAAGAAGTGGAAAGAGGTAAGGAAGAAATGTGTTGGTGGTGGTAAGTTAAATGGAAAGATGTCCCTGCTGACTGGACAGGAACTCTAGGCTGGGTGAGCCAAGGGTTGGGATATGGCTGATTTACTAATGCTAGTCAAGAGTCAAGGCAGCTCTGCCCCAGAACCAACTCCAAAGTTATCATCTGACCTGGACAGAAAACAATTTGATATCACATTATTCTGAATACTAATACAGTTAGGTCCTGATTAGCATGAATAATGAATCCGGTGAAGCGGTCACATTACTTGCATTTACACTGTGTATTTCTATTGGGTTGGAAACAATTACCAAATTTAACATGACAACTTTAAATAGAACAAATCTGAACACATACAACAACTCTACAGGATTCATCTTTTGTACTAATTGGGACCTAGCTGTAATGGTAATCTAGACTGAGTAAACCTTTCTGGCTGCCACATTATACTGGCATTACACTAATCAATATGTAAAGTTTGATTCATAATGCACTTGCAGTCCACTAAGAGCCTCAGATCTTTTAAGCTGAATTATTATATAAATGTGGATTTAATTTTTTTAATACAAATACTAGATTATATTTATCTCCAATATATTTTATTAGATTTTTTATTGGTTTTTTTTTAATTAGATTCATTTCAACATATCAGGATGAATTTGGATCCTGATCCTATTATCCTGTGTGTTAACTGTCACTCCTAGGTTTGAATTATTTGGTTTTTTTTTTTGTTTTTTTATTTGCTATTTTTGGGGAATGGGAGGGCAATTGGAGTTAAGCGACTTGCCCAAAGTCACACAGCTAGTAAGTGTGTCAAGTGTCTGAGGCCAGATTTGAACAGATTTGACTCCAGGGCTGCCGCCCTATTCAGTGCACCACCTAACTGCCCGCAGTTCGAATTATTTGTATTTTGATAAAACTCTACTTGTGATTTCATCCAAATCATTACTAAAAGTATTGAACACAACAGGGGCAGAGACAGAGATCCTGAAGACATTCCACTAGAAACCTCCCTGCAGGTTGACACAAAGCCATTCCATCATTTAATGAATTCCAAATCTTCAATTATCATGTAGTCAGCATCTTTCCATATTGTCTACAGCGATATCATGGGTATCAAATACCTTGCTGAGCTCCAAGTATGGTATGTCTATGACATCCTCATGGAATTACATTTTACATGGAAACAACGTCTGTTGATCAATACCTGAACGATAATTCTCTCTATAGTATACTCAAGTTGTCTTCCAGCCTCTGCCAGAAGACCTCTGAGGGAACCCATTATCTTCCCAAGAAACCATTCTACTTTTGGTCAGTTCTAATTATTAGGACATTTTTACTTACAACAAGTCCCAGTTTGTTTCTGCAATTTCCATCCATTGTCCTTAGTTTTGCCATCTGGTACAAATAGAAAAAACCAAATCCTTCTTCCATATGATATTCCTCTAAATGTATGAAGACAACCATCATATCTCCCCTGTGTCTCCTTTTTAACAGGCAAACATTCCTAGGTCATTCAATCTTCATACAGCATTATTTTAAGACTCTTCCCCATCATATTCTCCCTCCTCTAGATATTCTTCAGCTTATCAATACTATTCCTTAAATATGGCACCCACAACTGTATATAAGCCTTTAGGACAGAGGACATAGGATGATCTCTTCCCTAGTCCTTGATTGGATCATAGGATCCTGGATTTAGAGCTGCAGGTATTTTAAATATCATCTAGTCTAAGCCCTCTTCTTTTGAAGATTAGGAAATTTATCAAGTGTTTCCTAGCTGTAAATGTAGGGAAGAGGGAGAGTCATGACTTGAATCCTCATTTACTCACTCTAAATCAGCATTCCTTCCACTGCATGCTACATCTCTCAAAGTATAGTCTAAGATTGCATTGAGCTCACAGTCAACTAAAACCTTACAGATCTTTCTCCTTACCTACAGTCTAATAGCTTTGTTAAAAAGAGGAAATGACATTAATCTAATAAATCTGTTCTTCAGTTAAAATAAATTCAACATTTATTAAGCATCTGCTATGTGCAAGGCACTGTACTTTGTATTATAAAGAAGGTAACAAAAACAAGAGCAGCACAGCTGCCCTCATAAGGCTTGTAATCTGCTAGGGACAAATGACATATAAAGTAAGCAAGGTAAAATGTGATAGGAGCAAAGAGCAGAATCAATGTGTGGGACTGTCTTAGCCTACTTTCTAGCAGTCAATTCTGCTATAAGTGAGAACTAGTACAACTCAGGCAGTACCACTTCTAGACCATTCTTGCCACCAAGGCATAGAGTTCTACTCAGATAAGGAAACATTTGTGGGATGGATTACTTCCCACTAAGGGTAAGGTCAGTGGCAAGACTCTCTTTCTTACTATTTCCAGATTTGCCATGTGTCACCTCCTGTGCAATGACCCACGCATATATCTGTAACAATATACAATGTATACAGATATGTATTTACCTATATCTATCTCTATATCTCTCATATAATCAAGAAACATTTGTTCGGCATTTACTATATGCCAGGCACCATGATAAACACTGAGAATACAAAGAAAGGCAAAAGCAAACCCGATATATTTATGTTTATGCATATTCTCTCTCCCTATTTAAGTGTGTGTGTATATGTCCTCTTTTTCAGACTGCATTGTAGTGATTATATGAAACTCCAGAACATTGCAGAGGTTCTAGAATTACCCCAAACAGTTAGCCTGTCCATCCACATAAGAAAGGCCAAGTGGAGGAATAATTTCTATTGCTCAGATTTCATCATATATTTGGATAGAAACTCTGTTGGACTTGTCCTCAATACGTATAGCCAGAAGAGACAGTATAGGTGATCAATAAGTGAGCCTAGTATTGAACAGGAAAAGAAGAGTGAGTTGGTTTGCTTTGAGAAAAATACAAAGTTTTTTTACTGACTCCCAGCTTCCCATGGAAGCAAAGACCTATCTTTTTAATATTAGTAGTTTACCAATGTTGCTACAGGACAGTGAAATAGGGACATCCATGTCTTTAAAGAAGTAAAGATGGGCATCAGACAAAGAACAATGAAGTACATGGTGGATACAAACAGGCTGAATCATATAATCAAAGGGTAATTCTGAAGAACAGGAGTAAAAAATACCACCAAGGAATTGTATGATAGGAAGAAAAAATACATTGGTCATGTCATCTAAGGCCTTATGGCTTGTGGCCTGCATCAATATCTGAGTTCAACTTGGCCATTGAGGTTTGCCCAGGTTTATAGCTGCAGGAGACTAATGTCTCAGAAGGGAAAGTAGAATCCCTAATTTTCTTATTCATTGGCTCATAATAACCACCCCAGCATCTCAGGGAAGTTGTTGGTTATACTAATAGTTAAGGCTCTAAGTCTAAGGGATTTCCTAGAAAGAAAAAAAATAAATAAGGTACCCAATGTATAAACATTAATTAGATATGGAACAGAACATTGTAGTGTTTTCTCCCATACCAAAAAAAAAGAGAATGTAAGTTCAAAAGAAAATAGGTTGCCTTACAGAATGATTAGAACAGAATTTAGTGGCTTACTTATAATTCCTGTTGCAATCTGCTGAAATGAAGATAAGCCTATTTAATTCATAGTAGATTTTTGGCAATTCTGCTAATTGACCATTTCTCATCTGTACCAGGCATAAACCAATCAGGCAACCAATCTTGCTCTTCCTTTGAGTGGTTTCTCTCTGGACAGTGGTGAGCTATATGATAAAAGCATTTCCCCACTGCCATTAGTCAGCAGCTATAGGACACACCACTGTTAATTGCTTAGCTTGTTGGATGCCCACTGTGATCAGGGAGTTCTTGACTTTTCAAATTTTTACAAGGCTCTGTGCCAAGAAAGATGACCAAAAAGTGTGGCCTCTCCACATTAAACACCAGTTTCCCAAGATAGTGTAAGACTTGTGATCAGGTGGGAGATAAGGCATGCATTCTCCTATTTCCTCAATCCTCTGGACATCTCAGAATGATCTTCGTGCTTCAAATCCAAAATGAAGAAGTATGACCACAGGGTGGGTCACCCCTTTATCCAAAGAGTCCCAGCTCAGTAAACTGTCTTGGGACTCAATTCAGTGTGAGTCATATATAGTCAGAAGTCAATTCCCAAGATTCCCTTGTGGTAGACTGGAATTATGGCCTTTATTCTTCTAGAAATGAGGGGAAGGACCTGTTATGGAAGGACAACAGTTGGACAAGAGTCCTCCACTAGTATCCTCATAATTTTAGGACAGGTGAGGAAGGCCTCCAACACATTGGGTGAACATTATGTGGTGAATGTTTGAGATAACAAGGATGAATTGAGTCCATAAGGATGGCCTTAGTTAGGTTCATATAAATTCCTATTATACTCATGCCTGTGCATCTTTCTTGGCAAGGTTAGATTGAGAGAACTTTATCTCTGTCGTGACAAGTGGCTAGCAGGAAACAATTCCCTCTTTGAGATCCTCCAGATTATCACATATAACCTCCATTGCTCATGAGTTAAATGAAAAAAAAAATAACATTAATTAAGTGCTTATTATGTCCAAAACACCTTGCTAAACATTGAAAATACACACAGAAAAGTAAGACAATTTTTTGCTCTTACAGAGCTTACATTCTAATAGAAAGAGACAATACACACAAGTTTCAGCTGAAAGTCAGATGGGAAGGCTCTAGATTCTTAGACCCTGACTGACATTTCAGTTAAGGATGAAGAACGAAGACAAGTACTCTTGTTATAAAGTTCAATGTCTATTTCACCCTAGGTAGTGGTAATATTAGACTTAGTTTTGTCCCTGTACTAGGGGCACAATGCCATCTTAGTGATGATAGCCATTTTGACTAAAAAGATCATTCCCTTTCTCCCCTTTGCTAGGTCTCCTACTATGACTGAGGCTTTCTATATTTTCCTGAAGGAAATTTTTTTTTTTCCAGCTCCATAGCCTTTTCTTCCATATCACCTGCAATTAGGACCTTTAATTTATCTTACACTGGGAAAGTTTCTACTTACGGTCCTTTAGGTGAAGATTCACCTTCCCACAACATATCACCTCAGGCCAGTGAGCAGAGTGCATGAATTGAACCCTAAAACAGCATCATTCGAACTACTATTTCTATCCTCAGGATTATGAGACCACTCTCCTACAGAATTTAGTCTTAATGACTTGGTCCACTCAGCTACCCAGAACACACACTCTTTACAAAGTGTGGGTTGTCCATAGTTCTTGTTTCTCCTTTTCTTTCTTGTAATTAACATTTATATAATGTCTTAAGGTTTACAAAATATTTTACCTATGTTCATCCATACAACAACACTGGGAACAAAGTACTATTACAATTTTATAGTTAAAGAAACAGAGTAAAAGGATTTAAATAACTTGGCTAGGATCATAGGCAGTATCAAAACTTCACCTAGCTTGTGCACACATGCCATTTGGGAGAGTTTAGTATGACCTTGGTTTGCCAAAATGGCTAATACAGGGAATCAGTATCTTGCAGTGGCCATGAGCACAGGAAATAGGTGTGGGTCTTTTGTCCTGTAACTTCTGCACCATTGGACTTCTATGGAAAAGAAACTAGATTACTTTCCTATCATTCTGGTAGTCAGTTCAACAGTTCTGTAGCTTACTAGTCAAGACTACCCTCTTACACTGTATACAATCTGCATACTTCTGGTCTGTGCTATGAAAATCATATTCATCCCATATTATACCCTCCAAATCCTCTCCCACCACTAATAATTATGAAGTGGCAGAAGGAATGCATTATTTAAGATATTTTCACTTACCTCATGCATTTGCAGATGACTAAGTGGTCTTTATTTTCCTGTTAACTGATAAGGAAGGGTATGAACCTTAGGAGAAGATGTAAAAGTCAATGTAGAACGTTCATGTAATGGAACTTTTCATCAATGTGACTACCTAAAACAGGTGTTCTTAACCTAGGGTCCATGAATTTTAAATACATAAACATATATTATAATCTTATTTCAATACAATTGGCTTTCTTTGTGTTCCTGTATATTTTATTTTATGCATTTAAAAACATTATTCTGAGGGAGGGTCCATAGACTTCGCCAGAGTGCCACTGAGGTCCATGACACACAAAATGTTAAGACCCCTGGCCTAGAGGTTTGAAGAGGGATTCTGGGGTAGGAGAATGGTTGTTTCCATTCATGTCAGGAGAAGGCCTTGTCTTTTCTCGGCAGTACTGGGGGCAGGAAATGCTAGAAATTGTAATAAAAAGAACTAAACTTTGGAAGAACTCCGTGGTATTCCATGAATTTTGGCTTCCAAATCTTTCATTAACTCCTTCAACTCCAAATCCTCACACCAGTAGTCATCCCAATTCTTGGATTTTTGTGTTCCACAGACACCCTAGTATGAAATCAAATTTTCAGTTATATTCAGTTATATTTGCTCCTCTCCCAAACCTTCCTAGACCAATTGGGATGATGTTCCTGCAGGAGTTTTGCCAAGTTACTGGCACTTATTGGCCATACCTTAGGCAGGAAGTGACAATTTTGTAGCATCAACTAGATAATAAGGACAATGGTGGTAGCAAGAATAGAAAGAAGAAAGTTAGAGGAGAGTTGGATTTTGGGAAAAGATGCTTAGTTCTGTTTTGGCCATTTTTGAGATGCTTTTCAGACATTTAGGTAAAAATGAGGAATTGGAATTTAAGGAAGAGATTAGGGTTGAGTATATAGAATTGGGAGCCCTCAGTATTGAAGTCATGGAAAAGTAGAAGGGGTTGCCCCCAAAAAGGTATGCATAGAGAAGAGGCCCAAAGATATAGTCTTAGAGGAAACCCACAAATGTTCCACATACAAAAGCTACAAAAATTAAATTGTGGTTCAGAGATTAGGTGCAAAATTGTAGTTTCCCAAACTGCCATTTTGCTCCCTATGTTGATATCACTTTGAATCCTTTGTAAAAATACTTTCAGCAATGCTACAGCTTTGTCTCATCCTTTTCTTTCCCTTTCCCAGATGTACTTGTTAAACTTCACTGCTGGATCCTCAAACTCTTTCCCTTCCCAAACCCATTTGGATACTTCTTGCTATTTGTATTCTTTGTTGCAAGAATTATAATTGGATGGACTCTAATTATGGTGTCTCAAGATTTCCAACGCTTCCCACTTTTGGCTGGGCCATAAATACAACAAGGATGGTCTTTGTGCTGCTTTCTGGCACTTCCAGTACATCCTGGAGCCCTGGGATAGGCTGAAGTATGTTTAAAAGAAAAATTACTAATGAAGGAAAATGGGAGTTTGGAGTCTTTCAAACCTCATAAATAGCATTTGGTTTATGTTTAAGTAACAGTTCAAGTCAGCTCTTATTTTAGGTGACCCTTCTTGCCGGTTCTTAGCCATCTTTTCTTTTGGTTTGGCATGGTGTGAAGAATGGAACTGCCTTCTTTCCTGACCAGGGTCCATCCAATCAGTAGTAGCTCACTCCACAGAGGTAGAATTTCTGCTTCTTTCCTACAGCCAGGGAATCGGAAATACTTTTCTGCTTGTATATTCAAAGAAATACCAGAATAACATGTGGCTTCCATGAACTGCCTGGAGTTCCATGGCCCCAGAATTAGGGAGGGAGCCATCTTGGAACCTGGCACTAAGACATCTTGGAATATGTATTCAAATGCAAAATAACTACTAGTTATTTGGGAAAAGTTAATTAGGAAATTTGAGGCCTCCTGGATAACTCAAGTATACCTCTTTGGTAGAGGTAAAAGTAAACACTTAATTATTAAAGAACTTTACTCCAAGCTTTCTCCAAAACAACATATTTGTTATAGATCAGTAAACATCTTATTAGTAGAAATGGAGTAACAATGCCACTCACTCAATCAAATATTTAGACTCACCAATTTTAGAGCTGGAAGGAACCTTAGAGATAATTGAATCCATTTATGGAGGTTCTAATTTGTCCAAGACTGCATATAATCAGTGGAATCACAGGATTTAGAGCTGTAAGGCACTTTAGTGATACTTATTTAACTTTTTTAATTCTATAGATAAAGAAAATGAGACCCAGAGTGGTAAGAGACAAAGTGGTGTAGGGGAAAGATCACTGGCTTTTGAGTCAGAGGATCTAGGTTCACATTTCAGCTCTATTACATACTGCCTTGGTGGCTTTTGGGCCTTAGTCCCCTTATCTCTAAAATGAAGGGTTGGACAAAATGATCTATCATTTTCCTTCCAGATCCAGAGCCTATGATCCTAAGGGACTTAGGTGGGTACTATTATGTTTCCCATTTTATAGTTGAGGACACTGAGGTGGATTGAGATCAGATGACTTGCCCAAGGTCATACACCTGGTAAATGTCTGAGACTGGATTTGAACTCAGGTCTTCCTGACTTCAGCCCGGATACTCTCCATTAGGTTGGTAGATAAGTGAGGTCCAATTGGAAACTAGGCATGTCATAGGATTTGACTTGATGTGATAGAAAATGAGGAATCGTTTAGTTTTTTTTTTCAGTAGTGAGTGCGCGTTGGGGGAGGGGTTGTGAATGCTCATATGGATACAGCAGATTGAGGGTGCTATTTGAGGCAAGCTAGCCTGACAATCATATTTAGGAAGGATCGAAGGGGTAAGAGTTGAAGCTATTATCTCTATTTTATTTATGAGGAGACTGAAGCTCAGAGTGGTATGTCCATGGTCATACCATTAACATCAGAGGTGGACTTTGAAGCCCTTTTTCTGATATCATGCATTTCACTTTACTATTCTGCTTCTCATACTAATATGAACACTTGAAACTATATTTATGAATTAAGGTGATTCTACAAAGTAACAACAAACCAGGACATCTCTATCCAAAGTCACTTTCAATGTATTTGCTGATGTCAGATATTAGGATTGAGTTGAGAGACTCTTTTGAACTACTTTAATTACAGTCACATTAATTCCAATCTAATTTCTTATATTTGTTCACTGATTAAAAGAACTGTTATCCACAGGGGAGGTGATATATTTTAGAATTATTGAAATTCCTTTGGCCACAAGGCTAGAGAGATGATTGGTTAAGAAAGAGAAACAGCTAATGGGGATCAACTTTTGTATACTTTTTCAATTAATTCATTTATTTTATCTTTTCATTTTAAACAGCATGGACTTCTTTTATGCCCAGACTTAATAGTAGATAACTGGATGTTGATACAGGACCATGCTCTTTTCAGTAAGATCAGAAATTGCCATTTCTCTATTTGCCCCCTTTGGAAAACAAAGCTCGCTGGAAACTTACTTTCTTTAACCCTTTAATGTTTTTTTTTTAATTTGCATAATTCCAAAAAAAATTTTAAAAAGGTGATACGTCTTAAACTTAATAATTTATTGTAAATCTGTGGTTTTTTTCCTACATTGAAATTTTAATGATGTAATATTGTATCACATTGAAAGGAATCTGGGAAGATGGCGGATTAGGTCAGAAAATTTCAGGCTTTCAGTATTTTCCTGCACAAAAGAGATAAAATAGTGCCTCTGGGAAAACACAGAGCCTTGAAAACAAGTAAGAGGAGGGGTTACCCTCTTGGAGCAATCAGGGAAAATCTGAAGAAAAATCCTGGGACTAGATTTCCTCCCTGTGAAGAGCAAACAACCTCCAGGTTAGGGTCCGCTTTAACATTTAGCCACTGCTTAAACAACAAGTCCCAAGCTCTAGAGTTTGCAGGGTTGGTAGGCTGCCTGGGCTGCCACAGGAAATTTTACCCCTGAGACAGTGAGAGGAAGTGGGCATCTGACCTGGGGAAGATCCAGGGAACCTCTGCTGACAAGGAACGCTAGACCCAGTTGTGCTGTGGAGAGCTGCAGTGGTGAGAAGGATCCAGCACAGGCCCAGTGAGTGCAGAAGCAGTGGGGTGAGGACATTGTTGATTGTGGGCACTCACAGGACTCTGGAGGTCTTGGTTTGAGTTCAAGGTCAGATAGGAGAACTGAATAGGATCAGAGGTCAAAGGCACCATCCCCTATCTCCAGGTAATTATAAAAACTGAATTATAACAAAAAAAAATACACAGGTAAAGGAGAAAGAATTCAACCATAGAAAGCTCCTATGGGAATAGAAAAGACTGGGGTTGGTCTTCACAAGAGGATACCGAAACAAAGAAACCCTTTTCTACTCCAAAGAGTAATGTCAAATGGTCACCTGCCCAAAAAGAACTCATTGAAGAACTTAAAAGACTTAAAAAATCAAATGAGAGAAATTGAGGAAAAATTAAAAAGAAGAATAAGAATAATACAAGAAAAACAAGAAAATTATGACAAGAAAGTCTACCAATTTGAAAAAGGAAATTCAAAATCTTAAGGAAGAAAATGACTCCTTGAAAATCAGAATTGGGCAAGAGGAAGCCAGTGAAGTTACAAGAGATGAATAAATAAAAAAAAAATATAAAGAAGGAAAAAATAGAAGAGAATGTGAAACATCTCACAAGAAAAACAGTGGATCTAGAGAACAGATCAAGAAGAGAAAAAATAAGAATTGGATTTCCTGAAAATTTTGATAAAAAAGAATCTTAATACAATAATACTAGAAATAATTAAAGAAAATTATCCTGAAGCATTGGAACAAGAGGGGAAAGTAGAAATAGAAAAAATTCACCAATTACCACCTGAAACAATTCCTACAAGGAAAACTCACAGGAATATTATAGTTAACTTCTCAAATACCCCCAATCAAGGACAAAATATAAATAACAAGAAAAAAAAATGTATATGATAGGACCACAATTAGAATCACACAAGACCTAGTGTTGGTGACACTAAAAGATCACAGGTCTTGGAACACTAGATATATCAGAGAGCAAAAGAACTGGGCCTCTGGCTAAAAATATACTCAGCAAAGGAAAGCATAATTTTGAATGAAAAAAAATGGACATTTGATCAACTGTCAGACTTTCAAGACTCTGTTAAAAAACAAACTGAACTTCATAGAAAATTTGACATACAAGAGCCAAGAGAAATATAAGGTACATACCAATTACAAAGGACTTGATAAGGACAGAATGTTTGTCTTTTAGGTGTGGAAAATGTAAAACCTATGTCTAAGACTGTTAGTAGAAATTAGCTTATAAGAAAGATTGGGGGTAGATCTGAGTATGATATGACTTCTAAAAGTAAAACTATTCAAGAACAGCTAAAAGAGTAATTATTCTGTACAAATGAGGTGCAAGAGGAAGAACCAACACAGAGGAATTTGATGAGGGGAGGGGAATTGTTAGTTCTGGAAAACTACTTTCATTGGGAATGGATAAGAAAGTAAAAGGCATATACATCTAGAAGAGTATAAAAGTCTTTTAAGTTAAAAAAAAAGAAATAAAACTCTAAGGGAATAGGGAGGGGAGAGAGGATAAAGGAGGGACCATTAGAGGGGAGGGTAAGGGAATAGATTTATTTTATATGTCTGTTTGGAAAATAATGTAATCACTATGACTTTTACTCTGTTAGAGAACAGATGAAACATGCACAAACAATTTTTCAAAATTTTCTTCTCTTCTTTCCTTATGCTTCCACAGCCCCCTTATTTTTATTCAAAGCCCCTGAATTGCATCCGAGGCTACTAGCCCTCCCTCCCCACCATTCCAGTGCCCCCCAGGGGGCAATATCTCCCACTTTGGGAATCTATGTTAGATAAAGAGAACAATGCTTAGCTGATCTTTCTGTTTAGGATATATTAAGGGCAAAAAGAGATTTAAGTTAGATGTATGGGAGGGATTTCCTAGGGATAAAGATAACCAACAAGTGTGGTTTGGGAAACTACCCCTTAGAATGAACAATAACATTTGTGATTCTGTGTCTGTGATATATCATTTCAATAATGAATGATGGTATGTATTTATATATAGAATATATACATATATGTTTGTTGTTCAGTCTATTTTTTTTTTTTAGGTGCATCTGATTCTTTGTGAGACTGGTGTTTTCTTGGCACAGATACTGGAATGCTTTGCTTTTCCTTTTTCAGTTCATTTTACAGATGAGAAACTGAGGCAAACAGGATTAAATGACTTGCCCAGGGTCACACAGCTGGTGTCTGAGGCCAGATTTGAACTGGAGAAGATGAGCCTTCCTGGTTCCAAGCCCAGTGCTTTATCCATTGTGTCACCTAGCTGCCCATATATGTACATACATACATGTATACATACATGCAATATACCACACGCAGACTGTCTGGTAGCCTGTTTTCCTACTGTTTCTATAATACCCCAGGAAGGTAATTCTTCTCTTTAATAGAGAGGTTTAATTTATGTCAATAAACATGGAACTAGTCTGATATTTGATTACCTGGTTCTCTGTTACAATGAAATATAAGCTCCTAGAGGGCATTTTTGTCTTTATATTGTCAGTGCCAGTGGGCAGAATGCCTGGTACAGTTGCTGGGGTGCTTAATAAATTAATTGAATTTTCACAATAGGCTCAATTATTCAAATTCACCTTGATGTCAAAAATCTGGACTGATGAATTTGCCTGAAGGTTTAACTTGGAACAATTTATATAAGCATTCTATAAAAAGAGCCTTAGGCTCTTTGTCATAAGTTTATGACATTCCTGAAATAACTGTCAATGAAGGTGTATCCAACAGAGAATCCATACTTGGGCCAAGACTCACATACCAATAAAGAAAAATTCCCGACACTTCTCAGTTGGGTCAAAATCAGACTTTTTCACTGGCAGTTTAGATACTCTTTCTCAGGGAGTCAACCCTTCTCTGTGAAAAAGAGACCTAGAGAGGAGCTATGCCGTTGAAATCTATAGATGATCTCCTGACTTTGTTTTTAATCAGTTACTTTGAGATCCATCTTCACTTCACCTCCATTGGCTTGTGATTATATAAATCTAATAAGGAAAGTAGTTACAGAAAATTGTAGAAATCAAAATGCTCTAGAAATTCTATTTTCTGACATACTCACTTAACTCTTCTAAACTTCTCTTTTCATGAAGTATTTAAAAAATTGCAATTAGTAATTATCTATTATCTGCTTTTTCATTCATTTGTAATAATTGACTGGTACTAGGACCTAGGGGGACTGGACATGCTCTCTCACACTAATGGGCTCAAACTATGGGCTTACACATAAGTGTGACCAAGTCAGTCAGCCAATCAGTCGATAAGTATTTATTGATCTGGAACACCCCAGGCCTAATGGTTCTATCCTGAGAGAACTTAGCTACTAAAGAAAGGAGTCAGGTTTTTTCTCTCTGTCTCTAGTTCTTTATTCCAGCTCATGGTATAGCTTCCAGAGCACTGGCTTGGAATCAGATAATGTGAATATAAATTCTGTCTTTGTTGTTTGCAAATTGTGTAACTTCAGGTGAGTCATTTTACTTCCACAGGTCTCTGTTTCATCAACTTTAAAATGAGAAGGTTAGATTAGATGGCCTATATTTTGCCTTTCAGCTCTGCATCTTTGGTTTTCAGTAATTATTTATTTTCTATTATACCATAATCCAGGGGTGTCCTGGATTCAATTCATACAGCTCATTTGGTTGTTAAATTTTAACTGTGAGCATTTACACCTTAGAAATAGGCAAACACTGCAGATATAGGCTTGATTTATTGTCTTGTTGGTTACTTAAATTTAAGAAAGAGATGAAGAAAATATGGAATTTAAACTTAAAAGTGTGTCACGCATTCATTTTTTTCCCCCCTGGACAACCAGTTGTTAAACATTTAGCAGCACATCCTCAAAAGGTACTATGTTAAATGCCAGAGGCACAAAGATAGATCCATTAAAGTGACTTGCAAAGTGCTTACAGTCTAATTGATTGGAAATTATGTAGATAAAGAACATGGAAGAGTAAGAAAGATGCAAAAAAGGAATGAGGAACAAAATGCCATGAAAAATTTGTGGAGTGAGAGACCACTTTTACTTGGAGTGGGGATGAAGTATAACGATCAGTTGTGATCAACAATAAAGTTGTGGAGAAGGCAGCACTTTGTGTTGGGGCTTCAAGAAAGGAGGAACTTTAATGGATTTAGGGAGTTAATAAATAATAATAACTACCATTTATGTAAAAGTTTGTGTGCTTTGCATATATACCTAGGTCCTGACTAGTACAAATAATGAATTTAATGAAATGGTGGCATTATTCATACTCATACTGCGTTATTTACATTGGAATGGAACCAATTCTTGTATTTTACATAACTATAACTTTATTATTTATACTAATTGAAACTTAGAGCCTTTTTCCCTAAGTCCTCACCATTTTTGCCCTCTTTTCAACCTTTGACTTTATGGATCATCCTCTCCTTAAATTTGTTCTTTTTCTAGCCTTTTCAATTGCATGCCCAATTTATTGACCTCAATTTTCTCTAATTTATTCGTGTATGCATTCAGGGATATAAAACTTCCCTAAGAACTGCCTTTGCTGCATCCCACAAGTTTTAGTATGTTGTCTCATTATTGTCATTCTCTTGAATGAAGTTACTGATTGTTTCTATAATTTCTTGTTTGATTCATTCATTCTTTAGGATTAAATTAATTAGTTTCCAATTAGTTTTTAGTCTGTCTTTCCATGGCCCTTTATTGCATATGATTTTTATCGCATCATGATCTGAGAAGGATGCATTTAGTATTTCTGCCTTTCTGCACTAAATTGTGAGGTTCTTGTGCCCTAACACATGGTTGATTTTTCTGTTTGTGCCATATACCACTGAGAAGAAGGTATATTCCTTTTTATCCTCATTCATTTTTCTCCAGAGATCTATCATATCTAGCCTCTCTAAAATTCTTTGCCACCTTAACTTCTTTCTTGTCTATTTTGAGGTTAGATTTATCAAGTTCAGAACGTGGCAGATTGAGGTCCCCCACTAGTATAGTTTTGCTATCTATTTCTTACTCTAATTCCTTTAACTTCTCCTCTAGGAATGCGGATGCTATAGCACTTGGTGCATATGTGTTAAGTAGTGATATTGCTTCATTTTTGATGGTGCCTTATAGTAGGATATAGTTTTCTTCCTTATCTCTTTTAATTAGATCTATTTTTACTTTTCCTCTAAGGATTGTTACCCCTGCTTTTTTTACTTTAGCGGAAGCATATTTTACTCCAGCCTTTTACCTTTATTCCATGTTTATCCCCTTGTTTCAAATGTGTTTCTTGTAGACGGCATATTGTAGGATTATGGTTTTTAATCCATTCTGCTATCTGCCTCCATTTTATGGGAGAGTTCATCCCATTCACATTCACAGTTATGATTACTCTCTGAGTCTTTCCCTCCATCTTATTCCCTTTCTTGTTTGTGTTTTTGTTTCTTCCTCCTCCCTTGCCCTCCTTAAGAGTTTTCCTTTTGACCACCACTTCCCTTGGTATTCCCTCCCTGTGCCCCCCTCTTTACCTACCTTTTTGCCCTTACTACTATTTCCCTCCCTTCTAACCACCCTGCCTTTTTGCCACCCCTCCCCTTACCTCTCCTACTGCCTGTAGGGCACAATGGATTTTTATACTTAACAGAGTATATTATTCCCTCATTGAACCCAAACTAATGAGAGGATGAGAGTGCTCCTTTTGTATGCTCATTTCATACAGTGCTCCTCTTCCTTCCTTTCCCTCTGTTATGAGTTTTTGTGTTTTTTCATGTTAGAATCCTAAACTTAACTCGTCATGTTGATCCCTTTTTAAACCAGAACAAATGAGAATAAAGTTCATACGATGTTCCTCTCCTTCCCTTCTTCCCCTCTACTATAGTATGTTTTTATGCTTCTTTGTGTGTCATAATTTACCTTTTTCTGCCTCATCCTTTCCTTTTCTTCCATTTATAGTCCCTTTGTACCCGTTAATAAGGTTTTTAAAATAATCAGATTACTTCATTTATACCCACACCCTCTGTCTATGTATATGCCTTTTAAATGTTGTGATAATTATCTAAATTTCAATATTGACAGATATCAGCTTCTCATATAGGGATGTAAACAGTTTGCTCTTATTGAATCACAAGTTATATGCTAGTGTGCATGTGTGTGTGTTTCCCTTGTTTACCTTTTTATGTCTCTCTGGAGTCTTGTATTTGGAGATCAAATTTTCCATTGAGCTCTGGCTTTTTCATCAAGAAAGTCTGGAAGTCCCTTATTTCATTAAATGACCATTGCCTTGCCTGAAAGATTATGCTCAGTTTTTCCTGGTTGCAGTCCTAGCTCTTTTGCCTTATGAAACTTCAAATTCCAATCCCTCTGACCTTTTAATATAGAAGCTGCTAGATACTGTGTAATCCTGCCTGTAGTTCCGTGATATTTGAGTTGTTGCTTTTTGGCTGCTTGCAGTATTTTCTCCTTGACCTTGTAATTCTAGAATTTGGCTACTATATTTCTTGGAGTTTTCAATTTGGGATCTCTTTCAGGAGTAGTCTGGTGAATTCTTTTGTCCAAGGCAAGGACTCTCAGTGTTTCCCCTGAGTTACCCTGAGGCTCACAGAATAATGTGTGGGGGAGGGGTAGTCTGACCACTTCAGGTCTCCACCTCTGTGTCCCTGGGTTACAGCTCAGGCAGGCTCAGCAGCTGACAGCTGGCAGCACTGGTATCTGCAGATTCCCCTGGTGGTGCTAAAGTGCACCTGGGCATCTTTTGTTAGTGCTTGCTGGCTCCACCCCCTGGGCTTTGGGATCTCCTGCTGGTCAGCTGAAGGTGGGGCTTGTTGGGACTCCTCCTGCCCTTCACTTTAGATTCCATACTGCTTTAGTTACAGCCTTCCTCTAGGACTCCCAAGCCTGAGGATGTTTCTACTGTTTCAGGATTTTACACTGGGTGGGACATTTATTTCTGGGTTTTCTGGGTCAGGGAGGGATAATCAGAGCAGCTAGGGTTTACTCTGCCATTTTGACTCCTGGAGGTTTAGGTAAGTGATTTTTAAATATCCAGGCTATTGGCTGATAGCCCCAGGAGAAGCTGCAGTCACTGCTATGGGCCCTGTGCTTTTTCTTACTCACCTCCAACTGATCCTCCTTCCTGTGGTGAGACTTCTGTGGATTGCCCTTGGAGTGGGTAAGTGCTGGCTAGGGCTCACTCTCACTTGGCTGTAGTCTGCTCTCAGGTCTGTGCTGGTGCAGACCCCATGTGCTCTCCCAGATGTTCTCATCTTTTCTTTTTGGTAGAATTCAGATTTGAAGAGCTTCAGAAGAAATACAGGAAGGTAAAAAGTAAATTTTGGAGAATATGAGAAACATATTTGTTTCCTATTCCATGGCTTCCTTGTGCAGAGCACATTGGGAATAGGTAACTTCCATCCTCTCTTTGTCTTAGAGAGTCATATTTCTGAAGGTCATGCCTCTTACACATTCTACTCCTTCTGTATCTTTTTATGGAAGATATGCTGATCACTAGGCTTTCCCCAGAGACCAAAAATCAGTCAATCAATCAATCAATCAATCATGCAGAAGCACTAATTGCAAAGAGTGCAAAGGATACATGTCTGATAAGTCCAGAATTGTCTTTCTTCACTATGTTGAATACCAAGATGACACTGCCCCCCCACATTCCCCAATTGCTGTCACTTCTACAATGCCAATTATTCTCTCTTCTAGTCAAAATTAAGTCCAGGATTGCAGTGTGTCTCTTTGGCTTGTCTTTAAAGTAAATTAAGAATTTATATCATCCTCTGTTTTAAGAGGATGAGACTTTCACAATATTTCCCATAACTAAGTCAAATAACAAATAACCATTACTTCTCTATTCTCCCCAGGAGCCAGTTTTGTGTTTGGTATTAGGAATGTAATGTCTTTATTCTCCATCTAGTTAAGTGTTCTACAACATATTCCCCCAGGTATAAAATTTCTATTTCTGTTCTCTCTTCTCACCAAAACACTCAAAAATATGCTTCTACAATCCAGGCTCATGGCATTCCATAAAAATATGCATCTTGGTATATAATACTTTATAACTTTCCCTTTCTGTTGACTTTTTTGAAATAAGATATCATTTCATTTTGATGTTCATTATGATTTCTATCCTATCAAGCATGAACAATTCTGATAAGATCCAATTTATGTGGCATTAATTTTTAAACTTCTATTGACTCCCTTTGTATTTTACCCGATGGGTGTATCCCCAAAGGATTCCCCCCCCCCCCCAACCTGTGCATTATCCATCTTCATTTCAAGGAAAAGCAGGCAAAACCAACTGAAATAGTGGCCATGCCTGACTGTGTATGCAACACTCAACAACAGTAGTCTATAACCTCTTAACCAGAGAGGAGCTTGTATAGAACCTATAAGTAGCCTATAAATGAGTGTTAATTTTCAATTTATAGCTATTCATTACTTTCCTTTTAATTAATTCATTAATTTTTATTGCTATATTTTGTTTTTATATTGTTTTTATTTTATAATGTATCAGTTTCTTTCCCCAGAAAGTCATCTCTTGTAAGAAAGAATTGGAAAACATACTTTGAATCCTCTCTTATGTTCTACTGTGTACATGACATGCTTTCTCCCCCTTATTTTGTATTTAAGTTTCAATATTTCTTTTTCTTTTCTTCATTGTCTATTTAAGTTTCAGTAAAAGTAAATAAATAAATATCTCTAGAGGGGAAACAAAAGAAAATGGAAAAAAATGGTATCTGTGTGTGTGGGGAGAGGAGTCCTGTAAAACATACCAAGTTTTAGCAACTTATTAACCAAGTCTGTCAGCATATGCAGTGCTTAACACATGTAGTCTCCCATCTTTGCAAAGAAAGGAAAAAGGTACATATTCTCTTTTGGAAAGTTAAGTCTGATCATTATAATTATATAACATTTTGCAATTCCTTTTTTAAAAAAATCATTCATTCTTGTCCCTTAGGTTCTTATCTATTGTGAAATGGCTTTTAGTCTTACAGTCAATCTTCAACTTCCATGGGTGCAATGTTCTGAGAAAATGGTATGAAAGTAAAAATGTGAATGTTGATATGTTAAACCTATGGGAAATAGG
>CM053586.1:136447707-136469919 GCA_028646515.1 Pseudochirops corinnae
CTGCCCCAAAGAAGAAATGTGAGAAGGCACCTGGTTCTTTATAGAGGCAAGGGATTACATGCGTAAAACACTTTGTATTATACTGGATTTTTTTTCATTGTATTTGCTGGCTTGTGAGGAGAGAGAAGGTTTAAGGATATGCTAGGAAATTTATAAATAAATGTTGCACAAATGTACCTTTGATGAAGTGATGTACATCATTTATGTATATGTAGACATAAGTGTGTACTTATGTGCATATGTGTGTTTGTGTGTATGTAAAATTATATAACTTAGAGGTAGAGATTAGACCTGTGATATTATTAGTATCGAGAACTCCTGGGTAAGGAAACTGCCTCTACCAATGCAGATCAGCACTTTCTCTGCAACCCTGATTCTGACAGCTGTCTTGAGCATAGATGGATAGATGACTCACCCAGGGTCACACAGTCAATCTTTGTCAGAAGTGGGCTTGAACCCTGATCTTTCTGGTTCTGACACCAGTACTATTACCAACTATCATCACGTAGTAGATTCAAGTGTACTCAAGGCGTACAGTATCTGGAGGCTCTGGGAAGATATAGTTTGTAGAAATGAGTCATGGGAGCGCTTGCTGTTTGACTTAACCCTTTGTCGTTTCCCTTGTCTTCTAGTCTAAGTAAATGTCTTTTGCATTATTATGACTTCATGTGCTTCATTCTCACTTATTCAGTGCGGGGCAGGGAGTGGTTTCAGGTAATATGGGAATTCATAAACAATGAAACAAAATGGATGTACAGTTATCCTTTCCACATCAGGACTTTCCCCATCATGATTTCAACATATTGTGGCTTGGCATGACAAATTAAATGGGAATGTTTTTAAGAGTTTTATGAAAGCTACAGATGAAATGCGAAGGACAGCGAATGACAGAAAAGGTTTAGAAACTAAGAAATTCATAAAATATATGTATAGTATTGCATAATATCAACATATTTTATCTTTTAATACCATAATAATTCAGACTTCTCTCATACCAAGGGAGGGCCAAAGAATTTTATGTGGATTTTCCAGATCAGGAGGTGCCTAATCCCCCACAATGTGAAAGGGAAAACTGTATTAAGTGCATTCATAGCATTCTTATCCCTTTAAGAGCCATATGAGGGATTTATCAATGTCAAGGGGAATATACTACAGGCCTTGGGGTCCTATATTAAAGAACTGACAGCATAGCCTGTCATTACCCCCACAGCGTCCTTTTTTAGCAGGAATTAAATAAATGTTAGTTGATGGGAAATGAAGACTGTTAAATCTAATGAAAAGTAATGTAACTATTAGATGGAAAGGAAGTGACAAATAGGAGCTCTCTATGACCACTTTTTCATTGCCAATACTTAAGAGCCTCATTAAGCAGTTATAAGCACATATTAGAAAATACCTTGAGCAAATATGCAGCCAAAATGAAGCTGGACCATCACAGAGGATGGAATTAATCTAAAATATGTTCAACAAGAAGTTCAATTGAGAATCAATAAAGGTCAATTTAATGAAGATAAATATGAATTAAACGATGTGGAAAACACCAATCAATTGCTTGGCAGGGAAAGAAAATGGTTCAATCACATGCATAGTAGATTTAGGCTGCAGGCTAAAGTCAAAAGCAGGAAGGGAACTCTGTTGAAGTTTAAAGTCTGGTGCAAAGTCCTTGTTAGGGCCACTGAGTCCCTTAGAGCCACTCTCAAACATTATGGCAATTCTAACAACATGGGGCCACTTCTTCTACAACACAGATTCTAATGATATGCTGGAATCAGCTCATATCAGCTCATGAGAATTGACTGTTAAATTTTCAGTGTGAACATTTATACCTCAGGAATCAGGAAATTGAACATGAGGGCTTGATTCATTATTTTTTTTACTTGTGTTCACTTAAGAAAATGAGAGAGAAAAAGTTAATAACTCAGGTTGAATTTTAAAATGTGTTGTGTGCACATTTTTTTGAGAGGTTGTTTTTAAACATTTACCAGAACACGCCTGATTCAGATATACTTATGACCCAAAAGTTCATTTCCTTTGGAAACCCTGAGGCAAACATGTTGCCCCATCATCCCCCAACTTATTGTCCCAAATTTACAATCCAATAGACAATGGAGAATATGGAATATTACGTTACTTGATTAAAAACAAAAACACACAGGTTTTCAAGGATTTGTCAAATTTACAGTATCATTTCTTATGATGATGTAATTTTTTTAAAAAGGCTTTTGGACTCAAAGTCAGGCAACCTCTGTTCTTTATTGAACATGTGACTAGGCACAGATCACAAAGTCTCAGGGCCTTAGTTTCCTCATCTGGAAAATTGGAGCAATATTTAAGTTATCTACGTTCCAGGAATTTTATGAAGAATGTACTTTGAAAACCTTAAAACGCTATATAAGTGTGAATAATTGTCATAATTACAATTATTTCTGTTTTGCCTTAGAAGTAAGTATCATGGGGCTAGCATTAATCTGTACCAAAATTATTATTTCATTTGTGTGGAAAATTCCCAGTGGTGAAATTCCCTCCACCAATGCATATCAGTAACTCATCTGTAACTTGTTGGCTTAGACAGCTGTCTGGGGCAATTAAATGTTGAATAATTGGCATCTGTTCCCACAGTCATCATGAGTCATAGAAAGAACTTGAACCTTGACCTTGCTAATTCAAGGTTGCTTCTTGGGCCCTCATATAATACTGTTAAATGATTTGCAAAGATTACAGTTCTAATCACCAAGAGAGTCTGAAATATAAATGTATACTCTGACATCGATGTTTCCCTGTTATTTAGGCAACAATCAGGAAGAAATAGCATGGGACTCATTTCAGCACCCTCAAAGACCTTCTAGATTTCATCCTGGAAATGTTCTCCATGTATCTTAGCGACCTGGTTTGTATGAGTATTAAGAAAACAACTATGAATCAAGGTCAAGTCCAGGAGTAGCAAGAGAAGGGCAATGAATAAACAGAGCAACCAAAGAGAAATCAAAAGATTAATAGGAAAAATCAAAGATAGCACAGGGACCTCTGCAGGGCAATTTTATCTTAAGAACAAAACAAAAACAAACTAAAGCATCTCTAGAAACTGAGTAGTCCTTTTTATCATTGTTAATACTATAGTAACAATAGTAACAAGAAGAATTCTCCTTTGAATCTTTTCTTATACAGGAAAGCAAACTGGTCTTTTCTTGAATATCAAAATTGTTTTTCATATATGCAAATCAATATTTATAAGCGAGGTGGAACAGTGGATAGAATGCTGGTCCTGGAGTCAGGAAGACTTATCTTTCTGAGTTCAAATCTGGTCTTGCACTCACATTAATTGTGTGATCCTGGGCAAGTCACTTGACCCTGCCTTCCTCAGTTTCCTCATTTGTAAAATGAGCTGGAGAAGGAAATGGCAAACCTCTCCAGTATCTTTGCAATGAAAACCCCAAATGGGGTCACAAAAAGTTGGATGTGACTGACAAATGAATCAACAACAGCGATATGTACATATATACACACACACATAATATACATATATACAAATATTATGCACAGGCATCACAATCACACACACACACACACACACACACACACACACACACACACACACACACACACCCTGTCTCTGTCAACAAGACAATTTGTGACAAAATAAAATGTATAGGGTTAAGGAACCTTGGACTAAAGGTTTATCTTATCTTGGAAGAAAAAAAAAATTACTGTAGCTAACTTAAAAGTTATATTATTATCTAATGATAGAAATGAAATGTTTGACATGTTCTTTTCTGATGTATAACAGGAGTATCACCCACATATAGTATGGGATATTGTGTAAGGCTCACAGAGAGGCAATAATAGACATCCCTAGCCTCCTCTTCTCCACCCCTTTTCTAAGAGAAACTTTAATTCCCATCAAAAGGAGAAGCAGGATATTGGGGCCAGAAGCTATTGCTTTGTTTTCCTCAGAGAGGGGGATCCTAGACTAAAATTATATCTTTCTGTTCCCTTATTAGTCTAGTGGATACATTTTTCAGATTTAAGCTAATTCCACATTGCTATTTTAATGAAGAAAAAAGGATCCCAGGTTTTATCCAACGTATCTGACTTCCCATCAGATACCACTTGTACAATGAACACTCAGGGAAATAGTAGAGAAACTGACTTATTCTAAAGCAAAACAGAAATTAGGTGAAAAAAAAGTATACACTGGAAAATATATATAAGACAATACTGATTGAAGAAACTAACATTGAGAGTAAGGTTACTCAGACTAACCAGGAGAGTCCTACATCTCACCCAGTGGAGAAATTACCTGAAGTCTCAAGTATAGCAAATTGAGGAATAGGTACATAATGGAGACTGCCAGTTTCTCTTGCTGGCTTCTTCCCAGAATCTTTCTCCATTCAACAACCAAAATTGGGGCAGCACTGTATATCTCTCTCAACGCCGAAAGCTAAAGGGACCCAAAAAGCTCAACAGACTCAAGAGACCAGATCTTTTTTTTTCCTTGCTCTTGCCACATCAAGTCCTACCCCTCGTTCAGGTGCAGCATTGCTCTCCATGAATAAGGAGAGAGTTTTATATCAGTGGGTTTGGGGGATTGGGATATATACGTAAGCATCAAGCTGAAAAACAATGAACTTAGAGGCAAGAGACCTAGGCTCAATTCTCGGCCCAGTTGTTTATCAGTTCTGTGGCACTGGGCAATCACTTCATCCAAATCTCAACTTCATCATTTGAAAATGGGAATAATACATTTTCATTTTTTATTTATCTTAAGTCATTGAGAAGATAAGATATGATAATGTACATTAAAGAGTTTTCTAAACTGCAAAGGGTTATGTAACTTATTATCATAACTTCATCTTAAATCACTAAGATACTTTTTAGTGAGAAAGATATATAATCTCTGAGAGATTCCAGGGCTAAAGATTTCCCCCTGAGATCCTTTAGTGAAGTCCATCACCTACCTCCAAGTAGTTCTGTAAAGTCCAAACTGAAACGGAATTGAGTAAGGTCAGTAATAGTGAGTGTGACCCAATGTCTTCCCATCACCAGGGATGACTCATTTTGTTTTTGTTTTTGTTTTTTTACATGAAAATTTTTTTTACTATGACAAAGGCATCATAAAATTTTTATGATCTTGGTCTTTCCTTCTTGCCTTTGTACAAGGCCAGAAGAGAAACATTTGCAACTTTTACAACCTTGAATCGGACTCCAGGAATATCACCAGCAGCATGACCTTTCCGACCAAATCCAGCAACCAAAATTTCATCATTTTCCTCAATAAAGTTTAAGCAGCCATCTTTGGAAACAAAGGCCATGATTTTTTTGCCATTCTTAATTAGTTGAACTCTCACATACTTCCTGATGGCAGAATTGGGCTGTTTGGCTTCCACACCAACTTTTTCCAAGATAATCCCTTTTCCATGAGATGCTCCTCCAAATGGGTTGGCCTTCAAGGCAATGCCCAAATGAGCATTCTTATATTGTTTGTCATGCCACTTTTGGTCTCTTTTGTGGCTGTGGAGCTTTCTAGCAGTACAAAGACCATGGCACTTACCCATGCTACCACTGTCTGGGCCGAGAGAAAAGAGAGAAGCGGGGATGACTGATTTTTAAGGTCTTCCTGGTTAAGTTCTGGAAGTGGACAAACCCTCAAACCATTTATCTGCTTCTGAAAATAATCCAAATATCTTTAAAAATCATCCATGGCCTGGACCAGGATCAGACTCCAAGAGTTATTTCAGGGTAAACTGCAGACACAATGTAACTCAATACTTTAGACTAGTAAACGAAAAGTCAATTGAAAAATGCCTGGAACTAATTGTGTGAATGGGAAAAAAAGGGGACAGACACAAGAAGTATCATGGAGGAAGACTTCAGAAGACTTGGGAACTGGATATGGAGGTGGGCAGGAAAGTAAGAAAAAGAGAATAGTCAAGGATATTTCCTACCTGGACTGTGAACCTGGTAAATTGGAAATATGGTGTCACCCTCAATGTTAAGAGAACAGTTAAGAGGAGGTTAGGTAAGCCTTCAGTAAAAGATAATTAGATCTGTTTTGGGCCTGATGATTTTGATGCCTATGAGATGCAAAAGTGAAGCAAGTTGGAAACACAAGATGGAGCTCAAAGAAAGAGATAAGAAATGGATATGTAGATTCTGGAGTGCTTTGTGTTGAGATGATAGTTGAACACAACGAAGCTGATAAGATCACCAGAAGAGCATGGACACATAAGAGAAGAGGGGCCCAAGACAGAGGTTTGGGATTTACCCACAGAGGGAATGAGATATTGGTTAATCCAAGAACAAGACACTCCATTCCTCAGTCCTAGGCTTTTTCTGTCTGTCCTCCATACATGGAATGCTGTCTATCTTCCCCTCTGACTACCTCTGGCTTCCCTTAAGTCCCAGCTAATATCTCACCTTCTAAAAGAACCCTTCCCCAATCCATATGAATTTTAGTGCCTTCCCTCTGTTAATTATTCCCTGTTTATCCTGTGTATAGCTCAACTTGTATGTATTTGTTTGCATATTGTCTCCCCTATTAGATTGTAAGCTCCTTGAGGGCAGAGGCTATCTTCTGCCATTTTTTTTTTTTGTATGCTCAGAAATTAGCACAGTACCCCCGGCAGATAAGAAGCACTTAATAAACATCGACTGATTGGGCAATGAAGGTACAGAAAAAGACTGAGAAAAATCAATGAGAGAGATAGAAGGAAAACAGTTTTTTTGTTTTGGTGTGGTTTCTTAATTGCATTGTTTCCTACACACTAAAACTCATTTAAATCTGGCTGATATTTAGATTGGGGTGAGGAAATTCCTTTCAAATTCTATCATCTTTCTGGCTTCTAACACTGGAAACTTGCAAATTACCACACACACACACACACACACACACACACACACACACACACACCCAAGTTGAACTTGGAAAGACTGAAGGGGGCAAGGTGAAACTGGTCTCATGGATCCTGCATTCCCATCTGAGCCAAAATTGCTGTTCTGTCTACATTAGGATCAAAAGTTGAACTCTTCTGTGTATACACATGTACTTACAGATTGTATTTCAATATACCTGTGACCTTATTGATATGAGTATTCTTTCCAATGGAAAAAAAATGAAACTTACTCATGCTTTTTCTTATATGATTCTTTCCAAAGTCCTACAAATACTACAGAGAACAACCATTCAACATATCTGAAACCTAACATTCCACAGGAATCAGTTGAACATTCAGACTGTGCCTGTCATCCCTTGCTCTTACTACATGCTTGATTCACCTCCTTTTCTCTTACTACATTGTTTCAGCAGATATACTCCCAGGTATTTTATACTGTCCACAGTTATTTTAAATAGGGTATCTCTTACTATTTCTTCTTTTGGGGTTTTGTGATCTATAGGAATGCTAATGATTGATGTGAATTTACCTTATATCCTGCTACTTTGCTAAAATTATTCATTGTTTCAACTAACTTTTTAGTTGTCTTTGGAATTTTACTATGAATACACTATTTACTTTACACTACTTCTTACACATAAGGTTTTTTTTTGCTAAGATGGCATAACCTATTAATTCCAACCATGTACTCTTACTCTTTCTCTTTCTCCCTCTCTCTCTCTCTCTCTCTCTCTCTTTCTCTCTCATCATTTGAGTCACTAATAATTTTAACTTTGATCCTTTGGAGATTGTGGCGTCAATTCAAAGTCAATCTGCATCACCAGTAGGCTGCAAGACACAATGGATAGAGAATCAGTCTTAAAGTGAAAAGACTGGAGTTCAGATCCACCCTCTGATACATAATGGCTATGTGACCTTGGAGAGTTCACCTAATATCTCTCAGGGTTCTAGGCAGCTCCCTAAGTTACAAAGAAGATGCTGACCACCAACAATAAAGGACTTTCCTCACCCAGCAGTTAGTCCTCTCTATCAATGAAAACACAAGTCCAGTCTCTATCCTATTAAAAACATGGAATTCTTTATGTTGAGGACAGCTTGGGAATTATCAGAAGTGCTGTTAATTTTTTAAATGTAATCTAATCCACTCTCTTTTGTCTTATGCAATTCTTATTTTATATGCAGTGCTTACTCAAAATATACGTACTTATAGACTAACTAAATGAACTGCAAACCTAACTGCATAGTCTGGGTAATACTTTGTCCATTTTTTTTTCCAGTATAGATCATCAGGTTGATTATTTTTGAGTGGTTATAGATCTTATTGAGGAGTCTTTATCTGGGTTTAATCTAAGTAGCACAATTATCATTCATAAACTAGTATATCTGAAAGATGACTATCAATGGGAAATTTCTCTTCTATTTGAACTCAATACTGGCACCTTCTTCATTACCAAGATAAACAGCATTGAAAAGCATAAATTGCTATATTTTATTTCATGTTGATAATCAGAACAAAGCTATCTCTGATTGCATCTAGCAAGGAATCCTGCATGATTTTAAAGCCTGCTTGAATGTTATCTTAGTGGAGGAAAGCGTTTAAGAATGCATTTTGCTTTACTGAGTCAAACGATCTTTTAAATAATGATTAAAAAAAAGAAAAAACAGCAGGATCTTGTATTCTCTGCATCTTTCATTTAATTATGTGACTGTAAAATTGTGGCCTGCTGTAGAAAATCCTTTGTGAAAGCCTGTCTATCACACTGATTACTTTTTGAAGGAGTTGTTAAATTGGCCCAATCTCCCTGGGGGAAAAAACGGAATTATTCAAGAAAAGTTAATAAATTCCCCATGCTTTTTCTCTAGTAATTCTACTACAGGATTTATACCCAAAGGTGACAAGTGACAGAAAGAAAGATCTCATTTGCAACAAAATATTCATAATCACACTATTTGTAGCAGCAAAGAGTTATATACAAATTCCTTGTTCAGTGATTAAAGAATAGCTTAACAAGTATGTGAATGTATAATGGGGAATAGTCAATAATCCCAGGCATTATGAGTCTGCAGAGTGCATCAGTGTGGTCAACTGAGGAAATTAGGTATGTGGAAGCTTCTGGGGAGCCTACTTCAGGGAGAATTGTGATGATGTGTAATAGAAGTGGCTGGGGGAGACTTTTGAGCATACAAAGACATTCTATGATAGGTTCCAATAGACTTACTTAGGAACTAGGAAGTCTTTAATTGTCTGTAAAGGCAATTTTCTGTCCCTCTGTCTTGGTAGGATCTCTTTTTCTTGGTAAATGACATCAGGTATAAGACATTGGTTTTAGGGTAAAGGTCTTGGGTCTTCTCCTCTGAGGCTGATAAGGCCTCATGAAAATAGGCCTCAGTTTTTTGCGTTGTCATTTGTTGTTTTGATTTGGAAGTTCTGCTCTTCAGAATTTCAAAAAGTAAGAAGAGTGATCTTGGAGAGCCAGTCCATCAATATCTGAGGAGAGTCCTCTTCTGGTGATTATACCACATTTTGATTTGAATTTGGTGGGATCAGTGTTATGAATAAACTGTCATAAGTCTGAGTCCAAGAGAACAAGGTGCTATAGAGAAGAGTATGCCTTCAAGGTGGTAGGGGGAAATGTTTGTACTCATGTTACCATTATGTCTTCAAAGCAAATATGTCTTTGTTTTATGCTAAGTGCTTAAATGGAATTGGAGCACTAGTCACTGAAGGGAATATATATGGTGTGTGGAGCTCAAGTCAATAACATTAGTGAAAGATGGCCCTAGTAGCCTGAGGGGGAATGTAGCTACTGGACTCTGGGATAGTGATACGGAGAGTAATCATTACAAATTTACTAAGTATTATTATGCCATAACAAAGGATGAAAACGAAGAATTCAGAAAAAAAAAACATGAGAAATAATATGAAGCAAAGAAAGTAGAATCAAATTAACAACATCAAAATTAATACAACAATTAAAGTCAGCAAAACTCAGATCAAACATAATGGACAATATTGGATCCAGATTGCTAAAATCAAAAAATCCATGTTTCCTTTCTTCAACACATAAACTGCACCACCAGTCACAACTACTATATTCAACTGTTGTTGTTGTTTTATGGGAAAGTACTAGGGAACCACAGGATCACAGATCTAGAGAAGCAAAGGACCTTGAAAGTCACCTATTCCAATATCTTCATTTTACAGATGAGGAAACTAAGGCCCGGGAAAGTTAAGTGACTTCCCAAAAGTCACCCAGACAGTAAGTGGCTGATCTGCAATTCATATTTAGCTTGGCCCAACTGCACTACCCACCTTCACCTTTTTTAAAAAGTCATTTCCATATGCTCATGTAACAGAATAGGGACTGAGATGTTAGCATCCACTCTATGTGATTTCATTGTCATCAATGAGAAAATAGATGGTTATAGTTCCTAGAAGAACTCTTCCATTTTTTATATTTGTTGTCCTTTAATTTGTTTTATTTTTAAATACTTGTGATGACCCATGTGAGTTCAGAGGATCAGAAAAGGTAGAAGGAATATTTGAAGTCATTGAGTTGGGTGCCATGCCAAATTTTTTCCTCGGACTCACTTTCCCCTCCTGCTGCAAGTCTGTTTTGATAAATGATTCCACTCATAGTCTTTCATCATCCTCCCCTGAAAGAATTTGAAAATGAGTTTATTTCTAAACCAGTGTTGCCTTTGGCTGCCACATTTCTCTGCTGAGTAGGAAGATCAATTGGGTGCTGGATGAAGTAATTCAGAGTTTGTTCACTCTTTTCATTGTAGAAACTGATTTTCATTAACATAACTCAGAGTTAATGCATTTTATTTTATCCACGTCCTATTTTTCAGTATCAACAGCATGTTGAAGTAGGTCAATTCGGAACAGGTATAATTATATAGGCTGTCTTTTCATCTTTGCCTTTTCTTATAGCTTCGTGTTGATTTTGATCTTTGCTCCAAATAGTTGAAGATCTGACTGCACACAGACAGTTGATTTTGATAGGTATCCCACATCTGGAAACACTCATTCTCTGTTTGTTAACATGTAATCAATTTCATTTTCTTTTGGTGCATTATCATTGTGGTGATTGCTAAGCCCAGTCACTTCCAATTTTCTGTTTGAAAGAAATGTTCTTGATATGTTGGTGTGAGGCTTCTGAGCACTCAAGAGACCTTTGACTACTTTCTTTTTGTTTTCCAAGGCATATTTTCCAATAAGCTTTTTCTCCATTATCCCTTGTGCCCACCTCTGAAATGAAGTCACTAAGAATTCATTAATAGGTTGACATGGTTCAGATCTTGTCCAGCCTTCACAGAAGTTGTGATTATCTTAATATTGGTCTTTTTTTATTATAATCATCATGAGCACCATAATAGGAGATGAGCAAGTGTCCCAAGAAATGATGGTTTGTGTTACCCTTAAGTGCACAATGAAATCAACTCTGCTATTCATTCATTTGTTTCTCTAAGGAGAATCTATAACCATCCTGTCATTGAGCTGAAACTTCTCTGGTTCTGTTTTAATTTAAATTGAGAATGTTCATGTTTAGATGAAGAAATATTTCATTTCTTCCACTAGGATGGTAACTTACTATTAGGTGGACAAAAATCTCACATATAGTGTAGAGAATCCACAATTTAATTGTTTCCAAACAATCTTAAAGCCATATGGTTCTTAGCATCCTTTGCCAAAGGTTTATTGGCAGCTTTGATTTTTTTATACCATATGTTCCTCCCTTGTAAAAAAAAAATGATAAGACAAACAAAACAAGAAAAGAGTGACAGACAGTATGTACGGCATTCTAACCTTCTCTTTGGAAAGGAGGGAAATGAGCTTCATCATTCATATAATAGTACATATTATCCCACTTCTCATTTTGTTCTGTATCAGTTCATCCAGGTTTTCTCATGTTTTTTTTTTCTAAATTCTTCATATTCTTAATTTCTTACAAAATAATTTTAATTATGTAATGTATTCAACTTCAGTCATTTCCCAATTGATTGGCACCTACTTTGTTTCTAGATTTTTTATGCACTATAAAAGTTCTGGTATGAATATTTGGTGATATACTGGGTCTTTCATTCTGTCTTTGGCCCCCTTATGCCTATATACCCTGTGCAGCAATACAGTACTATCATATTGCTAGGTCAAAGATTACTCAGGTACCTTGCTTTACCTCCCACCAATTTTCTAGCTCCCCTCTATGTTTTGTCTTCCCCTATTTAGAATGTAAGTTACTTGAGAGTAGAGATTGTGTCTTGGTTTTGTATTTCTTCACTACAATGCTTGGCACAAAGTAAGCACTTAATGTTCTATCTTTCTATCAATCTATCTATCCCCTGGCTTTGTGATATTTCTCTTTCCTTGTTCTTCTGTTTATGCAGCCAGTCCCCTTCAATTTTATTTGTTAGATCATTTTCCAATCTTGCTACCGTATTAGTGTGTACTCCAGGATATTATACTGAAGCCCCTTCTATTTTCTATACACTCTTTCTCATGTGTGTCTTACCAGATCCCGTGGGCTCAACTATCATCTCTATGAAGATGAATACCAAACCTATATATCTATCCCTACCCTCTGCTGACAACCATTCCCACGTCATCAATTACTTATTAGACACTTCTAACCTGGGCACTCCAAAGGAATTTTAAATTTGACTTCCAAAATAGAACTGCTTATTTAAACAAAAAAACTCCCTTCTTCCCTACCTGTCTATTTATTATGGCATCGAGGACACCACAATCCTTCTAGTTAATCAAGTTTCCAATTTTATGGTCATTCTCAACTCTTTACTCTTACCTATCCTGAATACCCAAGTTAAGTCTTATTGATTCTATCACTGTGACATTTCTTAAATCCACCTCCTTTTTCTTATTGCCATAGATTTGTTGCTGCTGTTTTGTTGGGCCACATCTAACTCTTTGTGACCCTAAGGGGGGGGGGGCGGAGTTTAGGGGCAAAGATACTGGAGTGGTTTGCCATTCCCTTCGTTTTTGTAGATGAGAAACTAAGGCAAGCAGGGTTAAGTGAGGTACCCAGGGTCACACAGCTAATAAATGTCTGATGTCAGGTTTGAAGTCATGAAGATGAGTCTTCCTGATTCCAAGACTAGTCAGTGCTCCATCCACTATAGCACCCAGCTATGCTTAGCCACCACTCTAAACCAGAGCTTCACCTAGACTACCTGAAAATTCTACCTGCCAGTTGTCAAAGAATTATCCCCCATGCTACAAATATGAAAAAAGTATCTCCTGTCCTCTGTTTTTTAAATGATTCAACTCCGCATATTTAGACTGAATATCCATTTGGTGTTTATTGTGGTATATGGTAAGAATGCTGGCCCAAATCTATTTCTTGCTGACAAAATTTATGGTGGTAGTGGCTGTTACTTTTGCTGTTTTCCCAACAATCTTGCCATATAAGGAGTTCTGCCACAGTGACTATGTTCTTCAATTAATTGAACACTAGGTTAGCACCTTTTTTTTATTTTTTATTTTTTTGCACTTTGGAGGGGAGAAGGCTGGGAATTTGGAGTTAAGCAACTTGCCCAAGGTCACACAGCTAGTAAGTTTTAAGTGTCTGAGGCTGGATTTGAACTCAGGTCCACCTGACTCCAGGGCTGGTGCTCTATTCACTGCGCCACCTAGATGCCCCTAGCTTAACACCTTTAATTGCTTCTGATTCTTATTTATGTAGTTAGTTCTAATGATTTTCTTTAAATTTATTTTTAATTAATACTAAATTGTTTTGACAATGATTACTTTATAATATAGTTCAATATCTGCTAATGCTATCCCTTTTTGTATCACCCTTTTACCATCACTACCAAAATAGAAGGGGAATCACCCCAGACTCAGAGGCATTTTTCTCTATTTTATATTATAGTAGGCAGCCTAACAAGCATGATTCTCTCTTTAATAAAGGAAATTGGTTTTCAGAGAATGGATTTAACCTAAAGCCAGCACCCTACTTGAAGATTTTTCAGTAGTTTGAATTGGCTTAATATTCAAGAACCTAGAATAAGGAAATCTATGCCCTCTTATGACAGAATGTTATAGACATTGCACAAGAGAGAGACATCTTTTTTTTTTTCATTAACCATTGTCTGGACAACTGTAATCTTATGTAAGGATATTATGAGCCAGATTTTTTATAATTATCTCTATTTGCTATCGGAAACTGCTCCTTAGAGTTAGAAGTGATGTCAGATAAAGAGGCAAGATATTTATTGGTCCTTAGAATTCTTCCCTCTGCCACTGGGTTTCTCATGTAAGACTTGAGCCTCCCCTTGCATGAATAAATGTACCATAATAAAGACCTATTGTTTTAGGTCTTCCTGGCTTGTGTGGTCCTTTAAGAAAGCCTCTCAGTCCCTGAGAAAACTGGAACTGAGCATCACTTTAACACCATAAGGCAATAGAGTAGAATTTTGGTGGGGGCAGTAGACTTTGTCGACCATAGAATCATACATTTAGAGTGACAAGGGACCTTAAAGATAATCGAGTTCAATAAACTCATTTTTCAGATGGGGCAATGAGATCTGAGAAGAGAATGACTTGTTCAAGATCACATAGGAAATAAGTAGCTAGAATCAGAATTTGAATCAAGATTATCTGTTGTCAAATCCAGCATTTCCCTCAATATACTGCTTTCTTTTCTAATATGCTTAACACACTGGTGGTATTACTGTCTTCCTGCTTGCTCCCTGTTCAGTCTTTAAAACTTTATTTCTACCAACGTTGCTCAGTGTTCAATAGCATATGTATGAATTCTACCTGCTTGACCAGTTTCAGAATGAAAAGGCAAACTATATGCTCTTTAGAATGAAATTATCATTTGGACATCTAGTATGGAAATAAATCTCATGTCTAGTGGAAATATCTCAGCACCTTGATATAGAAGCCTTTGGTAGCATGTGTTTTACATTCTTGCTCATAGCATTGGGAATTCCCAAGCCCTTGGTAGCTGGCTTGGGAGTTAAGAGTTTATATCATGCATTCATACATTTAACAGGCATTTATTCATTCATTGCCTAAACTTATGTTAGGCAGGCACTGTGAGAGGTGCTTGAAATACAAAGCCAAAAACTAAATTGCCCCTGGACCCAAAGTAGCCTTCTAGTGTAGTAAATAACAAGAACAATATAATTAAATGTAAAATATATGAAAAATAAATAAATAGAAAGTAATGAGGGGGAAACACTAGCAAATGAAGTTTGGAAGGGACCAAAAAGGCCTCACAGATGAGATAGTGTTTGAGTGGAGCTTTGAAGGAATCTAGAGATTCTAAGAGATGAAAGAAAGAAATGAGTATATTCCAGGCAGGGAGGACACCATGAGCAAAGGCACAACAATGAAAGAGGAAATATCATATGCAAGAGTGTATAAAAGTGACTAACATGTAATCAGACAAAAAAGTAACTGAAACAAGAAATAAGAGCAAGAAATTAAATTTTCACATTAGCAATAACCCAGGGCAGCTTAGGTAGCACAATAAAATGCTAGACCTGAAGTCAGGAAAACTCATCTTCCTGAGTTCAAATCAGGTGTGACTGTGGATAAGTCACTTAACCCTGTTTGCCTTAGTTTCCTCCCCTGTGAAATGAGCAGGAGAAGGAAATGGCAAAGCACTACAGTACCTTTGCCAAAATGGGGTCATGAAGAATCAGACGTGACTAAAAATGGCTGAACAAGAAGCAATAACACACAATTTTCAGAGAGGTTCAGCGAATACAGTCCATTGCATAGTTAAATTTTTGATGGTGAGCAGAAACCAGGAATTAAAGTTTTTTGGTTTTTTTGTTTTAATTTTGGTAATGGTGGTAGGTGAAAGGAATTTTAGATTCTGTTTCAATACATTAATTTGGGGATAAATTAAATAGTCAGTAACATTCTATATATGGAAGGGATTTAAAATATTAATCAGTTCACCTCAATCTAAAGAATTGCAAATTGAGCATGGAAGAAATCTTAAAAGTCATCTATTCCAACATCTTCCATACAGGGAAACTGAGATTCAGAGAAATGAAGTGACTTTTCAAAATTATACGATAAATTAGAGGCTAAAGTAGAAATCAAACATAGATTTTCTGATTCTAACTTGGGTTTTTGCTTTCCTTTAAAATTTTCTTTAAATCATTCAAATAACACATTGATTGAGGCAAATAAGCATGCCACTGACTTAATGACAGATAAAAATTTATCTCTAAACTTACAAAAGATGACATTTCAAATTAATAGTTCTCACATCAAAACTCCCCTCCAACCCATAGACCTCACAGAAAACTTTTTAACTAAATATTCATTTTTTTTTCCTTTCAAATTGTGGGAGAAACCTAAGCCTTCTAGTTACTTACTCCACTCTTATGACCTACTGCATAGATTTACACTGGCAACCTCTTAAAGGTCTCACAAGCTGAAATAATTTACTTCAAAGCTTAATTTTTCTCTATGAATTCTCCCATCTGATTAACTCTTTTTACCATATCATCTTATAAGTACTCTAATAGAAATGAAAAAAAAATACTCCTACATTCAATTACAAAGTGATTCAGGCAAGGAAATTTATTTTTGAAAGAAAGAAAGTAAAACTAATTCTTCAATTTCCTGGTTATAAGTACTTTGTCATGTAAGGTTGTATCCCTTTGTGTGCCATCTCTAGTTCCTATAGGGATGTGTATCTATGATTAGGGTAATCTGTAGGAAATGAGGAAAATTAGAACAAGAGGGAATGATCAAATCAGGCCCCTTCCAGCTCTAAATCTGTGATTCTATGTCTCATCAGAGAAGCTGTCCATCTTGTGTTCTATAAAAAATAAATTAATGTAGCGACACCCTTTCACTCTCTCACTTTCAGGACTCCCTCTCTCTTTTCCTTTGTGTATTCTTTCTTAGTGTAGCAGGGAGATGTTGGTGACAATGTAAGGCAGAGATGGAGACTCATTTATATGTGATCTGACAGAACCTGAGAACATACTTTCCCAAGTCATCAGACTACAGGAATGAGAATATTTGGGTATGTCCTACAAAAGCCCATGATAGAAGCATAGTATATATGACTTCTTGTTGTTCAGTTATGTCTAACTCTTCATGATGCCATTTGGGGTTTTCTTGACAAGGATAGTGGAGTGGTTCACCATTTCCTTCTCCAATTAATTTTACAGATGAGAAAACTGAGGCTAACAAGGTTAAATGAGTTGCCCAAGATCACACAGCTCATAAGAGTCTGAGGCTGGATTTGAACTCAGAAAGATGAGTCTTCCAAACTCAAGGCCTAGTACTCTATCCACTGTGCAATACAGCTGCCTGCGAGTGTGTGTATCAGGCTTCAAGGCATATTCTTCTATTCCACAGTGTCAGAGGGAGTTTTCTCATAGAGATGGTCTTAATTCATGATCACTTTTAGGACCAGTCAGATCTCCTGGGCAGTAGAGAGGACCTGTTTAGCTGAAAGAAGGAAGCCATAGTATCCACTGTGTGTTATGGCTCAAAAGTGAAAGCATATTTAACTCCATTTTCATAAGCCCAGTCCACATTGCTGCCCCTGGTCTGTTACACAGTTACAGTCTGTTACACAAAGTACCCACTTTGTATGCAGTGCCAAATAAAGAGTACAGGGTTTTTGCTGCATGTTTTGCAATCCTGTCTAATTCTGAGTCAGGGTCTAGAAGGATACGTTAATGGATGTCAACGAAGCTTTTGAAATTCCCATGACTTTTGACAAAATCCACCACAGATTTCATTTCTGCTTCTGAATGGGACTCAACTCTGTTCTTCTCTTTGTCTTTTAATTTCCTAGGGACCATTATTCTAGAACCTAGCCTCTAAGCTGGAGAAGGGAGATTTCTGAGAGAGAAGAACCCTGTGGAATATCAAAAGACTGCCTTGATGGCAACCATAAGTAGAGTTCACTTCCAATAAGGAGGTAAAGGTCAATTACAGCACTTTAACTATGTTCATTATCTGCTTATAGACTTCTTTGAACCTCTTGCACCTTTTGTATTTTCTATGATGATATTGTCTCATACATTATATGAATTTGGTAACTTGAGAGCTTACACAGAAACTAATAACCCTTTTGTCCCCTTTCTCTTTAGGACACGTCTTACATTCTTGTCATTGATGAAGTTCTCCTATCTCCCCCTGACCCTCCAGGCAATGGGTGTGCTGTGGAAAGCAAAGACATACAGTCCAGAAAAGCCATAATTAGCCCCACCCCTACCCTTCTAGGATGGACATAAGATGGAACTGGAAATCACACTCTGATTGAAAAATTATAGGCTTACAGACATAGGACAAAACATCTACAGGAAGAAAACAAGAATGGATTAGCATCAGACAATTTCTCCCCATCCCCACAGCGTCTATTAAAACCATCAACAATGAAGTTCTGACACTAGTGATCTGTTTTGGCTGGCTGTCTCTACTCACTTAAGACAAAGAAATTTCTTTAGGAAAGGAAAAAGTGTCCTTGCAACTGCATCTTTAAAAATATTGTGTATGTCAGTATAGCAATTGAATCAATAAGGTTCATTAGGCTTGTGCATATTAGATTCTAAGTCCTTTGAGAGCAGAGACTTATCTCACAATTATCTTTGAATATCCAGTGAATAGAATAGTGTCGGGCATGCAGTCAGCACTTCATAAATGCTTGTTGATTGATTGGGGAGCAAAAAGGAAGAATAATAATAGCTAAAATTTAATTAGCACTTCCCGTGTGTCAGACACTATACTAAGCACTTTACAATTACTATCTCCTTTGATTCTCACAATAACCCTAGGATGTAGGTGCTATTATCATCCTCATCTTAAAAATGAGGAAACTGAGGCAAATAGAGGTTTAAGCCATTTTCCTAGGTTCTCACAGCTAGTAAGTGGCTGAGTTTGAATCTGAAGTTAAGTCTTTCCGACTCCAGGCCCAGAACTCTATCCACTGTGTCAGCTGTGCCCATGACTTCCATAAGATTACATTGATCTTCAGTGGCAAGAGGTAACAAGAAAGAAACACTGGTAGCATTGTTTCATTAGAGATGTACTGGATGCAAGTCCCTCACTCCATGAATTCTTTCTTTTTGTTTTTCCTTGGTTACTTCTCATGCCCACAACTGTGAAATATTACTATATATGGTCCTATTCAACAGGAAATTCAATACTCCAAATTACGCTTTTAACCATTCATTCAAAATTGGAGCATAAGATCACACTAGACCTTGGAGTTTGGGGTAGGGCAGAGAATGGCTGCTGTTATTCTCACAGATTTTTCACTCTCAAAAAGTTAATTTCCCCATTACAGGTAATAATACTTCCTCATGTTGCAAATTATTTAATAGTACAAAGTACATCATTTTTATGCTTTGTAACTTGCTAGTATTAACACAGAGTATGAGGAGGGGCCACTGAATCATGGAAGCAACAGTGCTACCAAAAGTGGTAAGGAAGTTATCAGCCTCTATCCAATTCTAAGAGTTAACTAGGTGGTATACTGCTAGAGTTCGGGTCCTAGAGTCAAGAAGGCCTAAGTTTAAATCCTACATCAAAAATTTACTACATGTGCAACTTTGGGTAAGCTCCTTAACCATTCTCACTCTCCTTATCTATAAAATGAGAATCTCTATATGAGGAGTTGCAGGGGGTGTTCAAGGATGTGATGTGATGAGTCGCTGAGCCTTTTTCATGGTTGCTCATCAACCTTTGGTGTCCACCTTCCACTCAACTGTGGCTAGCTCAGTCAACTGATTGACTCAGATCTATCAGTGAGTTAGGGAGGTGTCTACTCCAAGTATGTGGAAACTTCCCCCAGTGGAATGGGCAGATGAAAACACCATGCTCCAGGAACCATGAAGACATTTGAAGCAGGCACTATGGAGTGCTTAGAGCTTGGTAAAACTTCAGATGCCAAGGTCATTCACTGCATCTTGGAGATATCATCAATCATTTTGACTTTTGTCTTGCTACTGGACTTTGATGACTCTGGAAGAGAGAGTAAGGCTGACAATCTGCACAACTCTGCCTCACTTAAATATAATCCATGCATGAATAAGACATCACCCCATGATGTCATTTGTCCTCTTCAAAAAATGAAGGACAAAAGAAGGACAAACAACAACAAAATGGAGGTAACGACAGCACCTATCTCACAGATTTGTTGGAAGGATCACATGAGACAGTGCATGCAAAGAAATTTGCTGACCAAAAAGCATTATGTAAATGTTACTTATTATTCTTATTAGCTGAGGCTGTCAGGTCAAGAGCAGATAAAGGTAAAGGAGATTGGATCTCTGAGAGGTGTTACCCAAAACAATACCATGTGCTGTAACCACAACCTGGAGAAGGGCAAGAAAGTCAGCTAAATTTCTGTGATTTCTGTGATGTTGGAAAAGTATAGCCCTATGACACAATTTCTTGGGACAGACTTCACAGTATATGAGCATTTGGTGTTCTCCAACATTGTGATTATCCTTGGCAAAGATCTTCTGCATTGAGATGTACTAGGTACATGGCAGGAGCAACTAGGTGCCATAGGGGATAGAGCAATGGGCTTGAAATCAGGAAGACTCATCTTCATGAATTCAAATTCACCCTCAAACAGTATATGACACTGGACAAATCACTTACTTCGTCTGCCTCAGTTCTTCATCTGTAAAATGAGCTGGAGAAAGAAGGGGTCAACCACTCCAATATCTTTGCCAACAAAACTTCAAAATGGGGTTATGAAGAGTCAGACATGATTGAAACAACTCAACAACAAGAATAGATGCAGAGAGGGGGCAGAGCCAAGATGGCAGAGTAAAAGCAGGAACTTCCTTATGCTTCCGCACCAACCACCTCCAATACCTGAAAAATATGACTAAACAAATTTTAGAGCTACAGAACGCAGAAAGTGACAAAGAGAAACAAATCTCCCACTGAAGGTAGCATGGCAGGCCGACAGGAAGAATCTATTGCACTGGGCTGGGGGCTGAGCATTCTCATATGAGCCATGCAGGCCCAGACCCAGGGCAGCCCCAACCAGTGGCACAGACCGGCCAGAGCAGACTTCAGGAGAATGAATCACCAGTAGCTGTGGCAATTTCCAGACTTCTCAACCCATAAACACCAAAGAGAAAGTAAAGGGTCAGTGGGGAACTCTGTTGAAACTAGAAGATGGAAGAGCCTGGTCTAGCTCCTGCCCCTGGGGCGAGAAGTGGCAGAGGCATGGTGGCTGTAACTGCTGCCATGTGGCTACCTCTGGAGCTCCTGGCCTGCAGAGCATAGGGGGACAAAGTGACTATTCAGAGGGTAATTAATCTTGCTTTGACCTGCTTGGATCTGGGTCACAGTCTTGGGTGGTGGTCCTGGAGTGTGTGGCCAGTGTGCCACAGCTTGTGGTGGCTGTAGAGAGGGTGCTGTCCTCATAGCTCTGACAACTCTGAAAACCTTAGCAATTGGGACATGGTTCTCTACACTCTGGAAGCAGAGTTCTACAGTGGCAAAGATCTCAAAACTCAAGTAAACTGGCTGGCAAGATAAGCAAGCAGAGGAAGCACAATCAGACCATAGAATCCTTTTTCAGGGACAAAAAGGATCAAAACATGGAACCAGAAGAAGTCAACAAAGTCAAAACTCCTGCATCAAAAGCTTCCAAGAAAAATATGAATAGGTTACAGCTCCATGAAGGAGCTCAAGAAGGATTTTGAAAATCAAGTAAAAGAAGTGGAGGAAAAATTGGGAAGAGAAATGAGAATGATGCAGGAAAATCATGAAGAGTGAGTCAACAGCCTACTAAAGGAGACCCAAAAAATATGGAAGAAAATAACACCTTAAAAATTAGACTAACTCAAATGGTAAAAGAGGCCCAAAAAGCCAATGAGGAGAAGAATGCCTTAAAAAGCTTAATTGCCCAGGTGGAAAAGGAATTTCAAAAGCTCACTGAAGAGAATAATTCCTTCAAAATTAGATTGGAGCAAATGGAAGCTAATAATTTTATGAGAAATCAAGATACTATAAAACAAATCCAAACAAATGAAAAAAATAGAAGGCAATGTGAAATATCTCATTGGAAAAACCACTGACCTGGAAAATAAATCCAGGAGATATAATTTTAAAATTATTGCACTACCTGAAATCCATGATCAAAAAAACCCCCTAGAAATCATCCTTCAAGAAATTCTCAAGGAAAATTGCTCTGATATTCTAGAACCAGAGGGAAAAATAGACATTGAAAGAATTCACCAATTGCCTCTCAAAAAAGGTCCCAAAAAGAAAACTCCTAGGAATATCATAGCCAAATTCCAGAGTTCCCAGGTCAAGGAGAAAATATTATAAGCTGTCAGGAAG
>CM053586.1:136476390-136520187 GCA_028646515.1 Pseudochirops corinnae
AAGCCGTCTGCTGATCTGTTTTTCTGTTTGTTTGTAACTTCTGTTTGTATTCTCTGAAGTTCAGGGTGCTGACTTTTCCCCCTGACCTAGGTAAATGATATGTTTGATTAAAGTAAGATTGTTAACCCATTTTGAGTTGCTTTCCTTTAGAAAAGTAGATCTAAGAACCTGTGCTAGTAGCCGCCCTAGGTATGCTAGGGTGCTTACTGTTACACACAGTACCTGACAGAGCAAGTACTTGATAAATTCTTGGTAACTGATTGATTGATCTTATGGCATTTAATAGAAGTTGTCTCTAGATCAAATCCATGTTCACAGATTTAGAAGAGATTCAAGTGGCCATTTAATCCAGATTTCTCTCTATGACATACTTGTCAAGTCCTCATTTAGCTTTTGCTTGAAGATATTCATTGAAGAGGAATCCACTACCCTCCAAGGCAACCCGTTCTACTTGGGATAGCTATAATTAGAAGGAAGTTTTTTTTTTCCATATATCATGCTAAAATTGTCCTCTTGGTCACTGCAAATCCTTGCTTGAGTTTCTCCACTCTAGAGTCATACAGTACTGTCTAATCCCTCTTCCAGTTGACAGTCCTTAAAGTACCTAGTTAGCATGCCCCCCACCCACCCCAACCACAAGTAAATGTTCTCTACTATTAGCTAAACAACTCTAGTTCTTTTTATTAGTCCTCATATGGCATGTAATCAAGTTCTTTCAACATCATTGTGCTTGTTAACTAAATTGTGATTCCTCAAGCTGAAAACAATATTCCAGAGGTCCTCTGACCAGAACAGGGTCCAAGAGTATACATATAGACCCCTGTGTGAAACACTTCAAGGAGACATTAAAAAGTTACTTGAATTTTTTCCAAAAAACACTGAAAAACTAAAAAGTATCTGGAGGATAGTGATCATTCTCCACAATGATGAGTAGTTTAACAAGCATCCCTTATGAGGAACTATTGGGAAAGTGGAGAATTCATACTAGAGAGGAGAAAGCTTTAGGAAGATACAATACCTGGTCTTCAAATATCTGCAGGGCTGTCATATGGAACAGGGAGTATTGTTATTCCGGGGGGAGGGGAGGAACTAGAACCAATGGATCAACATTACAAGGAGGTAAATTTTTTGGCTTGATTTAAGAACTTTTGGCAAATAGAACTTCCCAGCAGAGAAATGCCTTGCAAAGTAGTGAGCTCCCTGTCACTAGAAGTATTCATAAAGACGGTAGGTAACCATATGGTATAGCAGAATTCATAGAGTTAAATCTGGAAAAAAAAAAAACCTTAAATGTCATCCCGTCTAGCATCCTCACTTCAGAGGCGAGGAAAATTAGGCTTAGAGAGGTGAAATGGTTTGCCAAAGGAACCAGAATTATAAGTGACAGAAGTTAGTTTAAACCCTATACTTCTGACTCTAAATATAATCTTTCATTTCAGTAAGGTATTAGAATATATGTCTTCTAAGACCTCTTTTAGCACTAATAGTCTATCATTGAACTATCCTATGGCTCCAACTCAAATGATTTCATTCTTCTCTTATTCCTGTAATGCCACTCCCTCTCTTCCATTTTGTAAATCCTAGCCTGCATCACAGCTTATTGACAAGATGTCATTTGTGGTGTGTTTATTGTCTTGTGACATTACCAATGACCATAGCCTTATTCTATCTCTGTACCTCTTTGCTCCCTTGAATACTGAAAAGGCAGATTTTCTCCCAGATGGATCAGAGCAAAAACAGCTTAATGGAAAGATTTTGCAAATCCCCAACCTGCTGATGAGGTCTTTGAGGTTGTTACTTACAATACCTTCATAAGGGGCATTTTGCCATTATGATGGCCAATGAAAAGCTTGATATTTGATGTGGAGGTCATTTAAATGCAAAGAACAAAGCTATAAATGAAAATAAATAGTGGAGAAGACTCCAGCTAGAAAATAGAACAATAATACAAATGTTTTTATTTTTTCATCTTGTGCTCATATTTAGCAAAAGTCAATTTTCTACTGTCATCAATGTCCAACCTCCAAATGTTGTGGCCTGATAGAAGTGATTCATCAATGGAAGCCAAGAATTTATCAATGGAAGAAAAGGCTAAACCATAAAGTAGAAATCAGTGGAAATTCTGTACTTATTCTGTTCAGGGAAAGTGTCTTCATTCTGGAAGTAGAGGGAATACCTACTGAATATCCTGGCTTTCCTCTCTTTCTACTGGAAATAAAGAGATAGATAGATAGATAGAAAGATAGATAGATAGATAGATAGATAGATAGATAGATAGATAGATAGATAAGAAACATTTATTACATACTTACTATATGTCAGGTACTAGTAATATAAGCAAAAAGAAAGGGTACCTTCCCTCAAGGAGCTTACCTTCTAATGGATTAATATAAGACATAAAAGGGAACTTTTTTAAGGAGAGAAGGAACCTGCTGGGAGCAAGACAGAGAAGTCATCCTGGGAGTACTGGGCTGGGATAGGTTTGAAGGGAGTAAAATTGATGTGAGTGCTTCTTCAAATAGAGGTTCAAAGTGGAGGAAAAAGTTATTGGAGTGGGGATAATGCCATTAGAAGGAGGCCCTTGAGATAGAAGCATTCTCAGAATTAAATTATCAGAGTTGTCCTATATCCTTTGGGTCTGTTACCAAGTTTCTTAACCTTCTCTGCATCAGGATCTCCTTTGGCAATATGGTAGAGCCTATGGACAATTTGTTTTAAGAAGTGTTTTAATTTCACATTTCAAGGAATTACTAAATTGTATTTACAGGTTAGTGAAAATAAAAATGCAGTTTTTCCATCTAAATTCATGGACCCCCTGAACACAGTCCATAAACATCAGATTAAAAACTCCTGGTTTATTAGAATGTAAGCACCTTGAAAGTAGGGATTGTTTTGTTTCATTCTTTGCCCTCGAATTCTCAGTGCCCAGCTAATAATAATATAACTCTTCAAGGTTTGCAAAGTACTTTAAAAGTACCATCTCATTTGATTCTCACGACGATAGTACTCTCATTTTACAGATGAGGAAACTGAGGCAAGCAGAGGTTAAGTGACTCCCCCAACTAGGAAGTTTCTGAGTTCAAATTTGAACTCAAGTATTCCTGACTCCAAGTCCAGTGCTCTATTGTCTGTATCCCCTAGCTGCAATTTACATAATAAGTACCATGAAAAATAAAAGAAGCAACACCAACTCTAGTCTGAAACTAATTCAAGCAACAGAATGAGTGTTGAGGAAATTCTGCCACTTCCCTGACCCTCAGGTCGAGTTTATAAATAATGTCCTCTTGACTTTTTCCCACTCTATCAGCCATACCCCTCCTCTCACTCTATTACATCGCACCCTAGAGTCCTGAACCTTCAGAAACAAGAGAACTCCAAGTCCTTATTCAGACTGCAGAGGGAATTTTATAAAAGATGTTATCTCATTGGACTTGTTATTGCCTTGGAAAAATGTCTACAATATCTCTAATCAGAAACAGCATCATTTATTTCATGCTCTTCAAAGATCAAGTCACTCCATTGTTTGGGTGCCTGGTAACACTGTAGTTGGGCTCATTTATAAAGAACAAGGAGGAACCCTGGAAAATGTTTCTTCTTGGACAGACGTGCTGATGAAAAGTTATTCAGGGAGCATCCAAAATTCTGTCTTATGCCGGATCTTTAAGATTGTTTCTCTTGGAAGAGCCTTTAAACATTTGTTCTAACCACTGCTGTATTTGTGAGGAGTGTTCTTTTCAAAAACTATAGGCTGTATAGAAGAGGTCTAGAGTCCGTAGGCTTGGAGATGGAAAAAAAAAAATGCCTGCTATGGCAGTGTAATAGGATTCCATTAACTACCTCAGTGCTGGATGTTATCCTTCCCTTGAAAAATTGTATTAATAAAGACCCATTTCCCCAATGATGATTGCAGCTCGCAATGTTTTACATCATCTACACCAAAGGAATACAGAGCATAAAAAGATAAACAAGATTACCAAGCTCACCTAAATTCTTCTCCTTGATAGTCAGAGAGGAGCAGTGTTCTCATGCAAAATTCAAAAGAATTGCTGGGGAAACATGTCCCTTTAGCAACAGTTGGTTTTATATGTTCCAGTATGATTAGCAAGACCCTGTTTTGTCTTTTCCTTTGTTTTAAATAAAACCACAGTCTACTAATAAAAAAGAGGGAAGAGCAAAATAATACAAGGCATGTTTGAAAAATAACATGGATGGCTGTGGATTTGTTTTTTCATTTCCAGTGAGCTCAAATAGTTGCCATATTGCTCATCTACGTACAATGACCAGCCTGAATGATTCAGACGTATGTAAGGTTCATGCTTAGCAGAACAGTTAACTCACTCATTTGTAAGGAATGCAAGCATATTCATAAACTGAGGATACTGATGTTTGACTGACACTTTAATCTATTAATGTAGTCAGCCCAAAGCTTAGCACGTGTTAGTTCTCAGGTTTTACTGTCAAGAAACAACTTAATCACAGAAAAAAAATGTGACTTCTCATTCAAACTATATGTGAAATGCATGCATTTATATAAATAGAATATAAGCTTATGCAAAGAGATAGTTGCATAGCAAAAGAAAGACCTAATAAGCTATTTGGGCAGCTAGGTGGTACAGTGATAGAGCCCCAGCCCTAGAATCAGGAGGACCTGAGTTCAAATTCAACCTTAGGCTCTTACTAGTTGTGTAACTTTGGGCAAGTCACTTAACCCTGTTTGTCTCAGTTTTCTCAGCTGTAAAATGAGCTGGTAAAAGAAATGGAAAACCAATCTAGTATCTTTGCAAAGAAAACCTCAAATGGGTTCATGAAGAAGTGGACATGACTGAAACAACACAAAAATAAGCTAGTTATTCAACAAGGGACATATAAATTACTGAAGAAAATCCAAACATAACTCCAACCAAAGAGTTTTTACACATTAATTATTTGTGAAATATTAATTTTTAATACATCTGGAAATAAAGCTGAGAATTAAATCCACACACATTCCAACTATTCATTCCAGGGTACTACATCTCCAAGTTCTCAATCCAACTGGCAAAAAAATAAAATAAATTTTAATTTATTCTATCATGCAAAAAAAGAGAAGAAAAACAGCACAAAATTATTATTCAAAGCACTCACTTTGGAATATTCTTCCACTATTGCTTGGGGAGAGGGGGGCGGGAGGGGGAATAACTCCATTACAAGAAGGGTAAACTACAAGTTTAATTATTATAAATAGTTTGAATTTCTGGTTTTTCTGTCAGTAAAATGAAAATGTTTGAATGCTCAGTGAAATTTCCAGCAAAATAATAACTTCTTTTTTTCTTTGAGAAGTATGGTTTTTTTAAGGAGGAACTTAAAGAAATTGTATCACTGTGCAATTGTAGCATTCATCGGGCAAAGAAAGTGATTTAAGATAATACATGCATTTTACCTTGACAATACTCAATTACATGTAACTTTAATGTGATGATTATGATAATACTGATTTATTGCACTATGAAGCTTAACCACAATAGAAGTAGAAATGCCAGAGTACTAAAATGAGATCTGGAAAAAAGTTCTGAGGAAGCTAGGTAGCACAGTGGCTAGAGCACTGACCCTGGAGTCAGGGGGACCTGAATTCAAATCAGATCTCAAACATTTGACACTCACTAGCTTTGTGACCTTGGGCAAGTCACTTGACCCTGTTGCCTCAAAAAAGAGAGAGAGAGAAAATTTCCAATCCTGTTTTGATATCTTGCTCTCATAATTCCACAGGTACAATATCAGGTTTCAAATTTTTAAACAAATATACATGTCATTCCTAGCCACATAAGAATCTTATTTCCAGCTCCTTTCAAATTTAAATGAAAAGTTGAAAAGAAAAACTTTTAATGGTACATGTATACTATATTTTTTCTGACAAGACATTATTCTTAAATCAGAAGCAAATACCCTTTTTAATTTTAATAATAAAAATTTTTACTTATTTCCTGTTGAATCCTTAAAACAAAATTCAACTCACATTCTAATGCTCTTTCAATACTAAATATTTGAGCAGGAGGGTCCTACACATTAGCTATTAGTATTAACCTTTGTTTTAGAAGAGAAAATATTAAAATAAAATGTGAATGAGCATAACAGGAAGAAGATATTTCTACTTTGTAAACATTTACTCTACACCCAATTCCTTGATAAGATCCACACTGATCAAACACTAGTATCAAAATGTTCCTAAATCCAAAAGGAGTCTCTATAAACTTCCTGATCAGTAAAATGAGGGGATTTGACTAAATGCCCCCTAAGCTCCCTTCCTCGAGAAGGTAGGTGGTAAAGTGGATAGAATGTTAGGCCTAGAACCACAGGCAGACTCATGTTTGTGAGTTCAAATCTGGCCTCAGATACTTACTAGCTCTGTGACCCTGGGCAAGTCCTAACCCCTATTTGCCTCAGTTTTCTCATCTGTAAAATGACCTGGAGAAGGAAATGGCAAAACCAGAATCTTTGCCAAGAAAACTCTAAATAGGGTCACAGCCAGGCATAACTGAAATTACTTTTTTCAGTTCTAAATCCATGTTTCTATGACTTTAAGGGGGGAAAAGAGAAAAAAATCTGTATAAAATCTTTTTGTTTAATAATGATGTAAGATCTCAAACTTACTTATAAAAGGAAAAAAATAGCTCAAAACAAACATGATACCAGAAAGTAGCAGATGATGATGACTGCAGATTTGGAAAACCCAAATCAAGTCACCCCCCTGTTTTTGGAGTACTGGAGTTACTACACTTTCCTCTAGAAATAGAAAAGTAACCTCTCTATATTTATGTCATATTAGTGGCTTGTCTTTGGCAGTGTTACCAAAAGGATTCCAGAAATGAAAGAGAGAGAGAAAAAAGATTTTGCATGAATCATCTATTATGATCCTCTATAAATCTACATCATTACGCAAATATGACCAAAATTACTGTATAAATACCCAAGACTAGGAACACTTGAGGGGAGGCCGGGTATTATGTCAGAATTCAATTAGTTCTAATATGGTAGCCTGGCCACATTCATCTGTTAAACTAGGAAGTGTTTGTGGCCAATGGTAGATTGATACCCATGACTGATGTGGGAAGAATTTAGTAATATGAACTTATATACAGCTGTATATCCACATTGATTATTATAATGTGTCTCCACTATTAACACAAAATCAAGCTAAAGTTTGTTTACTTAGGTTCCCAAAACCTTCTAAAAGTCTGGGAGCTCTCTTTTGTTATAGTCCTCAGAAGAATTACTGAAGACTCTGCTTTATCTCTATTTGTAAGCCTAGGGCCAGCTTCACCAAACAGCCTTGGGTAAACATCCTCAAAAGCAGCCTAATGTCCATTTTTTTAGAAGATAAATTTAATTCAGGAGTGGAGAAAGACTCAGGAAAAAGAAAGGCTGCCCCATTAAAAGGGCGTGGTGGTAGGGCCTATCTGGTAAAATCTGTTAGCATCCTCTAATTGCAGCATCCAGTAGCTCTGGATTGTGGTTCTGATTGCCACATCCAAGTTTTGACACTGCTTCTGGGGTAATCTCTCATTTCAGTTAGCCCATTCTCCTTAATTTCCTTTAACAAATTTTACATGCAGAAATCTCTTTGGTATTCTAAACAAAAGACATTAAATATTTACCTGACTTTTGTGGTCTTAGAATCGTAAGATAGTTGGTACCTTTTTTTTTTTTTTCTTCTTTTACTCATGATTTTATTTCCTATTTCCTAACACTTGAAAAAATTCTTCTGGGGAAAAATGCCTTAAATGCAAATAATGGAGTTTCACATCATTTGCATTGTGTTAGGCCTAAAATGAAAAAAAATTGGTCCTCCAGTCCTCACAGAGCTGAGCTACTCAAAGCAAAAGAAGGATCAGAAGATAAGAATGATGCCTTATAATAGCAACATCAATGTACAGGAACTTTATTGTGGAAATAGCTACTGCCCAGCTTTCATAGTGGTTGACTATTGGCAAAAGAAGCACCAGATCCACAAGATTTCAGGGTTGTAGTATGGAAGGGCAAAGATTTAGGGATCAAGAACTTAAATATACAACACTGTGCTCAACATTTCTAAGAAGACCTAAGTAGCTATAATGAGAATGTAAATTCACAGAACCTCAAGGATACAAAAAGTTTAAAAGGCCATCTAGTGGAAGCCATACTGCATGTGAATGTCTTCTAAAATATACCCTAGAAATGATCATCCAATCTTTGCTTGAAGGCCTTCTGGAAAGGGAAATTGTTTTTCTCCCACCACTGTCTCCCACAGGAATCCTAATCCATTTTCAGACATCTCTTTTTGTTAGGAAGATTTGGTTTTGTTTTTTAATTTTGTTGTTGTTGTTGTTGTTGTTGTTGTTTTCATGGCATCATGTCACAATTTGCCTCTTTGATATACTGAATGGTAGCACCAGATCAGAAAGGTCAATTTAGAGATCAGTTAGTTCAACCTTCCCCATAGACAAATGAAGACACTAAGGCCAAGAGATGTCAAGTGGCTTGCCCAAAGTCATAGAATTTGTTCATGGTAGAGTCAAGAAAAGAACCCTGGACCCTGTAGTCAGATCTCCTGAATATAAGCCCAGTACTCTTTCCATTAATCTTACCTTATAATGAGATATAAGAAATTATTTTGGAAGAGATCAGCCTGTGAATTAAAGGAGGAGAAAAACAACTTTGGAATGTGGGTGTTCGTTTTGCTTGTTTTAGTCTTACAAGAATAATATGTATGAAACCCAAGGTCCTTCTTCCCCCTCCCCTGAAACACTCTACCCACTGGACTCTGAAGCTGCAAAAATTAGGCCTAATCCTAAGTCACCTCCAAGGTGAGTTTCTTCCTTTGGTTTACAGCCTATAGAACAGAATAAAAGTCTGGGGATATTTGTAAGTGTGTATATATACAAAATGTTTCACCTAATTACATGTTAAGACAATTTTTAACTTTTTTTCAGTTTTCAGTTACAAATTCTATCCCTCTCTCTCCTCCTTCCTCCCTATAATGGTAAGCAATTAGATGTTGGTTATACATGTGTAATCACATTAAACATTTCCATATTAGTCATTATGTACAAGAAGACTTGAATAAAAGAAAAAGAATGAAAGAAAGTAAAACAGCCTATTTCAGTCTGTATTTAAACTATATCAGTCCTTTCTCTGCAGGCAGATAGTATGCTTCCTCATTATTCCTTTGGCATTATCTTGGATCATTGTATTGCTGAGATTAACTAAGTCATTCACAGTTCTTCATCATATAATATTGCTTTTACCATGAACAATGCTCTCCTGGTTTGATTTACTTCACTTTACATCAGTTCATATCTTTCCAATTTTTTCTGAAATCATTCTGCTTGTCATTTCTTACAGTACAATAATATGTCATCAAAGCCATATACCACTGCTTGTTCAGCTATTCTACAACTGATGGACATTCCTTCAATTTCCAATTTTTACACACCACAAAAAGAGCTGCTATAAATATTTTTGTACAAATAGGTTCTTTTCCCTTTTTTGGATGTCTTTGGTATTGATGGGCCAAAGGGTATGCACAGTTTTGTACACCTTGGGCACAGTTCCACATTACTCACCAGATCAGTTCACAATTACACCAACAGTGCACTAGTTTCCCAGTTTTCCCACATCCCTTCCAACATTCATCATTTTCCTTTTTTTGACATATTGACCGGTCTGATAGGTGTGATGTGGTACCACAGAGTTGTTTTAATTTGCATTTCTCTAATCAATAGTGGTTTGGAGCTTTTTTTTTATATGCCCATTGATAGCTTTGATTTTTTTTTTTGACTGAAAATTATCTGCTCAAATTCTTTGACCATTTATCAATTGTGGGGAAATATGAATAAACTTGAATAAAGTTTTTATATGGATCTTGCTCAAAGTGAGCAATAGGGTACCCAACTCCCACACTGGCATTCAATGTACAATATTGTATCATATGTGGGATAGCCTTTTTCTTTTCCCACCACAGAAAACGCTTAAGTCACAGATAACTCACAGGAGTTTATGAACAAAAACAGAAATATGAAGCAGTCAAATAGCTCATTAATACCACCATGATCCCCCCTGTCCCACGCCCACCAAAATAAAGACTTTTAGTGGCTGTTGAACAAATATTTGCCATTTACCATGGATCTGTACAACCAGAGCAACTCAAAGTAGTACCAGAGTTTTAGCAAAACCCAGCTCTTCTGGCTGTTCATGGGATGAAGGGTAAGGGAGGTGGCTTGACTTGAGTTCTTTCAAATACACAACCATCATTATCAGCTGCTTTCTAGGATCATGTTCATGTTAAGTTTTTTCCCCCCTTTTGAAACATGAATGGTGTCTAATATCACTTTTTTTTAAACAAAGTCCCCCTCTCCAAGTGATATACTACCTTAATGGAGAGAAAGAACACAGGCAAAAGTATATGAATCAGTCAATAAGTAGTTTTTAAGTATTTACTATGTACCAAGCAATGTGCTAAGTGCTAGGAATACAGCTCACATTCTAATGCAGGAGACAACATGAAATGGCCTGTATACATTCTCATTGTCTCTATAGAAAGATAAATAGACAGATTAGATAGATAGATAGATAGATAGATGGAAAGGTATAGATGTACAATATACATACACGTACACATGCATATACATATACACATACATGTACATATATAGCATTCATATTTACATATCTATAGGTAGATATACCTATATATAATAGAGAGATATGCATTTATATATGAGACAGAAAAATGTTGGAAGGAACATGGGAAAAATGTTATTGATTAGAGAAATGCAAATTAAAATAACATTGAAATATCATTTTACACCTACTAGATTGGTTAAAATAACAGAAGGAAAAAGTGACAAATGTTGGAGGGTATGTGGAAAACCAGGACAATAATTCACTGTTGGTGTGAATTGGTGTGAACTGTGAACTGATCCAACTATTTTGAAGAACAATATGGAATTATGGCCAGAGTTATTAAGCTGTTTATGCCTTTTGACCCAGAAATACTACTACCAGGTCTATTTCCAAAGATGATTAGAGAAAAAGGAAAAGAACTTATATATTCTAAAATATTTATAGCAGCTCTCTTTGTAGTGGCAAAGAACTGGAAATTTTGGAAATGCCTTTCAGTTGGTGTAATGGTTATGGGATTTGAAGATCTTCCATACCCCTTGACCTTGCTGACATAGCAGGAAGGGGTGGAGCAGAAGGAAGCTGGAGCCAAGTTGGAGCCAGCAGAATGACTGGAGGCAGTGGTGGTGGTGGTGGTGGTGGTGGCATGAATGCCTTTTTTTTTTTGAGCCAGCCAGAATTTCTGCTGAGGACCCCTGCTGAGGACTGCTGGGGAGGGGAACTGTGGGGCGCTGGAGCTTCTGGAAGTGAACTGCATGGATGCTGAGCAGTTGCCACGAGTGAGGAGAGGAGAATCTTTGCTTGAGGTAGCCTGTTCTATTTTGAAGGGTTGAGAATGTGGGTATTTACTGCATTAACTATGTGTTCCAACTCTGTAGCTACTGTGATGGCTTTGACTTTCTGGTTTGGGGACTCAGTTTTCTGGTGTTTAAATAAATGTTCTAGCTTTGTCTCCCATGTAGAGAGCCTGTTACATTTTGTCATTAATAACCATATCAGCATATTTATAGTTACCATAGGCATTGTAAATATTGCATTGTTGATACAGTTGGGGAATGGGTAAACAAGTTGAGGTATAGGATCATGGTGGAATACTATTGTGCTATAAAAAATGATGAGCTTCATGATCTTAAAAAAATATGAATAGACTTGAATGAAACAATGAAAAGTGAAATGAGCAGAACTAAGAGATGTGTATAAAATAACAGCAATACTGCTTTAAGAACAACTTTGAATGACCAAGTCATTTTTAAATATTATAAATACCCAAATTAACTATAAAGGGCATATGAAGAAAGATGTTATCTGTATCTAGAGCAGCAGTGCTCAACCTGTGGGTTATGTTCAATTTGTAACAATGAAAATACATCCTGTATATCAGATATTTACATTATAATTCATAACAGTAGCAAAATTACAGTTATGAAATAGCAACGAAAATAATTTTATGGTTGGGGGTCACCACAACACGAGGAACTGTATTAAAGGGTCACGGCATTAGGAAGGTTGAGAACCACTCACTAGAGAAAGAACTGATAATTAAAAGTATGTTTAGAATAATTTTACATATACATATTTGTGTCTAATGGTAGACATTTCTAGGGGGGGGAGGGTAAAAAAGAAAAAGAAAATGTATATGATAACCTTATATATTTGAAAGTAATAGCAATTTGTACATAACAGATTTGCAGTTTCATATGCAATCATGTATTTTTATTACACTATGCCATGGAAATGTTTGTTTTATTCCATAAATTAAAAATAAAATAAATACAACTTCTCAAAAAGGATATATAATAGAAACAGAAGAAGGCATTGGGAGAGTGGGGGAGTAAGAGAGAGGAAAGGACTGAGAAAAGCCTCCTGCCACATATGGTTGAATTTGAGCTAAGTCTTGAAAGATGCCAGGGAATCCAAGAGGCAGAAGTGAAGAAGAATTGATTTCTAGGCATGAGGGGACAACCAATGAAAAGGCATGGATTCAGATGATGGAGTGCAAGACAGTAAGACCAGTGTTTCTGGATCCTGAAGTATAAGGAGGAGTATAAATATATTGGAAATGTAGGGTGCAGTCAGGTTGTAAAGGGTTTTAAAAGCCAAAGTGGATTTTTTTTTAAATTTGATCTTAGATGTAATAGGGAGCCACTACAGTTTAATGAATGGAGTGAGGGAGAGGGAAATTGTAACATGGAGGAAGAGACTTAGAGCACAGGGACCAATCAAAAAGCTATTGTAATAGTCCAAATATGAAGTTATGAGGGCCTGACCTAGGGTGGAGATAACTGAATGAAGAGAAGGGGATATATACAAGGGATATTGTCTCTGGTGGCTGGGATTATTTTTCATTATCTCTATATCCTTGGTAAATACTGCCTTTTACATTACAGGTATTTATTAGATGCTTATTAGATTGGAAGGTTTGGACAGCTATATACTCTAAGGCATAGTAAGATTAATAGTAAAGATACATGATAGCCAATTTTTTTCAAGTATCATTATTACCATCAAAAAAATTCACAGACCTACCCCACTCCCACAATAGTTACTGAATGATTAGTATCCATTGACTTAAAAAAGCAGATGATAGAAATCTAAGATAAATATAATAATGCTTTTAAACAAATACATATTTTACTGATCTCAACACACACACACACCCACACCCACCCACACACACACACACACACACACACACACACACCCATATGGTGCTTTAAGGTTTATAATATACTTTATATATATTTTCTCATTTGATCCTCATAATAACCCTGTGGAATTCATACTACTTTTATCCTCTTTTTATAAAGCAGAAAACCAAAACAGAGAATTTTTAAGTGACTTAAGGTCACATAACTAATAAGTGTCTCTCAAGCAAGATTTGAACTCAGGTCTTTCTGATTTAAAGTCCAACTTTTATTCACTACCACGTATTTGAAAACAAGAATCCATATATTACTGTACATATTGTTTATTCATATGAGAAAGAGAGTATATTTATGTATATATTCATATATGAATTTATAAGCCTCTTGCAAAAATTCTAAAGTCCTACAGGAATGCCACATTCACAGGGTGAACATTACTGTAATAGACATTACATTACTGGCATGGTGACCATATAGTCCTGATTTTCTAAGACCGTTTCCAATTTCTTTTTAAGAAATGTATCTTCAAAAACACTTCATGTTTTGATGGATCACGGTTCTGCACTTTTGTTAGAAAATGTGGTTACCATGGTTATAAGGAGATTAGAAAATGTGAATGACATCAACATTGGACTGATCTAATTGGAAAAACTTTGTAGAGCAGGTCAAACTTAAGCTGAACACTGGAGGATGAATAAGGAGAGAAGGAATTGTTTCTAGCAAAAAGAAGGAAGTTAACACTGTTCAAGAAAATGAAAATAATACTACATATGGCATTCTATTTCTTGCCTCCATACTTTCATCTAAGAGGGCCCCCATATCTGGAATGCACTATTTGCTCAGCCCCATCCCATAGAATCTCTACTTTCTTTCAAAACACAACTCAGGTTTCTGTTAGAGGGTGGCACACTCGTAACTGAGGAGATGAGAAAAGGTTTCATGTAAGGGGGACATTTGAGCTGAGCTTAGAAGAAACTAGGGGATCCTAAGTGGATGGTTGTGATTAACTTTCTTTAATTCTCAACTAAAATCCTTTCTTTTACTGGAAGCCTTTTCTAACTCCTCCTAATTCTGTTAATTATTTCCTGATTACCCTAGGTTTAGCTTGCTTTGAATACATTTGTTTGCATGTTGTCTCCCCCATTAGACTATAACTTCCTTGAGGGCAAGGACTGTCTTTTGCTCCTTTTTGCATCTCTAGCACTTAGCACATAATAAGTATTTAATAAATATTTATCAATTGAGTGAATGAGTGGAGCATTGTAATTGTGATTCATTGGGGTGTGATTACATGACTAGGATTAGGGGAAATTTTATATATCAAGAGAAAAATATTCCAATTGTCCTAATCCTATTCTAAAGGCCCAAACTATTTATGAGATTCTGTGGCATAAATTGGAATTGAGAAGAATCAGTCAGAAGAATTTAAGGCCAATTCAGAAGACAGATGGGGCCAAAGTGGAAAGAATCCAATAAGTGCCATATGCACTCTCATACTGCTGCAGCCTATTCCAAACCCAGAAGCATAGAAGAAGCTAGTTAAAGGATTGCAGTACAATTTCCACATTGAGAGGGTTCTGCAATAAATGGGCCTCACTACCTTCAAATTCTGAAGCTCTCAAGTTCATATTCCAGGACTCAGATATGAATCGAACCATTGTGATATATTCAAAGATTCATTTGATGATTGCTATCACAATTCCTATCATGAGCATATCCTAAGACTAACTGGAGTGACCACCATATTGACTATTTGATTGAAAGGACATCTAAAGGCTTCAACTACCCACTTAATATCTCTCCTGCAAGTCTATTATGGCATAGCCCTCTCTTCTTTCTATAATTGAGATGCCAGGCAAGTCACTTAACTCTGTGACCCTCAATATTTATAAAATGAGGGGAACTGGTCAAAATCAATGATAGCAAATTCAAATTGACTTAGAAAATCACAAATTAGTGTTATCTATGTTTTATTACACTTTTTAAACTTGTTTTGTTAAATATTTCTCAATTACATTTTAATCTGGAACAGCCTATACGAGGCAATATATTTGACACCTCTAAGTCTAGATAGTCTCTAAAGTCACCTGTGGCTCTAAGCCTGATTCCATGATACCTCAGTGATCTGAAATTTCCGCCACTGGAGTCTCTCTTCTGAGTTCAACAACAAAAGTGATATAGTGGGATTCACTATCTCTCGAAGGCTACTGCTCAAAGGGCATGTATATCACTTGGAAGGAAATGAAAGACACACTCAGGGGTTCATTCTCCTTTTCTAACTCTCTCAGTAGTGGGGGAAAAAAAACAATTTTTCAGGTTATATGATTGTAACCTTAAATATTTATGAAGGCACACAAAGCCTTAGAGGCAACAACAGGAAGGTTTCAAAGAAGAGGAAAGGATGGAGAGAGCATTGGCAAGAATTAATAATTGTAGCCATGATAAAGTTATGGCATCGGCAGGGAAGAAAAAGCACTAATAGCAAATTCAGTATGACTAGAGTTTGATTTTACCTCATAAAATTACACCGTATTTTTTTTCCTTTATTTTGTATATATTTGTTTCTGTGCATATAGTCTCTCCCTATAGAATGAAAACTTCTAAGGAGCAGGCATTGTTTCATTTTTGTCTGTGTATCCCCAGAACAGTGTCTAACACCCAGTAGGTATTTTAAATATCCTTAAGGATGATTGATGGGCTTTACCCAGGGCCAGTCTTTTTTCTGTGTTGTGCCTATATATGATTTCTAAAACAGCACACTATTTATTGAAGCCAATAGTTGGATACAGTTCCCTTTTGTCCCAATAGAATAAACACACCTCCACTCCATCTTTCAATGTAGCTAATTGGAGGATGGAGGGGAGGAATTTTTTAACTTTGTCATTCTTCTTAAACAGAATATCTTCAAGCGTATGATTAGGGCAGACAGTGAAAATAAAGAAACAGAAAAAAACATAATTTATACTGTTTCTTAAGTTTAACATATAAAGACAAGGAAGCTTAAGCTTCAGTGAGGTAAGGATGAAGGAATTTGTATGAATGGGAATTGTACAGAAAAGAGAACCTTTAATAAAGGATAAATCAGAGTTAGGGAATTCCAAAAGAAATAAAGTTGAGAAGAGTAGAAAAATGCTTAAATATAGGAAAACGGGGAATCAGGAGGGAACTTAGCTTTGAAAAAATAAAACAGCAATCCTTCTCCCAGTCCTCCTATCAAATCTAGGAAGATAAAACTATTCAGTCAACTAAAGTTGCAGTTTTGATCATAAGTCCTGGGTTTTCTCTACCAAAGTATAGACCTTAGGGAGGTATTAATTGATCCACTGAGATACACTCTAGAGCCTTGCATGTCGTGAGTGACATGGATGGCAAGAATCTAAACTCTAGGAATTGTTCAATCCCTTATTAAACACCTCCTCCTTACGGGCCTTACAGGCCAGGCATTGGAATGGGCCCTTGGGATACAAACACGAAATCAAACATCTGCCTTTGAGAAGCTTACATTCTATAGGGGGAAACATGTAGAGTGCAAGCATAGAAAATGTACACAAAGAGAACACAGAGTAGTGGGGGACAGGTGAGATGGAGGCACTCAAAGCCAGAGGAAGATCATTGGAGGGGATCACATTCTACCTTGTTTCCACATCTTCCATTTCTACAAAATTCAGAGGCTTGTTTTCTATCCTCTAAAATCAATCGGTCAAGTATTTATTTACTTACCATGTCCAAGGCACTATGCTAGTTACTGGGGATGTAAATACAAAGAATAAAACAATCCCTACAGGATGAGAGATTCTGTACTAGGACAGCACACAAGGACTTCTGAATATCTTTCCTTGCACTCACTGACCTTCCCTGGGTTTAGGATGACCAGTTTCTGAGAATAGCAAACTTAGGCTAAATAAGAATACTCTTTAAAATTGTTTTATTGCTATGTTGGTTTTTCTTTGTAATTATGGTTAAGTTATTTCATAAAATCTACAGTTATACTATTCTTACAATGTCGGTACAGTCCAACCAATTTGTTATTCACTGGAGAAAATGGTAAATGGGTCACAGAATCCAAACTTCTTTTTGCTGAAGACTCTGGTTAGGTTTTCCAGAAGTCTTTGGTTGGGTTTTCCATAGGAATTGGCCTTGAGGCAAAACAGAGTTTGAGGTGCCCTGGAAATAGCATGAGAAAATGCCTTTCTTGCCTTATTTCCATCTTAAATAAAGAGCAAGGTTATGTGCTGAAAGGGAGTCGTTTGTGTTGGACCCAAAGAGTGAAGAGGGGAAAAAAAAATGGAAAGACCAGAACAAAAGTAGGCTGAATGCCTGGAAATAAATATGAACATATAAAAACATTTTTAAACTATAGATGTGAAAAATAGAAATCCCAAACCCAGTAAAGAGAAAGGAAATGGGCATCACTCTGTCTGGCCAAAGGGAATTACTGAAAGCAAAGGGCCAAGCAGACCTGTTTTGCTTGATAGAGTTCAGAATTATAATCTATCAGTAACTCAAGAATCTTGAAATTCCTCTCTTTTCATGCAGGGAGGGCTTTGTCTCCCTCCTTCTCTACCTCCGATTTCCCTCAGTTCACCTTCTTTCTTCTTTCACCAGCTCCTGAAATGCAAACCCATCATCCTAAAAGGAGGGAGGGCAGCATGTAATTGACCTGGTGATATCAGTCTAAATGCTACTGTGTCTAAAATGAGCAATAAAAATGCCTTTCAAAACCATCCTGAAACTCGAACTCTGTCTATTAATATATATTAAAGACTTCCATTCAATCAATAAACAATGCCTCTTTCATTGCGGACAAAAAAACAAAGAATCTGGGTCATGCATAAATATAGCACCCACCGTAAATAAAGGAGACGATGATGTGCTGACCAACTACACCTCCTCCTTCGGAATAAATCAAAAAATAACAATAAATAACAAAAAAGAGGATTTTAAAAGGAAAGTACATGTACCCCCAAAAGAGCAAATGGCCTAATGAAATCACAGAATTCAAAACTACAAGAAATTCCACCGAAGCCAAATGTCTCATGTGATGTTAGACAATGCTGGAGCCCCTGCCTCCTGGTGGGTAAAAACCCTTTATTGTTCCATTACATTCTAGAAGAGGAAACTGGGTCCTAGACATGTGCAGTGACTCACTTAAGGTCCTAAAAATAGTATCGGAAGGGAGATTTCAACTGAATTCTTCTATTTACAAATCCAGTGGTTTTTCTGCTACATCATTATGCCTATAAAAGCATTTTTTAATATTGTGAAGTATGATAATGTAAGTTATTATTATTACCACTGTCATTGTTGTTGTCATTATTATACGTTTATTGAGGGAAGTCTAATAAAACTACAGGGCTTTAATTAGTCATAAGTGACAATTTGTAAAATGCACACAGCAAGTTTCATTCAAGAATTCCTAAGAATTTTATAAAATAGTAGGGGATAATTTTAAGATTTCACATTGCTCCATATATAGGATTGATGATGTAGATTAGCTGTTAATTAAATTTTAGTTAAATAAATTTCATTTCCTTAATGGTTTTTTATCAGAGAATGGGTGGAAATATTTCTGTAAGGGGAAAACAATGCCCTAGGGGATTGAGTTGAATACATTTGACTAGAAAGAAATTAAAATGACTCTCAGTCCTGTAATGATAATGGGAATTTGAAGTTCTTCCCTGACCCTTAATAAGCCTAGGGAAATTTGAAAACCTTGCTTGCTTTGAAAGTAAACTCTGCCCCCTAATAGGCTGAATGTAGTCACATGGAGCCTGTGGTGAGAGTTTACTAAAGGGTAGAGCAGAGCCCATAGGAAGCTGGGAGTCAGAGCCAGAGAGATGGCGGGAGAGAAAGGATGCTTAGGTAAAGAATTAGTCAGGTTTCTGAGTAAATAGTGATCTTATATTGGTTTGTGGGAAGGCAAAAGGATGCTGTGGCTCCGTGTGTAGTTATGGCTTATTAACGGCTTTGCTACTATGATGGAATCAGGTTACTGGTTTGGGGATTTGGTTTTCTGGTGTCTGAGTAAATGTTTTGTTTCTGTCTTCCATATGGATAGCCTGTTATATTTTATGATCAAGCACCATGTGGGAATATTTATAGTCACAGTTGGTATATTTATAGTGATTGTGGGAGCTGTAAATATTGCATTGACACTACAAGCCTCAGGGCATGCTAGGGATGTGGAATGGACCAAACTGATCTGAGTTTAAGGAGGTAGAGACCCAAAAGTTTTCCCATTTGAATGTAAGCTCCTTGTAGGCAGGGTCTATTTTGTTTTGTCATTGCATCCTCAATGCCTACCATATTTCTGGGCACATAGTAGGTGCTTAATAAATACTGGTTGATTGGTTGATATATTTCAGAGGCAAGATGATTCAAAGATGTGTCAGTAGTTGTTGGCAATTGCAATTCTAAAGGTGAAAAGGACCAGAGTTTAAGTTATTGTGGTAGGCCTTGAGTAGTTATTTGATCAGATATATGGAAGCCAAGAAGAGTTTTAGACCCAGTTAAACATTTAATGGCTCATGGAAGTATAATCAGGGATGAACAACCCTCGAGAAAAAAAAACATACATAACACAACTTTAAATTTAATTTGCATTATTAATAGTTTCTTCTTCACTTTCTTAAATTTAGATTATTAACAAAAATAAATAAAGTTATGCTTTGTAGCCTTTGTTGCTTTCCAAGGTGTAAATACTCACACTGAAAAATTAACAATTGGCTCTTCACAGCTGATTGTGAGCTGGCTCCAGCACACCCCTAGTTGTACTATCGGATTCCACCAATAAGTGTCACAGGTGTGAAGAAGCATAGCCTTAAACTTTTTGAACAATTTATGGAAAAATAAGAATGAAAGCAATATAAATAACATTTGTATCCTATGTTGAGGTTTTCAGAGCACTCTACATTTCTTCTCTTATTTGATTCTCACAATACCCTGGGACATCAATACTAACAGTGTACTTATGGTTAGAAACAGAATTCAAACTTAGCTCTCCTTTGACTCCAAGTCAAGTAATCTTTCTCCTAGACCATGTTGCTTTACTCAACCATAAGATCACAGGATTTAGAATTAAAAGGACGCTTAAAAATTATCTCATTCAACTCATTCATTTTGCAGATGAGGGAGATGAGGCCCAGAAAGGTAAACTAATTTCTCCAAGGTTGAGCTAGGATTTGAACCCAGGTCCTCTGACTCTAAATCTTATACTCTTTCCAGTATACCTTGTACTTAACACAATGCTTCAGCTAATAGTAACCAATTAAAATCCATCAATTCTGTCTGAAATCAGGTATATTGTTTAATAGTTAATATAAATGCCTGATTGTTTTCATTTTTGTCTTTGTATTTTTTTCGGTCATTATTTTTTAAATTATTTTTTATTATTTATTTATTTTTTGTGGGGGGGGGGTATGGAGGGGGGATGGCAGGGCAATTGGGGTTAAGTGACTTGCCCAAGGTCACATGGCTAGTTTTGTGTCAAGTGTCTGAGGCCAGATTTGAACTCAGGTCCTCCTGACTCCAGGGCCGGTGCACTATTTATTGCACCACCTAGCCACTCCCATTTTTGTCTTTATATTGCCTGGCCCATAATAAAAACTTAATAAATGTTTGTTGAATTGAATTGAATGAACTGATGAAGAAAATCTCATTTGGCATCTGATGGCAATTCATCAAAAAATAGAAAAACCAAGTTAAAGAAAAATTAAATCACTTATCCCCTAGGTTAGACAAAAATGAAATGGTGAGATAACAGTTAGAATTTATTAATCTTGTGCCAAGTTTCATACTTTATCCTCTAGACCAGTCTTTTGACAAACCAAAAGGTGATATTAAAAAGAACTTCTAAACAACTTTAAATGCTGCTTGCAAAAGAGGTGAGATAATGTTAGATGAGTGCACATGGTCATTAAATAAGATGTAAATGCTGATTTATTCCACTAACAAATTATGGGGAAGCCTTAAAGGAAACATAGGTGGAGACAGTAAACAGAGGGAAGCATGTATATTCCTGACCATATAGACGGCAAATTATATAAAATACACAAGGCACAATTAGCTGAATATAAGTCTGTCATTTAGTGCTAGGGGCTGGTTTATACCCCAGAGGATGAAAACTGTGGTTTCAGTGGTTTTCTGTGATGACTATCTCAGAAGCACAGCTGAAAAGTATAAACAGAGAGATGGTGTTGAACACTGTTTCTGCAAGTGAAATGGAGCAAAATCAGTTCAAGTCTCCCAACAATCACAGCATGGATGCTAACTTTATTTTTTTTTATTTTTACTTTTTTCATCTTTCATTCACACTTGATCCATGTTTCAAATGGTCCATTCCCTCCTTCCCACTTGTTGCTATCACCTGTGAGCCATGCAGATTCCTGAACCCTTTGCCAGGGGCCATTGCACTGATCTGAAGAATACAGGCTAACTCGTTAGGTGCTAACCTTCCAGCTGCCTGCTTGTTGAGGCATGTGATATGGTGCAAAGAGTCCTAGCTTTAGTTCAGGAGGTCCTGGGTTTAAATGTGACCTCTGACACTATCTGTATGATGTTGGATAAGTCATTTAACTAACATCTGCCTCAGTTTCCACAACTATAAATTAAAGGATATTGAAATGTATGCTTTTTAAGGTCCCTTCTTGTTTTAGATCTATGAGTGCTTTTGCCCTTCTCACCTCTGGCTCCTTGAGTCAATATCTTAAAACTGTTAACCACAATATTTTAAAAAGTGAAGCAACACTCCAATTAGAAACTACAATTCTGCCCTGGGTATATAGTAAAAGAGACCAGACTCTCATAAGGAGGAAGAGGCAGCTGAACTTGGAAGAGGGAAAACTTGAATTTATAATCTCACATCAGATACTTACTAGCTGTGTGACCCTGAGCAAGTCACTCTTCTCAGTCTCCTCATCTAAAAAATGGGAATAACAATGGGTCCTATTTCCTGGTGAGGAACAAATGAGATAACATTTGTGAAACATTTTGCAAACTTTAAAGTGCTCTATTATCATTATCTCTTCAAGTGTGGGGGGAAGCTATAATTTTATTAATACCACATGTGCAGGTTGATGGCTGAACCTTGTTAAAAATTATTCAGGACTCTAAAAGGGGTCCAAACTCATGCTAACCCATTCTTCAAGATAAACAATACCTTACTTTGACTGTAGAGATGTGAAAATATGGCAATGCAATTAGCAGCAAACTCATAAAGTATGTAGATGACATTGCAGGAGCTTGGAGAAGGAAAAGTCTGTAAGGGATAGCTTCTATATGGACCTGACTAAAACAGAGTGAGGTAGAAGTTAGAGACTGGGAGAAGGGGGAGTATAAAAGTGGCCTTCCAAGTTCTTTCCCATATGGGATGCCCAAAGGTAATATTTTCCCTTTTGAGACCTCAGGAGAGGCTGTCTTTTTAACACATGCTGCTCTAAAGTGGATGTGTCAAATTCAAGGGCTCCAGGCCTCATATGTATCACAAAACTCTGTGAGGTATCCCCATTTGGCAAATGAGAATACTAAGGCTCAAAAATGTAAAGTGACTTGCTTCTTGCAGCTAATGAGTGACCAAGGCAATATATGAACTTATAGCATCCTGATTCCATGTCCCAGAATCTATAGATCATGTTATATGTTTACTAAAAGAATATCTACAGTCTTTGCAGAAATCCCATCTATTGTTGCATCTAGAAATTTCATCAAGATGTAAATCCATGCCTATGAAGGCAACCAAGGTAACTATATGAATACAACTACAAAACACTCTTTACTGAAATAGAGGGAAACTTAAATGAGTGGAGAGATATTCACTGCTCATGGTTGGGCTGTACCAGTGTAATGAAAGATGTTAATACTACTTACATCATTTTAATTATTCAATGCCATATCAATCAAACTGCCAAAGGATTACTTTTAAAATCTAGAAAAAATTTCCTCTGGAGAAACTAAAGGTCAAGAATCTCAAAGTAAATAAAGAAAACGGGAGTGGGGGGAGGGAGGAAGGAATTTTATTGGTACTTAATTTCAAACTAAACTACAAAGTAGTAATCCTCAAAGCCATTTTGTTCTAGCTTTAAAAAAGGAGAAAAAAATCAGCAGAACAAATTTGATACATACAGAACAAAAGCAAATGAACATAGTAATACAATAACAAGCTCAGATCTCAACTACTTGAATAAGGACTCACTCTTAAAAAAAAAAAACTCCAGAGAAAATTGGAAGAAATTTAGATAATTATCTCACATCATATGTGACAATGAAGTACAAATAGATGTATAACCTAGTATATGGCCTGGATATTACAGGTTACAGGGAAAATATATTACAGAAGCAAGGAAGAAAATGTCATTTATGGATGGAGGAAGAATTCTTGACCAAACAAAAAAACAGAAAGTATCATAGAAGATAACATAGAAAACTCTGATAATATAAAGTTTCTGTAAAAATAAAATCAATGTAGGTAAAATTAGAAGAGAACTATTAACTGAGGGGGAAATCTTATTAACAAGCTTTTCTGATAAAGGTTTACTATCAAAACATATAAAGAACTGATTAAAATATATATAAGAATGGCAGTCATTTTCCCAAGTGTTGTTTTTGGTGGTGGTGGTGGTGGTGGCGGTGAAGGGATATGAACAGGAAGCTATCAGATGTGAAAAAATGCTCTAAATAATTAATAATTAGAGAAATGTAAATTAAAAAAACTCTCAAGTTCTATCACCTCACATCTACTAAATTCACAAAATGCATGGTCTATAGGGTCCCTTCCTGCTTTAGTTCTATTTATGGAACTATATATGACTTGGTCTAACTGTTCTAAAAAGTGATTTAGAAATAAACCCCTAAAGTTACTAAATTGAGCATACTCTTTGACCCAGAGATACTATTACCTAAGGCCATACCCCAAGTAAGAAAAATAAATAAATTTGTAAATGTATGTGTGTATGTATGTATAAATGTATATGTTTCTATATTATCAGCATAGCCTATCTAAATATACGTATTTTACAAACTAATCCTTTCAGTACACATACACACATCATACACATATATAGAAATATGTTTATATGTCTCTATATATTTACTTTTTTATATAAAATGTTTAATATACAACCAGCATCACAGACAATAACAGGTCATTATATATACATATATATATATATATATACATATACACATATTGTGGGTGTGTGTGTGTGTGTGTGTGTGTGTGTACACATGTACTCCTGTCATAGCAAAGAACTAGAAATAATGGGAGTTGCCATCAACAAGAATATGGCTAAGCAAAGTATGGCATGTCCATATAATCAAATGGAAATGGTGAAAAAATACAATTTCACAGAAATCTGGGAAGACTTGTATGAACTGAGACAAAGCGAAGTGAGCATAATCTGGAGAACAATTAAGACAGTAACAACACTGAAAAGACACATTTTGAAACACTTAAGAACTCTTAATGCAATGATCAATCATAATTCTAACTTACGGTGACATAATGCTACTCACCTCCTGACAAAGGTATAATGACCTAAATGTAAAGATGCAAATAATAGGACAAAACATATATTTTTTTATCATGGACTATATGTGATTTTATTTTTCTTGACAATGCTTGTGTCTTAAAATGAATGTGTTTTTCTATTACTCTGGGGAGAGTTGCGGGAAGAAAGAATGGGAAAGGCAAGGCAAAGGCAAAGGCAAAGGAAAGGAAATTGAAGTATTTCTTTAAATGAATAAAAGAGAATGTAAGACTAGACAAAAAAGAAGAAAAAATAATAGCATGTAATAATCTAGTGTTTGATAAATCTCTAAACATGAATTATTGAGGAAACCTCTCATTTGATAAGAACTACCAGGGAAACTGGAAAAATGGCCTGGCCAACTTAGGCTTAGAACAACATATTACATCATATTCCATAAAAATTCAAAATGGATATGCTACCTAAAAATATTTGTATCACATATGTCATAAGGGTTTGATATTAAAGGTCCATAAATAATAAATATATAAGCTCAAAAGTCATTCCTCAATAGAAAAGTGGTTCTCAAAAGAAGAATTGCAAAGTACTCACAATCACAAAAAGAATGTTCCACAACTCAAATACTAAAAGAAATGAACATCAAAACAACCCTTAAGTTTCACCTCACACATAGTATATTAGCCAAGATGGTAAAAGATGAGAATAGTCAATACTGAATGACTTTAGAAAAGAAAGGCATAGAACTACAATTTAGTACAACCATCTTGGAAAGCAATTTGAAATTCCACAAGCAAAGTGGGCAAAATATTCATACCCTTTGACTGTAGAGATTTCATTGTTAAACTCCAAGGAGAGAAATGATTTTAAGAAAGGACTCTATGTACACCAAAATACTTATAGCAGCACTTTTTGTGATATCAAAGTATTCGTGCAGGGGAGAACAGATGCCCATGAATTAGGGAATGACTATGTAAATTGTGGTATATAAATGTAATGGAATATTACTGTGCTATAAAATGTGATGAATATGAAGAATACAGAGAAGCATGGAAAGATGTGAATTGATCAAAACTGACATAAGTAGAGTCAAGAAAGCAATATATGCAATAACTAAAACAATGAAGTTGGAAAGAATAGTCACTACAAAATAACTGAAAATAAATATTTCAAAATTACTAAGAGCAAGTTTGTACCTATGATTTCATTGGTATAAAGAACTCCCAGGTGAGAAAACTCCCTTCTATTAATGCAGGCTAGCACCTTCTCTGTAATTTACAGTCTTGGAGAGTTTTAGCTTTCCCATGGTCACAAAGTCCAAATGCATGAAAAGTGAAGTTTAAATCCAAGTCTTCCTGACAAGCACTGGGCTATAAGGAGATACTTGAAAAGGTTTCTATTTGAATTCCAAACTCAGGCAAGAAAAGGAATCCATGAAGTTCACACCACACCCTAAACCAGGAAATAAAATGGAGTTTAATTTTGCAGGAGAAAATATAAATTCTTTATCAGCTCCAAAACTCACTATGATAGAAGTCACAAGGTTTCTACAATTGCTAATAGTGTAATTTTGGTCTGAAACATCACCAAGAACAACTGGCATCAGCTTGTTAGTTTTCATGAAAATCAAAGTAAACTATGGGAAGGAAGAATTTTTCAAGATACTGATTAAATTTGCACATTCCTTTTTTTCCCTTTTGCATTAGGGCATATATGTAAACTAATAAAACAAATATTTTTAAATGTCTTGGAAGAATTTGTAGTAAAAACATATGGAAGGCATCAAATCAATACATTTTGTTTTTCTAAACTACTAATAAGGAGGAGAGAAGCAGTTTCTTGTAGTGGACAGAGAGCCAGCCTTGAGGTTGGGAAGACCTAGGTTCAAATCTCTGACACATGTTGACTGTGCCACCCTGACCAAATCATTTAATCACCCAGAATCCCAGAAAACTTATAAAAACTGGAGGATAAACATCAATTGTTGATGTACTCTGGCAAAGGGGGTTTCCCCACTGAGACTCCCTACTCTAATAAAATTACAGTTCCCAATTAAAAATAATAGTAAGATACAACTATTAGGGGAAGGGGGTGGCGATGCTGCAAGAGAAATGAATCTTACTCACTGGAGACACCCATTCAGAATCATTTGTCTCAGAGAGCACTTCTGATTAGGCAAGTCAGAAGAAAAACTGGAAATGACAAAAACATCACTGAGTATGTAGGAAAAGAAAGGTAGTAAAGTTGGTCCCAAAAAATCATAAGGAGATCACTATGACAGTATAAATGATTTTCACCAATAAAAATGGACTGCTTTCACCTCAAAGCTTGAAATCTTCCTCAGAATTTTATTCTACACATTTGGCTTCAAAGCCATATAGTCCACAGCCAGGAGAGAAATTAAGGTTATGTTTTCTCTACCATGGACCTCCATCTAGTCATTATATTTAATAAACTAGTGGGATTTTAATTAAAAATTTGAAAGAAATCAGATGGTTTTAATAAAGGCTTTTCAACATTTCTAAGGAAAGCAAATACATTGGCATATTCCCTTAAAATGATAAATCCCTTTCTATAAGTATTTTTAAGTAGAAATTGCCACATTTTAAAAATGTTTCTGTATGGAACAGCATATTTTTAAAGTTATATAAACATTATTGCTAATAAATTATGCTAAAAATTAAAATAATTCCAATAATGTACTTTTAAAACATTTTCTTCTAAAGAACAGGACTGCTTAATTCTCCAATGAATTTAACCATGAGGAAGCCCTCATCTAAGGCAGTAGCCCACAGATGCTTTAAGGGTGTTTCAATAGGGAGGAAGCCAGCCACAAGAGTATCATTAGGAAAACAAATTAATTAAGCTATGATTTAAAGTGAAAAACATTTTCTCCCCTAGATAGGTTTTTGCCACATCTAATGTCCAAGATGCCTTTGTTTCCAGTTCAACCAGACATAGACCTATTGCCTGCAGCTATGTGTATGCTTCTAGGTGGAATAATAAAGTCTTAGCAGTTTGACGCCTCTAAGTACCCTACATAGGTCTAATTCCCCAATTTTCTTTCCATGCTGCTTTGGGGTGTCTCAGATCCTGTCTTTCAAGGAAATTCCTGGAGAAGTCTAATTTCTTCTCCAACTTCTTTCTAGGCTTTTAAAATAAAATCAACTGTTTAATGCTTTCACTGTTGGTCACTGCAAATTTTCCAGACCGAGTCAAATACAAGAGATCAAAGAGTATTTTAAAACACAAAACAAAACAAGGTTATTCCAAGAATAATCCTGCTTGGAATTTCCAAGAATCTAAAAAAAAAACCCACATACCAATATTCTGAAATTGATTTCATATCACCAGAGCAGAGTGTCCCTGTAATACTTCACTGCTATAACTGAATGAATTTCCACATAATTTATCAAAACATCCAGGGCCAAAAGATAAATTCTGTGAGTCACAAACATGTTTGTATGGGGGGTAACATAGCAAATCTTCGTTAAAATTAGTAGGGAATACATGCAAGTTAGATTAATTTCCCTTTCATCCCATCTAGAACATTCTGATATTCATGGAAAAACATGCAATAAAGCAAAAGATGATGGAGAAGATTCTTTAGTTTGAGGGCTCCACGAAAACACATTAGCTGAACCAAAGGAGCCCTGTGGCATCTTCTGTCAATCATGGCAATGGACTTAGTGTGGAAATGAAGAACTGTATCAACTTGGGAAAGATAAAATTAACCAAGGAATTTAACTGGAATAATCTGCTCTTTAATTAGTCTATACTGCTTGAAGAAATTTACACTTGATATGGAGCAGCCTTGAATCCAAGTCTTTCTGCCTTCCAAGCATAATCTCTAGCCACTGGACTATAGTGCACTCTAAGTAAATCTCTACAATTATAAATTGTGGGAGAGATTTCAACTTTAATTGGTAATAAAGGGTCCCTATGCCATTAAAATCACAGACCTAGTCTTTATCCCCAGCCTAAAGTCATACTATCGGGGAGTAGAGAGAGAAAGAGAGAGAGAGAGAATCTACCAGCAAATAAAAGAATCATAGAATGTTATAGTCATTAGGGAAATTAGCATAGTCTTCTCTCAATTAATCAATCAACTATGATAGAGGATAATATTAAGTACTGTGGATCAAAATGCAAAAATGTGAAACCTCCTACTCACAACAAGTTTATATTCTATTAGGGGGATACAACATGTTATGAACACAGGGCATATACACAATAAACCATAAAAATGGTGCCTGGAGAAAAACTGGAGAAAACAGGAAAAGCTTCTGGAAAGAGGTAGACCTTAGTTTCTTGTAGGGCTAAAGAAGGAAAATAACTAGGTTAAGTCATATAAGGTATACTTCTAAGCTAGTGGCTGACTTTGTCATGCCCTGTACTCAGTTTCCCAAGAGTATAATCAGAGAAGGGAGTACAGCTAGCATATCACCTTAGCTCTAAGCTTTTCCATTACTATCTGTCCTCCCCAACCCAGTGATCTCAAGTGTAGAAGAAATGAAAAAGCAGCTTTTCCTTACTGGACTCCTATTTGTACGTTTAGTGTTAGAATCCAGTGCCTTTACTTTGAGTCATTCCAGAAGAGAGAGAGTATAGCTAAATTATTAACATATCCTATTGACTCCAAAGATAAGGCCAATATCCCTAACTGACTAGTGAGATCACAGAAGAGAGAATGTCTAGGAAGGCAAAATTCCTTCAAGGAGAACTAGGTTGGGTCTAAGTAAGTATCCAGGTAAGTGTAAAACAAAAGGCTAGGCCAGGACAGTATCAATATTTCCTCAGAATTCAAAAATCCAAGGCCTGAAAGCCAGAAATAAGTTGCAAGAGTAGAGATTCAGACTAGAAGATCAATACCAGAATTAGAGGTTAGATAGAGCATCTCAGAGACCTGGCTGTATATTTCAATCCATCTTCCCAATGCCTTAGTCCTTTTATGGATTCTGTATGAATTCCCTGCACTAGGGTGTTATTGTGGTTAGGGACCAGATTCACCATGCCTCCTCCTGACTCACCCATGCCAGTAAGCCTATGGGGTCAGACAATTATAGCATTCTAAAAACAATGTGCATGTTTAATTCAGTAAGTATTTATTGAGCACCAATTATGTGCCTAGCATTGTGTTACTGCTCTGGGGAATTGGAAAGAGGTATATCTAACTGATGTTCCCCACATTCAAGTCGTTTACAATTTAGCTGGGAAGACAAAATTTAGGAGACATATATGTAACAATCCAAAAATAATTGAAGGCATAATTTAATCAACATATAAGGGCAGATCTGGACAGAATGCAGGGGGCAGGGGTGATGGTGAAGGGAACAGAATATCAACATCATGAAAATAACAACTAAAATCATTTGGCTGATTATGGAAAAATTGTTTAATAAAAGAAATCACTAAGCCTTTTAGGACTACAGAGAGAATAGTGTCCTTAAGATAGATAATCCAGCTTTCTGTCATAGCTCTACCTATGACTCATAGAAAATATGCATATACTCCTCCAAGACCAAAGTTTGCAAGTCACAATGAAAGATCAATTCTGTCATTACCAATGCTGGAAAAAACTTCTCCCTGTGGTTCTTATTAACCCAAAGAAAAGAAAAATGTGGGTGCAATATGAGGATTTAGTCATCAGAAAAATCTATGCTAAATGCTAAAATGTTTTCTGGGAATTAAAAAAAAAATAGCCCACTAAAAATAAATACCACTATCCAACTTCACTATCTCGATGTACTATACAGATGAAGTTGTGGATCATATTGATTGGATTGGTTCACTGAACTTAGGAATAGAGGTGGCATTTGCGCAAAGACAGCTAAGGTCCTTCTCAAGTCAAGGAACCTCTCATTATTATACAATATTTCAGGAGTCCTTGAAAGAGCCTTAATCTGGACTGGATACTGTGCTGTTTACAGTTTATGATAGATGCAGCTCATGCTTTCCTGAATGCTAGTATTTAGTTATATTTCTCTCTCTTGATCCCTCTACTACAACCCTGCATGTAAGCAATATAGCTGGAAGTCAACATCTTAGACACAGAATATAAAGCGTTATGAGGAGTCATACTTGCTGCTTGTGTGAACTGAGACAAGTCACCCATAGACCTCATTTTCCTCATCTGTAAAACAGAGAAGAGAGGAAAATCAGATGACCTCCAAGTTTCCTTTAGTTCTAAATCTGTGATCCCATTTTATTTTTAATTAAATCTTATCTTTTCCCAATTACACATAAAAACTATTTTTAACATTCAATTTTTAAAAAATATTGTATTCCAAATTTTTTTCCCTCTCTACCTCATCCTTTCCTCCCTAAAACAATAAGCAATTTGACATGGGTTATGTGCAATCACATAAAACATATTTCCATATTAGTCATATTGTGAAAGAAGAAACAGACTAAAAGAAAAAAGGACACACAAAATAGAGAAAGTGAAAAATGGTATGCTTCTATCTGCATTCAGATACCACCATTTCTTTCTCTGCCTATGGAAAACACTTTCTATCATGAGTCTTTTGGAATTGTCGTAGATCATCGTATTGCTGAGAAGACCTAAGTCATTTGTAGTTGATCACCACACAACATTGCTGTTACTCTGCACAATGTTCTCCTTCTTCTTCTATGATCTCATGCTAGAAACTTATGACAATATATATGTTGAGTTCTTCAGTCAGTGTGGGTATAATCAGAACAAGATTTGTCTCTCTATAGACCTCTAATATCTTCCCTCTCTAAGGGTATCACTGAATCATGGATTCAGAGATGGAAGAGACATCTAGTCAATATCCTTTCACTTAGAGATGAAGAAACTGATTCCCAAAGAAGCAAAATGATTCACCCAAGCCCACACAACACAGATAATACATGCTTCCTTATTCACTCCATGTTACAGACAAACTGGTCCATTTGCAGATCCCCAAAATGACACTGCATCCTTCATCTTCATGCATTTGTATAGGCTGTATGTACCCTTTGTCTAAAATGCTTTCTTTTCTTACTTCCACTCAATGGAACCTCCAGCTTCCTTCCTGGCTCAGCTCAAGTGTTATCTCCTAGGACAAGCCTTTTGTAATTCACCCTGGCCCAATCACCAACAAATTAACTTATTTATATTTTATGTGGACTTATTTATATCTATATATACATATATATAGATATATATTTGTGTGTATGTATATGTGTGTGTGAATTTCTTTTCATGTTATCCCCTATCTGCCCAATCCCCATTAGAATACACCTTCCTTGAGTGTAGAAACTTTATTATTATTATTATTATTATTATTATTCCTAGCATAATACCTGGTTCATAGCAAGCACTTAATGAAGACTTATTGAATTGAAAATGACAAAACCAAAATTTGAATCCAGTTCTCCTGATGCCAGCTACTTCTGTCTTTCTACTGTACCACACTTTCTTACCAAGTGAGTCTTTTAAATCATTTGGATGGATACAAGTTTTTTGTGAACATTAGTATTTTTCCAGTCTTTTTTATTTTGCTTTTTTGGAGAGGAAAAGGCAGGGCAATTCGGGTTAAGTGACTTGTCCAAGGTCACACAGCCAGTAAGTTTTAAGTGTCTGAGGATGGATTTGAATTCAAGTCCTCCTGACTCCAGGGCTAGTACTCTATTCATTACACCACCTAGCCATCCTTAGTATTTTCCCAGTCTTGGCTCTTCTTGATTTGATCTAAGAAATGTTCTATTTGTTACAGATGGAGGAATTCAGAAATTATAGCACCTTGGTCAAAATAACTCAGTTTAACTTGAGGTACCACGATGGTGAAGTGAGGAAGAAACCCTCTGAGAACTCCCAAGTTTCCCTGAAAACAACTAGAAAACTATCTGAGATTGATCTAAGATTGGGGGAGCAGTTTAGTAGTGTAGCTGGAAAGGTCTGTCTCACTAGGGAGGGGAGTGAGGTCCTACAGCAGCAGCAACAGCAGCCAATCTCATAGCAGGGGGCCTGCAGCAAGGCTCCAAACCTGGGACAATTGACCAGTAAGGCGCCCCCCTCCTGGAAATCATCGGCCCCCTAGGCAAGTGAACAGTCTATGCAGCCAGCAAGACCCCACCCCAGAGACCCCAGCCTCAGCACCACGCATGTCTTGACCTCATTGATGACCAGTAATGAAATTCTGCCCTGGTGGCTGGCCAACAGCTACAGACCATGCCTCTGGAGCCTACCAGCAGAGAGACCCTGTTTCTATAATAACCCACCATCAGGGCCCCACTCCTCAGGCAGATCAGCAACAAGATCTCTCCTCCATGACCAGCTAACAGAAAGACTCTATTACCATAGCAACCCAGCAGCAAGGCCCCTACCCCTGGTGCAGGTTAGCTGCTAAACTACACACACAGGGGAGGCCAATAGGAACTCCTCCGCCCCACCCCCAGTACAATTGACCTACCCTCCAGAGAAAGCTAGCAGCTAAGCCCTGAAAACCAGTGAAAGGCAGCAGTAAGACCCAGAACCCCAGCACAAAAAGCTTGAGAGAGTGTAGGGTCAGAGCCCAACTCTCACATAAAAACACCAAGTCATGAAAAAGTGTAACAATAATGCAATATTCACAACACCCTCAGTGGTTGTGCATATGTTGGTATAGTTGTGAATCACAAAATGTAGTAGACTCTCCACATGAAGGGCAGAACCAAAGCCTTTATTCAAATACCAGAAAACCAAGTCCCAGAACCAGAAAGCCAAAGTCATTACAGTAGCCATGAAATTGATATACATGGTTAATACAGTAAACACCTATATTCCCAAGCCTTCACAACAGAACAGGCTCCTTCAAGCAGGAATCCTCCTGTCTCACTCAAGGTAGCTCTTCAGCCTGGTTCTTGGAAGTTCTTAGTATAAATTCCCAAAGGAAAGGTCTCAGCAGAAGTTCCCAGAAGGAAGGTCTCAGCAGAAGTTGCAGCCTCCAGATGCTCACTGAGAGAAATTCTGACTGTCCTGCTGGTGCTCTTCTTTTATACAGCATAGCTCCTCCCTGTTCTGCCCCTTTCTGTTATATCAGCAACTTCCTCCCAAGGTGTTAACTAAATCTATGTTAATTAAATAGCTTAAACAAGGTGTTAACTTGAAACAAGGTGCTAAGTACCTGCTTACTTGCCAATACAAAGGGGCATAGAAGATCTTCAGATTCCATTAACTTTATAAAAAGGAAGGAAAAAACTCACCAAAAAGAAACAAAAAAAAAAAGCATAACTATGGAAAGATTTTATGATGACAGAAAGGATCAAAGCATAAGCTTAGAAGAGAACAATAGTACTAAAAATGGCTACATGTAAAGCCTCAAAGAAAAATATAATTTGGTCTCTGGCCCAAAAAGAATACCTGGAAGAGCTTTAAAAGGATTTCAAAAAGCAAGTTAGAGAAGCGGAAGAAAAAAATGGCAAAAGAAATGAGAGTAATGCAAGAGAATCATAAAAAGAGTCAAGAGCATGAGAAAAGATATACAAAAACTTACTGAGGAAAATAACTCCCTAAAAAAAATAGAATTGGCTAAATGGAAAAGAAAGTGCAAAAGCTCACTGAAGAAAATAATAATGTAAAAGTTAGTATTGAACAAGTGGAAAGTAATGACTCTATGAAAAAATAAAACAAATTAAAAATTAAAAAAAATAGAAGAAAATGTGAAATTTTTTATTGGAAAAACAACCGACCTCAAAAATAGATACAAGAAAGATAAGATAAGAATTATTGGACTACTTGAAAGGCACAATTTTTTTTAAAGGCCTTGGGGGGGCTAAGTGGCACAGTGAGGAGAGCCCTGGCCCTGGAGTCAGGAGGACCTGAGTTCAAATCTAGCCTCAGACACTTAATACAAAAACTAGCTATGTGACCTTTGGCAAGTCACTTAACCCCAATTGCCCTACCTTCCCCCCTCCAAAAAGAAAAAAAAAAAAGGCCTGAACAACACCTTTCAAAAAAATGACCAAAGAAAACTCCCTTGATATATTAGAACCAGAGGGAAAAATAAAAATTAAAAGAATCCATTAATTAACCCCTGAAATGAAAACTTCCAGGAATTCTAAAGTTCACAGATAAAGAAAAAATTATTGCAAGCTGCCAAAAATAAACAATTCAAATACTATGGAGCTATAGTCAGGATTACAAAGGATTTGCAACTTCCACATTAAAAAAAAAAATAGAGGCCTTGGAATATGATATACCAGAAGGCAAAGGAGTTAGGTTTATAATCAAAAATCATCTACCCAGCAAAATGGAATATAATTTTTCAGGAAAAAATAAACTTTTAATGAAATAGAAGATTTTTAAGCATTTCTAATTAAAGACCAGAACTGGATTAAAAATTTGACCTACATACAAGGCACAAGAGAAACGTAAAAATTAAAAACAAACAAGAAAGGTTAAACTGGTTATATTTCTATATGGTAAGATAATATTTGTTACACTTCACAACTGTATTACTGTAAGAGAAATCAGAAGGAGCATATGTAGAAAAGGACTATGGATATAAGGTGATTTGATAGGATGATAAGCCCCTCCCAAAAAAAAATAAAGGGTTAAGAAAGAAAATTATCCTGGAAGAAGAAGGAGGAAGGGAAAGATTGAATGGGGTAAATTATCACACATAAAAGAGGCATGAAAGCTCTATTATAATGGAGGGGAAGATGGAAGAGGCGGGGAGGCAAAACTTAAACCTTACTCCCACCAAAATTGGTTCAAGGAGGCAATAACATACACAGTTGGACATAGAAATCTATCTTACCCTGTAAGGAAATAAAAAGGGACAGGGATAATAGAATGAGAGGGAAGACTGATCAAAGGAAAGATAGATTGGGGAAGGTGGTGATCAGAAGGAAAACATTTGTGAGGAGGGAAAGGTTGGGGAATAAGAGCAGGAGGGGATAAACAAGCTAAAAATAGCATGATGGGAAATACACAGTTAGTTATTATAACTATAAATGTGAATGGTATGAACTTACCCATAAAATGGAAGTGGAAAGCAGAATGGATTACAAACAAGAATCCTATAATATCTTGCTTACAAGAAACATATTTGAAGCAAAGAGAAGAACACAGGGTAAAAGAGGGGATTGGAGCAGAATCTATTACTCTTTGGCTAAAGAAAAGAAAGCAATGGTAGCAATCATGATCTCAGAAAAAAAACAAAAGCAAAAATAGATCTAATTAAAAGAGGTAAAGAAGGAAACTATCTTGCTGAAAGGTACCATAAACAATGAATTTATATCAGTACTAAACATATATGCACCAAATGGTATAGCATCTAAATTTTTTAAGAAATCGAATGAGCTGTAGGAGGAAATAGATAATAAAACTATTCTAGTGGGGCACCCCAACTTCCCCCCCCCCAGAACAAGATAAATCTAGCCAAAAATAAACAAGAAAGAAGTTAGGAGGTGAATCAAATTCTGGAAAAGTTAGGTATGATAGATCACTGGAGAAAAGTGAATGGGAATAGAAAGGAATATACCTTTTTCTCAGTAGTACATGGCACCTACACAAAAACTGACCAAGTATTAGAATATAAAAAGCTCACAGGCAAATGCAGAAAAATAGAAATGCTAAACACATTCTTTCCAGATCATTATACAATAAAAATTAAATTCAATAACAGACAACAGAAAGAGGTTAAAAATTAATTGGAAATTAAATAATCTGTTCCAAAAAAATTGGTCAAAGAACAAATATTAAAGAAAATTACAATGAGACAACATACCAAAATTCATGGGATGCAGCTAAAGCAGTACTTAAGGGAAAAATCTATGTCTCCAATTGCTCACATCAATAAAATAGAGGAAAAGCAGATAAATGAATTAGGTATGCAATTAAAGAAACTAGAAAAAGAACAAATTAAAAATCCCCAATCAAACATCAAATTGGAAATCCTGAAAATCAAAGGAGAGATTAGTAAAATTGAAAGACTTTTGGATAAGGGAATAATTTAGAACAAAAGAAGATATAGAGAGCATTAAAATATGCAAAACAGAACATTTTGATTACATAAAATTTAAAAAGTTTTGCACAAGCAAAACCAATGCAACTAAAATTATAAGGAAAGCAGAAAACTGAGGTGGGAGGGGGGATTTGCAACAAATATCTCTGATAAAGGCCTCATTTCTCAAATATGTAGAGAACTGAGTCAGAATTATAAAAAAAAATACAACTGATAAAGGGTCAAAGAATATGAACAGGCAGCTTTCAGATAAAGAAATCAAAGCTATTTATGGGCATATATATAAATGCTCTAAATCTCTACTGACAAGAGAAGTTCAAAAACAACTCTGAGGTATCAACTCACACCTATCAGAATGGCTAATATAACAAAAAAGGAGTGTTAGGTCTTGGAGGCAATGTGGGAAAATTGGGATACTAATGCACAATTGGTGGTACTGTGAACTGATCCAACCATTCTGGAGAGCAATTTGAAACTATGACCAAGGTCATAAAAACCAGCAAAACCACTGCTAGGTCTCTATCTCAAAGCCATCCAAAAAAAAGGGAGAAGGACCTATTTGCACAAAAAAAATCTATAGATATTTTCATAGTGGCTAAGAATTAGAAATTGAAGGTATTTCTATCAATTGGGGAATGGCTAAACAAGCTGTGATATATGATTGTGATGGAATATTATTGTACTATAAGAAATGACAAGCAAGATGATTTCAGAAAAACTTGAAAAGACTTACATGAATTCATGCATAGTGAAATGAACAGAACCAAGAGAATGTTGTATTCAGTAACAGCAATATTATAAAACAAAGAATTATTAATAACTTAGTTATCATATTTCACTGCATAATCATCACACCACATAATCGTTGCACCCTGTTTTTTCAGTCCAAAAATTGGTTTATAATCTTTCTGTTCATCACATCACTTAAAAGGCAAACAAAACAACAATGTATTCACCAATGGCATATAGATACATATTTATGTCTTGTGCATTGCAAGTTGGGAGCCTAGAATTCTTGAATTCTTAGCTCACACCCACTGTAAATATTCAATTTATATACATATATACATATATACACAATATATGTACATATATACATATATATACACAAGTATTCTGTGCATCTTAATCTTGCACCAAAAAGTTTAGTAATAAATAATTTTTAAGTAATACCAGCACAATTTATAAAAGCTTCACAGAACAGTCACACCCCACTTTTTGCAAAAAATGTAGTAATTATGCAGTGAAATACATTATTCTCAGTTATACAATGATCGAAAACAACTAATCCCAAAGAACTAATGATGAAGCATACAATCCATCTCCAGAGAAAGAATTGATATTGACTGAATGCAAACCAAAGCATGCTATTTTTCACTTTCTTTCTCTCGATTTTTTTTCTTTTAAGTTTTCTTGTACAAAATGATTAAAATGGAAGTGTTTTACATAATTGCATGTGCATAAACTATATCTGATTGCTTACCATCTAAGGGGGGGAGAGGGAAGGGAGGGATAGAATTTGGAACTCAAAACTTTAAATAAAAACGTTGAAAAAAATTTTTAAATCCCCTAGCTTAGCTGGAACTGTACTGTTGAGCACTTTGAAAGGATGTAAAAACTAAGACAGGCTAAAATTCCAAAATTAAGTATAGGAATCATATTTTCTTATGTCCCTAAAGGTTTCTTTCAATAGGTCAAAAACAGATTCAAATCAGACAAAGAAAAGAACTCTAGGAAGGATTGAGGGAGAGGGGAGAGAGTGTTAATGTCTAATAAAAATCCAGGAATGAATTGATAATCATGTTTAGCTTCAAGTCTAAGAAGACTGATAGTCCCATCTCCTCCAGTAAATAAGATATGGTCCCTGTACCAAGAAGCACTCAATCTGGTCAAGATGCTAAGTCATAGATAGGATCATGGTATTTAGACTTGAAAGATACTTTAGAGGTAATCTTGTCCAACACCCAGACCAAGAAATTAAGACTTAGGGAAAAAATGATCCAAGAAACTTTTTCTAATTCAAAAACAAAGTGAATAGCAGAAGGTCTTAGTCTTCAAGTCTAAAATCCAGCATTCTATCTGTACTAATATGTACACTGGATTCACACAATTTGTTCTCATGGGTCTGACCTTGAAATATCAGTTTCTCTCTTTGACTTGTTGCCCTAACCTGGAGTACTGCAGAAAAATCTCTAAATATATTCATAGTATAGTTAGTGTCTAGGTTTTCCCAGATAATATTTGTAAAGCACTTAGCACAGAGCCTAGTACATAGTAGGTGCTTATAAAAGCTTGCTCCTTCTGTCTACCTTTTCCAAAAGTGTGTAATGAGGTCTCTAACTTCTATGCAGGTATTCAAGGTAATCAAAGCATATTGAATATTGGACAGTTTTTATTTTATCCTCTCAATAAATGAATAACATTCAAAGTTCTCATGAGCTCATGATCAGATACAAAAATACAGGAAACACTCAAATACACTCTTCCTAGAAGATAACCATGCTTTGGCAAGTTGCTAAGCAATCAAACCAGCCCAGCCTAAATGACTCACAGAAATAGCAGGGAATGGTTTTTCTTCTTGTGCAGTCATTTCAATCATGTCTGACTCTTCACAACCCCATTTGGAGTTTTCTTAGTAAAGATACTGGAGTGTTTACCATTTCCTTCTCCAATTCATTTTACAGATGAGGAAACTGAGATAGAGTTAAGTTAAACTTGCCCAAGGTCACACAGCCAACCTGAAGCTGGATTTGAACTCAGGAAGATAAGTCTTCCTTCCTGACTTCGTGCTTGATAGTCTTTATCCACTGTACCACCTACTTGCCTTAGAACACATATATCACAAATACAGGGCAATTCCACCATCCATCTCTTTATGAAAAATAGGTATTTAAAAATATTTGTTTTAATTTGTTGGTGAAAGACAAAACCAACATCTACCACATAGGCTGACTGTATCATCTCAGATTTTTTTTAAATGTCCAAATCTATGATTTGATCAGTATGAGAAACTTCCAGTCCACTCACAACTCCTCTGTAACTCAAAACCTAGAGTCTTAGAGAGTGCTCTGGGAAGAGGTTAGGTGACTAGCCCACAATCATAGAGCCACTATGCATCAGTGACAAGATTAGAATCATGATCTCCCAGTCTTCAAGTTCAGTCAGCCTTCCTATCTACTATGCAACATTGCCTTTTAATTTTATCATGCTTTTACCTTATGCAATATTAGCCAGCAATATTTCCAAATCCATGTGCTAACTAAAGATATTAATATCACAGATTTATAATGGGGAGAGACTTTAAAAGAAAGCCACATGGTCCATTTTATAGATGAGAAAAATAAAGGTCAGATTGTGACCAGCCCAGTAAATGAATAAGGGAGTAAATGGAAGAGATAGAATTTGAATTCAAATATTTTGACTCCAAAGCCAATGTTCTTTGTACCGTGCCCCATTGCTTCCTGGAATAAGTTCTATTATATAAGAGCTCTACTGCCTATTAGAAATTTTTCCTCATACCATTTCTTTATTATATTGAGCAAAAGAACTCCCCCAAAAGTAGGGTTTATAACACCAAAGTTTGCTCATCTTTTTTCATTCTTTATTCTATTGCCAAACCATGCCTCTTTGGCTTAAAGTCATATTGTACAACTTATTTACTGGTTTAATTTCTTCATACCCTGAACCTGGAATTATATTCAAAGTTTCAGAAACTCCCATTCAAAAAGGTAGAAATATATGAAAATATTCAAGTCCCACAGAAGCATGCAGGATTTTTTTTTCCTTTCTTTACTTGCTAAGATCCATAATGAGATGAAAGGAAGGAAAAACCATATACTAAAAATAACACTATCCAGTCAAACAGTTCATTCATTCTCTTTATTCATGGGAGTCTCCATTTCAAGAGACACTTTAATTACTAATTCACAAGAATCTTAGCATGTTTTAACCCGAGGCTAAATATATCTTTTCCCATAGTGCTCCACCCTTCATTTGAATGTTTTAGCTGGCATGGCCCAACTCAACTACTGGGTTACACCAAGACAGAAAGTGAGATTGCTGCCTTCAGGCTGGCTCTAAGTGGACAGCAACCACAATGCTAACCACAGTATCATTCATTAAAAGGGTCCACTTTCTGGAAAAGAGATTCAGAGCTGGATAAGACAATCAAGATACCAGACAGGGATCAGAATTTTCTTCTAATGCAACTTAATATTTCTGAACCTGTCTAATGATAGCAGAATTATTTCCCATGTCCCAGCCTCCTCCCCTCCCCTCACTGGGAGAAAGTAAATTAATGTTGAATTTCTTTCAAAGTGCTTTAAAAAGTGAGCCTTTCAGATCAACATATAAAAAGTGAATAGGCAGATGGACTTTTAAGGAAGGTTGTCACAGGGTTTTGAAGTGAGGTTTATGTAAGACTTGAGGGAAGTATAACTAGGGAGGATCTGAACAAGAAGAGCTTGTTAAAAAAAAAAAAAGAGTACAAACTCATATGTGCATGAGTTTAAACAGTCCTTAGTGTGAGTATGTAAAGGTATATGCATGCTTTTGTCTATGAGGACAAGCAAATGCATAGGATCATAGGATAATAGAACTGGAAGGGGCTTTAGAGGTTACATCATCCACCTCATTCTCATTTTACAGATGAAGAAACTGAGGCACAGAGAGGTTAAGTGAATTGCCCAGGGATATTCAACTTGTAAGTGTCTGAGATGAGATTTGGACTCAATTTTTCCTGTCTCCAAAGCAACAGAGAGAATGTGCAAGTCAAGATAGTGCTAGGAGTGCCAAAGAGCTGAGTTGGGATTATAATATTAAAAATGACCCATGCAAAAGATGTGCAAATCTTTTCCTATGCATGAAAAGTTGTATCTAGCCCTTTTAAATAAGCCAAATTCTTGACAATGTCTTGAACAGGAAAATATATTACATGATCCTACTTGATTACTCCCAAGTGATATAATATAGAGGAAATATTGCTAGATTTGTTGGTCCAAAAACCTCATTTATAAACACTCACTTGGCTCTTGGTACTCTTTAGTTGAGATATTTGTCCAATGGCCTATGAGTGGATATACCACAGGAGGAACTAAATTATATCAATTTTGACATTCTCACTTCAAGTAAAAGCAGAAACAAATGGCAAAAAGGAAAACAAGAGAGAAAAAACAGTTAGATTATACCAAATAAATACAGAATAGATCCATGATAGAAGCAATACAATTTTGAGATTGTTGATTCTTCAAACATCTGAAAGAAGGGAAGCTACTTAAGGCATGATGGTGGAGATGGGGATAGGGGGGAATTACCTAATTATTACAAAGAACAGACATCACAGAAAGCACATCAACCACTTTTAACCTATGGAAAAGAGGTAGGAAAATTGGGCCACTAATGAATTGTTGACGTAGTTGTGAACTGATCCAACCATTCTGGAGAACAATTTGGAACTATGCCCAAAGGGTTATACAACTGTGCGTGCCCTTTGACCCAGCAATGCCACTTATAGATCTGTATCCCAAAGAGATCACAAAAATGGGAAAAGACCCACATGTACAAAAAATATTTATATCACCTCTTTCGGTGGTGGTCAAGAATTGGAAATTGAAGGGATGCCCATCAATTGAGGAACAGCTTAACAGTATATAAATGTGATGGGATATTATTGTACTATAAGAAAAGATGAGCAGGCAGACTTCAGAAAAACCTGGAAAGAATTACATGAACTGCTGCTGAGTGAAGCAAGCAGAACCAGGAGAACATTGTACATAGTAACAGCAACATTGTGTGATGACCAACTTTGATAGACTTAACTCTTCTTAGAAATACAAGCAAACGAGAAAATTCCAAAAGATTCGTAATGGAAAATGCTATTCACATCCAGAGAAAGAACTATAGAATCAGAATGCAGCTCAAAGAGTACTATTTTCTCTCTCCTTTTTATTTTTTTTGTTTGTTTCTTCTTCCTCATGGTTTTTTTTTTCTTTGATTCTAATTCTTTACAACGTGACTAATGTAGAAGTATGTTTAATATGATTGTACATGTATAGCCCATAACAGATTGTACACCACCTAGGGGATGGGAGTGAAGGAAGGGAAGAAAATTTAAAACTCAAAATCTCATAGCAGTGAATGTCGAAAACTGAAAACAAAGATAAATAAGTAGAAAGAAAAAATAACTATTAACCTATATGCCTACTTTTGGTCACAAAGCAACAATCAAACTTCTACTTTGTTCCAGGTACTGTGTTTGAGAGAGAAGTAAAATCTTATCTTCAAGGAGCGTACATTTTTTTTCTTATCTATACAAAAATATTATGGGAATATCTACTCATTCACTGAGGGCATTCTTAATTACAGTAGCATACAGGAATAGGCAATCTTTTGCAAGTGCTATTCCAGAACAGACCACATCTTTAGCATCACGCAATTAATTACAAGATGTCCCCATTGTCTTTTTGTTTGTATAGAAAGTTATAGAGTAGAAAGTACAGTTGTAAAGGAAATATGAGGTGTTATCTTTCTTTCAAGGAGCTTATAATCCATCTGGGAAGACAGAAGACAATATATGAAATAACTTGTTCAGAGAACAAGAATAATTAATCAAAAATAAATATTCATTAAGCATTTAATATATGCTATGCACTAGGGATACACATACAGAAGAGAGACCATTGCTGCCTTCAAAAATCTTATGGTGTACTTATCCATATATTAAAAAGTACATATGAATAGTTCAAGCTAGATAATTAAGTTCTATTGGGTAGTAGAAATAAGATTGTGGAGTTGTTAGGGGGCAAGTGGGGAACAGTGAAATCTACTGTCACCTTTCTAACTGCAATTAGTCTTTTATACTGTGAACTCTCTCTCATCTCTTTCTAGGTATCCACAATTTTAAGCATCAGTATATTTCCCTTCTGCTGGGATTATAATGTTGTTTTGTTTTGTTTTTCTCTCTGGTTAAAAGTTTCCAGGGACACTGTCCTTTGAAAATGAAGACGCAGTATTACATAATGGACAGAACTCTGACACTGGACTAAGAAGGGTCCACAGTTCCATTGTTGGCATTTACTAACT
>CM053586.1:136520287-136550044 GCA_028646515.1 Pseudochirops corinnae
TAAAACTTTATTTAACAATGTAAAAACCATTTTTAGCTTGCAGTCAGTTAAAAAAATAAAAACATAGGCAACAGGCCAATTTGCTGATCCCTGGTCTAGCACTTTATTCCTGAAAATTTCTCCTGACCCAATGATATGGAATCCATAAATTTTTTTTGTGCCATGGACTCACTGAAAATATAGTGAAATCCTATAGATCCTTTCTCAGAATTATGTTTTTAAATTAAATATTATAGATATATTAATGTATATCTATATTAGATGATAAATGTATAAATACTATGTAAACAAACATGCAAATAAAATGTTTAGGATTACAAAGTAAACCAATTAAATTAAGAGAGAGAATGTTTAAGTACATAGATTCTCTGAAATCGATCTAAACTCCTTTCGAATCCGTGGACCCCATGTCAAGAATTCATGCCTTAAGTGTCTTGAATGCAAGACTGCAAATACATAGCTAAACACTCATTGAAATTTGAAAAATATTCCCAAATAACAGTGCCCTGAAATGATGCCTTAGAATATCCTGAGGATATACTTCATTTTTCATCTTCTTCAAATAACCAATTGTCATACATGATTCCATTTGGTTATGGTTTGCTATAGAAATGTTCTTAGAAATCTTATAATCTTGAAGTTTAAAAAGACCTTGGAAATCATCTTATATTTTGCAGATGAGGAAATAAGTCCAGACAGGTACAATGAGTTTGTTTGCCTTGAGGCCTGTAGATTGAAACTCTAGTGGAAGTTTTATTCAAACTTGAATTTAGAAGATGTAATTGCCATTTTTATTTCATTCTATTTATTCTTCTTATCAGGCAGGATTTATACTAATATAACAACCATGAATAGGAAATCATGCTACAGATCTTTTCCTGCCTCTATACTTTTGCTATCACCATTCCCTGGGCCTGGAAGGCCCATTCTTCATCACTCCTACTCTCCAGAGAAGGAAAGTGTAGTATTATAGAATCTCTTGATGACAGACCACAAGAGAACATGCAAACAATTTCAGTTAAGCCCAAGAAAAATACAGCTTTCCAGGGATGGGGAATGCCTAAGCAAACCATAGAAACTACCTTATATTTAACTACTTTGTATATATTTATATTGGTGCTGTACATATTTTTATACCTACTTGTTTTGCCTACTGTTAGGGTGTAAGTTTATTGTGAATAGGGACTCTTTCATTCTTTGTATTGTATTTTCTAGTGCCTTGTACAAAGCCCATGTTTAATACACACTGATTGACACCTGAGTTGTCCACAGTAGAGAAAATTTGACTATTGATTATAATGCACTACTAACATTTAATGATGAGGGAGTAGCAGAATGTACTCAATCCTATTATATACCATGACTTTTTTTTGAGACAATTGGGGTAAAGTGACTTGCCTGGGGGCTCACAGTCAGTAAGTGTCTGAGGTCAAATTTGAACCCAGGTCCTACTGATTCCAGGATTGGTACTTATTTACCATGACTTTTAAGAGTCACACAAGTGTCTTTCAACCGTAGGTTGAAAAACAGTTCATTTCTTGGTAAGTTCATCAATAAGTCAACATTTTTATAAAACTGATCTAGGGTCCAGGGGCAGCTAGCTGGCACAGTAGATAGATCACTGGCCATGGAGTCAGGAGGACCTGAGTTCAAGTCTGGCCTCAGACACATACTAGCTGTGTAACCCTGGACAAGGAAAGAAAGAAAGAAAGAGAGAGAAAGAAAGAAAGAAAGAAAGAAAGGGAGGGAGGGAGGAAGGAAGGAAGAAAGAAAGAAAGAGAGGGAGGGAGGAAGAAAGGAAGGAAAGAAGAAAAGGAGAGAGAGAAAGAAAAGGTAAAGAGAAAAGTTAGAATGATGTTGATGGCCTAGAATAAAAGGGAAGAAAGAGCTGAGGACCTAGAGGTTATTAAGATCACTTGCATTAAGAGGAAAAGATCAACTTACGGGATTACCTGTATTTACACCACGTCTGTTTACCCATGGGAGACTTAAAGGGGGTTTCACAGAAGATTAAAATGGACCAGTGCAAAGCATTTTCAAACATCTCATTTTAGTCTCACAACAACCCTGGGCCATAGGTGCTATTTATCACCATTTTATATGGAAACTGAGGCAGAAAGCCATGAAGCGACTTGCACAGGTTCACATAGACATTAAGTGTCAGAGGCAGGATTTTAACTCAGATTACCCTGCTTCCAGATCCTGCTCCAAAACTATTGTCAACCAGCTGCCTCTATAAGAAAAAAATAGGCTTTCATTATGGTTCATTTTGACTCACACACAAAGGAAAACTTAAGGTCTAAAATGAGATACTCTGAGAAAAGGGGCAGAGGAAAGGGAATTCAGGACAGACTACAAAAGACTACCAGTTGTTCGGGGGGGAAGATATATTCAAGTCTCAGTCCCTGAAGATGAGGTTGCCAGGCCTTGGCTAGGATGGTATTTATGCCATGGCAGGAAGAAGATGAAAAGTCTGAAGTGGTACTATAAGAGCCTGCCATCTCCAGGGGTGGGGAACCTGCAGCCTTGAGGCCATATGTGGTATTCTAGGTCCTCAAATGTGACCCTTTGACTGCATCCAAACTTCACAGAAGAAATCTCCTTAATAAAAGGATTTGTTTGGAAAAACTTGGATTTGGTCAATAGGTTGCACCTGAGGGCCTAGAAAGTCACGTGACCTTGAGGCCACAGCATCCCCATCCCTGGTACCCTATGAGCTTGGCACACCAGATTCCATCATATTCTCATCACTGCTCCTAGTAAATACAGGACAGCTGGGACCTTCACCACCTCTATACCAAGCCAGATCAACTCCTATGGGAAAAAGATCAATGTGTTTTATGAATCTGTACTGAATTCTCACTCATTCAGATTCTCATGTCCTTTGTCACAGGAGATTGTTGAGGGGATTAACTAGTAAAGCTGATTTACAAGGGGCTTGGAAGTTTCCAGCATGGGATATGAAAGTCTCCAGAAAAGAATAGGAAGAAGGGGTGTCAGGCAGGAACAGGGTGCAATTTCAGTACGGAGACAAACTGCCACAAAAGGTCACAGAGGACCCCTCCTGCCCACCTCAATCAAAAAAGTTTTTTGTACTATCTGCTGGGGAAAGAGATTCAATGGAAATTTTTAGCAGGTACTAATAATGCACTAGGACATGGTTCCCCAGTATATGCATCTTCATCTACTAATCTCAGTACAGTGGAAAGTGCATGGAAATCGAAATCATATCACCTGGATCAGAGTCCCATTCTGCCCCTCACAAAATTGAGATAAAAAGTCATCCTGCCCTCAGGCATTCTTAGCTTTTTCTGAGCCATAACTCATGTAGTAGTTTTATGAAGCCTGAGGGCAACTTCTAAGGATAATGTTTATAAATAATTGAAGGAAATGCTGGCAACTATAGATTAGTGAGAATAATTAATAATAGCTAACATTTTAAAGCACTTGCTATGTTCCTGGCATTGTGCTAAATTCTTTATAATTATTATCTCATTTGATGTACAAAATAAGCCTAGGAGGTAAGTGCTATCATTATCCACCTTTTACAGGGGAGGAAACTGAGGCAAACAGATTAAGCGACTTGCTCAAATTCACACAGCTAGTACGTGAGTTTGGATTTTGAACTCAGGTCTTCCTTCAAATGCTCTATCCACTGTGCCATCTTAGTTGCCTAAAGATATAATTTTCTTTTCTCTAGGCAAGTTCACATGACCACTGAAATCGATTCATAGACCAATCCTATAGGGATGTGTGGACTTTCATTTAAGAACCCTAGAGGAAGGATGAAACACAACCACAGAGAACTTAAGTATCCAATAGCATAAAAAAGCAGGGCTTTTCTAGGAATGGTTGACATTTTGCTGGATGTGTTATTTCTTAGCTAGAGGGAACTCCCAGTGAGGAAATTTCCTGTGCCAATAGAAATCAGTCCCTGATCACCGATTTAAGATTGCCTGTGCCACTGAAAATATAAGTGACTTGCCCAAGGTCACACTGCCAGTACATATGAGAGGCAGGTCTAGAACACAAGTTCCTGACTGAGGATAGCTCTCTATTCTCTATGAAACCACTGGTTCTACAAGTATAGGAAAACAGTGAGAAACAAAGTGATAAGATTTGAGAGGGGAGGCTGTTACCAGCCAGAGGGATCATGAAAGCTTCCAACATTTGGGTGACTTCTTTTTCTTTACATCTTGCCACCCCAACCCCACCCCGTCATGCCCTTCATAAAGTAGTAGCTCACAAATGGCTTGATGAATTAATTTCAACTGATAAAATCTCAAGTCCAAACTTTTCAAGTAACCAGAAAGGAAGGGAACAAAATTACTGGAATGGGTCAAGGAAAAGAGCTCTATGAAGCAGTCTGGTTCTGCTTAAAAGGTGTTCTTTCTTTTTCTCTGGCTACCATGCTGTTTTCTTTGAAACTATCAAAACCATTCCACCACTAAGGGAATTGTTACCTAGCTTGTTTTGGCATCCTGCCTGCATCTTTTATTACTGAAGCAAGAAAGAAGTAGAATTAAATGAGGTATGATTCTCTGTTCACTGACTCTGTCATTCATATATCTGTCCAAACCAACCCTTCTTGAATCCATTTAATTTTCATACTCTCAAAAGAATGAGTTCCATACATTTACTACCTGCTGTGTGAAGTAGTTCTCCCTCTGGCTGGTCCTAAATTGGCCTCACTCCCATTTCAAGGGATGCCCCATTCATCCTACTGTTTCAGGATTTAGTGAACATTTATCCTCAAGTACATTAACCTGTTCTGACTCACATTAAGACACAACTGACAGTTCTCTGTCCTTCTTCACTGAATCTAAAGAATGTCCTATGAACTGATTTCTATCAACTTAGCTCTTTTCTCTGAGGAGAGTCCAATGCAAACTTGGAGCTTCAGAGAGTGTTCTTGCCCACAAATCATTTATAAAGCTCTTAAATCAGAAATGTCTTAGCATCAATCCTAGAGCAATTCTGCTCTTTTTTACTTCTCCATCCTTCAAAATGCCCACTAGTGACTAAGCCTTCAATTCCAGCTAAAATCCCACAACTTCTGTTACAAGCATCGACCAGAACTCAAATTTATTCTTTTTTTAAATTACATTTTATTTTTCTCTCCAATTGCATGTTAAAACAATTTTTTAAACTTTTTTTTAAGTTTTGAGTTCTAAATTCTACCCTTTCATCCCTCCTTTTCCCCTCCAGTCCCTGAGATGGAAAGCAATCTAATAAATGTTGTACATGTGCAATCATGTAAAACATTTCCATATTGATGATCAAATTTATTCTTTACCTTCTGTTCTGGGCAGGACTTGATACAAGTCAGCCCCATGGTAGGTTGGGTTCAATATTGGAAGTTCAGTGACTCACAGGTCATTCAACAGTTTTAAAAATAAAAGGTTTATTTCACCATAGTAAGAGGATATTCTATAAGGATGGATATTGAGAAGCACTTGAGTTGATTAGCTGAATGAAGCTCTCAATAAGCTCCCTTGTAATTTTTAAAGCATTATTCTTCTCTAGGCAAATTTAGCCCCTGGATTTTGTGTTTCTCTATGCTTCCATTATCATAATAGGAGAATATTTTAATGTTTGCAATCACAATATACTTAGATGATCTTCTGGAGTCTCCAGTGCCCTCCCTATACTACCACACTCCCAAATTACTGTGTGTAATACAGATGACTCCCTAATACAGATCATCTAAACTACATGTCGATCTCTAATATGAATATCTGCTCACCCTGTCTCCTAAAAACTCATTTCCATCACTATAGAGTATTGCCAGAGGACCTTGGCTCCATCTCCAGATGTCTAACAGAGGAGGGGCAGGCAGCAGTCTAAACAGTCATGGCTGGACAATCACTTCCTTCATCTTCTACCTTTAAGAGGGATATTGGATTAAAATCATATCTAGCTATTACACATCAGCTATTTTTTAGTCTAAGAGTATGATGTTTCTTTGGGAGTTCAGGAAAAAAGCCACTTTGTCTGATTACCCTGAAGGAGAGGATAACAGGTAGCTAACTCTGACCAGTGTTGTTCCTTCCCGCCATACACTGATTATGTACAAAACAGTCTCAGATATGAGCAAATACATTTATCCAAGCAAATAGGGCAAAAATATTGGGGAAGTTATACAGATTAGAGCAAATGATAGAATACATAAAAGTAAATAAACTCTCTGATTTGGAAGCAAGATAAAATCTCAGTTAATCCAAGGAGAGAATGATCTCATCAGGAAAGTCAACTCTTAAAATTCTCTAAAGATTCAAGAACTGGTAATCAAGGAACATGTTGGGGGCAGGGAGGATCTACTTTCTCACATGTCTTCAACTCTGGGAAGTCTGCTATATGCTATTCAAAAGTTCACATTTTGCTCACTCAGCCCCTCATAGTCACCTCACACTTACGTCTTTATGTATATTCCTCCAAATTGCCCTAATGATGATAAAGTTCTTAGGAATTACATCTATCAACTACCATATAAGATTGTAAACAGTTTAACCTTATTGATTCCCTTATGGTTTCTCTTTCATGTTATCTTTTTGTGCTTCTACTGAGTCTTTTATATAGAAAATCAAGTTTCCTATTCACCTCTGGTCTTTTTATCAGGAATGCCTGAAAGTCTTCTATTTCACTAAATGCCTATTTTTTCCAGAAAGATTATACTTGGTTTTGCTGGATAGGTTATTCTTGGTAGTAGTCTTAGCTCTTTTGCCTTTCATAATGTTATATTCCAAATCTTTCCATCTTTTCATGTAGAAGCTGATAAATCTTGTGTAATCTTGACATTGGTTCCACAATATTTAAATGGTTTCATTCTGGCTTCCTGCAATATTTTCTCCTTGATCTGGGAGCTTTGAAATTTAGCAATAATATTCCTAGGAATTTTTATTTTGGGATCTGTTTCAGGAGAGGCAATTGATGGATTTTTTTTTTTATTTCTATCATCTGGTTCTAGAATATCAGGCCAATTTTCTTTCATAATTCCTTGAAATATAATGTCCATGTTTTGTTTTGTTTTGATCATGACTTTCAGGTATTCCAATAATTCTTACCTCTCCTTGATATCTTTTTCAGATCAATTGCTTTTCCAATAAGATAAGATTTCACATTTTCTTCTATTTTTTTTCATTATTTCGATTTTGTTTGTTGCTTGATGTCTCCTGGAGTCCACTTCCAATGGACCAAATCTAATTTTTAAGTGATTTTCTTCAGTAACCTTTGGTACCTCTTCTTCAATTTGGTCAATTCTATTTCTTAAGGAGTTCTCCTCTTCAGTGAATTTCCATACCTCTTTTACAGTTTGGTCAATTCTGTTTTTTAAGGTGTTTTTATTTATTTATTTTTTTTTTAAACCAAGCTGTTGACTCTCTTCTTATAATTTTCTTATGTCACTTTCATTTCTTTTCCCAAATTTTCCTCTACCTCTCTTATTTGATTTTCAAAAACTTTTTTGAGTTCTTCCAGAAATTCTTTTGGGCCTGTGATCAATTCACATTTTCTTTGAAGCTTGGAATGTAATTGTTTTGACTTCTGTGTCTTCTGAGTTTGTGTCTTGATCTTTTCTGACACCATAGTAACTTTCTATAATCAGGTTCTTTTGTTGTTGTTGTTGTTTGCTTGCTTGTTTTTCCCAACCTACTTCTTAACTTTTAATTTCATGTTTAAGTTGGGCTCTGCTCCTGAGGTGAAAGAGGCACTGTCACAAACTTTAGGTCTTTCTTGCTGCTGTTTTCAGAGCCGGTTCTGTAGGTCTATAGGCTTTCAGTGCTTTCAAGGTGGTATGCTCTAAGGAGAGGTGTGGTTGCTACTCTCCTGGCCTGTGCTTTGATCTTCACACATGAAGGGACCTTGTTACCCTGTAGCCACCAGGACCAACATTCCTTTTAACCCTGGTGCTGTGACCATGTTTCCTGCTTTTTTGGAGTTGCAATTGCTAGTGTTCTGTTCTGTCTTAGAATTGAGATGAGGATCCTTCCTCCTCCTTGAATGACCATAAAGATTCCTCTCCACCCTGGACCTGTGACTTGGATCCTTACTCCCTGCAACTAAAAGTGCTATTGCTCCTTTTGGCCCTGGGACTGCAATCTGGAATTATGTATGGGCAATGCAGCAGGGTCCTAAGACCAGCACCAGCAAAGTGTCCCCTGCAATCTCCTTCTGACCAGTTGCCCAGCTACCTACATCCCAGTCTATAGGCTAAGAGGTCTCAAAACTGCTGCTGCCACAAAAACTGCCCCAAAAGCTAAGCCTCACTGGCCTCAGGGACATGTACTGCACTCCCAAGGCCCCCTACCACCACAGTGAGAAATACCTTTACTACTAACCTCCTAAATTGTCTTTAGACTGGAATATTGTTTCACCCAAACTTATTGGTGCTGCCACTTTAGAATTCAATTTGAGGCGTTATTTTAGAGTTGTTTGGAGAGGATTTCCGGAGAGTTCATCTGCGTGCTTCTCTACTTCAGCATCTTGGCTCCACTTCCAAGAATGAAGTCTTGAGAATCTTTTTGTCTGCATAAGAAGTTGAAACTTGCCAACCCACTCCCCACCATGAACAATGCAAAACTGATTGGAACATTTTTTAAATTTGCAGCATTTTTTTCTGATTTGTCTTAAGAAGACAGTTTTCCTACAAATCTCTACACTAATGAGACCACCAAACTAGGAGGTAAAAGGAAAAACCTAAGAAAGCAAGAATTATTTTTTTAACCTCACAATAAGAGTTTTTAAAATTTTCTATCTAACAACTGGGACCCAAATTAATTCCAGGTCCTTCAAAATATGTTGGCATAGATTTGGAACTGTGACAAATCTAATTTTTAAAAAAGGATACTAATGTAATGGAATACTATTTTTCTATAAGAAATGATAAGCAGGAAGGCTTCAGAAAAACATGGAAAGACTTCTATGGATTGATTCTGAGTGAAGTGAGCAGAAACAGGAGAACATTGTTTGTACACAGTAACAGTCACATTGTACAATAACTGACTTTGATAGACTTAGTTCTTCTCAGCAATGCAAGGACCTAAAACAACACCAAAAGACTCATGATAGAAAATATCATCCCTATCCAGACAAAGAAATATGGAGTCTGAATGCAGCATACTTTTTGGTCTCTTTTTTTCTTTTGTTTTGTTTTTAATTTCTCGTAGTTCCTCCCATACATTCTAATTCTTCTATACAACATGACTAATGTGAAAATATATTTCATGAGAATGTATATATAGAGCCTATATTGAATTGCACACTGTCTTGGAGAGGGGTAAGAGGAGGGAAGCAGAGAAAATTAAAAACTTATGAAAGTAAATGTTGCAAACTAAAAATAAATTAATTGATTCATTAAAAAAAGATACTTATTTTTTCATTTCTTTTCATTCTTAATTGTGTGTATGTGTCATCCAATGAGTTCTACAGAATTTAGGAAGGCCTAGTCTTTAACGTGTTTATCAAGTTTCATTTAACTTAATGACATGACTAGATTGGACATAACTGAAGTCATGGCTCATTTGATCTAGGAATGGCTGGACCACATAGCTATATTGCTGTAGATAGGGCTATTCCCTCACATGTAGCATGGGGCTGTTGTTATGTGGCTCAAAGGGAGACAGAATGTACATCTACAGCCTCTTGTCCCCCAACTCTTCTCTAAGGGAGACTTTAATTCCTGCTAGAAGGGGAAGCAGGAAATTGGGGTCAGAAAATTGACCACTCTGCTCTCCTCAGAAAGAGGGGTTGCCAGTTAAATTTATAGTCAATCCTCATTATTTACAGATTTTGTATTTGAGAATTCACCTACTTGCTAAAATTTATTTGTAATCCCAAAATCAAGACTCATCACACTTTTGCAGGCATTCATGGACATGTGCAGAGCTATGAAAAATGACTCACCCAACGCTATTGTTCCTAGCTGAGGTTGAACAAGATGATGCTCTGCCTTCTTGTTTAAGCTGTCATACTGAAAACAAGTGTCCTCTTCACAGTCTATTTAGAGCCACGTTTTTTGCATTTTTGTGTTTTTGTTGGTGATATTGATGCTTAAAATGGCCATCCATGAAGTGCTGACTAGGGCTCCTAAGAGCAAGAAGGCCAGGGTGTCCCTTACAGAGTGATCAATATTAATGAATTAATAATACAAGTACATGTAGAAACAGACATGACTTATAATACAGTTGGCCAAGAGTTCAATATCAATCAATCACCAATGTGGCACATCTAGAAAAAGAGGAAATTCCCCTTTTCTATATGTGAAGCTGCTCCAGAAAGTAAGTGCTAAAGTAAATGTTGTGGCTGAGAGGCTCACAGGAACCCAAACCTGTATTTTGCCTAGGGCAAAAGTTCAGTATTCCGTAATTCAGTGCTCACAGGTACTTTAAAGAACATAACTGCAGGAAATGAGGGGCAGTTAAATGGCACAGTGGATGAAGTGCAAGGTCTGGAGTCAGGAACACTCATCTTCCTGAGTTCAAATCTAGTCTCAGACACTTATTAGCTATGTGACCCTGGGCAAATCACTTAACTCTGTTTGCCTCAGTTTTCTCATCTGTAAAATGAACTGGAGAAGGAAATGGCAAACCACTTCAGTATCTTTTCCAAGAAAACCTCAGATGAGGTCATGAAGATTTGAAGATGACCGCAATAATTGAACAGCAAAATAAAGGAATCAACTATATATATCTCTGCTCTCTTCAATATTATTGGTAAAGGGGCTGTGATTTTCAGACTTGAGCTAACTTCTGATTGTAGTTTCTTCAAAGGGGAAAGGAAGACTCCAAGCTCTATATTAAACACTTGGCTCCTTTACCTCTAAATATCAGTTCCACAAATAACACACATAGTAATTAGCAAAGAAATCTACTTACCCAATTCAACAGCAAAACACAAACCAGAGAAATTATACATAGGATGATATGTATCAGACAATACAGCATGAAGAAATGCTCTCATTGGAAGCTGAGTTACCTAACATCTCAACCAAGAAAGAGCCCTGAATTTCACGAAAAAAGAAAGGAAATCTCAAAAGTGACTTTTGAACCCTGTCAGGGCAAGAATCTTCATTGCAGTGTCCACAGCATCATATGTTCTCAGAAAAGCTCCAGTCCATGTTATCCTGTCAACTCTTGGAAGCCACAAGTGTGAATATGAGAGACTCCATTGCTCCAAGATCATGGCAAGGCACTCAAAGCTTTCCAAAATGATTGAAGACCATGGTGGAGGTACAGGGAACTCAAAACTTTGCAAAGAGGAGTGCAGGTTCCCCAAAACCATATGGGACTATAGAAACCTCATTAATGGTTTCTCTCACTGCTCTGACACTATAACCTCTCATGAAATCTATCCAGAATATGAAAGCCCCAAACACTCTCAGTCAGATACATAGTGATTTGGCATCAAGGCCAGTCTGCTATGTCTTATTATACTCATATAATTGTTCCAGAATCTCAGGTCAATTAGCTAATAAAGAATCCTATAGTTTCAAGCAAAAGCCAAGGGTTGGCCCAAAAATGATTATGCGAGGTTTGGTTAGGAAAAGAAATTAGGTCAAACTTTCCTGATATTAGCCTTGGTGATATGCCATGATTCTTCCTACCTCCAACTATCCAAAACAGAAAAGAAAAAAAAAATAATGGAACTACAAGTCCCCACATCCCCAACGTGGGAAGGATAAAAGTTAAAATTCTAAATTGAAATTGTCATAAGCCATGTGTATTGTTATTTTCCCCTTTACCAAGCAAAGCATTGTCTGGACATTCTTTACATGATGAGGTAATGAAGGACTGAACCATTCAGGGTGGGACACTCCAGACTTGTTTGGCTGAGTCTTCCCTTAGAAGGTCCTTGAATTAAAGGTCAAATAAAGTTCACTGGAAAATATAATTACTATGAGAGCTTCTGTTAAAACACTAGGTCAAGTTTCATTGTTCTGTTTAAGTATTATCTGTTGTTAGTACAGTCCTTCCTTTCCCCCATGCAAGCTTGGTTTTAATACACATTTTTGAAGGTTTTTTCTAGCTAAAATTCTATAACTTGGTATAATAATAACAAAACATGGCATTAATACAGTCATCTAAAGTTTACAAAGCATTTTACTTCTAGAACCTAATTTGAGCCTCATAACAATTCTGAAAAGAAGGAATTACAGGGGTTACTATTCCCATCTTTCATGTGAGGAAACAAACTAAGAGAAGGCAAGTAAACTGCTTGTGATCATACAGCTATTAAGTGTTGGAAGAAGGATTTGAACTCAGGTCTTCATAAGTCCAAGGTCACTGCTATATCCACTAATGCATTCAGCCTCTTGTAGAGTTCTCTAGGATTCAAACTTACTTTTGAAATTTCCGTTGGCAAAAATTAAATGTTATGGAAATATGTTTTGCATGACTTAATATGTATGATGCTTATATTGCTTTCCTTGTAAATGGGTGGAGGAGGGAATAAGGGAGAGAGAGAATTTGGAACTGAAAAGAGAAAACAAAGAATGTTAAAAAAAAATGTATTTTCTTTAGCAAGATTAGACTGCGTAAGCGCAACCCTCTGTCATCTTGGCCATATTTCCAAGGTTTGAAATAATGTACAAGTGGTGAGCATATTTCCTACATCTTTCCTACTACTTAAAACATTAGGATGAAATATTCTTTTTTTTTTAGTGGCACAGTATAGAACATCCCTCAGTGGCTATGGGAGCACATAAAAAAAATATCATTTCTGCCAAATTTTCTCTAGTATGAGTCCCAGATTTATTGACAGTAGACAATCGTTATCTATTTGGAATGGCTGGGGATATGGTTTTTGGATCCAAACTGTCACAATGAATTGGAACAGTGCAATTCAATGAGTGGTTCTAGGCACTCACATCAGTTTAAATTTCAAATTTTGAAAGTGTTTAGAGGGAACGTTTTATAGAATATTTGAAAAGAAGCTGCCATGAACTCCACAGGACCAGCCATCATGGCAATCTCCCCTTAGAGGAAGCATTCATAACGAACTGGTGAGGATATGTCAAGCCTGTCAGCACTCTGGGAATTGGGATTTTCCATTCTAAGCTAAGTTCAGTGACCCTAAGATTTGGGTCCATGTGATTCCAATGTTTGATTCTAAGATCGTCCTGAGTCCCCAGGGGTCCCTTTACTATATGGGAATTCAGAATCAAACCTTGTCCAAGGTCTTGTGGAAGAGACCCATAGCTGCTCCACTGGGACATTTGGCTTTAGTGATGGTGGAGGGATGAGGAGAGATGGGAAAAGATAAAAGTGATATTAAAGTAACTGTACATATGAAGTCTAACTATAAGGTAATGTGAATGATGTTTTTAACCAATGTGCCAGAATGTATACATCCAAAAGAGTGTAGTCTTCAACATAGATATAGTGAAAAGTGATAGATATATGCACAGATCATAGATTTAGAACTAAGAAATGATGTTAAAGATAATCTTGTCCAACTCTCTCATTTTACAATGGAGGAAACAGAGATCCAGTGAGGGTAAAAGACTTGTTCGTTTTAATACAAGGAATTAAGAGCAAAGCCAGAATTAGAATATAGGTTTTCTGACTCTAAATCCAGCCCACTTTCATTGCACTGCATTCTTTCTGCCTTTGCTAAAAAGGAATGGGGGAAAAATCTCTCTCTTAAGAATGTCATTTAAGCATCTGATTTTTGAAAAAATCACACAAATCATTCAGAAATAAATCTGGTTAACAAAGTAGCTGATTAAGCTGGAAAATTCTATCATTGGTGAGAGACAACAAGGCATAATAGAAAGGGTACCAGACTCAGTAAGGAAGGCCTGGGTTCAAATCCCCCCTCAGAAGTTGTTAGGTATATGACCCTGGACAAGTCACAATCTGTGAGTAGCTCAAATTTCTTAAAATGAGATCATAATAGCACACGTTTTAAGGTTTTGTGAGGATCTTATGAGATAATATTTGTAAAAACAACACTTAGCACAATACCTGGAATACATTAGGAATTATTTAAATGTTTATTTTCTTCCTCTTCCCTCCCACTTGGCAACAGATTGATTATTGGAGTAAGTACGTGGATAGCACCAAGGTTGTAAATTTGGGTGACTGGGAAGACCATAATCACCTCAATAGTAACAGAGAAATTCAAGAAGAAAGGAAAGTTTGGGGGAAAAGATAAGGAGTTCTGTTTTGGTTATGTCACATTTGGTATGTCTGTGGGACATCTAATTGAGGTGTCCAAGAAGTAATTGATGATGGAAGACTGGAGATCACTATATTTGTAACTATCTACCTCTCCCTCTCTCTCTCTCTCTCTCTGTATAAATATATATATATATGTTATTATTATTATTATTATACAAGCAGTGTGTTAAATTCTTTTTGCAAATATTATCCCATGTGATCCTCACAAAAACTCTAAAAAGTAGGTGCTATTATGGACATATACAAATACATATAATGTGTGTATGTGTAGGAATCACCACTATAGAGATAACGGAATTCATGGGAGTTGATGAGTTCACCAAACAATATAGTACAGAGAGAAAAAAAGAGAGGGTCTAAGCCAGAGCCTTAAGAAATACCCACAGTTAGTTTGCTATAAAGTCATGCACCAGCAGGTTTCCAGAGGACTGATGCTGTGAACAGCTTTCACAGTTTGGATTACACTGTATAACAAACTCTCTATTTATTCAATAACAAATCATAGCAAAACATTCACAGAAAATCAAAATACAGCATTCACCACATCACAACTCAACAACTTAAGACTAAAATGGCCACACAGTTTTCACAAAAGTGGTCACATAGTTTTCAACAAAGTACATTCATTTAGTCAATCACAAAATCCTTCATTCAATCATAAAATACAAAATTCAAAGATCTCCACCCCCTAGGTCACAGTAAATCATAATCTTCTCAGTCAATACACAGTATCCAAGCAAAGTATTCTTTCAGCTTGACTTGAGGCTGGCTCTCAGCTTCCATGGTTCCTCTTCCATGGTCTAAGCTGCATCGCCTGGGTTCAAAGGCAGGCAGCTCCCAGTTCCTTGTCCAGTTCCTTGTCCAGTTCTTCATCTAGTTCCCAATCTATATTGAAGTTTACAGTGTCCAGTCCACCTCAAGTCCTTCACAGTTCCTTTTTCTGGGAAGACAAAGCTTGACAGAGCCACAATAATATTCATGCACATTGCCAATACCATCATCAATCCACTATCTGCCTATGAAATCAACACAGACCCACCAACAAGGTCTGAGAACTCAATACAAATCATCAACATCGAAATCAACACAGACTCACCAACAAGGACCAAGAGTTCAGCACAAATCATCAGTAAAGTCCCAGGACCTCCAAAACCCTCCTCCATGACTTCTGTAAACATGCAACCAGAAAATCCTGTTTCAGGACTTCCAGTAAGGTACCAGGGCTTCTGTACAAAGTATCTCAGACAAATATCAACACAGATAGAGCAGACAGAGTGCCAAGATACTACAAGTTTTCTCCTTCTTGATACTGCCACCACAAGAGTCCTCTTCTCAGTTCTGCTGTCTCTAGCCAAGACCTCTCCTTATATATGGTCATTACCTTCTCCCCTTCCTGTTGCAGGAGTTCATGAGTTCTAGGGTTCATAAGTTGTGGGATTCACATGTTCTGTCTCTTAACAGACTTGACACAAGGCTTGAAAGAAACTTGAACTCAAACACGGTGTTAATTCAATAGCTGAAACAAGGTTTGAACTACTTCTGTGCTTACCATTACATTGGCAAGAATTTGCAGGGGTGGTGAACTTGAGGCCACATGTGGCCCTCTGGGTCCTCAAGTGTGGCCCTTTGACAGGACAAAAGGATCTGTTCTGTGAAGTTTGGATTCAGTCAAAGAGCCACATTTGAGGACCTAGAGCAGTGGTTCTCAACCTTCCTAATGCTGCAACCCTTTAATACTCATATGTGGGCATACCTACATGTGGGCAGACACACCTGGAGAAAGATAGAGGAGTGTTGTCTCGGTTCCTAAGTCTTAGGCGACCCCTGTGAAAGGATCATTCAACCCCCAAAGGGGTTGCGACCCACAGGTTGAGAACCACTGACCTAGAGGGTCATGTGTGGCCTTGAGGTTGCAGGTTCCCCAACCCTGAGTCCTACAGGAAAATCCAGCAAAGGAGACAGAAAAAAGTGGTGAGACAAGTAGGAAAAGAACAAGGAGGTCATGAAAACAAGTGAGAAGAAAGTGACCTGGAGAAGAGGATAAATTATAGCATCAAGGGTGTCAGAGAGGTTGAGAAAAATGAAGGTTGAGAAAAGGCCCTTGGAATTGGCAATTGGTAATTAAGAGATTTTTTTGGAGAGTGCAATTTCAACCAAACGGTGAAGTTGGAAGCCAGATTGCAGAGGTTTTATAATCAAATGAGAGGGGGCAGCTAGGTGGTGCAGTGAATAGTGCATCAGCCCTGAGGTCAGGAGAACCTGAGTTCAAATCCAGCCTCAGACACTTGACACACTTACTAGTCATGGGACTTTGGGCAAGTCACTTAACCCTAATTGCCCTCCAAAAAGCAAAAACAAAAACAAAAACAAACAAACAAAAGAATCAAATGAGAGGAGAAGAAGTGGAGGAACATAGTAAGTGGCAGCAGGACTGAGTGGATAGAGTGCTGTCTCTGGAATCAGGAAGACTGAACCCAAATTCTGCCTCTGGAACTTACTATCTTTGTTACCCTGAGTAGCAACAACAACAATAACAACAATTTTAAGGTTTTCAAAGTGCTTTACATAAGCATATTGATTCTCACAACCATGTGAAGTAGATGGTATCATTATTTCCATTTTACAGATGAAGAAACTGAGATAGAGAGGTCAAGCAATTTGCCCAGGTTTACACAGCTAGTGAGGAATCTGAGGCAGGATTTGAACTCAGGTTGTCCTGACTTCAAGTCCTGTGCTCTAGCTACTCCACCATCTAGCTGCCACTTGACCTCTATAAGCTTCAGTTTCCTGATCTGTACTGACCTCTACCTCTAAGGTCCCTTCTAGCTAGAAATCTATGATCCTATAAACCACCCTGTGAGGTAGGTAGAAGCTATTATCCTCATTTTACAGGTGAGAGAATTGAGGCCCATAAAGGGGAAGTCATTTGCCCAAGGTCACACAGGTACTAAGTGATATAGAATTTAAATCCTAGTCCTCTAATACTAAATCTGGAGCTCTTGCCACTATTCCAGGATCACACAAAAAAACATATGTAAACTGTCCGTTTTCATTATTATAATCTGTGCTTTAGTGCTGAGGAATGTGGGGTAGGATTATAGGTATTGTCATATATTCAAGATCATTTTTGTCCATCATACTCATATTTATGCATTCTCTGTGGCTGTATTTTGTAAGTAGAGCTCCAACATACTCAGGAAACCATAAGATCTACACAGACAGAAAGAAAATATCTCAAAGCAACATGTGGAGAGAGGTAGGAATTCATGCTCCTACTACCCCAGGATAAAGGCATGATATCAATCCTACATTCTCTAAGAACTGAGTTTGTGACCACTCTGCAGAGATCAGCACAATTAAACAACCATCAACTCCTTAGCCCAGGTTGGTGGCAATGCTCTGAGAACCAAGAAGAGGTGAGCCAACAGCTACAGCTGGCAGCCAACATAGGGAGAATGTGCTCTGATTATTCAGTGAGTCACTCAAGTGAGCAAGAGGAAGCAGGTGCCAACTTTGTTCTGAAAGCTTGCCAAAGCTCCCTGGGGAAGCCAGGCTGTTCCCGGTCAGATCTCCATTTGGAAAGTCCTGCCAACGATTGTGTGGGGTGGTTGGGGGGTGGGCTAGTAAGTAGCTGTAGGTAACTGAAGAGATGGAGTTTTTCCTGTCCTGGAGGGCATTGTATGGAGCTGCCTGCCTCTGTTACTTCTCTGTCTGTAATGTTCATCTATTTCCATTTCCTCCTGTTCAATTCCTCCTTCCCTACCCATCCTTATTTTTTTTTGTAAAATATCTTACTAAAGTCCATTATTTACATCAATCTCACTTCCTATTAACATGCACCTTCTCCCTCCCCCCCCCATAGAATTCTCTCTTATTACAAATAAGCACAATCAGACAAACCATGTCTGAAAAGATATACCTCATTCTGTACCTGTAAGCCACCATTAGAGAGGTATGCTTCACCATTAATCCTCTGAAGTCATAGGATCATAGGTTTAAAAATGAAGAGTCAGCAAGGGCCTCAGAGGTCACTTAATCCAATTCCCTTATTTTACAAATGAGGAAAATGAGGCTTTAGCACCAATGCAATATTTACAGCACCCACGATCATAATAAGGACTGTGACTACAAGAATCACATGATGTTTGATTGCAAAATATACCAAACTCTCCATATAGAGGACAAAACTGAAGCATTTATTTAGACACCAAAAAATGGAATTCCAAAACCAGTAAGCCAATTCCATCATAATACCAAAGATATTCAGAAGCCATAATAACAATGAGAGCCACAGCATCCTTCAGCCTTCCCACAAACCAATACAAGATCAGTATTTACTCACAAACCTCTTTCTCTCCTTGCCTGAGCACCTCTTTCTCCCATCTCTCCCATCTCTCTGGCTCTGGCTCCCAATTCCTGTGGGCTCTGTTCCCCTTCAGCAAACTCCTCCCACCACAGGCTCCATGTGACTACATTCAGCTTATTAGGGAGCAGAGTTTATCTTCCCAGCAAGGAAGCTTCCTGTGGGCTCTGCTGCATCCTTCAGCAAATTCCCTCCATCACAGGCTCCATTTGATTACATTCTATTAGGGGGCAGAGTTTACTTTCAAAGAAGGGGAGGTCTTCAAACTCCCCCCTAGGTCTATTAAAGGATAGGGAAGATCTTCAAATTCCCATTCCCATTACAGAGGCCCAGGAAGATTGTGACTTGTCCACAGGCATCAGAGATAATATTTGAATATAGACAGGTAATCTGTCTTTAGAGTTATTGCTATCTCTACAGTACCACATGTAGCTCGACCATTGAACTAGTCAGAGTTCTGAAGTCTTTCAGTTATGTCTTCCTATACATTATTTTAATCATGGTATAAATTGTTCTCCTGTGTCTGCTTGAATGAATTTGTTGAAATGCTGTTTTTGCCTTTCTTTGTATTTCCAGTGTGGGTGACAAAATTTCAATCTGCAACAAGAGTCACTGAGACACAGTTACAGGCATGATCAATCAATTTATTAGGAATATAAGTGGTCCTTAATCCATTGGGTCCAAGACCTTGCTGAAAGGGACCATAAGTTATCTGTTCCAACCTGTCCTAGTACAATGAACAAGAATCTATTCTACAATATTCCTAATATACGGTCTTTAAGCCACAGAATGAAGAGGGGGCACCTCTGCTCTTCTCACTTTGCCCCTCTGGGATCCCATTTCCTATTTTTTCAAGAGAGGTAGCTGCTCTAAATAGATGGTGGAAAGTTAGAGGTTAGAAGGCTTGGACTCTAGGCCTTGCTCTACTGTATCCTAGATGTGTATGACCTGGGACTTTCTTTGGACCTCAGTGTCCTCAGTTGAAAAATAAGGAGATTGAACTAAATGCTCTCTGAAGTCCCTTTTACCTCTAAACCTGGCATTCTTTACACTTCAAGGTCTATAAAGTTCTTCATATACATTATCTCATTTTATTTTAATGACAACCACATTAGGTGAGTGCTATAGTTATACTACTTCCATTTTACAGCTTAGAAAACTGAGACTGAAGAGGTTGAAATGCCTTGCCTAGTCACACAGCTAGTAAGTGTCTGAGATGGGATTAAAACCTGAGACTTCATGACTACAATACCCTGTGTCTTCTACCTATTATATCTAAGGTCCCTTAAAGATTTAACATTCCATGATCATAAGATGTTTGAGGCAAGTTAGGCCTAATACATAATAACATTATGCTTTTGGGGTCCATCAAAGATGTACAAGACTATATGCCCCTTCTCTAAATGGCCCTAAACTGTTGTGCTTTTTGAGTTCTTAATCTGTTTTTTATGGTTGTATAATCTCCTTCCTTATGTCTTAAAGGCAAAATGGTCTCTGAAAGAAGACTTGAAGACCTCTCCTAAGAATAAAGCATATATTTTAGAGTATTAGCTTCATGACACACAATCTGGCTCATCAGAAGTCTTCTTTTTTTTTCCTTCTGGAAGTATGAGGTCAACTAATTTCTAGATAAGATGAGGCCAGCAGATAAATAATCTCTATATACAGAGTTATCAGTAGAATGCTTGAATATCTTTCAAAGTGCTTTCATGCATGATATTGTACTTGGTGCTCAACAACTATCCTAGGAGACAGGTAGGATATGCTTATCTACTTATCTGATTGCTGTGAAAACTGAGATAAACAGGAGGGTAGATAACTCAACCAAGATCACACAGGTTGTAAATAACAGGACTGGGATTCAGATTTAAATGAAATTGGTAAATATTCTGAAATCCACTCTCCCCAGCACCACCACCAGATGCAGATCACATAAATTTTTCAGCATCACTGCTCCTTGGGGAACATTACTAAGATTAGTTTGGAGTCAGAGACACCTAGGGCAAATCCCAGCTGTTACTTACTACAATAGCAGTAATTCCAAATTCCCCCACTGCTAACTTCCACTGATCACTTCCCCTTTCTGAGCCTCAGTTAGTTTGCCTGAAAAATGAAGGGGCTGAATTAGATTACTTTTAAGGTCTCTTCCTTCTAGCTCTAAACCAGATACTATGCTTCACCACAATTTCCAAACTGCAGTAGGAGGTCAGTGACTCAAATTACCCCCAGGCTAGCCTTATTCAGTCCATACCACTCTCCCAGGGAAAGTGTTTGTAGCTCTTGGGCCAATGTGTTCCTTTTCCAAAAATGGGGGGAAGTGGAAAACCATTTAAAGTGTTTTCTGTAAATACTCTGGAACAATGTGGTAGAATAGCCCCACACATGCCAATTATGGTACCACATCACACCAAGCCTAAGGGCCAAGAAGCAAAGGATCAGGGCTCAGGGATCCCATAGTTATGGGATAAACACTGGACCTCTCTGGTGGTGATGAAGCTCTGAACCTGCCTGAGATGTCTCCCAGGGACACAATGTTCATTTGACTCACTTGGGATTTTCAGGAATATGTCAGGGTGGTTTCCAATGGGTTTCTGTTGCTTCCCTGGATTTATAAGGACACCTTTTCCTCCAGCAACTCCAAATGTCATTGTTCCTTGGGGAGCTGGAGCTGCTTGGTACTTAGCAAGAATCATAGATTTAGAGCTGGAAGGGGCCTTAGAAGCAATCAAGTCCAACTCTCTCATTTTGCAGATGAAAAAAATGAGGATCAAAAGAGGTGGAAAGATTTGTTTTGAGTCAAAAAGCTAGTCAATATCTAAGGCAGGGTTCCAACTCAAGTTGTTATGATTCTAAGTTTTCAAAATAGCCACAAAATCTCCCCAGAATACACTAAGAACCATGAACCAAGAAACAAAAATAAACCAAGCAACTGAAACTTAATAATGATGATAATACAACAGGTATGTGATTTGTTTATCCTTCCCCACATACACACACACCCACACACACACACACACACACACACACATTGATATAATCACAGAGAGCAAGGGCTGGACAATGGAGAAAATGAAATATTACTATCTAAACAAATGTGCAAAACATATGCTAATACCTTGTTGTTCTTTTATAAAGGGTGAAAAAGTTTTCTTTGTTGAATTAATTTAAGACAAAGCCATCAACTAGACAAAATTTGGCCATACCCCTAAAGACCTCTTGAAAAACTGAGCTCACCAGCTTTGAAGAAGCTTTTTGGAGTGTAAGCCCTATGCCTATACCTTAAAGAAGCAGAGGTGAGGAAGTTGTGATTCCTCATACACATTTGTCATGGTGCTATGAAGCAGAAATACTTCCTAGATTAAAAAGGCATAGTTGAGATGTATCTAGCAGGGAGCAGAAGCAGGGACACTCCAGAGATGGACACAAAGAAACAGTGATGCAAAGGAAGAGGTCATTACAAAAAGTATGATTTCTGGCAGCAGAGAAGAGAGCCAACTATGGACTCATGAATGAACAACTGGCAGTTGAGAGTTGAAATACAAAAAGGAGTAAATCCTGGGAGGATATTTGAACAACTTACCCAGGAGAATCACTATACCTGGGGGAAACAGCATGAGGAGTCCATGAGGACAGGAGACAAAGGACATCAAAACTTTTTAATACTTTTGACTCATGTGTTTCTTCTTATTACTATTTTACTTTAATTTATATCCAATATTTTTGGAGATGTTACCTGTACTCATAAACAGAGTACACCTCAGGGTTATTTGCCAGGGGGGAAGGGGCAGGGAGATATTTTATAGCTACATTTCTTACTATGCTATTTTAATTAAAAACCATGGCCTTGAGTTAAATGTGTCCACTGACTGACTCTTAAGGGAAGCTCACTACAGTATTTATTAAGAACCAAGATCCACAGAATAACTCTAGAATCTAGTAATAGTAACTGCCCTTTGGGAAAGTGGCACAGAAGGGGTGTCAAAACAATAACCACAACAGCTCTTTTTTCAATAGTTCTGTAAGTTTTACAAAACACTTTCTTCAAACTACTCTATGAGATAGGTAAGGCAAGCATGTGTTTTATTATCCCCTACTTGAGAACAATCAGTTGAATAAGTGATTCATTCAAGGCCACCTAGCTGGTAAATAGCAGAATGAGAAGGTACATCCTCTGGTTCCCAATACAGTGTTCTCTGCATCACTCCATGTTGACTTGAATTAATAACATTTCATTAGCATATGTTTTCCCTTCAATTCAAGTCTCCAAGCAAAAATTGAATAATGACTTGGGTTGTTGTAGAGAATAGTTGTTTACAGAATGAGTTGTACTAAATGGCTTCTCATACAATACAAAAATTTTGTGACCCCATAAAACAACTATAGATCAAGCCCTGACCAATCTGGAGAAATTCTAAAACAGCAAGGCATAGAAAACTCCTAATGGAGTCACAGAGAGGAGGACAAGACAGAATAGTAACAAACCTAATAAGAATAACAAAAGGTTTAGAGTAAAACTTTAATCACCCTTCAGAAAAATATGGGACTCTCTGTTAGCTGTGGGTAAACTCCAAGGAAAGAAAGCAAGAGGGGCAGCTAGGTGATGCAGTGAATAGAGCACTGGCCCACAAGTCAGGAGGCCCTGAGTTCAAATTCGGCCTCAGACACTTAACACTAACTAACCATGTGACCTTGGGCAACTCACTTAACCTTAACTCCTCTGCCTTTCCCACCCCAATCCTCCCACCACAAAAAGAAAAAGGCAGGAAAAAAAAATCCATTGGATTTGGAGTCATGTTCAAATTCTGACAGAATTGTGAACTCCTTGTGAGCTCCATGTGAACAGGAATTGCTTTTTTCTTTACCTTTTTATTCTCAGCTCTTAGCACACTGCCTAGCACATAGTAGATGTTTAATAAGTGCTTGTTATGGATTTGTTAATTTGATTAAACTAGATCAAGGGTTATTGACTTTTTTGGTGTGTCATAGACCCTTTTATCAGTCTAGTGAAATCTATAGACCTCTTCCCAAAATAATGTTTTATATATTTTTTTGCTGTTGTTCAATCATATTCAGTCATGTCTAACTCTTTGTGACCCCAATTGGGGTGTTCTTGGCAGAGATACTAGAGTGGTTTGCCATTTCCTTTGCTAGCTCATTTTACAGATGAGGAAACTAAGGCAAACAGGATTAAGCGACTTATCTAGGATCACACAACCAGTAAGTGTCAGACTGAATTTGAACTCAGGAAGATAAGTCTTCCGAACTCCTAGATCAGCACTCTATCCACTATGCTACTTAACTGCTCATGAAATAAATTATTAGAATTACAAAGGAAGTCAATTACATTTAAATGTAGATATAAAAAATTAAACCAAGTTGATAGACTTTGGGTTAAGAATCACTAAACTAAATTCCTTTCCTTTTCTTCCCTTGCTTGGAATATGCTTTCTTTTTCTTCAGGAAAACTTTTTCTTCCAAAGAAACCTTAAAATAAAATATTATACACATACGCATATGAATGTCACAGATATATATTTATGTAATAATTTTATACATATATTTTATAGTGAAAATGTATTCACTGCCTTGTGACTGAGTACAAATCTTGGTTCCAAGATGGTTAAACTTCTCTGTATACATAGAAACTTTATAATAGTGGGATATAAAATATAGGGGAGTGATGACCAGGAAAGGAAGTATGGCCTTATGCAGTTACAGAGATCATGAATGGAACTTTAAAGGAGTCAGTTGTTATGCCTTTTCTAACAGCAATAAGAGTACTGATTAGATTACTATTTCTAGAGCAAAACCAAGAGGGAGAAAATGAGGTTGCATACATGGCTTGAGCCCAGAAGTAGGGCAGAAAGTAAGATAACTACACTGAGTGGATCTTGGTGTTTTGGTGCATGTCTGGAGGGATGTGAATCATGGTCCAAGGCTAGCTAAATAAATAATAGTTTAGGTGAGTTTTCAATTACTCTTCCATCATTTCAGACAATTGACCCCCTAAGCAGAGTCTCAAAGCTACAACTACCAGAGAAACTCTTAAGGTACCCTGACAATACAAAGATCTATGACATGGAAAAAAAAAAATCATGCTCCACAGCACAGGCTGATGGGAGAGCAATGCAGAAGTGTTATTTCCTATGGGAACAGGAAAAAGCAGATGGCCATAATTATTGGTGCAATGGGGCCAACTCCAAGGAATTCATGGAAGTTCCTCAAAAGAGAGGATTCTTCCTTATGGGAATGATATACTGGAGAGTGTTTATTGTGAGACCTCTGGAGATTTGGGATCATCAGTCAATATTTAAGACTATAGTTTGGTACAATACTTTTTTTAAAGAAATATGGGCAACTAAGTTTTGAATCTCAGCTACTCTAAATTTTTTTAAAAGCATTTCCTATATTTCTTTTCCCATGTCTAATAAAAACACCAAGAATTTCTTATCCTGTTTACTAGAAAGCTTAATAAAACCATTGGGATCTGTGGAGTAAGGTGGTGAACAGTATGGGTGAATCATGAGAGCAGAGCAAAACAAAATCAAATCTTTTATTATCTCCAAAGCATTTATGCAGCTGTAGCTTTCCTTGCTAGGAACATGTTTTCTTTTTCTTCAGGAAAACATTTCCTTCCAAAGGAACCTTAAAATAAAACATTATATTCATGCATATGAATATCACATATATGTGCTTACTTAATGATGTACATATATTTTACAGTGAAATTGTACCTGCTGCCTCATGACTATATACAAATACAATAACAAGGGTGTTACATTCATTTCTTTCTTATAATGTATGGAAGAATGGGAAAAAAAGAAGCTGAAAGCAGGAAGAGAAGGGGAGCAAAGAAAAAAGGAAAGAAGGAAGCAAGGAAGGAGGGAAGGAAGCAAAGAAGGAAGGAAAAAGGAAAAGAGAGTAGAAGAGGGAGGAAAAGAAGGAGAGAGAAAAGGGAAAGAAGGGAGAGAGAGGTGAAGAGGAAGAGATGGAAGGAAGGAAGAATGTATGGGAGAGAGGAAAGGAGGGAAAGGAAGGAAAGAAGAAGGGCAGGAAGGGAGGGAGGAAAGGAGGAAGGGAGGGAGAAAGTGAAGAAGGAAGTAAAGGAGGGGGAAGGGAGGAAAGAAGTAAAGAAGGAGGAAAAGATAAAGGGAAGGAGAGCTGGAGAGCGAGAAGGAAGAAGAAAGTGTAAACTAGGTATGTCAGGAAAGGATTTGTAGGTTGTATCTAAGAGACTTACATACCCGAATTAAACACATCATGCAAAAAAAATACTCAATATGTACCTCAGTACACTTAAGCTGCCCTGACAATACGAAGGTGATCTGTGACTTGGAAAGAATATCTTCCCCTTCCCAAATAGGTTGATTGGAAAGCAATAAAGAGTTACTTCCTAGGCCAGGGAATAAGAAGACGTAATTACAATTACATCAAATACTGGTATGGACTAAAAATGTTTCTCAAACCAATCACTATATGATTGAGTGATCTTAGATAAATCATACCACCTCTCTGGGTCTCAGTTTCCTCATCTATAAAGTGAGGGGGTAGACTATTTGGACCACTAAATTTCCCTCTAACATGGATGATTGATTCATACAGTACTGCATGAATCACTGACTTTCACAGCTCTGGCTGGTCATCATCTGTGGTAGGAGAATAATGATTAATTTATCCTGTCATCTGTATAGTCCAGCCTACTGAATCTGGGGGGAAAGAATAGAGCTGGTAAATTTTATGCGAAGTACTTTCTGAATAATCTTCAGATCTTCACTTCCTCTCAACTACTTACCTAATTTCCAACAAATTGAGACTTACAGATAATAAATGTTCTTCTAAATTATAGTTCACATATTATTTTTATTTTTGTCCATAATCATAGTCAAGATATGGATTAGCAATGATTCAATTCAATGATAGAGCTTATATTCAAGGTAATATGATTCCTTTTCTCAAAAGAAATTGGTAAGAGTGGAGGACATTTTTTAGGTACCGGGACAATTCAAATTTTACATTATCTCCACCTAAATGACCACTTTGCCATCACACTCTGGAATCATCAATGCCAAGTATCAGTATTGTTAGAGTCTAGTGTCTGTAATGGGGTGGTCTATGTGTTATCAACTTGAACTTAGTGGTATAAGGCAGTCTTTCCTTCAAAGACAGGCTAGCAAAATGTAAGGGGGCCGAAGGTTAAAGGGTGTGGGTCATCCAGAAACTACAGGTCCTTCTAGTTACTCTTCACATTGGAAGAAATGTCTAACAGAGAGAACTCGAGATGGTCACACATGCAGATGGAAAGGGAAAAAGAATACTTTCGAGGAGCCCATATTATTCAAGGCCCTTTCTGCATGGCAAGATATAAGGGAGAGAGGAAGGGAAGACGGCAGATAAGGAGACCAAGTACAAACCTGCTAACCAAGAATGAACAGGAAGACAAAAGCCAGGTAGATCTGAATTTTGCAACACAAATGACATAAAAGATATCAGAGATGTACTTGGAAAAGAAGTTGAGAGAATCACAAAACAGGAGTAAAGGATAACAGAAGTTGTTCCCTAAAGCATCAAGAGCTGTGGAAGATTTGCCCAAGGATATGGACAAAACTCACAGAGGATGAGAAGTCGTGGGTGGATTGAGAGCCATGTCATTGGCTAGAAACCTTCAAAGAAAATATCAAAATGTTGAAGTATCATTTATTCAGCAGCTGAGAAGCTATTTTCAAATAAAGTGTGACTAAATACGTAAATGTAAATATGGTGTGACTAAGGTAAATTTACAAATCATTCTCTTACGCAAATGTGTCAGAAGTTTTGAATAACTCTAGAGTCTACATTACACTTTAAGCTTCTCCCCTGGAGAATGCTTTTTTCTACCATAAAAGTCTACAATGAATCCCATAAGCAGTTAAACCTCAGCTGTTTCAGTCTTTGTTATGAACAAAGTATTTTCTTCTGAAAAAGATTCACCAGGAGATTTTAATTAAGCCTAATTAATATTTTCTTTTTCTGGGTATCTCTGGTTCTGGTTCTCATTATGGCACAGAGGGGAGTGCTATATTTGGAGGTGAAACACTTGAATTTGAATCATGCCTGATACGTACATCATGTAATTTTATAACCACAAGCTAGTCACTTTCTGAGTTTCAGTTCTCGCCTTTGTAAAATGAACAATACCTCTAGTATATAAGCAACAACACTTTTGAGAAAACTCAAATGAGATAACATGGGTAAAAGACAGAATAAAAGGATGTATACATACAAAAACATTTATAGCAGCACTTTTGTTGTAGCTAGAAGCTGAAAACAAAGCAGGTGGCCATCGATTGTGGAACAGCTGAAAAAAACTATGGTCTGTCAATGTACCATTATTGCACTATAAAAAAAAAAATTAATATGATCAATTCAGAGAATCCTGGGAAAACTTGTAGAGAGTGGAGCAAACAAAAGAAGAACAATTTACACAATAACTTCAATAATATAAAATCAAAAACCTTTGAAAGTTTTTAGTGCTCTGATCATTGCTGTGGTCAAACATGTCTGCAGAAGCCTCCTCTTGACAAGTGATCAGTGAGTGGTACAGAAGAAGACATACATTGACAGACATAAGAAAGCTGTTGATTTGTTTCAGGAGGACTTCTGCTGGGGTGAGATCATGAAATTTTGGGGGAAAGAGAGTGAGACCAAAAAAAAAAAAGAAAGAAAGGTCAAAGACCATTAACGCAACATTGAAAAATACACAGAAGAAAGTTCAAAGGAGACACAGAGTAGTTTTATTACTATTGTACTGAATAGAATTTACATTTTAAAAAGCAAATTATGTGTCAGAAGTTCATAGTCTCATATGTAATCCTCTTTTCTGCTCTTTGTTTATTAAAATAGTCATGTTGGTTAGTGTTTATTAAGTTTATAACAAAAAATTAAAGATCATGTATCTAAAGTGCTGTGTAAATTTTATACTCTATGTTCATGTCAGTCAGTATTATTGTTTTGAAGCAATTTTCTGAGGAATTGCCCGTTATACTCAACCTGGACAATCATAATCACTCCTTTGGGGGAAAAATTGTTCCCCATTAGAGTGATGGCATAGTTCTCTAACATCAGTGGTCCATAACATTTTCATCAGTCCTTCTGATGCCGATTTGCACCAAATATTTGATGCCTAATTTAACTCTATGAAGTACCTTTTGCCTGAAAAATTGAAATATTAGTTTTGTTTCTTTCTTTCCAACATCCTAAGGGATACTTAGGGACATTATGCAACGGAAGAGATCAATAATTTATTGTGTCTACTATGTGATGTTAAGCACTTTGCAAATATCTCACTAGATCAGTGGTTCTCAACCTGTGGGTCACAACCCCTTTGGGGGTTGAACAGGGTCACCTAACACCATTGGAAAACACATATTTCCAATGGTCTTAGGAACCAAGACACCGCTCCTCTATCTGTCTCCAGGCGGGTCTGCCCACATGCAGATATGCCCACATATGAGTATTAAAGGGTTGTGGCATTGGGAAGGTTGAGAACCACTGCACTAGATGATCACATGCTCAATTTGACAATTCAGCATGCATTATGTACCTATTAGGTGCAAAGCACTGGGATTCATCCATCAAGCAGGGAACAGGACTACATAACATTAAGATCAATGTGTATCTGATGCTCCAGTAACCAAATTCTATGATTTATGATGTATTTACTAACATTTTCGGCTATTTATTGGTATTAGTGTTGGCCTGTGGATTTTTTCAGGCTTCAGGCTAATGCCTTTCAAAACTATGGACTTCCTCAATTAGGAAAAGGATAAGCAAGTTGTTACATGAATGTAATAGGAATTACTATACATGAGAAAAATGAATGTGGAGAATGATGACAGACTAAGAGAAGCATAAGATGTCTGACATGAACTCATGCAGAATGAAGTCAACAAAATCTAGAAATCAACATACATAATGACTACAACATGGACTATAATCCAAAACATCCAAAGTAAATGGAAAGAGCTGAAATGTTATATATAACACTTGGCCTCAGTTGAAAAATTATATGTCCCTCTCCTTTTTTGTAGCAGTGGAGGAATATGAATATTGAATATTGATGTGCTGATTGGTTTTGCTGAACAATAGTTCAGCAAATTGTCCCCTCTTTCCTTGTTATTCTTTGTTAGAAAAGGTAGCTTGCTGTGGGGGGCTAGGATGGGGGGGTGAGGAATTATTTGG
>CM053586.1:136566169-136583086 GCA_028646515.1 Pseudochirops corinnae
GTTTTTGTTTTTTGTTTTTGTTTTTTTCTGAAACCACTTCCCTTATCATTTCTTTAGCACAATAGTACTCTATCACAATAATATGCCACAACTTGTTCAGTCATTTCCCAACTAATGAGCATCCCTTCAGATGCCAATTCTTTGCTACCATGAAAAGAGTTGCCATAAACATTTTTGCACATGCAGGTACTTTTTCCTTTTCCTTTGTTCTCTTTTGGGACACAGACCTAACAGTGATGTTGCTGGGTAAATGAGTATGTACAGTTTTATAGCCCTTTGGGCATAGTTCCAAATTGTTTTCCAGAACATCTGGACTTATACATTACTCTACCAACAGTTTATTAATGTATCCATTTTGCCCCATTTCCTGCAGTATATTAATTTTGTCTATTTTGGTTTTTTTGTATATTGTGTTTTAATTTGCATTTCTTTAATCAGTAATGATTTAGAACATTTTTCATTGTGGCTATAGACAGCTTTGATTTCTTCCTCTGAAAACTTCCTGTTCATACTGTTTGACCATTTATCAATTGGGAAATAGCTCTTATTTTTTATAAAGTTGGCTCAGTTCCCTATATATTTGAGAAATTAGGCCTTTATCAGAGAAACTTGCTATTACTTCATTATTTATGATACCATTTAGCAAAACATGGTTTCCCTGCTTGTCTCTTTTAAGTAGGTCAATTTTTGCTTTTGCATTACTACCCCTACCTTTTTTTCACTTCAGCTGAATCATATTAGATTCTGTTCCTGTCCTTTATTTTAACTCAGTGTGGGCCTTTCTGTTTCAAATGTGTCTTTATATACAATATATTGTTAGATATTGGTTTCTAATTCATTCTACTATGTTTCCATTTTATGGGTGAACTCATCCCATTCACATTCACAGTTATGATTATTGAGTATTTCCTTCCATCTAATTTTCTGCTGTTTATTCTTTTTGCTCTTTTTTTATCCTATCACTCCTCAAAAGTCTGCTTTGCTTCTAACCACTGTCTCCCTTAATCTACCCTCCCTTTTATCATAGCCCACCCAGACCCCCTATCTTTCTCTTGCCTTCTTCCCTTACTCTTTCCCTGTTGGGTGAGATAGATCATCTCACATCCATACCCTTATGTGAACTCCTTTTAACTTCCCCAATAATGATAAAGTTCTTAGGAATTACATGTATCACCTTCCCATATTGGAAATCCCTTACTGAGTCCCTTATGATTTCTCTTTCATGTTTACTTTTTTAATGCTTCTCTTGAGTTTTGTGTTGAATGCCAATTTTTCTATTCAACTCTGGTCTTTTCATTAGGAATGCTTGAAAGGCTTCTATTTCATTAAATATACATTTCCCCCCTGAAGATAATATTCAGTTTTATCGAGTAGGTTATTCTTGCTTATAATCTTAGCTCCTTTGCCTTCCAGAATATCATATTCCAAGCCCTCTACTTCTCTAATGTAGAAGCTGCTAAATCTGGTGTTATTCTGACTATGGCTCCACAATATTTGGATTGTTTTCTTTCTGACTACTTGCAATATTTTCTCCTTGACCTGACTCCCAGACCAGATCACAGGCCAGGAGAGTAATAAATACACATCTCCTTAGATCATATCATCTTGGAAGAACTGAAAACTCACAGCACCCTAGAATTATCTCTGAAAACACCTACACAAAAACTTGAAATTTGGGAATGTGCACTCTCTCTCTACCCTAGAAGCAAAGGTTCACTTTAGCATAGAGTTGAAAGTCAAGAAATAAGATGGGAAAATGAGCAAACAGAAAAAAAAAAAAAAACTTCTGACCATATAAAGTTACTATGGTAATATTACATTTCAGTTACAGTGAAAAGATGGTAAAGGGATTGTACAACTGGTCAAAGGAAATTAAAGGGGTCATTTTGCTGGCATTGCCAGCAGGACTCTGCTGTATTGCCCATACTCAGATCTGGATTATAGTCCTGGAGGAAGTCGCAGGATAAGGAGGAGCAGTAGCATACCATAGGAGAGAAGACTTTGGTCACAATTCCAGGGCTGAAAAGAGTGCTTGTGGTTTCTCATAAGCCAGGGCACAGGCCAGGAAAGTAGTGAGTAAACCTCTTCTTAATTCATACTACCTTAGAAAAACTGAAAACTTATAAGTACCTAGAAGTATCTCTGAAAAAAGCTACACAAAACCCTATCCATGGGCTGAGAGTTCCAGAGGCAGTCACTGTTGCTGCTGATTTCTCCCAAGGCCTAGTCCTAGTTCGCTGGGGCCCCATTTGCTCTGGTGTGGCCTGCACTAGACTGTTGTCTATTCTCCTCCCACTACAACAGACTTTTCCTGGTGACCAAGTTCTCTTGGGCTAGAAAATTGTTTCACTTTGTCTTTTTGTGGGTTCTGGTGATCCAGAATCTGTTTTGAGGCATTATAATTATTTGAAGAGGAATTTGGGAGAAGTCAGGCAGGTCTCTGCCTTTTCTCTTCCCTCATGGTTCTGCCCTCCAACAATTCTGCTTTTTAAGAAGTTCTTTACTAAATTTCTGTGCCTCTTTTAACCATTAGGTCAATTCTGTTTTTTAAGGTGCTATTTTTTCCAATCTTTTTTACCTATTTGCATCGTTTCGATTTTTTCCTTATTTTTCCTCTACCAAGCGTGTCTTTCTTTAATTCTTCTGAGAATTCTTATTTGCCTTGGGTCCAATTAGCATTTTTCTTTAAGGCTTTGCTTATAGATGTTTTTACATTGTTTTCTTCTGAGTTTGTCTTCATGTTCTTTGCCACCTTAGTACTTTAAGGTTTTTTTGTTTGTTTCCTCATTTTTCATATTATTTCTTGAATTTGAATTTTATTTTATAGTTGGGCTTTGCTTACCTGGGATAGGAAAACAGTGTCCCAAGGTTAAACATTTTTCATGCTGCTATTTTCAAAGCTCATTCAGGGGGTCTGCAAGTTTTCAGTATTTCCAGTGCTGTGTAATCTGGGACAAGGCACAGTTTTGCTTTCCTTCTTTGTATTCTGGCCTTTACACAGCATGGGCCCCTGTTCCCTGGCAGTCACAAGCACTAGCCCTCCTGTTGGCATTGAAATTTTTTAAGACCCTGTATTCTGCTGTCATAAACACTAGTGTTCTTCTCTGTTCTGGGACTGCAATCAGGATCTGTGCTCCCTTGTGACCAATCACAAGTTCTCTTCTCTATCCTGGAACTATGACTCAGAACTGTGTATGGGTAGTAGAGCTTCCAATCAGCACCAATTGTCCTCATTGGTAGCAAAGGGTTGTAATGCCATGCACAAGCAGATTCCCAAAAGAATGCTACTGTGAACAGCTTTTAAGGTTCAGATTACACAGTATAGTGAACACTCCGTTTATTCCATTACAAATCAAGGCAAACATTCACAATAAATCACAACATAATATTCATAATATTACATCTTATCACAGAAAATCACAATATAGCATTCATAACAGCTTAACATTAGAATGGCCACAGTTTTTACTATAGTGGCCACAATATTTAGAACAAAGAGCAGAAGAATTATCATGGTGGTTTCCCTAACCCTCCTTACTTAATCATTCAGTCAATTTACAATACAATAATCAACACTTAATCACTCAATCAATTCACAATAAAATTATCAATCTTCCACTAATGGGGCAACCAATAGATTAACTTAATCAGTCACTAATCTAACAATCAGTCACTAAATACAATCATTAGGAAACCACACAAACCCTCCACCCCACGGTGTCCAGCAAACCTCAATTTCATCCAAGGGGAGGCCTTTTCTTGATCTTGACTCAGAGTGGCTCTCTGATTCCCTGGATCCCCTTCCATGATCCCAGCTCCTTCCTGAATCCACCAAACAGTCGCCTGGATTCAGGGGCAGACAGCTCCCAGGTTCTAGTCCAGTCCTCAGAGGTAGACAGCTCCCAGGTCCTTGTCCAGTCCCTGGTACACATTGAAGTTCACAGGGTCTGGCACATCTCAGACCCTTCACCACTTCTGTTGCTGGGAACTCAAGGATCCACCAAGCCACAAACCAATAAAGGCTTATCCTGGTCAGGCTTCTTCAGTCCTCCAGCAGATCAGCTGGCCCTAGGACCCAGTAGAAAACTCAGCCTTCCAGGCAGCAGCAGCAACACTGGCCTTCCAGGTGGCAGCAACAGCCACTTCAGCCTTCACCAGATTCTGGTCTCAAGAAAAACTCCAACTCAGTTCTCAGTCAGCTTCTAGGTGCTGGGAGAGAAACTAACTCTCTCTCTCTCTCTCAAGAAAACTTCAACTCACTTCTTCAGTCCAGCAGCCCAGCTCCCAGATGCTGGGACAATCCTGTTTCCTCCAACAGGAGCCACCGAGAGGAAGATTCCCAATGCTGTGTCTCTGTCTCTAGAGCTCTTCTTATATACACACACTGGCCTCCTGTCTCAGCCAATTCCCTTCTGCCATGTCAGCAACAGGGGACTTCACACCCTCTCAAAAGGAGGCAGAGCTCATACCTTCTATACTTAGCCCTAAGTTACTAAGGGCTAAGTATCTGCTAAATTGATTGCTGTTACAAGGATCCTCTGTAATCTCTTTCTCATCATTTGTCCAACCTCTTTACTGTCATCTCTTGGGCTGAGAGCTCCTGAAGTTGCTGCTGCTGTCACCGCTGTTTCTACCAGGACAGGCCACCACTCCCATGTCACAGACCTCTCCTGGGGACCTCCTAAGTTTTCTTCAGCCTGAAAAATATCTCACCTTGACCTTTTGTTGTCTCTGCTACTCCAAAATTTGATTTGAGGTATTATTTTAAAGTTGTTTAGAGGGGAATGTTGAGAGAATTCAGCTGGTTTGCTTTCTCTATTCTGCCATCTTCTATAAATTGAACCCACATCTTTTTTTTTTAAGTTGTCAATAGTTTATTGACATATTGATGTCTTGATCACTTTTTCCTACAAAACAATCATTAATTATGTTGTTACAATAATTTCTATAAATAATATTTATGAATTAACCCACATTTTTTAAAGCAGAGCCAGGGACTCTTTCTACTATATCACTCTGCTATATTAGTAATAGTAGGCACTAAAATCCATGTTGTTTGATTGATGTATGTAACAGCAAACACCCTAGCATAGCCAGGATGGCCTGCTAGCCCAGGTTCTTTGATCTGCTTTTAAAGGAGAAAATGGCTTTTAAAGGGGTCAACAATTTTACTTTAATTAAAACATATATCATTCACTTAGTTAAGGGGAAAGGTCAGCACCCTAAACATAAAGAAAATACAAGCAGAGAAAATAGCACAGATCAACAGACAAGGGTTCTAACTGTCTGACCAAAGTGATACATACATAGTTAACCAGGGAGAGAAGCACCAACATCTGGGTTTTCAAAGCCTGGGGCCTCCTTAATACATACCCACAGTCTCCTCCAGCCAAAGCACAGGAACATTCTTCTCATGAGTGAGCTCCAAAGCAAAATTCTAACCTCTCAATATATAGAGAGCCAGAAGGCATCACAACTCACAATGCTTCAGTGCCTAATTACCAAAAGACGTGAAAGATTTCAAACAAGTAAACTTCCTATAAGCAAACTTTACCTTTAAGCAAACTCTTCCCCCAATGGGCTCCACTTGACTCAGGATGTATCAGCTGTGAGCTGGAGTTTTAAAGCAGTAAAACAGCTTGACTGAACACATGTGCTCACATTAGCCTATTAATGGATGGGGGAAGATCTTCCTATTCCATTAACATTACAATGCATTGATTAGTTTTTCAGAAGTTCTTTTTCCCACCTTTCTTTCTTTTTTAGTTTTTGTTCCAGAGGACTGCTCTCTGGGCAGGAAAGGGATAGGGATATATTTGGAAATGAATATAATGTGAAAACAGATGATATCAACAAAATAGTTTTAAGAAATAATTTTTTTTAAAGGTCAGGCCAAAAACAATTGAGAAACAATTAAGATTTTATAACCTTTTAGAAAATGGAGTTCTACTTATTCTTAAGTTATTTCCTTATTCTCTTTGATTATAAGTACTAATTGCTGGTAACCAGCATTGCTCTGTCCCACATAAGTCTTATAGTTATCATGCAACACATCACTTTATCACTATTTTTCTAAATATTCCCACTTTTAGTAATCTTTCTTTGTTGCAAGTTTATCAGTACTTTCTTATTGCTTCAATCTATCTCCCTGTCATCATAAACTTACTCTTATAACTGTCTGTTACTACAGTTAGACAAGCAGTCCTCCCATTTATGTGTGACCCCTCAAATCAGATCAGATTAGTTCCATAGAGGTTTTCTGCTAAATGAAGGCATATGACATATTGAAAAATCTAAGTGTAATGAATTTTCACATTGTTTGTTTATCCTCTAGCTGCTGAATTGCCAAATAAAATTTTTATTCCAGAATAGAATAAGTAATAATTTCTTGTTTGGGCATACAGATCCAATCACAGCACTAAGATCATCCCTCTGGAAAACCTAGAAAGGCTTCCCTGTCCACCAATCCCACTCCTATGTGCTAGGGAGATACATGCTGCTGGATGACTAGCCTTTAATGAGATGAAACTATCCATAGCTCTCTATTTAATCTTTCAGCTATGAAGATTTTACAATACGATGTTTTATTTATGGGACTAGAAATAAAGCTTTTCCAGGCAGGAGATATTGTTCACATAAATTTGATACATGAACCATTTTGCTTATTCAAGCATAAATATTGTGCTTGAAGAACCAAAAATTGTTATAGTTAACAGAAGTCATAGTAATAATAATATTGTTATTAATATTATTTGTTATAATCATTAAATATAGTTATTTTAATATGCAATTATACAAATTATATTTACAGCAAATGTCTCATCTTTAATATTAATTATTTGATATACATTAGGAAACATAAAGTGGACTATAACATATTTGGAAAGCATTCTACCCAAAACCCTTATAATATTAATGAAATGCCACATTGTGGCAATTAGGAGTCATAATGGACAGAACACTAGACATGAAATAAGGAAAACCTCAGTTCAACCCCATTTCCCCTCTACACTCACACACACATACCTGACACTTAGTAATTATGGAACCCTGGGCAAATCACTTACCCTCATAAGAGGAACTACCTCCCAACATTGCTGTGAGGATAAAATGAAATCATAGCAGCAAAGAGATTTGCAAACCTGAAAGTGCTACCTAAATGCAAACTTTAATAGAGAACTCATTCCCTAAGAGTGCAAAAAAGGAGGAATATTTATCCTTATTGAGAAGAAAGAAGCACATTGGTAAACATTCTTAGAGCACATGACAAATTTTCAAAACCTCTAGAAACACTTCTGCAAGCAACATCCCTTTACTGAGTAATAACAATGTTAACAGGTAGAAGTCACTACATTTGTCAGATATAAGCAAAAATCATTTCCCTCCAGACGCAGCCATTAAAATGGATGGAATTAAGGGTCCCTTCATGGACAACATCCACATGCACTCAACCAAAAGTATGTTGACAGAGAAGTATTAAATTAATCGTTGAATCATATGGATTTGTTTATGGAATTAGAGAAGTTTGTGATGGCAATTCAAGACCAGAAATTACGGAAGCTTTATCCTTTAGGAGTGTTTACATAGAAATCAATGTAGATTACCACAAGAAATAGTAAAGACTGTCCAACACATTGCTGCAGGTTGTAAAATTTTAGTACCTACCAAATACCTTGCAGTGCAAGAACCATATCCTAATAGACAAGATTTTCTAACTAAAATCATTCAAGCAATAAAATTTACACACATAGATGTATATATATGTGTATGTGTCTATATACATATAGAGATACATAAAAACTCAATTGTTATATAATACTTAGCAGGAAATCTCTTTAACTACTTTTAGTACCTTCTAGTAAATATTTCTCTAAGCAAGTGGACTTTATAGACCTGCTTTCCTCATGCTTTGGATTAGGCTTGCTTAACTGAGAAGTTATTCTTAGAGATTATTAAATAACATTATGATAATAGTTAGAATAGCATAGTGGATAGTGAATGTCTGGGTTAAAATCTTGCCTCAAATACTTAATGTTAAGGTTTAAGGTTTAGGGGTGCTCAAGACCCCAAAATACCAACATGCCAGGTCCTTCCAAATGAATTCAACTCAAGACTTCTCTCAGTCAAAGAAAAGCAAAGTTTGTTAAAGATTTGCCATAATGGTGTAGCACCATTTATCATGATCGTGGGTGCTGTAAATATTGCATTGGTGCTACAAATGAGTAGACTCTTAAGAAGTCTGTTATCTATGATGCTTGTATTGGACAAGCAGGCCAGAATAATCTGACACAGAGTGTCTGTACTAGATAATTCTCGGCCCCTTACACAGAGGCAGATGGGTCTCATACACAGAAAGACTGTGGGAGGAATCTAGGGGTGGTCTAGAGAAGGAGTTTGGGGAGGGTCTTCAGGAGAAGTCAAATGAGGTCAGACTCCAATGATGAGAGATTAAGGTGGGAAGTAGCTGGAGACTACCTGGAGATGATTTACATGGTTTACAGGACTCAGAACTCAGAGCGTAGTAGGGAGTCACCCCTTTCCTCAGTGATACCTCAGCATAAGATATCCCAAATAAAGACAGAAGTGCTTTCTCAAATGTACATTGGGTGGTCTACTGTTTCCTTGTTCTAGTACTCGAGGTAGATTGCCATGCTTAGATTATGCACTTGACTTCCAACCAATGGAAGAAAAAGGTCAGCAGGGGCGTGGGGGAAAATTCTGCATTAGGGCTTTATAACTTGGCCATTTCCTTTTGTAAACTGCTTCTCCTCCCTGACCATTTGGGAGAAGGGGGGCTGCCCTTTCTTGAGATCATAATAAACCTTTCTTTTCTGCTTCCTACCTTGAGAAGCCTCTGTGTATTATTTGGGTAAGGATCTCTGTTGCACACAGTTTTGGGGTGTACACACAAGGGAAGGTTCAATCTGGAGGGGAGGAGAGGGAAATATTTCTGAGATAAGGTCAAAAGACATCAATAAAACATGTTATTATGTTTTGTTTTGCTTTTTAATCCAGAACAGAGATGGATTCTAGAACTGCTATCTGGATCAGGATGTTCCCAAATAGACAGCAATCACTCTGTCAGGGACAGGAGCTTGACCAGACTGATTCAGGCCCAGGGCTGGTCACCAAGCTTCCCTTTTCTTGAGGGGGCTGAGGCCCCCCTTACCTATAGCAGCATTTGCCTAGATGAGGGGGGTGGGGGAGCTGCAGACTTGGGGCTGTACCTGAGAAGTCAGGAGGGGATCCTAGAACAGATTCCAGAACCATTCTTCTCTGTCATGACCCTCTCTGGCAGGCTCCTGAGGATAGGATGCAGGCTCTGGAAAACCCCTTGAACTCTCCTTGAATCTTCCCACTTGATTTGGCATTCACCTGAGGCTATAATCCCCTCAACTGGCCTTTCATTATCCCCATGCCCAATTCCTTACTCTTAACCTAGTCCAGGCCTTCATTGTCTGCTACTTCTGGAAATCTGTCTACATCCCACCCTTGATCCTATCTAAACCCCATTCTCTTGGTTCCTGGCCTCTGACCTCTAGTCACCCCTTGGTCTAGAGGAGGAGTTTGGGGAGGTTTTTCAAAAGTAGTCAGTGAAGTCAGACTCTAGTAATAAGTTTGGGGAGGGTCTTCAGGAGGAGTTAATGAGGTCAGGTAACAGTTAATTTGGGTGCATATTTTGATAGATATTTTGATAGGCTCGAGGGTCGGAAGTAGATGGACAAAGGAGGGCTAGGCTAGTAAAAGTAAGAGATTTGGGTCTAGCAATAATGAAAGGCTTATGGCCTCCTGCAAATGCCTCATCAAATGGGAAGATTCAATCAGAGTTCAAGGGTGTTCCCAGAGCCCGCACCTCACCACAATCAGGTCATGTGTTTGGACATCTCTGATTGAGACCAACCTCAAAAGAGACTCAGAAAGGAAGAATAATTTACCTGGTGTCACACAGGGACAGGAAGGATCAGGATTTGAAACTTGGACTCAGTCTTCAAATCCAACACTTTCCATTGCAACACCATTTATTTGGACATTACCAGAAATGCCAACCACAAGATAGAGTGTAACTGATGATAGAGTGGAAAATTAGTCTACAAGAGATTAAAGAGGTGTATGCACTAATACTTCTCTTTTGCTACAGCAACAGATGCTATTCAGGAGCTCTTTTATCAGGATAAGCAAGGGGAGTGTTCACTTTTAAATCTCATATAGCTATAATTCTTCTGCACATAAAAGGTATTTTTAAAAATTACCTTGAATTTAAAATTAATTTTTCTTTTATTAACTTGTCCTCTTGTAAGGCACTGAAAGAAACACGCACATACACTTATTTTCCAAGGATAATTTTACCATTAGACTAAGAAGAGAGGCATTAAATATTTCAAAAAGAAGATCTCCATACAGTTCAGCTATACATATAAATTTAACAATACTCTTACGAGTACAGCCAAAAATCTTATGTTAGTTCCTAAAGAGAAACTAATCATGTAAAGTTACTCATTTTCAGTTCCTTAGAGTAATACCAGTTCTCAGTAACTTCCCATGCTGCAATTTGGAATTTCTTTGCTTTGTAATATGAAGTCAGATGCTTAACCCATATGACATTGTACCTGCAGATACCTCCTATCATATCTGAGAAACATCTGATGATGTTTCTAGCTAGACTTTTTGTAGCTAGACTTTTTTTTAATAAAATAAGCATAGTTTTATTTTTTTAACTAGTTGGAAAGTACCATGATTTTCAAAGAGATAGATTGGTGATAATGGAAAGAATATTGATTTATAGATAGAAAAGACATGAGTTCAAATCCTGTCTCCAAGACACCTTAGTTATATACGGTCTCTCTCAATCTGTTTACTGCCTTTCTTCATTTATAAGTGGAGGTGATAATACCTATTGTTAACTATATTATGTGACAGTTGTAATGAATGAAGGAGATAAAATGCAGTGCTCAACAGCTCTTCTATGTATATGCTTTGTATATATGCTTTTGCTATGGTTGTAACTTGTCAGCACCTTTTTTTTGCATCTCTTAATATAAACATGTAATTAATATAATCACGTTTTCTTTCTAGTGTTATACCAATCTTGTATCCCTGATAAAAATTCAAACTGGTTGCAGTGAAAAATTTTTGGATCTACTGTTATACAATATTTTTGTTAGGATTTTATTTATAATTTAAAAATTGATATTTATTAGTGAAATTAATTTATAACTATTTGTCTTATCCTTGCTGGTTTCAATATATTTGTATCATAAAAGGAATCTGGTAGAGAATTTTCTATGTTTTTGAGACTTTTTGTGTTGCATGGGTATGAATTGCCTTTTAAAATTTTTCCATTTCATTTACATATAACCTCCTTCCACCCAGTGAGTGATCCCTTATAACAAAGACTAAAGAGAGGCCAAAAGAAGAGGTAAGGATTCCATAAAATGTTGAGGTCAGGGAACCATAAAAATGATGAGGTAAGGGAAACATAAAATGTTGAGGTATAGGGTTAGGGGTGCTCAAGACCCCAAAATACTGACACTCCAGGTCCTGCCAAATGAATTCGACTCAAGTCTTCTCTCAGCCAAAGAAAAGCAAAGTTTATTAAAGATTTGCCTTAATGGGTAGACTCTTAAGGAACCTTGGTATCTGTGATGCTTGTACTGGACAAGCAGGCCAGAATAATCCGACACAGAGTGAGTCTGCGCTATATCATTCTCCAGCACTCTCACACCTCATGAAAGCAAGATGGGGTCTTATATACAGAAAGGTTGTGGAAGGATTTTAGGGATGGTCTAGAGGAGTTTGGGGAGGGTCTTCAGGAGTCAAAAGAGGTCAGACTCCAGTGATGAGAGATTAGGGTGGGAAGTAGCTGGAGGCTACCTGGAGATGAGACAATGGAGGATTTGGGAAGATCAAGAGTGGAAAGTTGCTGGACAAAGGAGGGCTAGGCTAGTAACAGAGATTTGGGCCTAGCTATAATGGAAGGTTTATGGCCTCAGGCAAATGCCTTATCAAATGGGAAGATTCAATCAGAGTTCAAGGGGATTCCCAGAGCCTGTACCTCATCATATATGTATGTATGTATGTATAAATATATATATGTATGTGCATGTATATATGTTTATATATGTATGTATACATATGAATGATGTTCCACACACAAAGCCCTCCACCTTTGAAAAGAAGGAAAAGAGGTGTATTCATTGTTCTTTAAACATTTAATAGCAGTCACCTGCAAAGTCACCTAAGCCAAGATTGTTTGCCTTTGGAATTTTCTTTATGGAATATTCATTTTAATAGTTTGAGATTGAGTTAACATCTCTATTATGAATTTTGTTAACTATTATAAATAATTCTCCATTTTAAAATTTTATTTTTAATATATGATATTTGAAAATTTATTCCTCTTGATGCCATTTGAATAATATAATCATTCTGCTGTTATTTTTCACTCCTTACTACTTTTTTACAGCGAGTGTTCATAAAGGCAAACATGGAAAACATTTCTGAAGAAGTAAACCTATGGCATTAAAGTCAGTTCACCCAAATATACACACACAAATACACATAATATCTAGGCATAGATGATCATCAGTCATATAGGACTTGATGATGACAAAATGATAAATATATCAAAAAGATTTAACAGATTTCAAACTCAACTTATTCCCAGTTCCCATCAATGCTTCCTTCTGTAGGCATATCTAGTCTAATAGTATAGAATTTATGGAAATGAGTCAAAGAATTCAAGCAAGGCAAATACAATCAAGCAGCTTATTGAACAATCTGTGCAAAGAATAACTTTGAAAATAGATATACTTTTGAAGTTGTACAAACAGTATGATTAAATGGAAAACACGTAGGAGGGCTTAGATTGGAGCTTTGCTTTCATTCAGTACCTAATCTTGAGTTTTAAGCTCTTTGGGGCTCTTTCTCATCTTTCAAACAAGAGTGCTGGATTAATGACTCCCGACGTTCCTTTTAGCTGCAAAGTTGAGATTTTATAAACATTAGGTCAGTACCTGGACAATTTGCTAAACACAGTCATATCAAATACTTAGGTGACCTTTATGGTGTTCAATATTTTTCAAGGGCATGTGTAAAATTAACACATTAGTTGACCAAATATAGGAATACAAACTCCTTTAACATTTATTCAAAGTTGCATAAAAATTTGCAAGATAAAGTTTTTGCACAAAAATCACTTCACAGTGTTCACATGCAAACTGGACCTTGGTAAAGATGAAAGAGAAACTTAGCCCCATTCAAGCCACTCATAAGCCTAAATCTGCTCAGCAGAAGCTGCCCTCACACTGCTATCCCTGAGAGGATGACAGTAGCCCGAGAATGCTGAGGACCTGTTTCAGCCTTATTAGTCATGTCAAAGAATCCTTTCGGATCTTCTCATGAATCCCTTTGGTCATACTGATGAAAGTTTTTTAATATATATGTTGTATGTCATCTTGACTGAGATGTGTCCATGAAGATAAGTCCATGTTAAACAGAATCTTCTCCTTCTCTCTTTTTTTTTCCTTTGGACTCCAGATTACTTTGTTGCCAGTCAGCATGAGGACTATAATCAAATTGGATTATTGATAGGCATCTTCCAGTCAGGTTGTCAACCAACTGAAGATATTTTGCTATCAAGCAGAACCCCAACAGCATCACAGTAAGCACATCTTGAGATAAGGCAGAAAGACTTGCCAAGCTGCTTGCCTTCAGTGGCTATGAGGTAAGTCCCACACTTTAGACTAATGGTCAGGTCATGCATAGGCTGGAATCTAGTAAACTGCAGCAATAGATATGATTTGCCAACCCTGGTATTGCCAATAATGAAGTACTTGAAGAGGTAGGCACGGGTCATGGTGGTATCTATGACTGGCAATACCTCTGAGAAAAATTCTTGGACCTAATTATTATGGAAATTTCATAAGGAAATGAGCTCTGGCATACAGCCCAACTGGAACACAAGTAGGCTCTCTCCTCCTTTTAAATGATCAGCTTTGTTAGCCTATAAATATGTTTGGTACATTCTCACAATTCTATTTCTTCTCTGTTTGCTGTGATTACACTTTGTTCATTTTTATTTTTCCTTCCTCTTTTTGACTGCATGAGCAGCTTTCCAGAGGACTGCTGCTGTGAAAAACTTCAATGTTCTGATTATATAGTATAGCAAACTTTGTATTTATTCAGTAGTAAATTAAAGCAAAACATTCACAGAAATCAAAGTACAGAATTCACAATGTTATGACGTAACAACTTATCACTAAAATGGCCACATAATTTTCACCAAAGTGGCCACATAGTTTTAAACAAAGTACAATCATTTAATAACTCACTCATTTAGTAAGTTCTTAATCATCCTTAAGGAAGCTTGCCTCCTTAAGGGACACAAAGTACAATCATTCAGTAAGTCTTTAATTCAATCATCCTTAAGGAGGCTTGTCTCTTTAAGGGACACAAGGTACAAAGGTCAAAGTTCTCCACCCATAGGTCACAGTAAATCATAATCTTCTCAGTCAGCATCAGGTACCCAAGAAGAGATCTTCTCATCTTGACTCAAGGTTGGCTCTCAGCTTCTATGGCTCCTCTTCCATGGTCCCAGCTCCTGCCCAAATCTACACAACTGTCACCTGGGTTCAAAGGCAGGTAGCTTCCAGTTCCTTGTCCAGCTCCTTGTCCAGTTCCTTGTCCAATTCTCATTCCATATTGAAGCTCACAGTGCCCAGTCCACCTCAAGTCCTTCACAGTTCCTGTACCTGGGAAGACAAAGCTTAACAGAGCCACAATAATATTCATACAAATTGCAGGTACCATCATCAATTCACTATCTGCCTGTGAAATCAACACAGACCCATCAACAAAAGTCTGAGAACTCAACACAAATCATCAGTATAGAAATCGACACAGACCCACAAACGAGGTCCAAGAGGTCAATACAAATCATCAGTAAAGTCCCAGGACCTCCAAAACCCTCCTCCAGGACTTCTGCAAATACACAACCAGAAAATCCTCTTTCAGGGCTTCCAGTAAGGTCCCAGGGCTTCTGTAGAAAGTATCACAAACATCAACACAGACAGAATAGACAAACATAGAGTGCTGGAATACCATAAGTTTTCTCCTTCTCCACCACAAGAACTCTCTTCTCAGTTCTGCTCTCTCCAGCCTGGGACTCTCCTTATATATGGCCATTAGCTCCTCCCCTTCCTATTGCAGGAGTTCACAAGTTCTAGGGTTCACAAGTTGTGGGATTCATAAGTTCTGGATCTTAATACTTGATACAATCATGAACTGAAACAAGGTGTTAACTACTTCTGTATTAATTAAATAGCTGAAACAAGGTGTTAATTCAATAACTGAAACAAGGTGTTAACTATTTCTTTGCTTGCCATTACACTGACCAAGTTGATTCATGAATTTTCTTAATTTTTACAAAGAATCAGCTTTAATTTGTAATAGTTCTATAGTCTCCATTTTATCTTTCTTCTCTAATTTTTATGATTTCCTCTTCTATGCTTATTTTATTTGATTTTTTGTTGTGAAATTTTTAATTTTTAGTCCGCTAATTATGTTTCTTTCTAATTTGTTAATGTTTTCAGAGATATTTTTACTCAGAGATTTAGTGCAAAACAGAAATATTGGCTGTCTCATTATCATGCTTTTTCATGTATTTATTTTTCTCTTATTTGCTCTTTAACCACTCACTATTTAGAATATTGTAATGAAGTTTCTACTTAGGACGGTTATGCTTTGGTTGTATTCCCTATATTACTTTTTACTGAATTTATGATCTGTAAAAGATATGTTTTATATTTGTTTTTATAATATTTATTTATAAGCTTTCAATGACCTAGCACGATCTATTTCTTTAAAGATTACACATGATGCTGATAAGTGTGTGTGTGTGTGTGTGTGTGTGTGTGTGTGTATAGTTTTCACTAATAGGATTACATACCTCTTTCCATTCTATTTTCAATCATTTCTTTTCAGTTATATATTTTTATCTGCTAAATTTCATTTAGCTATGAAAGGAGAATGTAACATTTTTTGTAAATCAGTAACTTTTGCTTCATGAATGCAATTTTAATGCACATGTGCTTAATTTTTTCATTATCTATAGTTCCTATGGCATAATGTAGCTTCACTCTTTATCAATTTTAACAAAATGAATTTTACTTTTTGCTATCCAATAATATGATTGCAATGCTTACTCTTTTGGATACCTTTGATATTTAGTTAATTTTGTTACAGGTTTTCATTTTCTTTGTCAATTTTTTTTCAGCTTTTAAAAAATATTGTGTTTTGTTTTGGATTCTGTCATTCTTCCATTTTATAGAATATTCTGCCACCATTTTCAGAGTAAGGAACTCAATTTATCACTGAGAGGGAAGCAGGAATTGGCACGGTCTTTACAGGTAAACTCTGAATCACAGTCCTGTGAATTTGCTTGTACTCATAGCCATATGAGTTAGGGCTTGGGAGAAGGGTTGAACGGAAGTTTGAGGAAGGTGTTTTTTCCTGCTGTTTCATGAGGATTAAAAAAGAAACCCAACAACTTTGAGAGGCATTTCTGTCTTCTTGTTTTATGAATTTAACTTCAGTTATTCTATATCTGGTGCATAAGCACCTATCTCCTTTAGACAACTTCCCCCTTTCCTCATCAAAATTCCCTTTGTTTTCAAAATTTCATCCTTAAGAGTTTCCTATTGGGGGGCGGAGCCAAGATGGCAGCTTAGCAGCAGCAATATATCGCAGCTCTCACATAGCCACCCCCAAATACCCATGGAATAGGACTCTGGACCAACCTAGAACTTCAAAAACGCACACAGATACTTCCCACTAAAGTCAGCTCGGCTACGAGGAACTATCAGCACTGCCAACCGAAACCAGCCTGGCCTGAAGCTCCGGCTGTGCCCCGGGGCGGCC
>CM053586.1:136583586-136605197 GCA_028646515.1 Pseudochirops corinnae
AAAAAAAAAAAAAAGAGTTTCCTATTTATTCCTCTTGCATTGACCTCCCAGAAAATTTGGGTCTAGGGCAGACCTGCACAACTTGTAAATTTCTTTCTGCCTCAAATAAGTTGGACTAGAGAGAGAATGACAATGGTTGATTGCCATAGGTCACATGACAGCTGCCCAAAATCCTTTAGTAGGCTGTGGGCCGTATGTTGCGTAGGCCTGGTCAATGGGGACCTATCTTTCCTTTGAACCCTTTATAGAAGGATATCTATAAAATGAGGATTCATGTTGAATAATTTCCAGCTTTTTTTCCATCAATAAAATGGGGTGGTCACTTCCTCCTATTTATATTTTTCTCTCATAGCAACCAGTCCCTCCTTGTTGGTGAAAAGCAGATTCAGAGTAAAATTTTCCTTGTTTGCTGCACTATCTTTTTGAAGGATAAAATTATCATTAAGGCAAGTATTAGGCATTCTTCCTTTGATGAAAAGAGATCCAACAGATGTCTGTGTAATTTAAATTTCCTGTAACTGCTACATGGTGCTTGAGATTATTTTTTGAGTGGGTATTTTTATTATGTAATGTTAGGACAACATTGTTTCTCCCTTTGTTGATTTTTATTCAAATGCTTTCCATCACTCCCCAGGTTTCCTTACATCAGCATGTGTTCTCAATAATATAATGTTACTCTGCCCCCATCTATAATTCCTTTTACATATCTCATTTTCTTTGAAAAAGGTATCCAGAATCACAGTACAATATGGGTCTCAGCCTCCAAGTCTCAGTGCTACCTACAAGGTCAAATTTGTTTCCTTGCATTAGGATCTTTAATTTGCTTGTTGATTTATAGTTTATCCTTTTGTGTATAAATATTTGAGACTTTAGTTGGAGCAACATGTTCTCTGGAAAGTACTTAAACAAAACTTGTTCTCTCTATTTAACTTCCTGCTGCTCTGGTGAACTACAATGGGAAAAGGAGTCCAGGAACAAAAAAGATTTCTGTTAATGTCTTTCAGGTAGAGACTATGATTCATGTATAAGTTCATGTGGCCTAAGACAAGAATTGCAGATGAGCAAAAACACTTTCTCTAAAAAGAAAGGCTGTTGCACTGCTATTCCAAATGGATTATCTCCAAAAAAACACTGTCAAAGACAGTTTGTCCATCCAAACCACCAAGTCATTTTGCACTAGATAATCAACGAATCCAGTGAGAGTTTGTGGCAAATAAATTACCCCTGAGCAACTGCTGAACTAAATGATCACTCATAAAGACCCATGACCACCTTAACTGTTTAACATCATAGTGACAGGAACCTTTCCCTCGGAAATTGGTTATTAGGGTTTAGGGCTATTAAATTATTGCTAAATATTTCCCTCCCCTATGAATCATATTCATTCTTTAAAACTTAAGCTAGTGGGATGCAATCATTAGGGGTTTCCTCAACTATAGTTTTTATGACTACATGTAAATGCATACTAGTGCAAAGCTTGGCACTACTCTCTCCAATATTAAAAAGAAAGATATACATCACTTAGATTTCAATTGCAAGTTAATTTTTCTGGCACTATACTTTGTAGCTGTAAAATAACAAATCCATCAATATTCTTGAGAAAGTTTTCATTTTTAATGTTTATGTGGAGAGAAATAAACAATGGCCATGGTTCTCTCTGCTTTATGGATGAAGCTCTAACCTGTGTTCTTTATGCATCTTAGGATAGTAGAGGACTGTATAGTTTGGGAGTAGAATAGTGTGAGTTGGCTGCTTTGTGCAGTCATATAGTAAACAGAATGTTGAACTTGAAGTCACAAAGATCTGGGTTTCAATTTCACCTTAGCCACTTTCTTTTTTTGTGATGCTAGTCAAGGCACTTAACCTTTCTGATTCTATTGCTTTACCTGTAAAAGGGAGTGATAACAGGAACTATTTTACAGAGTTGTTGTAGGGATGAAATGATATATCTGTATTGTGCTCTGTAGAACTTAAAGTGACAAAAAAAAAGTGAATTATTACTCCATTGGAATACACATACCCATTCAGAGACGAGATTCTGGTGGGAAAGAAGAAAGCAAGAAAAATTTCAGCACTGGAAATTTTACTAATCTCAGCTCTACCTCTAATCAAAGCTAGGTTTTGTTTTTTTATTTTTGCATACTAATTTTTAAACTAAGAAAAGTTTATGTGGTTGGTCACAAGATACCTAAGAATTGAAACAAATCCTCTAAGGCCTGTCAGGCTTATTCTGGTCACCTTTTTCTGGAGATAGATTGCCTAGGTTTTTAGACTACTGATATATTTGAATTTGTTGAGTGTATTCAGTTTATAATATTTTTTAAAGAGGTAATGTAACAGAGAGTTGCAATTTGAATCAGTATGATCTGGGTTCAAATCCTTGCCTCTGATATTCAATAGCTATGTATTCCTGAACTTAACCTCTTTATATCCCAAGCTATTCCCAAGGATTCATGCACTAAGTTAAACATGGGTTGCAATCTACATCAGAAGACACAGGTTTCCTATGCTAAAGCAATCACAGATCATTTCCCATTCCTATAGTAATTTTTTTTTTAAAAAAGGAAAACAGGAGAGAGGTAGGTGACAGAAAGGTTTTCTTAACTAAGCTATTCATATTGGTGTATATTTGTGCCTACAAGAGATGAACAAAGAGACAGATTGAGAGAGAAAGAGAAATAAAGCCAGAGACAGAGACAAAGGAAGATGAGACACTACTAATTAAGTAGAGAAGAATTAGGCCAGATATTAAAGAAATCTTAAAGAAAGAAAATTAAATTGGCCAAAAATAAATAACCATGGATATAGCAGTCCAAAGTCAGAAGGCCCAAATCAATTTCCATTACATTTTTATTATGACTTAACCAACAACCAATCTATGCTTCACAATTTTAGGAATTCACAATTACAGATTTTACTAGAAACAACATGAGGAAAAAACCTGACAATCTGAAAAAGCTTTACTGAATATAGTCCCACATCCCCTATTTACAGAGAAGTCATTTAAAGATATAACCAAGCAAGGTTATATAAACTTAATAGTGTTTATACCCATAGCATGTAGAAAATTTTATAAAGCCCATATTAAACTACTCACTACCTGAAATATCCTTTTTGTATTTGCTAATAGAGAGGATTCTGAGCTTTAGCTTCTTCATGATCAATATCCAGGATAGATGGTTTCATATGAAGTCCATGTGAGGAAGAGACAAATTTGAGTAAACGTCAAACTCCATTAAAATACTTTTGCATCTAACTCTATTCCTCTAGCCTCTGTAAAAGACAATAACAAATCATACAGATTAAGACCAAATGGGAATAATGATTATTATTATATGCATACTTCTTAGTTCCACAATTGTCTTTTTGTGTCCAATTTGATTTGTTGAGCAAAAAAGCTATTTTTCTTTTATTGTGCTTTTAGTATAAACAGTATTTAAACCTGTAAATGTTTCACACATTTTGCTAAAATGTACCTAAGTTTACATAAGATTTAAATAATTTTCTCATACTTATGAAAGAAATATATTCAATGTGAATATGAAAACAGATCCCAATGCTATATTGAAATACACTGATAAAGTATAAAGTAGCTCATTCCTGCCTTTATTCTTCTCTGTTTGGCTCCATAATACTTAACATCACAACCCAAGGAGCTAGGTAAATAATCATGCCCCTCCTGGTTCCTTTTCAAAGGCCTATTTTAAGACAAGAATGTCTTATTTAGAATTGGTGGTTCCCGGAACACCTGGCTAATACCACCATTACCCAAGCAGCATCTATTGTAGTTACTTAAGAAAACTCCTCATAAGGGACTACAGTTATTTGTCTGAAAGACTATATGTAAACTACCAGCTAGACCTAACGCATATCTGTAACCCTGTTTCAAAATGGGACTACTAGACCCAGTGATATTGTCCATGGAATAAAAGAGGAGAGGAGTTATATCATCCTCTTGCCTTCATGCATTGTTTCCTCATGCTCCAAGCAGTTCTTCTTGTAGGCTTAAGCAAGGTTGCTTTTTTAACCCAAAAGTTGGAGGAACAGGCTCCATGTTATCATCAAGATTTACTTCTCGCTTGCTTTTGAAAATCTGTGCAGTGTAGAATGTAATGCAAATTGTTTTTACAAGAAAACTTGTAATTACATTATATATATAAAACCTAATGCAATATAACCTAATGCATTTTAATAACTGACAGAGAAAAAGAAACTATTAAATCTGGCCAAACAGCTTATAACATGAAACCTCACTAATTTACAATGAATGTCATTTACCTATTTTAAAATAAAACGTCTCTTACAAAAATTTCATCATAATAACAAATGTTTGCTTTTTCAAAAACTGATAATACACTGACCTATTTGATTAATAATTGATCATTTTTCGAAGGGCATCATAACATTTCCATTTGTCTGGGATGTAAAATGTTTCAAAGATATGAGGAAATGGTGTATCATATCCACACACTCTTGAAATTGGTGCCTCAAGATTCAAGAAACATTCTTCCTGTAAACAAAATCTGAAGTTAATTTCAATAATTTATTTTTTTAAACTTAAAGATCATAAATCACAATTTTAAAAAAGCGTGAATTTTGGCAAAGCACTAAATAAGAAAAGCAATATAACTGACTTACTCCCTTTCAAAATGTCCTTGGTTAATTTAAAACAAAATTAAACAGCATTCTACAGTTAAATTTTTTAAATTTTGACCCTGGATAATATACATCCAGATCCAATTTTAGTATTTCTACCATAAACCAACTCTGCCAGAAATAATGCTCAACATCTATACTAAATAGTACTTTCCACTTTAAAAGTGATTTCCAAGCATTACTCAGTTTTTCTTAAATCTGACCAAAAGTCTACTTTTCAACAATATCTAAGCTAGATATTTTTCTTATAGTACCCTTAAGTAAGTAGCAGGGGAAATCAAATAATCTGCAAATGGTTACCAATTGTTCAAAATATAAAACAAGTACACAATGCTCTCAACTCCAGTGAGACTATAGAGAGAAATGTTTTCAGAAATAAACTTTACACAAATGAAAGATCTAGGTTTAGAGTAAAAAATTATAAAATCTTAAGAACTTTACCTTAAATATACAGATGAGTTTGTAAATTAGAATATAAGCAGGACAGTAATACCAATTTGCTATAAGCTCTTAATAAATAAAATTTTTTTTTCCAAATACACAATATTTTTTGGTAGTAATCTTCAGTAGCCATGGCCTATTTTCTCAATTTCTACCCTCTCTGCATATTCCTTTAAAATCCATATTTTATAGGTCTATTAGGTATGGAATGGATATGAATACAGATACGAAATCACATATGTAGTAAAGAATAATCAGTGTGACTTACTAAAACCTGATAAAAAGGTAGAGAATTTCTTTTATTTCTTCTGGATTTGTATTAATGCTAGAAATGATTTTGATTTTTGTAGACATATCTCGTATCTTGTTACTGAAGGTATTAATCATTTCAACTAATTTCTTTGCTGATTCTCTTGGTTTCTCTAGGTTTGTCATCATGTCATTTGTAAATAGTTATTTTATTTTCATTTTGCAGATGTTTAAATCCTTAATTTTTTTTTGTCTTATTGCTATTGCTGGCATTCCTAGAAATATATTAAATAATATTAGGGAGGGAGGTAGTTTTGCTTTGCCTCTGTTTATATTTTTGGTTTTAGGTAAGTGCATTTTATTATATTAAAGAATGTCTTTTCCTTGCTTTTGCTTTTAAGGTTTTTGTTTTTAACATGAATACATGCTGTATGAAGTCCTGGGCTTTTTCTGCATCTATTACAATAACTATTAGGTTTTTCAAAAATTATTTTTATTTGGATAATTGTATAAATTGTCTTCCTGAAGTTGAGCATCATTGATTCAATGGGATGAATTCAATTTGGTCATAGTAAAACATTTCTTGATATATTATAGTAGTCTCTATGTGTGGAGATTGTAAAAGAACAGGAAAATGAGAGAAGTAAAATAACAAGTGTTTGGGAAAGGGAAACACAGACAGAACTAGCTCAGGCCTCAGAGTTAGAAAGATGAAACAAGGAATACCAGGACCTGGCCTGTGAAATGAAGAGGTTCATTAGGAAATGGAGAAAACTTGACCAAAAGCTAGAGTCAGGAAAACTAAGAGTGACTCTAGATCAGAGTTGGGGAACCTGTGGCCTCAAGGACACATGTGGCCTTCTAGGTGCTCAGGTGCAGCCTTGTGACTGAGTCCAAGTTTTACAGAATAAATCCTTTTATTAAGGGGATTGGTTCTGTGAAGTTTGGATTGAGTCAAAGGGCCACACTTGAGGACTTAGAGGGCCACATATGGCCTTGAGACCACAGGTTCCCCACCCCTGCTCTAGATTGAGGATGGAAGAGAAGAAAAAGGAAAGATCTGGAGAGATGAAAAGGCAAACAAAATGTCACTTAGTGGTGGTGAAGGTGGTGGCTTTTACGTGAGAAGGGCAGAGGAAGGACATATAAGAGGGTAAAGTAAAAGAAATTCCTCAACAAGGCCCCTTTATATATTTGACATATCAACAACCATCAGGTAGGAAATAGATCTGATAGAGGGCACAAAAGAGCCATCACATCACAATTTGAGAGATACTGAGAAAATAAGTGCTTTTGAATTAGAACCCTAAATTGAAATATGGTCATCTCACTTGTTTTTTCAAACACCATTTCCTCTCAAAAAATAAATAGATATTCTAGGCATAGATTCTTTTGAGCACAGATGGAGATAATTTTGCATCTCTGTCCTTTAAAACGAGAGAAAATAAGACAGTCCATTATTAACTGTGAGTTACCTTGCAATGGGATCTCTGAGGAGAAAAGTTTAATGTGGGATTGAAAAAAAAACAAATATTTTCTATATTCATAATTGCTTTCAGCTGATGTACTTCTTTTCCAATTTCTCTACAGTTTTAAAAAAAAATAGCACATCCAGCTTGGAATTCTTGTATCATAAATGCAATGTGGTATAATGAGAAACACACTGTGAGCAAAAATGGGTATATGCTGTTTACTGGAGCATTTAATGAAATCATAAGTCTGAGTTTCTTTATCTATAGAAAGATGAAAATGATAATCTCAAAGTTAAGTTGAAAAGTAATAACAGATATGTACATTTTAAGTTTCTTTGAAAATATGAAATGCTAAGTAAATGAGCACTGTTGTTACTTCTCAGTCATTTCCTATTTGGGATTTTCTTGGCAAAGATACTGGAGTGGTTCACCATTCCTTCTACAGTTCCTTTAACAGAAGAACTGAGGCAAATAAGGTTAAGTGACTTGCCCAAGATCACACAGCTCACAAGTGTCTGAAGCCAGATTGAACTCAGGAAGATGAACCTTCCTGATTCTAGGTCCATCTATCCACATTTCCAGCTAGCTGCCCCATATAATAATTATATTACTATATGAACTATCAGAACATTAATATGATTCTGAAAAACAATCAGCTATGGAGGAGAATTACAAATATATATTAGGTTACACAGTTCACAGAGACACTTCTCTTGAAGGAGACAATTATCTGGATGAAATGACCTGAAAAGATCTATGAAAACAGGATGAATGCTCTGTTATCTATCAATAGGCATCATTATCTTTATTAATATCAATAATTTACATTAATATAAAAATTCACAATTTTGGGGTGGCTAGGTGGTGCAGTGAATAGAGCACCATCCCTGGAGTCAGGAGGACCAGACTTAAAAGCTGGCCTCAGACACTTAACACTTATTAGCTGTGTGACCTTGGGCAAGTCACTTAATCCCAATTGCCCTGCTTTCTCTCCTCCAAAAAAAAAAAACCATTCACACTTTAAAATGGAATTTCCTCATAATGCTTTTGTGAAGTATTCTCATTTAACAAGGCTTCTAAGGTTTGCAGAGATAAAGTGGCATACCCAAGTGGTAAAATCGGGACACAATTAAGTACATGACCAAAATCTTCTGACCCTGCAGCTCATGTTCTGCTATACCAAATATTTAACTTTCATCAATTTTTTGACATGTGGAATAAGAATACAAAGAAGATATTTTGCTTCTATGTATATTTAAATAGGTAAATACCCTAATTAGAAGCACAAGAATTAAACTCTATACAGAGCTATTTACAAGGCACTAATAATCTTTGGTATGTTTGTTAGGTTCCACACTGAAGCAGACACATTTTAGTTCCTATTGTGTAAGTTCAAAGCTTTCATTGTTATGGAATCAATTTCTAAACTTGAGGTTATACATAAATGTGACATGTTATTTCAAATTTGTCAAGAAAGTTTGCCAGTAGACAAAATAGCCAGCAGATGAGGAAACAGATTGTGATGTCCTGAATCACACTTCTTCAACAAATGAGTCACAGAAACCTGTGAAGACACTACCCTGAATGGGGGAAATCAATTTTGCTTCTGAACTAAATCTTCAATAATTTTTATTAAAAAGAAATCTTTCCTAATGGAAAAGGTATTCTATTTCTTTTTATTTCTTTTTACTGATAGATTTTGTTTTTATATCACCTACATTTTACAATATATCCCACTCTTCCCCTCCTAAAGAGTCATCCCTTATAAAAATAAGGGGGAAAAAAGTTCAGCAAAACTAACTGGCTTACTGGGAGTCTGATATTATATACAGTGCTTCACACGCACAGTCCTCCACCTCTACAAAGATGCAGAAGCAGTGGCATGACCTAGCTCTTCCTTGAGGTCACAATTGGTCACTATAATTTTGCATCATTCAGTTTCAATTGTTTTTGTCGCTGTTCTCTCCATTTAGATATTTTTAAACATGTGTTACAGATATCACTAACATTATTCATGTGTTGAAACAATACTTTAAAACAAAATTTCTATATCTGACCACCAAATTCTTTACAATATGTTGCCCTCCCATCTTAACCCCTCCCCCCAACTCAACCACAGATGCAAAATTTGTCTCCAACTAGTAAAGAGTGCCACCAACAGACATAAAATATAAATCAGACATTCTAATAATAAATATTGCTGAAAGCTAGAAAAAATAGAAACGTACTCATTTAAGTAATTAAGACAAAATAAAAAATATTAAGAATTCAATAATATCTGGCACAGCACAACACCTTAAAATCTTCTAGTGAAATTGGAATATTCTGGATAAAACTTTCATATGAAATTAAAATCTTAATGCAAATTTTAGCAATGATATTTAAGATAACAGAGTTTTCAATATGTCACTAAATAAAATTTCTGGGCCTTTTTCTCATATGGAAAATTACTAGCAATTTGGCATTAGTATAATTTCATTCTCAAAAAATTCTTTCAGATAGTTGAGAAAAATTTTTTAGGTTATCATTAAAATTCAAAATTATTTTAAGAAACTTAAAATGGGAAACAGGCATATTTTTCAATGTTACAATTTCTGATCTAAATAGTCAGGCCAAGATGCAATCTGATTAATTTTCTTAGGTGATCAGTAGTGACAACTGTGTCAGAATACAAATGTGTTCGGAGAAAGATCCCATTTTTTTTCCAAGAATGACTTCTATGGACATAAAATCAGAGTAAACCTAAGTCAAAATTTAAAATAAAAAGCTCATAACTTATAGTTTGGTACAACTTTTTTTTTTTATGTGATAATGATTACTGCACTTTTCCCTAATATTTCTAATTCAGTTATTTAAAGCTGGAAGAAAACAGGAGAAAACAAATGTAGAAAACACATACTAGAGTCTATAATTCCATTTAAAAGCACTTCATCACAAAGTCAATTATAAATCATAAAGGTTCAAATCAAAGCTAATTTGTTTTGATATTTTATAATCATGAAGGTATAGGATACAGGCTCTGTTTCTGTTTATAAACTTTATCATGCACTAGGATAATTCTCTCTTATAATCCCAGATACTTAGAAACCAAATAAAAACATAAACATTTCCATTTGGAGATTTTGGATAGAGATGAATAGTTTAAAACAAACCAAAAAAAGGTCAATCCTCAATAAAAATTGTTTTGCATACTACACACTATGTATTTAAAGCATTTAACTATTAAAGGAGTTTTTAGTTTAAAAAAGTGCTGATTGAATTCTTATGAGTTGCACTCAATACAATATATTTTGACATTTAAAATTTACTTGTGATAAAAAAAAGTTTTTGTTAAAACAATTTGCATACACTAATGGAAAACAGTAAAATCTCCAGAGAAACTAAAGTTTCTAAAATTTTATATTTCAAAATGCTTCCTGAGAGATGAAAAACTCAGCTTAAGTAAAATTTGAAAATGAAATTACTTAGAGAACAAATATGTATATGTACACATACCTATATATACTATAAAATAAAATAAAAAATTATATGGACAGGAATGACTCCTCAGCAATGGGTCACTTTGAGATAAAGTTATTTCCTGAAAGGTAGGAGTTTATTTAGTTCATTTTTTTTTTTTCTATTTTGGTCTGCTCAGCAGCAAGTAGCTTAAAATATTTCCATAAAGCTACTTTTAATAGTGCTATCAAGCATATGATTTCCATACTTGTTTTTTACTTTTTTAATGTTCATACAGCATTATAACACCACCACATGGTGCTGTGCTATCTAAACCAGTGTAACAGAGCTCACAAAGACCAATGAAAGCAATGTTACTACCCTCAAGTGGTCTGTAACAACAGAAATATTCTGAGTCCTTTTAAATTTTTGCAATTCAAACAATGTTTTAAAAAAACAACTTTCACTAAGGATTTCATCTCACTTTCTTAACTTTGTCCATATTTCCATTTTTTCTTTCATATTAATTTTAAATTGATGGTGATAAGAATACTTTTCCCCCATTTAGCACCATCTCTCTGCTAAGTTTGAGAGGTTAACTTAAAAAAAGCAAAACCCTGCATAAAATATCAAATTTAGAATATATCACATTCTCCTATGCAATAGTTTTTACTACTTTTCTTTTAGTTTACATGATCACAATATCAAAATTAGCTGTTACAAAGACCATTTAATGAGTTTCAATGCAGCAAAATTCTATTGTGCCTCTACATGTAAAGGCCTTTGTTGGGTACTAAGAAGATTCAAAGATAAGCAAGAAAGCCCCTCAGCTCAAGGCATACACAGCCTAGTAGTCAAAAAGTTTAAATCAATTGGTAGTGCTCTAGCTAGAAAATTCCAAATATATATTTTACTTATTTTTTTCAGTGACTTTACTTTTTTTTTTGTTTGAATTGAATTGATTAGCTACATTCAACCACATAGCCTTAAGGTTAAGTTTGGTTTTTCTGAACAAATGATAGACCCACTGATTTATTTAGAATTTAATTTGTATAAATAAATCTGTTTAAATTTAATCACAATGAAAGCTGAAATGAAGTATAAAGCTTTGCAACATTATTAAAGGTAGGTAAAAAATCATTTACTTGAAATTTCAGTAATTAAATAATTAAAATAATTTGACATGGAATGGTTCAAAGTTTTATTTCCCATCATCAACAAGGAAAGACTATGTGAAAACCATCTTAATGGCAGAAAGAAATTTGCAGGAGAAATAGCTAACTATTTGAGACTAACTATATAAACAATTTCCAAGTTCTTTGTCTTCAAAGAGATAGTTGTTACTAACACATCCATTACATGTAAAGGTTTTTCTGTTCATTAAAGCAGATCTGATAGGACTTCTATTTGCAAATGTTTATTTATAATTCTGTGAACTTAAATATAATAAGGCATTATTAAAATTATTCTAATTCAGAAACAGATTTTTTTTTTCACAAATTAATTTGAATTATTTGGTATTTACAAGATATTACATATATATTGTGTAAAGCAGTTGAAGATACAAAAAATGAAAACCACAGTCCCTGAACCTCAAGTTTACAAAGGAATAAGGAGGATCAAGTATATACATAAATAAGTTTTTAAAAAATTATAACATACAGGCAAAAGAAAAGAGAAGGGAAAAACCTATAAGAGAATTTGAGAAATCAGAGCATTTTGAAATGGGGAAGGAACAATCAGCGAAAGTGTCATAAAGCACCTGACAGATGGTTTAAGGAGGAAAAGAAATATTTCAAATGCTAGAGAAAATATATATCTATGTTCAAGTCATAAGGGATATCTGAGGTGAATGCACAGAGTTAGAAGAGTAACAGATGATATTGGGCAACAACTTACATAAAACAGAAAAGGTGAACTTCAGTGATTATAGAATGCTTTAAGTGTGACTTGGCGTAAATGCCAACCTCCTTAAATATAGGTTTAGATGCTAACATGAAGGGAGGGAGGTTTTGTAGGTGATGAACTGAGAGATCAGTGTATTATAGAAAATTTAATATTGAGATGTTAAAAAGATATACAAATTGAAGAAATAAGAATCTACATCTATACTTTTCCAAAGTGGCATGACAGTGGAAAGAGCACTGAATTGGAAGTTCAGAATCAGGTTCCTAAGCTGGTTCTGTCACTAATTCTCTGGATAACGGTAACAAAGACATTTTATGACCCTAAATTTTCCTACTTTGTAAAATGAGCAGTAGGTAATTTTTAAGTTCCCTTCTAGCTTTATAACTCCGTGGAATTTACAGAGTTGTGAGAAATGAGGAGAGCAAGGAGGGAACACATTTGGGGGGAGGGGCTACAAATATTTTGGGGAAATATAAAATTGTCTGCTGTTGGGCAGTGCATTCAGTATTTGTTGTCACAATGCAGAAGATTTTAGTAGGCAATTTAGAAATAATTACAAAGACAAATTCCAAGCTGCACTTCCAAAGGAGAGACTAGGGAATGGAAAATAGGTTCCAGACAATTTTGTAGTTAGAGGTAAAGGATATATTTTATTAATATATGTTAAAGGGACAATGATATCTTGTCTGTTTTTATAAAACAATATAAAAAACACTTAACCAACAGAATTGTCTACCTTATCCTGAAGTTAAATATGTGAATTTAATTAAGAATCTATATTAAATATCAAGGTGCAAAGCAAAATGGCAATGTCTCCCCCCAAAAATAAGAATTTATATATTTGCCATATTCAGTCTTTCATTACATGTATACATACACAATGGCAAAAATTCATAAAGCATAAGTGCCTTCAGAAGAAATTTTTTTTTCCGTTTCTGTAGAAGAAAAAGAATGCATGCCTATTGAAAGAAAGCCATCACAAATTGCGATCAGAAATTCCTATTCATAAATGTGGAGAAGTCGCCCTACAAATTAAATTGTTACTATGCAATATAAAATGCAAATCGCAGAACTATCAGTGTGGGCCTTCTTTTCTGAGCTTTTTGTAATGTTAGTTAACAATGGAGGCAAAGTAATGACTAAGTTGATTTGGTATTTTCCCCTTTCTTAAGAACGTTTGGGAGCAGGGTGGGAAGAGGATCAGTGAAAGCCACAGAAAAGAGGAAGAAGGTGCGCTGCTGTTAGAAAAGCCTATCAAACGCAGTTTGCAGAGCTGTACCCAGGACTCTTGACTGGAGTCTGCCTCCGTGTAGTAGAATTTAGAGGACAAAAAAAAAAATTGTTAAATAATTGTTTTAAGGATTAAGCAATTTTAAAATTGCTTAAAATTATATTTTTTACTATTTGCACTAGTTTAGCAGGGTAGAAACAACTGACCTTACTTAGCAAGAATAATTACTAAAACCGAGAAGCTACAAGATAACGAGGCTTCTCACTTCCATTAACCTTCTTCCTTTTTTGCCCGCCGGCCCCGACTCCCCTTCTTCAGGTGAACTGCTTCCTGGTTTGGGTTTCTCCTGCTCTCTTACGCCCCCTAGTGGTGCCACATCCCCATCGGATGGGAAGGCAGGGACACTGTCCACTCTGCTGAATCTATAACTAATTTTTCTATTATTTTCACTTTATAGATTTAAAAGTTGATTTGAGGAGTATTTTTGTGATGCTTGCCCCGGGTCTACACAAACTGTTAATTAAAAATCTGGCTGCTTATTTGAGTGCAGAGTTCCAGTTTCAATCTTGTTTTTTCTTTAAAAAGGCTCCTACAGATAATCTAATAAAATGTAGTCAATTCTGTGTCTGCATCGATTTTAAAAACATCGTATTCTCAAAATGCTTATTAGGCTTTTTGTTTTATTTCGTTTTAGCACTGTCTGGAGTAAAGACAGTTTTTAATTAAATATTTAACATGTTCATATCTGATCCAGTTAACAATTCACACATTCTCCGCCATAAACTTTAGGTACCAATGTTTATTTTTTAAATCTGATATCAGAATACTGTGGATAGATAGATATATATAAACAGACAGATAGACAGACAGACAGGTAGATAGATAGATAGATAGATAGATAGATAGATAGATAGATAGATAGATAGATAGAGTGATATATCCATGTGTAAAAATATATATTCCAGTCTAGTCTGCAAGCAAATTCTTTTGTTTTACACATTTGTGAAGATCTTTATACCTTTATGTCAGTCCTATAAAATTTACCTTTAATATAATTATTCTTTTTATATTCATTATTAAATCATATTTCAAGTAAGTATATTTTTTGACTAATGACAAATTCTGAATCAAAAGAATCACAAAATAGGAGAAGTGTCATGTAGTACAACCTATATATATATATATATATATATATATAAAAAGGAATTCTGCCTAGCAGATACTAAAAAAAAAAATGGTCATCTTGCCTTTGCTTGACAATTTTTCTTAGTGATTTAAACTTTTAAAACTGATTTTTTTTTTTATGGAAACTTGTATAGTAAGTTTGTGGGTGATGTACTATAAAACACTCTCCTGAGTTTTCAGAAAAATCTTTCCTGAAGTACTTTATTTAACTCTATTTAATTCAATAAATATATATTAAAGCACTGTTATTAAGCATTGTGCATGTACATGTCCCAAGGTATACAAAGACAAAAAAGAAACAGTCTCTAATAGCAAGGAGCTCACATTCTAATGAAATACCAAATAATATGCAAAGTAAAGTTACTTTCTCTCATTTATTTCAAAACTAAGTATGGAATTCATATAACATTCTGGTGAATGGAACTAGATTGTAATAAATTTGATAGGTCAAAATAAAGACTATAATCAGAAATAAATGTAGATCTTGAGTTATTTTATATCCATAACTCAGGCTGTGTATATAGAATCATTAAATATTAAAACAGGAAGGAATCTCACAGATAACTGGATGTATATTCCACATTTTATAAAGGAGGGAACTGAGACCCAGGACTGTGAAACAACTTGCCCAAGGTTACAAAGGGACCATCAGAGATCATTAATGTCAAGTTGGGGCTAACCAGAAGCCAAATTTCTTGACTACACTTTGCTGGCATTACTAAGTTTTGTTTTGCAATTTTCTTCCCTAGCCTCACATTAAATAGCTTCATGGGAGTCTCTTTGTAGCTAACTTGCTTCATAGAACCATAATAATGTACAAGAAAACTGAGAGCAAAAAATTAAATGCATAAAATCAAATACTTTGATGCAGTTAAAATAGTAAGAAATTAGAACAAGACTGTAATTTCAATTACTTTTAAAACTGAACTGTACTTACAAAGGTAGAATTTCCCAAAGGTTAGGTACATACTATAGGCATCTAATCATCTCAATATGGAGTCACAGGATCCATTTGGTGATCATTAGCACAATTTTTACTCATTTTCAAACTGGCATTTAGGTGTTAAATAGCTCTAGGCTATCATTATAGGTATAGAGCTGGTTATACAGATTTAAGTGCCACCATCTGAACATAAGTGTATGCAGATGTGCCCGTATAGGCACACTTAGGCAGACAAGTCCCAGTAGTTTGGGTCATGCAACTCAGGCATGTTGTTATGAATATTTAGTTCTAAAAGTTGTTGGAAATAGATCTTACATACTTGAGGCTACAGTGTCTTAAAGTTCCATCATTTTTACTTTCCAGCTCTCCGAATGAGAACATTTGCATTTTGAAATACAAAATCATCATCCCCCAAAGGATTTTTCTCAGATTTCCTCAAATGCTAATTATGTAACCAGCATAATTAAATTCATATGATCGACTTCAGCATTTGGTACTTCAGTTTCTTTGGAGCTGCCAAAGGGCTCGGAAGTCTCCATTCATACTCCAAAGTAATCATGTGGCGTGCCAAACTGATAACCATTAAGCACAGCTGCAGAGCAAATGCGCGGTTGTGGACCTGTAAATGTAGTGTTCACACATCGGGCAATACCCAGAGCAATTTCAAACTCCCAACTACCGATCTCAGAATGGTATTCTTTTGATGGGGACTATGCTGAGGGAAATTAAATCATGTATTATTACCCATGCAGCCTGAATAGATTTCAAATGCAATGAGAGTTTCCTCTACAGAGGAGCATACATGCTGAAAATTTTAAAACCTCAAAATCTGATTAGCATGTTCTACCAGCAACTTCAATGATTTTATTTTTAAGATTTTCTGCTAACATAAAAAAGGCACAGTTATATGTCTAATTAAAAAAAAAACTACACAGGGAACGCTGATATGCAAGAGATACCATAAATTCTGTCTATGAATTATGAATATTTTTAAGCACTGCAACTGATATTAAATAAAGTATATGCTAAAGGTAAGTTTCTTAATTAAGTATACTTACAGGAGAAAAATGACACAAAATCATATTTGTTTCTTTTTTATTATGAAAATTACTCCTTTGCAAGTATTGTTATTTTTCGAGATTGGTCAAAATTTCAAATTTTTAGGACCATGATTGCATTCCCATAAGAGGCTGTTAGATCTCTATGGCAACTACACTCACTACACATCAGCAATAGCTCTGAAAACTAAAATTCCTTTCTCAAAACCTCCCACAACCTGGTTATACAGAACACACTTTTAATATGAAAAATTAGCAGCATCTTTTCCAAATGAATTCACTGCATCTTAAAATACATGCACAAATACCTGAAACTGACCACTTGATTACAAATATATAAGGGTAGCAAATATATCAACGTTCCTGAGGATGTTGCGGTGTGTGTGAGTTTAAGTTCTTTGTGGTCCGGTGATGGGCAAGACCAATCAAAGGAGGACTTTAAAGAGCAAGGGAAGCTTTAGGAGCAGCAAGAGAAAAACACTGCATTGCTCTTACAAATGGAAGCATAAGCAGTAGGTTTTTTTCCTATGCCGTGATTTTTTAAAAAACAAAAAGGAGGCAGAGGTAAGTTTGTGGGGAAAACAACACTGATTTAAAGTGTCAAATTCCTTACTTGTTGCATTCTAAATACTAAGCTCCATTTTCCCCAATTCTAAGTCATTTCTACAACACATAAAAGTAAGCATACATATGTATGTATACACATACCTACAGACCCACATACATATTAGATAGACTATGTCAGTCTTTCAAAGTTAAAACATATTCCTCATAATAGAGATAAATACATACTAGAAGTTTAGACAAGTAATCCAAACTTCTCTTGACCCATTTTCTTTACAAGGATGATTTTTTTAAAAAGCTCTAAAATGTTCACATTTCTGTGATAAACCATATGCCTGGTACCTTCCATCTCAGCAGCTACACCTTGAAATTGTGACCAATCCCAGATATGCAATAAAGGAATACCAAAAAACTAAAATGAACACTATGTATCCAGCCTCCACATCAGAAAAATTTGGATTTCTGGATTGTGTCTGACACATCCTGGCTCTGAGACACTGGACAAATCACTTAACCTCTCAATGCCCCAGGCAACTCTCTAAAATGACAAGTTGCACACCGGGTGACAGTCTGCTCTGGTAGAGAGAATTTCCTTAGTAAGAGTTTCCTATACCAATGAAATCACAAGTCCCAACCAAAAATTCTTTCCCTCAGAATATTATCTTTGTGATCTTGGGAAACATAAAACACATTTTCCTAAACATTTTATATATAAATGTATAGATATAGATATAGATATAAGCATATCAGTTGACATATAAGGAGTGAAGTCAACATATAAGGGGTGATGTTGACATATAAGGGGTGACATCAAGACGGTGAAATGTACCATAAAAAATAATATGGTTTTAGGCAGCATTAAGAGAGGTATATTGTCCTGGACTAAGAAAGTCACAGTCTTGCTGTATGAACTAGATTCTAGGTGCCACATTTTGGAAACACCTTTCTAGTCTTGTAATACGTTGTTCTTTTATATACTCTTTGGGCTGGGGGAACTGATTTTCTTGCTGTTTGTCACACACACTCTGTCTTCTAACTTTGTACAAACTGTCAGACTGTGCCTCATGCCTTCACTCCTGCTTTTTAGAATCCCTAGGGTGTTGTTGGGTTTTTTTAAGGGGGCAGGGGTTGTTTCTGTTTTTTCCCAGAGATCAGTTTAAGTATCACCTTTCAAATGAGGACTTGACTGACCTGCTCAAGCAGTCAGGATCTCCCCAACAAAATTTGTTGTTGTTCAGTTGTGTCTGATACTTCATGAATTCATTTGGGATTTTCTTGGCAAAAATACTGGAGTGGTTTGCCATTTCCTTCTCCAGATCATTTTACAGATGAGAAAATTGAAGCAAATTGGGTTAAGTGACTTGCCCAGGGTCACACAGGTAGTAAGTGTCTGAGGCCAGATTTGAACTCACAAAGATAAGTCTTCCTTACTGAAGGCCTGGTACACTATCCACTATGCCACATAGCTGCCCCTCACAAAATTACCTTGAATTTGTTTTGTATATTCTTATTTATTCTTATTACAACTTATTCTTATTACAACTATATCTCCCAATAGAAGGTAAACTCCTTGAGAGCAGTGGCTATTTTTCAGTTGTGTCCAACTATTCATGACTCTGTGGACCCTAGCATGCTAAAGTTGTCTGTGAGATTTTCTTGACAAAGATATTGTAATAGTTTGTCATCTCCTTTTCCAGGGGATTAAGGTAAATAGAGGCTGAGTGACTTGCCCAGGGTCACCCACCTAGTGTCTGAGACCAGATTTGAAATCAGGTCTTCCTGTGCTCTATGCACTGAGGCACCTAGTTGCCTCTAGTACATAGCAAGTACTTAACAAATAATTGCTAATTGATTGACTGCATAGTTGATAATGGGATATAAAGAAGACAAATCAAGTTGAGAGAAGTTCTTCTGCCCTTTGTCTGTAATTTGGGGCCCAAACTTAAATTTTCATTTACCCATTTGAATAAACAATAGCCAAGGCATCTGATGTCCTGGCAAATATACAAAGGGTATATATGAAATTATGGAATTCCTTGTTCTAGGTATTAGTTAATTAGGTTTTACTATGTTAAATAATACATTATTTAGGATTACCCACATCTTGAAATATGATAGACACTTATGCACATTTACTCTTTCAGAATGTAATAGTATTGAGTGTGTTTTGAACAAATATTTGTTAAATTGACTGAAATTAAATTTAGAATCTTTAGTAATTTATGATTATAAGTCTCAAAATTCATAATGGAGACAAGCTTAAAAAACTTAGCACTTAGAAAAATTTATAACTGCTAGAGATGTTGATATAAATTTTATTAACTACTCATATGACTGCTTGAGCTAGACATAAAATAGTAATATATACATTGATAGAACTAAGTCATGAAATTTACTATTTTTAATGCATGAAAATTACTAGTTTTAAAATTCACAATTCAAAATGAGCTAAATTTCCTACAAACTTTGCAAGTAATTTTATTTTTAATTTTGAAAAGCTTTTAAAAGTTTTACCTAAAATTATACATTCTGAGGGCACTATGAAAGTTAAAAAAAATAAAAGAGATTTTGGAATGGAAAATACTTCTAAATCAAGTATGATCTTATGATTGGGCATGTGTTTATGTGGTTTCTTGGAATCTTTTCTTGGCTAGTAATCAAATATCTTTTCTTTGCTAGTAATCTAACATTCTGCCACTATACTCTCTGAGTTAATGACTATATCAGCTTCCTATTTACTCTCAGCAGCGGTTTCCTAGTTTTCCTTCCCTCTCATGAAGTAGTTGCATTACCTGCCTCATGAGGAAAAAGCCACATGCTTTAGTCACCTAGCAACACATGCACAAATGATATGCATTCACACACTGTACTCTCTTCCTCCTGGGCTAAGGTAAATTAATCTACTGCAAGAAAATTACACTTGACAGACCTTCAAAATGCTGTTTTGGGGACACAGAAAGTCTTTTCTCTCACTGGTATGTTTTTCCCTATGGCTAAATAGGGAATAATAAATAATATGGCTAAAACCTCTTAGAAGCAGATTAACTGAATTTCAAAACAAGTATTGAGTTATTAGAAAAATACTGCACCATTCCAATCTTCAGTCTTTATTAAGATGGTTTCAATAGGAAGATATAAATATGTGAAAAGTAAAAAAGAATTCCCCCTCTTAAGTAAAGAGAAGATGAAGAAGCAGATCAGTCTCCAGCAATTTCAAAAAGCAAACTGTGACATGTTCCTGTAAAGAATTTGCCTCTGTATACTGTAGCACTGAAATTCACTTAGGACTCCACTGATACTCATGATCACATCATAGATTAAGAGCAGGAAGAGATTTGAGAGGTAATGAAATCCAATACCTATATTTTACAGATGAAAAAGTGAGGCCCAGAGAAGTTAAGCAACTTGCTCAAGATCGAACAGATAATAGGTAGTATGAATGAAAATTTGAACATAGGTTCATTCACTGATTCCATATTTATTGCTCTTGCAGAGAAAGAACATCTTGCTGATCAATAAAAACATTATGTTTCTGGAAAACTATATAATTTTCTCGATGGAAGGTTTTCAAAAGTTTAAATGACAGATGTAATCATTCTCTTACTATTCTAGATCAATGGCTCTTTAAGAATTCCTTTAGTAGCAAAAGCCCCCTACACACCAAATATCTAATTTGTCACATTTATTACATATACACATGTACACATAACACAGAGCCTGGCACACAGTAAACACTTAATAAATGCTTGATGGACTGCTTGAAGGTTTCTATTTATTGGAAAGCTGGATGATCATTTGTTAAGAATGTTATAGCAGAGATTTCTTCCAGTATGGATTCAACAAGATGGTCACAGAGGTCCATTCCAACTCTAGAGCTCTACTTCTATAAATGGAAAGACTGGCCCATCTTTTGGTAAAGAACAAAAATTAGAGAGGCTAGGTGGTGCAGTGAATAGAGCACTGACCCTAGAGTCAGGAGGACCTGAGTTCAAATCTGGCCTCAGACACTTAACACACTTACTAGCCATGTGACAAGTCACTTAACCCCAAGTGACCTCCAAAAAGCAAAAAAAAAATTTTTTTTAAACAGGTTATATATAGAATGTAATTACAAGATTTCTTGTAAAAACAGTTTGCATTACATTCTACACAGCACAGATTTTTCAAAAGCATGTGAGAATTAATTCTTGATGATAACATGGAGCCTGTTCCACCAACTTTTCAGTTCAAAAAGTAAGCTTCCCTGAGCCTACAGGAAGAACCTTTTGGAGTATGAGGAAACAATGCATGAAGGCAAGAGGATGATACAACTCCTTTCCTCTCTGTATCAGCAATGCAGTATTCACAATGCCTACAGTAACTATAAATATGCTGATATAGTTATTAATCACAAAATGGAACAGGCTTTCTGCATAAGAAATATAGATAGTGCATTCATTTAAATACCAGAAGACTGAGTCCCAAAA
>CM053586.1:136605697-136621588 GCA_028646515.1 Pseudochirops corinnae
TACTAACATACAAGCTAACATTTATCTGGTATTTTAATGTTTGCCAACTGTTTTATATATTTTACGTTATTTGATCTGGACGAGAACCCAGCATGAGGTAGGGCTTGTTATTATCCTTATTTTAGAAATAAGAAAACTGAGCCTGATAGTGAGGGGTTAAGAGACTTGTTCAGTGTCAAAAAACTAAGTAAATATTTGAGGCAGAAGTTGAATTGAGATGTCCTTACTCCAACTCTAGTATTCTATTCACCTAGCTGCCTCAGTGTCTTGATCATTCCCTATAGTACTTTTAAGTTCAAAATGGTTACTATCATCATATTTTAATCTTTACCACACCTATGAGGAAGCTAAGGGAAATAATACAAATATGAGTTAACTGATGAAGAAATTGAGGGTCAGTTAAATTGCTATTTTTCCATTGTCACCCAGCAATAGGTGGTAGAACTGGGATAAAAACTCATGTCTCTTGCCCAGTTTGTGCTCTTTTTAGTAAATCATCCTTTTTTTTTTTCCTTTAAGGCCTTAAGCTTTAAATAAATCTACAGACATTCTGGTTTACAAATTATTTATGGGCACCAATTTTGGTCAGAGGGCATGGAATCACAAACATTGGTTGACGTTTGACATGAGCATCCTCTTTTCATCATGGTACACTTATTCAGAATCAACAAGGAGTAAATAGCAATTCCTGAAACAAGATCTAAATTTTTTGGGGGGCAACCAGTATAGAGATGATTTTTGGCTAACCAGTATAAAAACATTAAGTTGTGATGTTCCATCTTTAACAAATTTTCTATCTGATGCTCCATATAAGTAAGCTGTGGAACTAGAATTTGTTCATTATGTAACATCTATAAATAAGAATTCTAAACTATTCATTCATAATACTATGATTACTTAATATTTGTAATCCTATTTGAAATTCTGTAATTATTTAATATTTTTACTGATTTGACTGTATATAATAGATTTTTTATTGTCTAATCATCTTTGCCCTCGTAAACTGGCACAAAAATTATACTTCATTGATTACCATTGTGTTCTTTAAATTTACAGGTTATAAAACACTGATTAAATTCTGTCCATAGTGAATGGTGCAAATTGGCAAAGATGATAAAAGATGGGAATAGTCACTGTTGGAGAAGTTGTGATAAGATAGGCACATTAGTGAATTGTTGATCGAGCTGTGAATCAACACAAGCATTTTGAAAAGCAGTTTGGAATTAAATAAAATGACTAAAATATCTGTACCCATCATCCCAGGGCCTCTGTAACTAACTTAGTATCCCAAATCCAAATTTTCAAATAGTGCATTTATATAGTGATTTAATGTTTTCAAAGTGCTTTATAAATATCGTATTTTATCCTCGCAACAACCCTATGTGCTAAGTTCTGTTATTATTTCCCATTATCAGATGAGGAAACTGAAGCACAGGGAGGTTAAGTGACTTGCTCAGAACTACATTAACTAGTAAGAGTCTGAGGCCACATTTGAACTCAAGACATCATGACTCTACATCCAATACTCTGTCCACTACTTTACCTAGCTGTGAGCTTCTGGAGGACCAGGGATTATATTTTTTAACCTTTTTAAAAATTTCCTACACTTATCACAGTATCTGGCACATAGTAGGTATTTAATAAATGTTTGCTAACTGACTGACTATGAGGTGTCACCACAGATGAATCAAATTAGTTGTGTGTGTATGGGTATGTTTGTGAGTGTGATGCATAAGCTCTCTGTGAAGACACTTCCAAAAGAAGAGCTCAGAAAAGATTTTGGGCTATAGTAGCACAATTGAAATGGGTGTGTTAGCTACATAATACTTATAGCAAACGATAAAGTAGAGGTTTTGATATATTTAGTTTTTATTGTCTCAATTTTAGTCATAACATTTTGTTTTTTTCCTCACAGCATATTCCCTACCATTTCTGATATACAAAAATCAAGTCACAAATGCTACTCTTAAGGCTGTGTGATTTCCTATGATATAATCTTTCATTTGTCTTAAGTTTAGCTCACTGTCTTAAAATTCAAAAGAATATAGCAATATGTATTTTGAGTATTGTTACTATCTGTAGCTCTACAGTGATAGTAATATAAATATATTCCTAAGTAATGAATATCTCTATCTCTTATGAGTGTAAAACAACTTAGATAAAAACTTGCAAGTATACTAATTTATCCAAACCAATGACACAAAGAAGGGTGGGGCACTGAAGAGGTACTAGTATATATCCAAAAAATGCAAGGAATTGAGTATTATTTATAGCAGTGGTAAGATGAAAAAAAAAATGGGAGGCAGGGGCTTTGTTTTTAATCTGATTTTAAGAAGAGAAGATGTTTGATGTAATTCTGTCCAGTCAATCCCACTGTATTCATTGGGCATTAATAATGACTCACAGGAACTCAGTTTTAGAAAATTATATGCTAAATTTCTATCACCCAGTGATTAGAAAACAATGAAAATGTAGGTTCTGACAACTGAAACTTTTTACTGACTTTTAGTTATGGGGCTGATGGTAAAGATTAGATTATCTAGGAGAGTGTATTTATTAACATTTTCCAAATAACATTTTCAAAGAAAATTTATTGAATATGAAACTATCGGCTCTATTACTTCAGAAACCAGAGTTCTTTATGTGTCTTTTGTAAAGCAGTTAAGTAATCATCTAGAACAATGTTTTACAATTCTTTTTTTTGTCCCTGCTCAGATAGAGAAGAAACTTGCCATTTCCTAAGACCAGTTGCCTTTGTTTGTGTTCCCTCCACCCTTCCCCACTCCTGCCACAGGAGGTTGGCAGTGCTTCAACACAACCCACTTTGGATTGAGAAAGACCACCAGCTCATTCCCTTTGGGATATCAAACTGCCAGCAAATAGTAACAGATTTAAGTCACAGTTTAACTGGATTCAGCTCAAAACAGGATAAAAAATATTCATGTCATTTAACTTCTATCTTGACTGATTTACAGTTATCCCTTTAATTAAAACTAATTATTTTATGAGTTAAAAACATTAAATATTTAAGAAACTTTAATCAATTGGTAACTAGGCCTTATTACTTTATATGGAAAAAATGCAAGGCACCTTTGTCTTTATACTCTAAGTTCAAAAGGGTAACATTTTCCCAAGCTTCTAAAGCTTTTTTTTTTTCCCCCTCAACAGAGACTTAAGAGCTTTTGGATGTATTTGCTTGCTTTCAGGAGGTGTAGTCTATATGATGCTTTCTGAGATCACACAGTTTGGCAACTGTGGACATGAATTGGTTATACTCAGTAACCTAAGCATTTTATGGATGATTATTTGCATCCAGCAATTTTGCAGATAGAAAGTGTTATTATTAGGTAGAATTTGGTCATGATACAAGGAACTGTCTAATAAAACTATCTATATAATAACATTATTATAGAAGTGTTAACCATACTCTATAGCAGAAGATACCATTAAAAACTTAAGAAGTTTTTCTTTTAAGACCTCTTAGGATAGTAAGGTATAGTTTCTAAAATGCTTTTCAAGTGTACATGCCTGAAAAGACATGGTAGATAGAGCATCAGTCCAGGCCCTAGTTCTACCTCTGACTCATATTGTTGCTCTGAGCAAATCACTTAACCCTCAGTTCTGGATGATTCTCTAACTAAGATAATAAATTACAGAACAGTTATACATCTGTATTTGTAGAGGAAGTTTATACATTTGGAGCTTTCCTATGCTGATGAAATTACAGTTATAGACATCCCTCAAAAAAAATAAAAAGAATTATTGAGAGTCAAATTTTTCATTGGCAAAATAGAGTTGCACTAAATTTCCTCTAGAGTTCATTTTTTCTAGCTCATATGCTCTGTAAATGCTCATATCAGTGCTTGATTTATTTTCTGCTATTACTTTGTTTAAAGTCTCTTATGTCTTGGTACTTTTCCAATGGAACAAAGAATTTACAGTTGGAAAAAAAATCTTATATGATATTTATTTGAAATGCACTTAATTTTATATATGAGGAACTTGAGGTCAAGTGACTTGCTTGAGCTCACAAGGTAAGTAACACAGTATAGATCTGAAGTCAGATCTTCTGCTTTCAAGTTCAATGCTCTTTCTGCTGCAACAGGATTTCTTTGACAAATGTCTAGAATTGTATTTTTAAAAAGAGGTAAAATGACACCCATGGTAAAAGTAACCCAATGATATGCAAGTACCCACCAATTATGTTAATTTGTGTTCCCAGACCTGTAAATTATGGAACTAATTCTGTGAATTTAAGTAAAATGCACATTGGCAGAATTTTGAATGCTTTCTTCCATATGCTGTGGCATTTTCCACCACACCATGGTGAACTTTGGCTCAGGCATGTACTTTTTGCCCAGACTTCTCCCTTCTGAAACCCATCATTCTCACAACGTGACTGATAAGAGCCTTATTTCCCTCTAAAGGTTGTGAGGCATTCAAAAAGCTAACTGCTGGGAAGGACTGAGAGACTTGCTTTATTTTAGTTTATTTTTTATAAAACATCAGAGGTAGCAGAAATATAAAACAACAACAACAAAACTTTCAGCATCCTAGAGATAATATCTACTTTCCTTTCTAACTTTTAATGATATCGATAGTAAGACATATAGTAGCGAAACTGGGAATAATATTTTACCCCTTACTATGCCTTGTTGATGCCTTTACACAATCTTTTGATTTTCAATTTAGTATTTTATTGCATAATCCATATTACTATTATGCTATTACTACTGTCATTAATATATTGTACCAAAAGTGCTCCCCCATTAAATATAGGATCCTCATCAAGTTTAAAATTTTAGACTTTTAAACATATAGCTTTTAAAATTTAAGCTTATTGATATCAGAGAAAAGTCTTTAAAAAACTCAAAAGTAAGATTTACATTTCTTATCACAGATGATATGGACATTAGTTCTGTTAGCCTCAGGATGAAGTTTATTGTCTTATCTATGGTAGCTATTTTTTGTAACATGAGCTGACATTTAAAAAAAAGTGACATATAACTTTGGAATACAATTGTTCCAAACTTTAATAATCTATTTTCAGATTTTTTCTGTTATACCTTTCATTGATGTTTAAATTAAAATTCTAAAGTACATACAGATTTTATGAAAGTCTTTTGTATGATTTTAAAAGCTTTGTTGTATTACGTATAATTTTTTTTTAAAAATGCATCTTGGGAAATCTTGGAAGTTGAGTAGTTCTGGGAGATGGCATGCAAGGTCTGAGATATGACCATACTCACATTTGGTCAAAGTAGAATAGAGTTTAATTTCACAGGCTTTCCAAACCCACATAATTTTAATCCTTGTTTTTCATTTTGTCTTTTGTATATTTAATGTCTTAACTTGTGAGGACATGAACAAATATTTTTCATGTAGCAATCTAGTATGAAATAAACAAGTTTTTAGAATAGAGGGAAAAACACTTCCCCACAGGAATATTTTATAATGGAAATGGGCAAACCAGATTCTTTGTTGTCATGTTCAATTTCTTTGAAGGTTTAATTTTGATAGCCTTAGTGTTCTTACAGAAAATTAGCAATAACCTGTCCCTCCTAACTTTTGATATTTAATGACTTTTTGCAGTGCACTTAAAACTAGTAGTCTTCACAATAATACCTGTGTTTCATGTAAAGGTTCAATAGTCATTCGGTGTAATCAGATGGTTTAAAAAATCATTAGGCTTGGAAATTTTGCATTAGCCTTGTCCACATTTATCAATGCTAATCTACTTTTTTTCTCTTCAAATTCTCATTCAAGTTCAAATTCTCATCAGTCCATGCCAATGATAGGATAAATTTTTGTGTGTGTCTATGGTAGAGTTGGGAGGGTGTTGTCTAGTCCTACATGTGATTTCATTTGTGTATGGAACTCGTGACGTGGAAAAGTCCGCCATCAGTAGAAATTGTCAATTTATCTATAATCTTAGAAAGATGTTTGGGATAAAAATGGGTAAATGGTCCACCTATTGGTCAGCTACATGTCAGAGTCAGTAATTGAATCTAGTACTTCTTAAATCCAAGGCCAGGCCTTTATCCACCATGTTATACTGTAGTGAAATGTATTTCAATGTGAATTTATCTCTATTGTATTTATGTGTATATCTATCTGTATCTGTATGGAATGTGTACTTAGTTTGTTTAAAACTTGTTTTTAATTTGAAACTTACATTGATGGTATAATGGAAATAGTGTCTAAATATTACTTGAAAACAAATATATTCAGGAGTTTTTGTTGTTTACAAGTTTGCAGTTCTCATTTTTTTTATTGATGATTGCATCATTTATTTGTTGTGGAGAATTTGCAGAATTATTGCCTTCATGTTCCTTTCCTCTCACTCTCTCAGTGATAAAGGTAACACACTGCTATTGGTCAGCTATAATATTCTGTTTCCATTTAAGACTAGAATGAAGTATAATAACATGTGAATATCCAGAGTTCTCCATTGGTCCCCTCTCCATGGCAACAGAAAGACAGGATGTCTCCAACATGTGACACTCTATGGATAGGAGTCATACAAGATGGGCAGGCATGGATGGGTTATGATCTGCATGATTGTAAAAAACCCCCAAATGATTGAAGACATAGGTCTATATGGGTAAAGTAGGATCATAGAATCAGACAGTAAAGGACCAAAGAGGCCAATGATAGCCAGGATCTATGTATAAGTATTGATACCATATCTACCATTCTTTCCTCTGTTGTATAAACATGGAAGATCCCCTGTTAAGTGAAAAGCAAGTTTTCATAGTTGAGGCTTCTTTGAAAATTCAACTTATATTAAGTTTTTATACCATTTTTTATAAGTTTTTTATTAAGTTTAGCATAAGTTTTTATACCATTTATAAAATTGTCAAATGAAAATAAGTGCAAATTAAGCTCATTTTCTTGTCAGTTCTTGTTCTTGTGTTTTTGAGTAGTCCAGTCTGTTTTATGCTTTAATGACAATGTTGTTTTTAAATAAATATTATTTACTACATCATAATGCTTACTCAATTTTCTCAGCACCTTGTTTTGTTCAAGGAACTGGCAATCCTCATTTCCATGGTAAAAATTACCCCATTTGCCACTAAACCTTGTTGAGAATTTGCAGAATTATTGCCTTGAAACTCCTTTCCTCTCTTCTGTTTCTCAGTGATCAGAATAATACATTGCTCTAGACCAGCTATAATATTATGTTTTTGGTGTCAGTCATGCATAGACAGCCAAGTTCCTCTTTCAGATTTAAGTTGGCTCTTTCAATGTAAAATGATACATTGTGTAGTATAGTGAAATTTTTAGCGTAGAAATTATATTTTAAGTGTGCAGTTATGTTAAAGTCAGAGAAATTTCCTCATTGTGTTCTAATTGCAAATCTGTCAGTTCCTGAAACATATGGATCTTAGTAGTTGTTATAAATTAGTGCAAATATGCATGCTTTTGTTGTATTTAGACCATAAAGTACCTTGTGCTTTGTACTCACCCAGTAGACACTCGTATTTATTTTTTATGGAAATCAGTATTTAATAGTAAATTTTAAATGATGATTATATATTGGGAGTAGAAAAATCTTAATTGCAATAGTAGCATTGTAGTTAATTGTAATCTTATAGTAGCTATTAGAAAGATTCGTTTTGTTAATACCTTCCAGCAATATTCTTGACAATCTGGAGTCATTCTCAGATCATAGGCCTAGTGGAAATGCTTCTAAAGTCTGAGTTAAAACATCTTATGTATAGTTTTTATGTATGCAGCAATAACGTCTTCATACGTTAGAGGCTGTTGGGAAAATTCCCTAGTGCTTGTACTGTTTGCTCTCTCATCATGCCTGCAGTTATCTGTATAGAAATAATTGAACTATACCTCTCAGTTCGTATTTGAATCTCTGGGTTTTTGAGACCATTTTGGATATATCTGAATCTCTGTCCTGGACCCACCTTGTCCTGTTCCCTTTACCCTCACTATTCTGACACCTATATCTTTGACCTCATTTTGTTGCTGCTTATTTTTATTGAAAATCTTTTTTGCTTGGGTCTTCCTTGCTGTGACTGATTCTGCTTACTGACATTTTGCAATATACAGTGATAATGTAGACAAGTGTTTAAAGCAAAACAAAAACAACCCCTCCCCCCCAAAATAACCCCAAACTTCTATTTTCTCCTAAATTGCAAATGGGAGAAAAATCAAAATTAGTTCACTAGTTTCACAAAGATTAAAGTATAAATTCTTGATTCTAGTGTTTAAGGCTTTTCACAGTTTAATGCTGGGGCAGCTAGGTGGCGCAGTGGATAGATAAGAGTATTGGATCTGCAGTTGGGAAGACTCATCTTCCTACATTCAAATCTGGCCTCAGACATTTTCTAACTGTATGACTCTGGGCAAGTCGATTAACCCTGACACCAGCTAGGAGTAACATCACCTTTCATTTCTCATAACATCTCTCCTTTGCCGTTAACTCATTTTTTCTGGGGCTTAATCGTGTATTTAATTGAGTATTTCTTTTTTCTCCATTAGCTTGTAATTTCTGAGATTCTGAGTTGGAAGGGACCTTAAAGACCAGATAGCTTCTTCAGATGCCTGAAGTCAGCAATCATTAATTAAGTGTCTGCTATGTATCAGGCACTGTGCTAAGAACTGGAGATTCAGAGAGGCAAAGAACAGTCTGCTCTCAAGAACCTCACATTCCAATGGCAGAAACAACACTATGTGAGTGTGTGTGTGTGTGTGTGTGTGTGTGTGTGTGTATACACACACATATATATATACACATATACACATACATATATATATACACATATATGTATATATTATATATAAAATATGTGCACACACATACCTATGTATATGTATAATAAATTGGAGATATTCAACAAAGGGAAGGCACTAGCATTAAGGGACCTTGAAAAAACTTCCTGTAGAGGGTAGGATTTTAGCTGGATCTTGAAGGAACCCGAGGAGTTCAAGAGGGAGAAATGAGAAGGGAGAACATTCTAGGCATGGGGGATAGCCAGCAAAAGTGCCTGGAGTTAGGAGATGGACTATCTTGGGCAAGATGGGGAATAGGGCGTAAGAAGATTTGAAAAGTAGAAAGGGGCCAGGTCATATTAGGCTTTGCATGTCAAACAGAGGATTTTGTATTTATTAATGAAGATGATAAGGAGCCACTGGATTTTATTGAATAGGGGGGTGACATGGTCAGACCTGTGTTGCAAGAAGATCAATTTAATGGCTGTGGTGGTAGGATAGACTGAAGTAGGGAGAGCCTTGTGGAAGGCAGGCTATTGTAATAGTCTAGGGCCTATACCATGGTGGTAACAATGTCAGAGGAGAGGAGGGGCCATGTATGAGAAATGTTAACAAGGTAAAATTGATAAGACTTGGCAACAGATTGAATATTGAGGGAGAGAGTTCAAAAGGAGTGAAGAGATACAAAACTACAACTTTACAACACTGGGTTTGTGGTATGAGGGAGGGTAAAGAATTGAGGATATCTTGGGTTGCAAACCTGGGTAACTAGAAATATGATGGTGCCCTTTACAGAAACAAAGTACTTTAACAAATATTTCCTGAATGGTTATAAAACAAGTTTCCAGAAGAAAGGTAGGTTTATTGTTTTGGGGGTTGTGTGATTAGTTTGGCTCTCTGCATTACTCAGATTCATTAGATGGTTGCTCAAATCTCAATTCCGCTTTGATTTTATACAAGTCTAGATCTGTATTTTTGTTGGGAGCATTTTATAAAAGGATGAAGTGAACATTTCGTCTTTTTACTTTGCCTCCTTTAACCAACACAAATTTAGTTGTTTCTCATCTGTTCCAAATATTCCTGTTAACATTTTTTTTTCTTTCCCAGGACTGAAAATAATTGAGTCTTTTGAAACTTAGCATATGGCAAAATAGGAATTGATTTCTAGTTTTTGCAATCTGTCTGGAAATTAATTGGAAATTGTGCTGAGCAGTGGAACTGTAGAAATGTTGTATTGTGTGGTTCAAGAGTAGGGCACATTAGCAAGTCCATTTGGGGGAATAAAACCAACTTGGATTTCAGAGCTATGAATCTCTTTTTTCTTGCACATTAAAATTCATCAGATTTTGGGTTTGTTCATTCACTTTATTTGGGATATATAAGAAAACTCCCGAAGATCTAAAGTTACATATTATTCTGAATTCTTCCTTTCTTATTTCCCTGAGTTATTGAAATTCACCCAGTAAAAAAGTAACCCACATGATTCGCCATAAAATTTTAATTCATTGCTGATAATGTAACCTTTCAAAAAGCTACTTTGCATAAAGTCAGATGGCCATCGGCACTTCCCTATCCTTGTTAGTTTTCTTTACTTTTCGATGGCGGTGATATTATGCTTGACAGTGTTGCTGCTAGCTTAATCTGTAGTATTGAGAGCATTATGAAAAAGGGAAGAGGAAAAAGTAAGTCCCTTCTTACTTTCACTTCTCATCCCTTTGCCTCTTCTCTCCCATTCCCATTTCAGCTTCTCACTAACCCTGAACCAAATATAGGTGGTAAAGTGGATGGAATTATGGTTTCCAGAACTTGTAAATGAGTTTAGGTATCTATGAATAAATGTTTCAAAGCAAAGGAAAATGTTTCCAATACTTGATGAGACACAGGACCCTGTGGACTTTGAGGAGAACATGGAACTGTTCCTGAGTGGTTTGAAGGAGAAATGAGAATTATAAGAGCAGAATTTATGGCCTATGCAGCAAAAATAATAAGCAGAATTTAAAAAAAACTAGAATCTACAGTGACATACCTCACCAAAGAAATGAAAGAGAGAACAATAGATTGGGAATTCAGATACATAGAAGAAAAAGAGAACCTAAAAGAAGAAAAGTGAAAATGATGACATTTAAAGAAAATATGCATGAAAAACATACTGATCTCAAAGACGGGATGCATAGACACAATCTGAGTCATGCATTTCCCAGAAGAACAAGACAAGACAAAAATCTTAACGTCATAATAAAAGGAATAAGACAACCTCTTAAAACCTCTGATCATAGAAAACCAATCAAAAGAATTAATAGATCTTCTCCAGAAAACCAAAACCAAAAAAAAAATCCTAAGGCTGCAGACTCCAAGACTCATTTAATAATTTAAATTTAATAATTTAATTTAATTCAAATCTAATAATTTAGTCCATTAACAATGAGTTCTACAAACTTGAAGGTGAAAGACCTTCAAATTCAAATGAAATTCAAGTAAGACAAGACTATTCTGCACCCACCAGAAAATGTAGGAAGCAATGGAATAATGGGTTAAAGCCCAGGGTAACCTACCCTGCAAATCTGAGCTTTACTATAAATGATAAAAGATTGACATTCAAGAATAAAGAAAGGCTTAGAAAGAAAACCAGATTTGAAGAGATTATTTGTTTCTCCAGCACCCGAGGATAACAGATGTATAGGATGGATTAAAAATGCAGTCGACAAGGACAACAACATCAATAGAATGACAATAGAGAGACTAATAAGATACTTCTTTCTAAATGTACACAAGGAGACTGGTGAAGGTGGAAGTCAGGGGGAAGTAACATTGAAGAGGTAGGCCTGGAGCATTATGGATAGAAACTGACAACACCCTTCCTACATGAGAATCAATGTTTTTTTGTGGATCTATTTTGTAAAATGGGAGAGTGAATGAAAGGGAGGAGGGGAGTAGGGAGATAGAGGAGAGTGTTTGGTGTACTGAGGTCAAGTCAAGGACTAGCAATAAGGAGAAAATGACCCCTGTGGTTTCAGGAAGAGAAGAGCACACCTGAGAGTGGGTGAACAGAAAGGGGGAAATATTGAGAAGGGGAAGAAAATAAGGAGGCATTGCTTTCCTCCTGAACATGTCCTGGGAGATTTGATACTTGAAAAGACTACTTATCTGACTTTGGGAGGAGGGAGTAAATTTACAGAGATGGAATTTCTCTTCTCCACTTAAATATAGATAACTGAAATTCCCAAAAATGTGTACATTAACACACATTAACATTTTGAGATGGACAGTGATATATATTTCATACAAACTTACTTGTTCTACACATAAATAGCAAGTAGTTTAATTTAAAAAAAACTAGAATTTGGTATATGTATAGTCTTTACTAGAAAAATTTCAATAAGAAAGTTTCTAGGCAAAATTAACAATTACCAATGATAGGGAAATTAGATTTATGTCTTATATTTCTATGGAAATTTCCACAATTATTTCATTGCCTCTTATCACTTTATTAGCTAGTGATTATGTTGCTTGAAATCACTCTAGTATGGTTTGGGGCTGTTATTTACATATAGAGACAGACATAAGCTAGAATACAATCTTTCATTTCCTTTTTTTGGGGGGGAGATCAGGGAACAAATAGGTGTGTCTCTCTAGAACTTTAGCACATAAACACAAAATACAATCAATGCAAACATCATTGTTAAGACATTTTTTTAAACATACTCTTCTTAATAGTATACTTTTTTTTTAAAAGAAAAAAACCAGATCTTTGATTCTATCTATGTGGGGAGCTCCTGGTAAAGGGGTTCCTCTACCAAAGCAGATCAACCCTTTGTCTGCCACTTACTTAGAGAGGTGCTACTATTTTTCAGTATGGTCCCATGGTGTGGTGGAATGAGCTATCTAAGAATGCAGAATTGGAACCTAGCTCTACTACTTACTGCCCATGTGACCATGTTCAAATTTTTTGAAACTTTCTGAGCCTCAATTTTCTCATCTATATATAAAAAAAATTCTTGTACTACTTTCCTTACAGAATTATGAGGACAATACTTAAAAGTTCTTAGTAACTAACTCTTCACAGAACCAATTCATCTTTATGTGTTACATGTGTCCCTGCATGTGATTTTTTTGTTAATTGGTTTGTATACTCATGTTGACATATTATTATTCCAGAGATGTATTATCTTCATTTATCACTGATGCTCCACTGACCGTGCTTCCCAAGATTTTTAACTTTTAGTTTCTTTGATTCTTAGCCTCTCTGTCAGGCAGTTAATCTATAAAATTACTTTAGTACTATTTAAAAGATTTTTTCATGGCTTCTTTTTGTTGTGAAAAGAATCTCCTTCTAATTTATGTGTTATAAGTTTATACTTTTATGTAACAAGTATATACTTTGCTTTCATATTTAGAGAAATCAGAACCGTACCATGTAAATTTTTCTAAGAAACTATGAAAAACTTGGGGAAAAAAAAGTTTAACATTCTTCTTGGTGTTTTACTTCTTTTGATTTAGGTCTTCCTCCCACTACCCTTAAAAGTGGGGAAAAACACTCAGAGATGAAATATTTTCCCTGAGAAAAGACATGCATTTTAGTAATGATTTATTTTGCAATGGCCTTATTGAAGCAAATTTTAGAAAATATACATGGTTTATCCATCCATAGTGACATAGGAGTACAACACTGTTTATACTTTAAACTTTTGAGCCTTCCCTAGAGGTGAGTTTTCTTTAGTGAGACACCCAACTAGCTGTCCAGGAATTTTTACTCTTGATTAGTGTTTGAAGTAACAGAGTAAAATGTAACTGGCTGACAAACTTGGTTTTGGTTAGAGTCACTTTCTTATTATTGAAGGTATGTTATGTGTGCAAGAAGTGATGTCAGTTCTTAAATTTCAGTATTCTTATAACTTCCAGACTCATTATTTCCCTATGTTGTCAACGCTGAGAGAAGGGACAAAATCTGCCAAACTGAGCATTAGGAATTGAACAGGGACTGATTATTAATGTTTTTTTCTTGTAAAAGAGAATGATAAATTAGTTTTAAGAAGCTGTTTCACCAAAGGAATATAGAACTTACATTCACAAAACCTGGTCCTTTACAAACTTAATAAGGATACATTGATCTTCATACTTTGTGTACATTATAGGATCTTAAAATGTTCTGCTTTTCCTGAGGCATTTTTATATGATAATAAGCAACCTTAATTATATTTTCCTTCTGTTTTTGGATTGTTCTTTGCATTAGAACTTTGGAACATCTCATATTAGATCCGCTTGGAAAGTTATAGAGATCTCTCAAATTTTGCAACCAGCATTAAAAGTTATTTTGAAATTTGCTTGATTTATTTTAGTTCATAGATGGTACCAGTGACTTCACACATTTACAGTTGTTAGTACTCTACTTTTCAGTTGTAGCCATTACTCAATCAATCATCAATCATTTATTAAGTATCTACTGCGTCCCCTGCACTATACTAGGTGATGTAAATACAGACAAAAATGAGACATTCATTTCCCTCATTTTACTTCCTATTACCTTCTATTAGAGAAAACAACTTGTACAGAGATAAGAAAAAACTTTTAAAACAAAAGTGGGAAAGGAGTTTATGAGAAGCTAGATTTTGTAATGTAATGAAAGAGTTCTGAATTAAAATAGCAGGGCTTGAGGTTTTTTCCCCCCATCTTTGATACTTGCTAATTGTGCTACTATGAGCAAGTCACTTAACTTTAAAGTGTTATATAAATAAACATAATTGATATTAGAAACAGCTTTAGTGTTTAGTTAAAAATTACATTTTTCAGAAATGTAAAATGTTAAGTTGGCCCACAGCCCATGCAATTATGCATTCTGTATTTTACTTGGATGCGAAGAAAACAAGCCAATGTAAGGGATTTATTCAAGAAGGTGAGTTCCGGTCTGTGTCCTAGTAACTTCTTAATGTCCTTGGTTAAAGTTTAAAAAAATGAAAAAATGTAAAAAAGAAATTCACTTAACAGAAATTCATGGCCTACAACCTCAATCATCATCAATGCTTTCCCCATATCCTTATTGATTAACTATCTTCTTCCCTACAGTGACTATATCTTATTCTCTTTGCTCACACCCCCACCATACTCCTAGTCTCTGTACTTCTCAGTGAATTAGGAAACTATTCCACTGAAAAGATTGAAATCTTCCTTAATGAACTTCCTCCTCTGTATTCTTCAGATCTTTTCAGTATCGTTACCAACTTTTTTTTATAGTTTCCCTTCAGTCATGGCAGAGAAAAAAGTGTACTTATTCTTTATTAAACTAATCCCCCTATCTGCCCTTTTAAAAACAAAATCTTATTTTATTTTTGCCATCATTTTCCAGTATATCCTTCTTGCTCCCTCTTCCAGAGAGCCTTTCCTAATAATAAAAGAATAATTCACCAAACACATCAAAACAGTCTGACATTATATGCAGTACTACAAGCTTATAATCACCCACCTATATCTGTCCTTTGGTGCAGATTTTGGTTATTGTAATAAAACAGCATTTAATTTTTGACTACTTTTTTTTTGTACTTAAATTTTCAATTGTTTTCCTGGTTCAACTTTATTTTCTGTTAGTTCACATACATTTTCCTATGCTTCTTTATGCTCATCATTTCTTACAGCAAAGTAATATTCCACACTATTTATACTCTACAGGTTGTTGAGCCCAGACAATGAGTATCTAGTTCTTTGCTACTATTAATAGTGCTACTATAAATATTTGGGTGTCTGTTACCTTTCTTTTTGTTGTTGACCTCCTTGGCTTGAAGCAGGATCTCTGAGTCAAAGTGTTATGTATTATTTTCATTATTTTCTTTGCATAATTCTAAATTGCTTTCCTATAAATAGACAAATTTAGAGCTGTACTTATAGTGTATCTCTCATTCCACAACCCCTCCAACAGTGACTCTTTCCCTCTTGTCTTTGCTAATTTTCTGGGTGTGAAGTAAAACATCAGAGTTGCTTGACTTCTTTTTTCTTATTATTAGTGATTTAGAACACTGTCTTTTATAGTTGTTGTTATGGGAATCTGAAGATCTTCCCTGCCCCTAGGCCCTTTGCTAAAGTGGCTACATGACTCTGAGAACCTTCCCAGATTTGAAAGTATACTCTGTTCCCTAATAGGCTCAATGTGGTCACGTGGAGCCTGTGGCGCCA
>CM053586.1:136622088-136646690 GCA_028646515.1 Pseudochirops corinnae
TTAGAAGCAGTTCAGCAACCTCAACACATATTTTGGGAGCAGAGAGAAACTATTTTGAATGCTGCTTGGACTGAGCTCTCACTGTACAACACTCCTCTTATGTAAGCAAATGTGAATTACTATCATGAGTTCATTAATTCTTACTCCACCAATAAAAGTATTATTATGAGTAAACCATAAGGTACTATATAAATGTTTCGTTCTTCCTGTGATAATAAAGGAGAAATGAAGTGAAGGAAGGAGCAAAAGGCAACAGAGCTAATAAGAAATTCTTACTTGCTTACTGGATCATATATTCTTTTTATGTAATCCCTGTGACAGTTCCTAAGGAAAGAAGCATTCCTCTATGACCTTTTCTTTTACCAAAATGCTTGCATATTTCTAAGAAAATAATTTACACTTTCCCAGGTAACTTCCAAATAAGAGTGGGCATTTCATCAAAGTATGAGCAAGAAAAAGTTATAAATTAATAACTCAAAATAAAACTTGCTTAATATTTTCATTTTTAACCACAAAAAGTATAACTCAAAGAGCACATAATCTCTCACCATTCTAGTCTATCCTGAACAACACTGCCAAAGTCATTTTCTCTAGGCTCACATCTGACCACATGACTCACCTACTGAACCAACTCCAGTGGTTTCCCAGTTCCTCCAGGATAAAATACAAACTCTTCTTGGAAAACTGGGAAAGAATTTTTACAACCAATGCCTCTAATAAAGGCCTCATTTCTAAAATATACAAAGAATTGAGTCAAATCTATAAGAATACAAGCCACTCCCTAATTGATAAATGGTCAAAGAATATGAACAGGCAGTTTTCAGAAGATAAAATTAAAGATATCTGTAAGCATATGAAAAAATGTTCTAAATCACTAGTAATTAGAGAAATGCAAATCAAAACAACTCTGAGGTACCACATCTCACCAGCCAGATTGGCTAAGATGACAAAACAAGAAAATGACAAATGCTGGAGAGGATGTGGAAAAATTGGAACACTAATGCATTGTTGATGGAGCTGTGAACTGATACAACCATTCTGAAGAGCAATCTGGAACTATGCCCAAAGGGTTATAAATAAGGGCATACCCCCTGAACCAACAATACCACTTCTAGGGTTATATCCCAAAGAGATTAGAGAAGTAGGAGGAGGACTCATATGTACAAAAATATTTATAGTGGCTCTTTTTGTGGTTGCAAAGAATTGGAAATCAAGGGGATGCCCAGCAACTGGGGAATGGATGAACAAGTTGTGGTATATGAATGTAATGAAATACTACTGTGCTATAAGAAATGAGGAGTAAACGGACTTCATAATAACCTGGAGAGACTGATATAAACTGATGCTGAGCGAGAAGAGCAGAACCAGGAGAAATTTGTACACAATCACAGATACAACATATGTGTGACGACTAACTTCAATAGACTGGGCTCCTCTCAGCAATATAAGGTTATGAGACAACTCCAAAAGACTCATGATCGAAAGAGATATGCATATCCAGAGAAAGAGATGCAGAGTCTGAATGCAGATTGAAACAAACTACTTGCAGTGTTTCTTTTTCTTGTTTTGTTTTGTTTCCTCTTTCCCACTGATCATTCCATCAGTTATAATCTTTCTTTACAACCTCACCAATGATTAATGTGAAGATATTTGTAGAAGGAGGGGAAGAAAATTTGAAACTCAAGGGACTGTGGAACTGAATGTTGTAAACTAAAAGTAAATAAACCAATTTAATTAATTTTTTAAAAATAGAAACTCATCTATTTAGTTTTAAAGCTCTTCATGAACTGATTTCTCCTTTCAAAGAACAAAAACTTCATTGAGACAGGCATTTTTTTTGTTCATACAACTACATTTTTAGCTTCATTACATTTTTTAAAATGCAATTACAGGGCAGCTAGGTGTCACAGTGGATAGAACACCAGTTCTGGAGTGAGAAGGACCTGAATTCAAATTCAGTCTCCAACTCTTACTAGCTGTGTGGCCTTGGGCAAGTCACTTAATCCCAATTGCCCATCTCCCTCCAACAAAATTAAATAAAGGTTCTTTCACCATTCCCTTAAAAAAAAATGCAACCACAAAGAATAGACTATCTCTCTCAATGATATCTCTAAAGAAGGTGGCTTAATTCACCTGTTCAAGAGACAGTGTGTATTTATAGGTACGCACAAAAATAGCAAACAAATAGGAAGCACTTCCAGTCACCCCATAATGTACCATGCTAAAGCAAGCCAAACGACGTAACTTAAGTAAATCACTAGACACATGATACAGAAGTTGCAAAACCAACTCCTTGAGATTTTTTTAAAGTAAGTCAGTCCTTAAAAAATGATTGTGTTACAAATTGAAACACAACCTTTCAAGGAAGAAGCAGCTGGTTTTACAAAACAAAAAAACCTTCAACCCAAAAGTTTATACATTTGAATATTACATAATTTTTGTAATTATGATGTTAAATTCTTTTATAAGTTAAACTATATGAAAAATCAACACTAAAAGGGCAATTTTCAAAGAAATCAGAAACTGAAAGCCACAAAGCTCTCCATTTTATCTTTTATAACTTCAAAGATAAAAAGAATACCAAAACACAAAGAACTGCTTCCTTATCAGACTTTGGGTTAGCATTAGACAAACAACAGAAAATTTCAAAATTACAAATGATCAACCTTATGTTGTCATGTCACAGCAAATAAGGGCCTTTGAAACTGGCAAGCTCTAAAACTAACACCAACATGTAATTTTTAAAATCATTGTAACACTTCCCCCATTCTCTGATTGGGGATATGAAGAAAGAAAAAGAAAAAACATGATCCCTGCCCTCAAGGTGCTCATAATCTAATGGGGAAGGTAACTGGCAAATTACTGTGTACCAACGATATATATTATCAAAACAAAATTCTCTAGAATTCTTTTATAAAACAAATTAAAACTAGTTTGCCTCTCACCAAGGTAAATATCTGTGGTATTTCTTTGTTTCTAATGTACTTTGTATTTTGACTTAAGCAGTCTTGATTTCTAGCTCCTTGTGTGTAAAATTTAATGAAAAACTATTATTTGAAGAATGTCTTAAAGGCAAAAAAAACCAATGTATTTAGAGCAGTTTATAAAGTTATGAGGCTTCACAGATAAGATTGAGAGACCTTCTGCAGCAACCTCACCTATATGGAACATTGATAAGAATATGAAGTAAGCAACAACAACAACAAAAAAAAATCTCTCTAAATTGCCAAAACAAATTATCATAAAGTTCATGTACTAAAGTTTCCTGCACTGTACTCTAGCAACAAAACATGATAGATACTTAATACATTTTTGTGGAACTGAAGTAAATGGATTCATTGGAGAGTACCTAGGAGTAAAAGAGGCTTACTGTACACACAATTCCACATGCCAGAATAATTGGTCTTAAGTTTCACAAGAGACATGGGTTTGGTAGAGTTGAGGGGATGGGGTTTGTAGTCAGACCCCAAGATTTAAATCTTGAATGTGATACTTACCAATTAACTAGGGATCACTTAACCTATCAGCCTCAGTTTTCTCATCTATAAAATGTGAATAATAATCACTTATTTCACAGGGTTGTTATAATAGAAGCACTTTATAAATTTGAAGGGATGAGAGAGGTTGCTACTTGAAAAAACACTAACAAATAAAACATGCCCACATAAACAACAGAACTACAAAAAGGAGATAAGTAAGGCTTCCAGGCTTTGTCAACAAGTCTGAACATATATTTCTAAAATACCTAAACTGCCAGCACTGTACTTTACAAATATTAAATAAAGATTAAATTAAACCAATTACACAACTGTCACCAAGAGTTATAATTTGTGTACAGCAAATTTTACATATATACATATATATAAGTATTTTCACCTTAGTAAATTTTCTCTAATTTGACTTTCCAAAAATACTCAATATTTGTATTGAATATTAAATAGGTAACAGCTCTCTTTTCTTCAAGAAAAAGCTGAGAGTCTGATTTGACTTTTTAAAAAAAACAGGGAGGCAGCTGAGGGTAAGAGAAAGATTTTTAAAAAGTACAAATAACAAAGTGATTACATACATATTTCTGAAATTACTCACTAAGAATGTAGTATTAATGGGAGTGTACTTAAAGAACTTAATTACTATTAGCCAAGAGTCTGGTGTTAAGGTCTTCTTATCTTTCTTCTTTTCCTATAAAGGTACTGCTTCATTTCAGATCTCTTACTAGCATAAAAAAAACCTATGACTTATGCCAGGATCTGAAAAGTCAGATCAACTAGCTTCCATGCTTGTCAAGAAAGGACATCCTGACTTTCACTATCACAACTCATCAGTCACTTGGGGGGGGGGGGGGAGGGAAATAACATAAAGGCTCTACTCACCATCCCTGTAAATTTCCAAACCAAAATAACCCTCTCTAGCCAACACTCCTCTATATGTGCTATTCCCCACTAACATAAAGTGAACTGGTTCATTAAGAGCAAAGATTGTTTTGTTTTTGTATTTTCATAGAACTTAACACAGTATTTTTTTACATATAGTAAGGGCTTAATGAATGATTTTTCATTCATTTACTCTCTCCAAAACAGCACCAGAATATCCTAAGTCCAATGTTCAATATATCTTATTGATAGTACACAGTACAAGTGGTTAATTTAGTTTTCTTTTCTTTACTCTAACAAACAAAAAGCCTTCACTACAAAAATCAGTAGTTTGTTCCATGATCACACAAAAATAAAGCCTAGACAGCCAACAAACAAAAGCTGGCAAAAAATAAAAATAAAAACATTTACCAAATTTTAATGCTGTACATTCCTTTTTCTCCTGTTGCCAGGGTCATGATCCAGTGCATAGGGGAAAAAAACATTTAAGTTTTCATCAGCATCAAGGAGAAGCCCAAATCAATGCAGGGAAGGACAAGGCATAAACTGTTATTCCAAGTTCCGTTTTTGTTATTCCTTCAGATCTATAGGATCCACCACCCTATGAAAGAATGGCATTTGCCCATAAAGGAACACAAAGTCAAATTTTAACATGTGTAGGAATAAACTATGCCAAACCATAGCTCTTCCCTGCAAACCCAGAACGCTATGTCAAAGCCATCAGAACAGTGGAGATTAGAAACCATTTTGACAGAAATAAAAATTTCTGAAGCCCTCTGAAGGAAATCCACATCTGACTTAGGTAGCGTGTAAGGGAGCAGAGTTGTTTTTTTTTCATATTTTTATAAATTGGCCTTAATCATAGTAGCTACAAAAATAAAAACTGATGATTTCTGAAACAATTTATAACTATGTCATGTTCAGGCAATGTCACTACAAAAATATTCACTGTAATGAAGTCTAATGGAGGTAAAAGATGATTTCCTAAATTATATAATAAGATTCCATCTGACAATACCATTCACTAAACTCAAAGCAGTAATATCAGCAAGTTATGTTAATTTAACCAATCTTGAAAGTACCTTATTTAAGTTTTTTTAAAAAAAAAGCCACTTCTAAGTCAGAGGGAAAGGAGATAGAATTAAATTTTAATATTCTTAATCCCAATATTAATTTTCCATAATAATAAATCAATAACAAGCAACAATTTGTCATTACTATCTAAATTAAATTCATAAAAATGACATAAAGGAGTTTTATATTTGCCTTATTTCTATCAACTGAGGGAAATAAATGTACCATAAATTCATATGGGCAGTCACAACTGTGAGAAATGCTGGTTCTAATAAGATTAATGAAGACTAAATCACGCTTTCAAAAGGACAAAGCATCTTAAACCTAAAAGCAATTAAGAACAGTGCTAGCCCAAGTAGACACATCCTAAATAGCTGTTTTCATAAAAGGAAAAAAAATTAATGGGAGCAGAATGAATCACAAAGATGTAACATTCACCCTGAGATCAAAATTAATAGAATTGCACATCATGTCTAGCACCATGGATGACTAAAATCTCCTTCTTTTCCATGAACCTTTCACCTTTTTGTGCTAAGTCTGTGTAGGCTAAAAATGAAGGATGGAACCTGTAAGCATCAGCATCTGAACTTTTCATTTTATATGCTCTACTCCAAAACACTATTGTAAGTGTTTCGTCTGTGGGAAATCAAGAGGACTATAGAAGGAATACCAAAAATTAATTTCAAAATCATTATTCTCAGCTGACCCACAACATTTGCCATGGTTTGATGTCAATAGCAATCAATCATATCTTTCTAACATTAGCAACACTAGAAAATTAGCTATTTTTTTTACCTTGCAAACTGTATCTACATCCCAAGGTAGAATAGTCTTCAAGTCAATTATTTCACAAGAAACTCCCAATTTTTCTCTAGCCATACTTGCTACTTCTCTGATCACATGAACCTGAAATAGAAAAGCATTTAAATATCTGAAAATTTTTGGCATTCTCCCTCAAATTACTTCATACTACTTTAGGTCTATCATGAGAATCATTCATTTAAAAAAAAAATTCACAATTAGAAACAATTAAAACTAAAATTCAAACCACACAAAGGGATAGCTAGTAGTTGTTTATGTGCCACTACCATTAGACTATTCTAAATAATTACCTTCTTAAGTTTTCATTAAAAGAATTTGAGAAGCAAAATTTCAAACAAAGTAGGTCATGAAGTGAATGTAAAACAGTATTTCATATTTAATATGAATGCGAGTCACAACCTAAATAAAAATTAATTAGAACTACATCAAAAATTAATTTCCACTTATGGAAAAATTTATAGAGAATTATATTTCCATGGAAGGTAATTGAACTGGGTGAACAGGCCAATTTTAATTTTGTGATGAGAGACGAGAGAATGTTATCCAAACTACTTGCACGCACTAAATTAAATACAACTTATTAAATAGTTATAAAAATATCTTTTTTATTTTCAAATATATCCATACCAAGTAGTGGTATGAAGAAATCATTTCTTTAAAAGATAGTTATTTTCTGTCTAAAGAGGGTTGGGTTATTTTTTTTTTTTCAAATGTCAGCAACAGAGTGGGATTTTTCTATCCCTAAGTCCCTCTTAACAGGAAACAATATTATAGACAACCAGAGTTGTATATGCTATATGGTACAAAAGGAAGAGCTAAAAAATTACCCTAAATTTTGGACATAATGATGACAAAGATTATCTTGTATTTATATTCTTAAATGGAGCTGTGATGCTTTCCAATGGTGTATTAACAGCAAGCCTTCTCATTCCAGGAATCATCTATCCATATCCTCCTGTAAATTTTCCACAGGGATGCTAACCACTGTAGCAGGAATCCACTTCTTGGTCTCCTAAAATTATATGGAGACTCATCAAGCATATGGAATATCTTTCTGTTACCCCTCTTTTTTTACCATATGCTTTCACCACATCTTTTCCCAGGCATATTTTCTTTTAATGACATATTTTACGTGACTTATTTCTTAGTAGTATGCTGCAATCTACATCAACAAATGTCATTTCATTGACCTTTATTGACCCGGAACATTTTTAAATACTAAAAAATCTATGCTTTTCCATGAATCACAGGGTATCACCATTAGAATTTTGTTTTTAAAAATGAGCTTGTTTCAAGAAGCTTACTTACCTGTGTCCCCCAAGCAACTAGAGTAACATCACTCCCTTCCTGTAGCACTTCAGCTTGGGACAATGGGATATAATATGGCTCCACAGGTACATGTTCCACTAGATAAAATATTGAAAAGGGAGTGAAAAAAAAACAATTTTTCCCTTTTATGTTTGCTCAAGGAAGACTATATTTTTTAAAACTTCATCATAAAAAGTCAATATATTTATTTCCATTGAAATAGTAATTTATCAAGTATCAACAGAAAAGGTTTGATGATAGCCCCATCAATATCAACAAGATTTCAATAAACAATATCGAAAAGCAATAAACAACAATTACAAAATAAGTCTTGCTCTCAACATATACATAAGCCATTCACACGTATATTTTATGAAGATGAAAATATAGGGATAGCTATTGATGTTCTTTCAGTGACCTTTTTCATGTGATAACTCCATCCATAGCTTGCTTCATTCTTTTGGTATCTCTCCTTCTTCAAGAAATATTGAAAACTGATCTACAAGTACCTTAAAATTTTTTTTTCTGTAGCATAGATGTTTCCATGTTTCCCTGGTTAGATCCAGCTGCTCATTCTTCTAATTTCATCTTTCAAAAAGCCATTTCCAATTCCATATAGAGTCTCAGATAACGAGGTACCATAATAACAATGTGATGATAGCAATGCAATCAATGAGAAAAGATCACCACAGAAATATTGTAAAAACTGTTCCGTTTTGCATCGATTTGTTGGCTTCTGTACAGTTTTATCTGTTAAAGCTCTTGGAATCATATAATTTAAGCAAATCTCACACAAAGCTTTCCCCAAATTTAGTTTCCCCTCTACTTCTTTTCACTATTCTGTGTAGGTATCTGGACTTGATGCTGAAATGAGGAGATGGAAAGATATTTGGCTCCATTCAGGTCATCAAGCTCCAATAAATTTTCAGATGCTAAAAGAACTAGCAACTGCTATTACTGAGACATTATCTCTGACTTCTTGCAAGATCATGGCAAACAAAAGAGGTCCTTCAAGAATGGATCAAGTATGAGGCAGCTAGGTGGTACAGAGAAAACAGCACTGGCCCTGGAATCACGAAGACCTGTCTCAGACACTTGACACATTCACTAGCTGTGTGACCTTGGGCAAGTCACTTAACCCCAATTGCCTTGTTGTCCCCCCTCCAAAAAAAAAAAGGAATGGATCAAGTAAAATGTTAAATCAATTTTTAAAAAAAAGATGAAAATTTTCTACAAACAAAAGACCAGTAAAGTGGACTGATATTCCTGGCAAAATTCTAGAATATTATTGTTGGTGAATATCTAAAAAAAGAAGCTGTGATTATACAACTTAGTGAAGAACAAATTATTCCATAATGACTTTATTTCTTTTTCTGACAAAGCTTCTAACTGGTAGATAGGGGAATTTTGTAGATGTAGTTTACTCCAATTTTAGTAAAGCATTTGATAAAGATAGAGAAATGTAGGCCTGATAATACTAAAACTATGTCAGTACAGATCTCATTAAATCACAGTACACAGAATTAGTCAGTAATAGTTTGATTTCAAGTTGGAAGGAGGTATCCAGTGGAGTACTCCCCAAGAATACGCACTTGGCTATGCTGTTTCACATTTTTTAATGATTAGAACAAAGGCATAAAGGGCTGGCTTTTCAAATTTGAAGATAATACATATCTGAGAAAGCTAGCTAACATGTTGCATGACCAAATCATGATTCAAAAATATATCAACAGGCTCTAACACTGGGTCAAATCTAAAAAGATAAAGTTTAAGTTAAAAAATCAACTTACCAAGTATAAGATATAGGAAATGTGACTTACATAGAAATCTGGGTGAAAAAGATCTGGGAGTTTTAGAAGACTCTAAGCTCAATGTGGAGGCACAGTTAGGTGGCTCAGCAAATACTGCCCTGACACTGGGGTCATGAAGACCTGAGTTCAAATCCAGATTTGGACACTTAATAGCTATGTGACTTTAAGCAAGTTGCTTAACCTGTTTGCCTTAATCCATTAGAGAAGGAAATGTCAGACCACTACAGTATCTTTTCCAAGAAAACCCCATGGACACTGGGGTCCACAGGGTGACAAAGAGTAAGATAAAACTGAATAACTGAACAACAAACTCACTTGTGAATTCATTGTGATAAAGCAGGAGAAAAGAAAAGTAGTATTTCAAATAACATTAAGAAAGCTACAGTGTTCAAAACAAGAGAACTGATAACCCCACTATACTCTGCCCTGGTCACACTATACTCAGAGCATTGTAATCAGTTCTGTCAGTTCTGGGAACATCTTGGAAAGGTCATTATGTAGTCAACATAGGGTACTATAAAAAATACTCAAGCTGGAGCCAGAACTGGCATTTGTGCCACTTACTACTCAGGTGACTTTAGAGAAATCACATCACCTCTCAATTTTCTCATCTATAAAAGTGAGAATGGGCCAAGATTAATTCTAGAGTTAAATCAGTAAGTTGAAGAGTGTCTAAATGAGGGCAACTAATATGGCGAATGGCCCTGACATTAAGTTATAAGAGGATAAGCTAAAGGAATCGAAGATGTTTAGGTTGAAGAAATGAAAACTTAGGGACATGATAGCTCACTTCCTTTCTCTCTCTGTCTCTGTCTCTGTCTCTCTCTGACTCTGTCTCTATCTCATCCATTAACAATACTTTCCATTAACAATACTTTCATTATATTTACTATACCTAAAAGACTATTATCTCACCTTTCTTCAGCTAAACTCCTTGAAAAAGCAATCTTTAATCTGTACTTTCATTTCCTTTCCTCTCACTCTACTAAATGCTTTGAAGCCTAGCTTCTGAATTCATCATTCTACTGAAATTATTCTCTCCAAAGTGACCAATAATCTCTTTTCATAAATTTTCATAAGTCAAGAGATCTTAAAATTGCATACACCTTTCCTTATTAACCATAACTAGAGATGCCTGGGGAGGATACAGTTATATACATCAACAAGTTAGAAGATGCACAATTTACATTTCAAGTCTTTGATCGAGAAACTTTCAGCATTTCATGCAAATGGAGTCCTCTCTTTGGTGCTAAGGACATAAAATATGTCTCAAATTCCCAAATCTATTAAAATTGCTTTGTTGTTACCAATACTACCTTAAAATAGGATTACTCAAAAGAATTTTATTCTGACCTATCCCAGAGGACTTCTTTAAATCTGTAGTTGGTGGAGAGTGGGGGGAAATATTGGCTTCATTTACTTCCTTGAGTTAACAGGGAACATAAAGTAGCTGGATTATGAAATTGTACTTTGTCAATTATTTACTTCTAATCTAGAGTATTTTTTTTCCAAAAGCACACATAACCTTATAGAATGATTTTGGTTTACAATATTTTAAAGGGGGAAATTACAACAGTACCACAATAACAACAGAATATAACTGAGAAGGGTGTTTCCAGTGAAGAAACAGTCAATGACTGATTCTAAAAATTGTTTCCTTTGCTTACAGGTCCTACCTCCCTAGCCCCTCAATTCCAGTAAAAACAAACAAACAAACAAAAAAGCCGCAACAACAGGAAAAAATCCAAATTCCAATCTAGCAAACTGATGTTATAATAAGATCAAGTCTTTTCTTCTCTATTACAGTAACAGAACTAAAAAGGAGAATTATAAAAATGGAATTTTTACTTCCAATTTGATTTAAAAATATGGAATTCTGTGTGTAGAATGAAGCAGGGAAATCTGTAAATAATTTCTTACCCCCTCATAAAATAAGTTGATAGGATTCTCAGTAGTAGATGCTAGATATGAAATGCTCAATTTCATATTTTCTTCAATGATTTAAGTTACTATAATCATGCAAGAAATGCTTTTAAAAAAAACTTAATGGCATATGAAGCTAAATGTTACTGTCAGAAAGAGTAAAAGATTCCCCTGAAAAACATATTTAAAGGTAAAGTCTCATTCCACATTTTAAATTGGATGGTAAAATGCTAGAAGATGAAGTTAAATAAATATTTACTTGTTAAGAGTTTACTGTATACACAGCAACTATAAAAGGTACTATTGAGAATAAAAAAATAAGTTGAAGACTTGATTTCCATTCTGAATGAGCTAACAAACTAGCTAGAGAACACAAACCAATATTGTACAATATAAAGAACTATGATTATACATCAGAAAAAGTGAGATGGGCTCGACTAACCAAGGAAAGCTTTAGGGAGGGCATGAAAATTGAGCTGGTAATATAGGAAATTTAAAGGAAAAATGCCTTTTAATTAATAAGTAGAAAGGCATTCCATACAGAAGAGGAAAGTGTAAACAAAGACAAATAAATGGAAATAAACATATGGGGAATGATAAGGAAATTAATCTTGACTTGAACAAGGCTAGTTATGGACCATTTATCCTATATTTCCAGGTATAGTGCTAATTTCAAGAAAAGAAAGTATTTTTTAACAAGGCTTTTGCAAAAGGGAAAATCTGCTGTCAGATTTGGAAAACGATTACTATATTAGTAAATAAGAAGGAAGCAAAGAATGAGGCCCTTTCATATCCATCTTATACTGTTTCATAGTATACTCTTTAGCAGGAAAATGACAAGACAAAGTAATGTTTTAGGAAGACTACATCAAGCAAAAGTATGGGAATGGACTATAGGAGAACAAATCAGTGCTATCCAACTTGATCAAATTCTAACAGTGCAAATAATTAGCTCATAAGTCTAGAGAGTTACTTTTTTGAAAGCTTGGCTAAATAAGAATTCTATTCCCATCTTCTGTTGAAGGGCAAGATGTTAGAAGCCACACTCTCCCTAAAATCAATTACATTATGACTACTATACTTATGAATCTTATATATATGAAGGGCTGCCTCAGATAGAGACTCATTTTGAGTGTGAGAAACAGCTCCACAAATGATACCAACCCATTACAACCTAAGACCCTCTCCCCCACCTACCATCTCTCAATTCTCTTAAATCCTTTCAAAGAATGGCAATAAGTGGCAGAAAAGGGAAAGGGGGGAAAAGGAGAAGAGGGGGAAAAGTCAGTCTTACCATCATGTCTGCTGTCCTCCATACCTAATCACAGTCATTCCACCCATTTTTACTGTTCTGAATGAGCTAACAAACTAGTTAGAGAACACAAGCCAATATTGTACAATATGCCATTTAGTCCTACTCTTCAACTGTTACCTTTCTCCCAAGACTTCCCATATCTTCTTTCTTCTCTGTATCACTTAAGCATAGTTCCTTTTCTTCTCTGTTTTGGAGTAGTAGTAGAAGTTGGAACTCCTTTAGCCTCAAGTCACCAGAGGTGGCTTCTGTGACCTTGGGACATGACCTCAATTAAAGTAAAAGTTTTAGTAGCTGTGCTTAATAGATATTCCCCATCACTTCCCCATTTCTACAGCAGGAGTAGGGAGAAAAGAGTGGTATCAGTTTTGGGAATCCTAAGATGTAATTCAAATAGCATTTTCCCATTGAAACATCATTAGAAACAGTGACCAAATTCTGTGACTACTATGGTTCAGCTTTGTTATGCATGTGTTTTAAAAAACTTCAGTTTGCCTAGAGGCCTTAATAAAAGTAATACAATGAAGGCATTTTCACAGCATTTCAAGGTTTATAATGGACTTTAGATATATTATTTTATTTGATCTTCATAATAGTACAATAGGTAATGTTATCATTTTACAAATGCCTAAGTTAAGACTGGGAGATTAATTGACTTGCTCATGGTCACACAGCCATTGCCAGGAGCAGGATTCACACCAAAGTATCTTCTAATTCCAAGTATAGTATTCTTTCTATTACATCAAACTAATTTATATATAACTTGTATATAACATTATTTCCATGGGAAAATACATTTGGAATCCCAAAATGTCTCACTACCAAATTTTTAAAACTAAGTCATTCATAAATTGGAAACTTTCTTCCTGTTATGTTTTTGGAGAAATCAATGATTATTCTGAGAAACTGCCATCTGTTATGTAGAGGATTAGACTCACAAGTCACTAAATCTCTGCCTGAATTGTCTTAGTTTCTAGACATATGAAAGGTCCTCTAAGTTTACTTTAATTCATTCTCTCAGTTTGGGACATTAAAATTCAAATTAGTTGACATTCTACTTTTAACTATGAATAAAGAGAAAATGCCCTGAACGTAAGAGACAAAAGAACTGGGTACAAAAATCTCAGCGCTGCCACTTACAATGTGAGCAAATTTTTTACTTTTCTTGATCTTCAGGTATCTAATCTGTAAAATAGTTTTAATAATAGATTGATTACCTAATATGGTTGCAGTGATTAAAGTATTTCATTAAGAACAACAACAATTTTCATTTATAAAATGTTTTAAGGTTCCCAAGAACATTGGGTTCTACTTCTGGCTATGCTACATTATTACAAATCACTTAACCCTTCTGGCATGCAATTTCTGCAGCACTGAGTGAAATGAAAGGGTTGAACTCAAAAGCTCTAAGTACCCTATATCTATAATTCTGACTGAAATATATACCCAGCTTGACATCCTTTTAGTAATCTTTTCATTTATATTCTTGTAGTCACATATTAGTCACCAAGTGCCCTTGGTGCTATTTATGTCACTGCATCAGCTCATACAAAGCTTTCCATTTCTCTGAATTCCTCAAATTTACCCTTCAATCAACAATAACATTTCATTACACTTATATATACAATTATCTTTTCTCAGTCCACAGGCACCTTCTGAACTTTCTGTATCTTTTGAACACTGATGAGCACTTACTCTCTCCTGGAAAGATGACTTCCTTGGCTTCCTTAAAGGTACATCATCCTGGTTCTTCTCCTACCTAAATGACCCCATCTTCTCAGTCTTCTATACTGCATCATCATCTGTCTCCCATCCCCTATTATGTAATTATCTCCCAGGGTTCTGTTCAGGCATACCTTCTTCTCTCTATATATATATTCTCAGTAGTTCACATGGATTCAATTACCATCTCTACATAAAAAACTCCCAAATCCAGATATCCAGCCCTTAGCTTATTTCTAAACTCCATCCCCACATTACCAGCTACACACTAGCTCTCTCCTGGTACATGATACATTGACACATCAAATTCAAAGTGTCAAAAACTATATTCATATCTCCAGGTCATTATCCAAATTGCTCTTTTTCCATACAGGGGTAGTTCTAAGTCATATAACCAACAAGATAGAAGACTAGACATTCTATCCAATCCTCAAAATTTCTAAAACTTCTCTAAAATAGGAATCGTGCACAAGATATAAAGCAATTTGACCTGTCTCCTTGGCCCAAGACATCAAGAAAGCAAATGTGATTCAATGAACTAACAGTAGAGAAAAGGTGGCTAGGTGACACAATGGAAAGGGCACTAGGCCTGAAGTCAAGAAGACTTGAGTTCAATTCCAGCTTCCTACAGTCACTAGCTCTGTGACCCTGAACAAGTCACTTAGTCCTATTTGCCTCAGTTTTCTCATCACAAAGAATTCAACATGACTAAAACAACTAAACAACAACAAAAGCAAAGATGACTACTTGATAGGCCCTAACACTCTTAATCTGTATCCCTACTTCAACATCTACTATATTTTGCAGCAGGATTGCACAAGCTCACTCTATCAATCATCTTCATCCCCTATTCCAGTATCTAGAAAACCCAAAAGGCCAAAATTTGCTAAGGATGTGATAGCAATGTGGCAGTCAGAGAACTGAGGAATAGAGGAAGGGAAATGGGGGCAGGGCATATGTGTGTAAGAATTGTTTCACACTCTACTAAGCCTGAGAGAAAAAGAGAAGAGGCTAAAATGGCTTTGAGGTCCAGCCCCAAGAGAGACAAGAGTAAAAAGTCAGAAAGTAAGCAAAAAAGGATTTTTAAGAGAAAAAAGATTAAAATTACCAAAGATCTCAGGAGAAAGAAAATTCATTTAAAAACATTAAGCATAACATAAGCAGATAAGCCAACAAGGAAGATACAAATAAGGAAGGAAATATATCTTCTAGATCAGGGGAATCTAGAGATCTATGAATGAATACTGCAAAACAAAGGAAAATTAACCAAAGCCTGATGTAGCAGAGAATCCTGTGGATTCCCAAGAGAACATGAAGCCACAACAAAATGTTCCTGAATGGCTTGGCTTAATAAAGAAACAAGATTTGTAAAAGCAGAATTATTGTCAGGATGTAACAGTTTAGGGGCTACAGGTCTCCTAGAAGAAAATGGCAAGTCAAAAACCTGAACACCATAATGCTATAAATAATAAAAGGAAATTGCCCAGAATTTCTGAACACAGAAATCAAAGTGTCAATCAAAAGAATCCACAGATAACGTCCAGAAAAAAAAAAAAACTCCAAGGTTCAAACTCTGCAACATAGTGGTTAAATTCCATAATCCCACTGAAAAACAATAATCCTATTAAGATACCACCAGAAAGACTTTCAAAAATATTTCTGAAGAGGGTACCAGCAATCATTATGAACATAGATTCCTAACCTCAGAGTCCATCCTTGACTATTCCCATTCTATCACCACTATCCCCATATCCAATTAGTAACCAAGTCCCATTGATTCTACCTGCAAAAAATTGCTTGTATCTATCCTCTTTTCTCCATTCATATGGTCATCACCTTGTTTCAGGCCTTTATCATCTCTCAACAAGACATTCTAATAACCTAACAGAAATATATCTTCCTACTTCCAGTTTCACTCCTCTCTAAATCAACATTTTTCCATTGTTATCTCAGAATACTCATTATCGCAGAAACAAACTACACTACAAACTACACCCTGAAGTAAACACACTATATTCACACAAGCTGTCTTCTCAGTACCAGTCCCCATAATGAAATGCACTCTTTCATTTCTGCCTTTAAGAATGTATATCAGGGGCAGCCAGGTGGTGCAGTGAATAGAGCACAGGCCCTGGAGTCGGGAGGACCAGAGTTCAAATGTGACCTCAGACACTTAACACTTACTAGCCATGTGACCTTGGGCAAGTCACTTAACCCCAATTGCTCTGCCTTCCCCCCTGCAAAAAAAATAAAAAAAGAATGTATATCAGGGAGAGCCAAGGCAGCAGAGGAAGCAGAGACAAGATGGCAAAGAAAAGGCAGGGATTCATCTGAGCTCCCCCCAAAGCCTCTCCAAATACTTTTTTAAATGACTCTAAACAAATTCTAGAGCAGCAGAAACCACAAAAAGGTGGGGTGAAACAAATTTCCAGTCCAAGAAAACTTGGAAGGTCAGCAGGAAAAGTTTGGTGCACAAGGGTGAGAGAGGAATGCAGTCCAGTGCAGACAGAACACTCCAGTGCAGACTGGGCCCCAGCAAACCTAGAGCAGGCCTTGGGATGACTGAATCACTAGCAGTAGTGATGGCTTCCAGACCTCTCAGACCACAGATGCTAAAGAGAACTTAGAAGGTCAGCAGAAAAGGTTCAGCGCACCTGGGTGAGAGTGAAGCACAGTCCAGTGCAGGCCACTCCAGCATAGCCCCAGTCACAGCAAACCAGCAAACCAGCAGCAGGCCTTGGGAGTGATTATATTGGTGGCAGCAGATAGTAAGGGGATCAAACAACTGGTTAGAAAAAGATTACAGGGGTCTTTTTGTTAGCATTGAGGCAGGATTGTCTAGAAGAGTATAAAAGTCTTCTAAATTCAGAAAAAAATAAAATACTAAAGGGTTAGGGAGTGGGGAAAGGATAAGAGAGGGATCTTTAGGGGGGAAGGAGAGAGAATAGGTTAAAAGGGAGTAGAGAAGAGTGTTTAGATTAATGAGAATTCGAGGATAGAGAGGGATACTCAGAGGAGGGTGGGTTAAGTAATAGGAGGGCAAGGTAGCAGGTAGAAGAAAAGTAGAGGAGTCAGGAGGGATAGAAAATAAGAGATACAAACATAAATAAAGGGAGCAAGGAGGTGTAATTATGGTCTTGGACAAAGTTAAAGCTAAAATAGATTTAATCAAAAAGAGAAAAATGGGAGAACTACACTACATGTCAGTCATATTCATCAATATTGTTTTGGACTATTTAAAACAACTAGACAATATAAGGTTGGAATATTGCTGTGGTATAGGAAATGATGGATTGGTAAACTTGGAAAAATATGGAAAGACTTGAACTTATGAAGGAAAAGGTTGTCCACCCTCAGAGAAGCAGAGAACATACAAGTATAGCAAGATCTTACATCAATGTATATGAACGTATATGTCTATATATGAATAATTATAGATATCTTAATATATGGGTAAATAAATATATGTATATGTGGGCATGTGTATGTATAGATAGATATCTGTATGCCTACATATGTGTGTTTGTGTATACGTTTATGTGTGTATACATAAACATATATACATGTTTATATTATATATTTATGCATATGTGTATATGTGCTTAATTATAGTTTTCTTGAGGGGAGAAGAGGAAGGAAAAAGAACAAAGTAAAAAGTACATAGAAGAGAACAAAAGAAAACTTACAAGGAAGCAAAGGAAAGATGGACAACTCTCAACACAATGTGTGGTATTTTTACACAGGCTTTTCTGAAATGGAAATTTATTGCTCTATATTTTGTCATATAAATTTATATGCATCTATGTAAGAATGGAGTCAGTTAACAACATGTGAAAATATAACACCCATGTCTGGCACTGGGTTTTTGTTTGCTTTTTTGCTGTACGGAAGATAGAAATGTTTATTTTAAAGACTAGGAATGTTCTTTAAAATTACATGTAAATTTCACGCCCAGTTTAAAAACATTTTAGCATCAATTACGTCAATAAAAGATGTCCTATATGCAGCAAAAGATTTATGACTTTTTTCTTACTTCCTATATACTCTGGGGATCCCAGAAATCCATCTATTCTATTTTTTCTGGTTAATTTCCTCTCATTTAAAATACTGATCACCATGATTTTTTCTTTCATATATGGAACTTGTGAGGCATAAGACCCCCAAGGACAACAGCAAGCAAAGTAGCACTTTGCTCCTTGTTTCAGTTATTGTAATGGCAAGCAAAGTAGTACTTAGCTCCTTGTTTCAGTTATTCCAGTGCTTTTCAAGCCTCGCCTGTGATTATATCAAGTCTTTGCTGGAAATAGTATACACTGTGTTGCCCTTAATAAGCCTAAGGGAGTTTGGGGACCTTCCCTGCCCTTAACAGGCCTAACATCATCACATGAAGCCCATGGTGAGAGGAACTTATTAAAGAGGAAGGATAGAACAGGAAGGAGCAGAGTATATAAAAGCTCAAACAAGAAATGGGACCAAGCAGAACTAGGAGAGAGGATATTTGTGGTGTCAGTACTTTGTCTGTTGTTCTGTGTTGATGTGTGTCTATTAAATTGTGTTACTTTGTCAGACAAAGGCATTCTGTCTATTGATCATGTTACTTTGTCAGACAAAGGCATTCTGTCTATTGATTGTGTTACTTTGTCAGAGAGAAGCAATCTGTCTGTTGATTGTGTTATTTTGTCAGACAGAAGCATTCTGTTTATTAAATTGTGTTACTTTGTCAGACAGAAGCATTCTGTTGATTTGTGTTGATTTCTCAGACAGAAAGTGAGTTGAGATGATAGTGCCAGCAATATGTGTGAATATTGTTGTAATTCTGTTAAGCTTAATGTGTATAAATATTGTAGTGGCTCTGTTAAGCTTTGCCTTCCTAGAAACAGATACTTCAAAGAGCTGTCTGAAAGCTGAGGTGTGAAACAGGAACAGAGAGCTGCCTATATGTGAATCTGAGCAAGAGCTGGGAGTGTGGAAAAGGAGCCATGGAATTTGGAAGTCAGCCTCCAGTTAAGATGAAAGGACCTCTACTTGGGTACTCAGTGCTGACTGATGATGACTGTAACTTACTATGGCCTTTGTACTTTCCACCACCCCTTAAGGATGATTAACTTAAGAGTGATTACCCCTTAAGGATGACTGGAAGCCAGTCTCTAATCAAGATGAAAGAAGACTTTAGATGGGCACTTTATACTGAGTGAGGAGGTTGTGACTTATTGAATGATATGTTTTATTTAAGACTATGTGGTCATCTTAGTAACAAGTTGTTATGTTATATTGTTGCAAAAGTTTTCTTTAGTTTATTTCTGAGTAAATTTCACCATACTATGTGATCAGAACCTTAAAATTATTCACAGCAACAATCCTCAGGAGACCTTTTCATGATTAGCTTTACACTAAGTCATTCTTTTTTGTACATAGCATTTTATTTTTTCTGATTACATGTAAAGATAGTTTTTAGCATTTACTTTTATAAGATTTTAAGTTCCAAATTTTTCTCCCTCCCTTTTCCATCCCAAGACAGCAGGCCATCTAATATAGGTTATATATGTGCCATCGTGGAAAAATATTTCCACATTAGTCATTTTGTGAAAGAAGAAACAGAACAAGAGGGAAAAAACCACAAAAAAGAAAAAGTGAAAATAATATGCTTATATATATGTTGGCCTTGGCAGATCTTCATTCAGACTCCATAGTTCTTTCTCTGGATGTGGACAGCATTTTTCATCATGAATCTTTTGCTGCTGTCTTGGATCATTGTATTGCTGAGAAAAGCTAAGTCAATTACAGTTGATCATTGCACAGTGTTACTGTTACTGTGTACAATATTCTCCTGGTTCTGCTCACTTCACTCAGCATCAGTTCATGCAAGTCTTTCCAGGTTCTTCTGAAAGCCACCTGCTTATCTTTTCTTATAGCACAATAGTATCCCATTACTTTCATATGCCACAAACTGTTCACTGACTCTGTTTTACATGCCTACTTGCGAGTTCAGTATAGGAAAAAGAGTGCTATACTTGGGCCAAAAAATAATTGGGCTTAAGTTCCATCTATGCCACTGACTAGCTTCATGAGCATATTCATTCAGAAGTCACTTTGCCACTTTGTACCTCACTTTCTGAATCTGTAAAATAATTTTATCCTACATACTTCACAGAGTCATTACAAGGATCAAATAAAATAATGAATAAAATATAATAAGAGACAGATAGACATCTTGTTTGTACACTGTTGTTTGCATGTTGTCTCCCCCATTAGACTGTGTGCCCCTTGAATGCAAGGACTGTTTTTGTCTTTCTTTATATTGCCAGTGCTTAGCACAATGCTTGACACATAGAAGAGGCTTAATGAGCATTTGTTGATTAGGCTAAATCTCAACAACCATTTGCATAGTGCTTTGCAAATCAATGTACTATTCAAATGTTATTTTTTTAATAATTATAATTTATTTAAATACTATATATAGATAGAGTCCCAGGATCCAGGTTCAATTAGAGCTTTATACCCTTTGCCATATAAAGTATCCCTAATTCAAGTCAGCTGCCTATCAAATGCACATTTTGAAAGTCCAATTTATCTATTACACTCATATGTAAGCAAACTACTTAGGTGATTGACAGAAATTAATTTCTATATAATCATGATATTGAAAATGTTTTTAAGTTGTCACCTTTTCAGAGTCTCAACTCTTCTTAGCCTACCCTTTTACAAAAGAAATATGTACTAGTAACATAGACCAAAATTGTCCTGCAGCTACTAAAAATTGCACAGTATTCATCTTAATTAAAAAACTAAACTCATTCCAGCTCAAATTTATACATAAATTTTCTCTTTTAAATTGCAAAAATCTACTGAAGGCCTAGTATTTTCCCAATGATAGAACTCAAGAGACTAACTTTTCAAGATGCAATATGTAAACACACAACTCAAAAACTGTACTCTAATGAAACTAAACTATTTCTCTCCACAATGCTTCAAAACAATGAATTTATCACATTTTCTAGCCTTGAGTCACGAATGGCAGTGGAATAACATTTTGGTAAATTTCATCAAAGATATGCTTTAGTACATTTTCCTAATAGTGCTGAAAATAATTACAAATTAAGCACACCTGTCAAAACAAATCATGCATTGTTTAATAAATGCCCCAAGATTTCCCTTTTTTCTCAATAATATACAAATTGTGATAATTTTTAATAAGCTTCACATCATTGCAAATTAGCAACCCAATACTGTGTTTAACCACCAATGGACACTTTCCCCATTTTTGACACACTTGACTTCCTTAAATAATGAATCTACTTTCAGTTATGCTTTTCAACAAGGATCAAGTTAGGCAAATTAAATTGATTAATGCTCATTCACATAAACATGCTTTCTAAACAAAGCTAACTTGGTATCACTTCACTAAAATAAATGAACAGTGAAGTAAATGACGGTATTTTCCCAAGTTTGTAATCTTCCAGATTAAAAGATTATTCCCAAAGGTTAGGAGCATAAGATTTTAAAAGTGAAAACAATCACACAAGAGAATGAAGAGGGAATATAAATCAGGTATCAGAATTTAGCAAAATATTGGATATTGTCACCAGATTTTAAGAAAAGGATTAAGATGCAAAAATTAACATGGCTATGTGATTTTAGTCAAAGTTTTAAATGGATATGTTTCAACCTTGAAGCTTTTAGTTTCTTGAAGTGTACATAAACTCTCTCTCAGCCACAGAGCTAAATACATTATCCAGTGGTGGCCACTGGAGCCCAAACACCAGCTGCTGCCACTGCCTAAATACAGAATGAACAGATGGGCAAAGATTCTGAAACATAGCAACAGGAGAAAATAATTTCAGGGGTAGCAAAGGGAAGCAAGAAGGCAGAAGCTGCTGTATGATTCTTTTATGATGAAGGAGCAACCTTTTTTACTCTCTGGTGCCTCCATGTGGTTATTAACATCACAACTTCTGGGGAGGAAAAAAGGATTCTTTTTAACAAATAATTTAAGGAAAGACTGATGAAAATTTATATAAAACAGATTCAGAAAACAGAGATCTAATTTTTTTCAATTCAATCCTCACTGTTGGCCTTAAGAAACACTCAAACAAAAAATTAAGTGAACCACATTTCTAGAATTACTTCATTCCAGAAATACTTCAAAGAGAAGTCATTTCATTGGTAGAACAGCTCCATCAGAGCAGATCCCAATATCTTTCCATTTGGAAAAGCTCTAGGACCTATTTAAGCTTTCATTCTACTAGCAGGACTTTCCAGCGTAGCCCTCATTCCAAAAATCGTTGCTATAGGGCCTTTCTGGCAAAGAGCAATGCCCATGTCTGTATGAGGGGTGGGGTAGATCTAGCAAGAGCAGGAAAGACTTTCAAATAAGGCTCTTCAGTTTTTTCTGAGTTCTTCCATCTTCTCCAAATTTCTTTCAAATTGTTGAGTTTCCTCAGACTTCAGGCACTTCTGTCTTCCAGATTCAAGACAGAACATGAAAGATATCAATCCTACTTCAGGTTGCTAAACAGAAAATAAGACTTTGGGAAGAAGCTGACATGAAGGGATCTGGCAGTCACTATCATGAAGATCCCCAGCTTGCTATACCAGAGACTTTAAATGACCATGAAATGAGATTTAGGGTTTTCTCTTGGTTGAGTCACCTTATCAGTAATGGGAGAGGTCCTTTACTCTGTATTGTCTAGCATAAATTCTCATATGTATACTTTCTGATTGCAACCATTTTTGATAAATTGGTTTCTTGGCTAAGTATTATATGTTCATTGTGGAACTGGTATTAGGTGGAAAAGAAGTCAAGCCTTGAATATGAAGGTTGGGGTCTTCTTTCCCAATAATCAACAGTGTTCAGGGGCAGGTAGGTGGCAGAGTGAATAGAGCACTGACCCTGGAATCAGGAGGACCTGAGTTCAAATGTGGCCTCAGACATTTAACACTTACTAGCCATGTAACCTTGGGAAAAATCACTTAATTCCAATTGCCCTGCCTTCCCTCTCCAAAAAAAAAAAAAAAAACAAAAAAAAAACCAGTGTTCAAAAATTAGCTTGAACTTGAAAACCTCATCCCAAGACTAACAATATTCAAGAGAGCAGAGAGAAGCCTGGCATGTCCTTTTTCTAAAGACAGCAGAAGAGCTTCTGGCCACAACATCCTGCTTTCCCTTCTGGGAGGAATTAAAGACTCGCTTAGGAAAGGGTAGAGGCAGAAGAGATGTCTATTCTGCCTTCTTTCAAGCATACGATGATACCCCCATCCTACATGAGGGACAATTCTCATAACACCAGAATCCAAGACCACCTCCATAAAACTATGAAGCATCAACATAGAAGTTAAGTGCCGGTTTTTAAATACCACATCCCATGTAACACCTTTCCTGACCTTCCTCCCACCCCTATTACCTTATAATATGCATATGTGTTATATTTTCCAATAGAAGGTAAGGTCCTTGAGGACATGGACTATTTATTTTGGGTCTCTGCATTCTCAGGACCTAATACAGTCTCTGGCACATAGTAAGTATTTAATAAATGCTTATTTATTGATTTCTAAAATGTTTTTTTGCTACCAGATTTGAACTCAGGAAGATGAGTCTTCCTGACTCTAGGCCCAATGCCTAGAGTCAAAATCAAATTAAAGTATAATTTCTAGGAGAGCCAAAGAACAAATTTAACACTAGAAAGAAGCTTAAAGGTGATCTTCTAACCTTCTTATTTTACAGATGTGGAATCTTGGCCCTAAAGAGAAAAAACAAATTTGCCGCCAAAGTCACATAGGTAGTAAGGGGAAGAGGCTCTCTGATTCCAAATACAGTGTTCTTTCTACTGCATCAAGTTCTCCTCTATGCTTGCTTTCCATATAAAAGGAAATCATCAATACGTCTAAACTTTTTGGGGGTTGTAGAAATCTACTGATGATGTTCCCCAGAGAAAAGTGCCAGAATGAGTGAATGTACTTCAAAATTCTCTTCAAAGAAACAGTCTGAAAGTGTTTCTTATTCTTTCCCTGGGAGCCTGACAAGCCAGAAAAGCAAAGGACATGAGGAGCATACCCTTTTGGCTCATGAAAAATTAAAACTTCTGGCTTTGAAAAAATGCAAGAAAGAATCAGGAGATATGACAGTAATATCCAAGTGTTATGGGAATCTAAAGATCTTCCCTGCCCCTAGGCCCTTTGCTGAAGTGGCTACGTGACTTTGAGGACCCTTGGATATTTGAGGGTATACTCTGTTCCCTAATAGGCTGAATGTGGTCACGTGGA
>CM053586.1:136647190-136668915 GCA_028646515.1 Pseudochirops corinnae
TAGACCCACTGCCCAATCACAAAGCTACAAGGCATGGGCATTCCTGGAAAACAAGCCTGGCGCCACAGGCTCCACGTGACCACATTCAGCCTATTAGGGAACAGAGTATACTTTCAAATATCCAAGGGTCCTCAGAGTCACGTAGCCACTTTAGCAAAGGGCCTAGGGGCAGGGAAGATCTTCAGATTCCCATAACACTGTGAAGCAAAAGCTACTTTTTAGATTAATTATAAAGTTAATGTACTTACATGCTTGTTTACTTTTAAAATTCTTTTGGGAATTATTTTGTTCCTCAGAACCAAATTCTGGTGTTATAAAATTTAAGTCCCTAAAATATGAATATTTTTCTTCCAGATAACTAAATTATTAATTTGCATAATAATTTAAACTGTTTTCCATGGTTTGTTGCTTTTTTTTTCTTATTCCTTCTTGCTTTATTTACATTTAATAATTTCTTTTTACTTTTTTTTTTTCTGATTTTTAAGTCATGGAAAATTATGGGGAAAGAGACTTCCTTCCCTCCCCTGCCTTTATCACTTGTCAATTTAGTGATAGAATTTCAGTTCTTAACTTCTCTCTATCCTGAGTCTTTTGACTCAGTCTGGGTTTTTCCACTATGACTTAATCTTGGGGTTTGGGGAAGATAATTACAAAACATATTCTTGTTCTCCATGGGCAGTAGGTTGACAGTGAAATAATACATATCTCTTTTTAATTGTTATGGGATTACTATAAAGAAAAATACATGATCTTCAAGTTGTATCATGTAAAATTATCATTGCCCACCACAAAATTGTGAGTTACTTAAGTTATAAGTGCTCCCCAAAATTCCCTAGATTATCCTTGGAACTTCCAGAGGGTTGTTTTCTGCCTAATTGTGGTCCAATTTATGGTTATTGATTCATTTGGTAATATGATACCATCTTTTAGATCTTTCCTCCAATCTTCTTGCCCTCTTCTATACCCACCTACATACTTTCTTTCATTCTCACTCTTTTTTAGTACCTTCTGAAACATGAAGGGGGAAGGATTTGGAAAGTTTCTGCTGTTTCTTCTTTCAAAAAGTAGGAACTGTAGGCATTTAAAAATAAATGAATATTAATGTGCCTCTCTTATAATCTACATTATCATCTACAGAAAAAATTTATGTGATAAAATTTTGTAGTGAAATATTCCACCAGAGATTTCTCAGAAGGGTTTTGTAGTTTTAGAATTAGTGGCCAAACTTATAATCTTTTGAATAAAAAATAACTTAAAAACAAATTACATCGATTTGATCTCAAAACATTTCATTGTCAGCTGGGATGATAACTTTTTTTGGTTGAAATAAAAAAAAAGATTTTAGGGTACTTATGTTGAAACTTTTTCAACTAGAACATTAGAGTTAAAGCTTTCTGTCAATTGCTATACATCAATAAATGAGCAGGCATTTCTCAAACACTTATTATATCCTAGGAATTGCATTAGGTTTTGATGATTCAAAGACAAAATTAAGCCATCCTTGTCCTCAAAGAGCTTACATTCTATCAAATAAGACAGAGAATAAGAAGAATGAGAAAAGTAGAAAACAGTAGACCAATTCAACATTTTCACTTGTTTTCAGCAAATATATATATGCCCTTAAATGCTTAACCACAGTGAAAGTGCCTCTTATGGTCTGAAATTAAGGTACTTTTCAAATCTGTTTACTTGAAGTAAATTTTTAAAATTTTACTTATTTAAATGGGAAAAAAGTAATTTAAAAATTTCTTTAATTTGCAGATTCCCACTTTGGCCATGTGTGTCTCAGTCTCCTCTCTGAGTTCATCATCTCTCAGTTGGGAGATAGCTGGGTGTCATGTAAGGTATATGAAGATTGAAAAAGTAGGAAGAGGATAAGTTATGAAGTACTTTGAATGGGGTGTGTGTGTGTGTATGTGCATGTAGTGTGTATGTATGTGTATTTGTGTGTCAGTAATATAGTCAGTCCTGCCCTTTAGGAAGATCAGTTCGACAGCTGTGTCATGGTGAATGCATTGCATTGGAGGGAACCAATGCCTTTAGAAAAAGAGACCAGTCAGCAAGGTCTTATAATAGTCTAAGCATGGGTGATGATGACTAACATCAGGATGGCTGCAATATAGGAGAAAAGGTGGCATAGACAGGAGATATTATCAAGGTAGAAATGAAGTATATTGACAAGTGATTTGATATGGGAGGGGGGCTGACAGTGAGGAATTGAAGATAACAGTTGTGAACTTTAGTTGTAAGCCTGAGTGAATTGCTTGCAACAAATAATGGAGAAGTTAGGAAGAGGAAAGGATTTGGGGAAGGGAAGATAAGGAGTTCAATTTTGGATGTCCATTTTGAGATGCCTGATGGGCAGCTGGAGAGGCAAGTCTAGAGGTCAGGAAAGATTATAGGAATGGACAAGTAGGTCTGAAACTCATTTGTATAGAGATAATAATTGAAACCATGATTGCTGATGAGATCACCAAGAGAAGTAGTATCGAGAGGAAGGGAAAAGATCCCAGAAAGAGTCTTGGTGAGCCCTCACAATTAGTAGATGTGATGTGGATAAAGATCTAGCAAAGGAGACAGGGAAGTAGTAGACAGATACATAGGAGAATGAGGAAAGAGCAGTGTTATGAAAACCTAGAAAGAAGAGAATATGAAAGGGAAGAGGATTATCAATAATATCAAAGGCTGGAGAGAGATCAAGAAGGATGAATACTGAGAAAAAGTCATTAGTTTTGGCAAAAGTTGGAAAGTAGAAGTAATAGAAACAAATAATTTGGGATCAAAATTTATCCAGTTGTCTTTTTCTTTTGAGTCTCTAACCCCTCTTCACTGATTGTGCCCTTCCAAGCCTCAGCCTTGGATTACTATCACTATATGTACCTTTGCTCCTACACATACTGCTGAATGATGGTGGAGAAAATTCACAGAAATGTTCTGGTTGTATTCACTATCAATTTATGTTACACAAACTCAACTGAGACCTCACTGCTGTTAGGTAGTTTTCATGTACCTTCATAATCAACTCACTATCTCAGTCTCCACAATGGTTCTTCCAGACCTTTTTATCTTTCCTCAAACCTTTCATGGTTTCCTCAGCTTCTCAGCTGAGAACCTTGCCTCATATTTTAAAGGAAAAATTGAGACCATTTGCTGTGAGCTACCTCTTCTCCTTTCTTCTTCGTCTCATTTCACTCATATGTCTTATACCACTGTCTCTTCCACTCCTGTCTTATATAAAGAAGTGGCCTTACTCCTTACCAAGGTTAACCCCTCTACCTGGACAAGTGATCCTATTACATTCTGGCTCCTCCAACAGATTGCTCCCTCTGTTATCCCTACTCTATTCCTTATTTTCAGTATCTCCTTCTCATAGCTCCTTTCCCACTACCTAAAACATACCCATGTCTCCCCATCCTCAAAAGCTCTCAGTTGATCCTTCCATCTCTAGTAACCATTATCTTATATATATTCTGCCCTTTGTGGTTAAATTCTTTGAAAACATCATCTATAATGGATGTCTCTACTTTCTCTCATCTTATTTTCTTCTTAACCTCTTACAATCTAGCTTCCAACTTCCTAATTCCACTGAAACTGCTCTCTTCAAATTTATCAGTGATCTTTTAATTACAAAAACCTTTTCATAGTCCTCATTCTCCTCAACCTTTCTGCAGCCTTTGATGCTGTTAATTATCTTCTTGGTATTCTCTTCCATCTAGGTTTTTGGGATACCACTCTCCTGATTCTTCTACCTGTCAGACCACTCCTTTTCAGTGCCTTTTACTGAATCTTCATCCATATCATACTCTCTCACCATAAGTATTGTGTCCCACAGAGTTGTGTCCTGAGCCTTCTTTCTTCCCCTCTTTATTACTTCACTTGATAATCTCATCAGTTTGTGTGGATTCGATGAACAATTCTAATGCTGATGATTCTCAGATCTACCTATTCTGCCATAACCTCTTTGCTGACTCCAACCTTACATCTCAGGCATCTTAAACTGGATTTTCCATAGAGATTTTAACTCAACATGTCTCATATGGAACTGGAACTCATCTTTCCCCCTACCTTACTCCACCTCCTACTTTCCCTATTATTGTAGAGAACACCACCATCCTCTTAGTTTCTCAGTCTCCCAACCTGGTTGTCATCCTTGACTCTTCATTATCTCTCACCCCTTACCTGCCCATATCCCATCCATTGCCAAGACCATCAATTTCACCTTTGTAACATCTTTCAAATACTCCTTTTCTGCTCTGATATCGCCACCACTCTGGTACATCCCCTTATCACTTCATGCATGGACTACTGCAATAGTCTGTTGGTGGATCTCCCTGCCTAAAGTCCCTCCCTAGTCCAATTCTTCCTCTATTCAGCCACCAAAATGATTTTCCTAAAGCTCAGGTGTGACTGTGTTATACCCCACCCTGCTGTTGCCCTTCTCCCTACCTCCCCCCAGTAAACTCTCTGTAACCTCCAGAATAAAAAATTAAATTCTCTCTTTAGGGTTCAAAGTCCTTTATAACCCAGCCCTTCCTACCTTTCCAGTCTTATACCTTACTGTACTCTAACACTGTCTTCTTTGTTCTTTGAATAAGACAATGCAGCTCTTGGCTTTGGGCATTTTCACTGACTGTCCCCTATGTCTGGAATGCTCTCTTTCCTCATCTCTGCCTCTTGACTTTCCTGACTTCTTTCAGGTTCCCACTAAAATCCCACCTGTTACAGAAAGTCTTTTCTAATCCTCTCTTAATTCTGGTGCAGGGGTGAGGAATGTGCAGCCTCAAGGCCATCACATGTGTCCTTCTAGGTTCTTGCGTATGGCCTTTTAACTAAGACTAAGTTTTACAGAACAAATCATTTTATTAAGAGGATCTGTTCTGTGAAGTTTGGATTCAGTCAAAGCACCATGCTTGAGGATCTAGAGGGTCATGTGTGGCCTCGAGGCTGCAGGTTCCCCACCCTGTCTAGTGACTTCCCTCTCTTGATTATTTCCAATTTATCCCAAATATAGCTTATTTGTATGTAGTTCTTTCCATGTTGTCTATTAGTCTGTGACCTACTTATGGACAGGGTCTGTCTTTTTGCTTCTTTAGAAATTCCTGTTATGATTGAAAGTAGGGTAAACTGAGACAACAAAGTTCTGAATACATTCAATTTATTGGTAAGGCTAGCAATTACCAGTAAAAGAGGTCTTTGGCTACTCAGCAAGCCAAAAGACCTCAAATGAAGACTGATGGCTCATTTTACAGACAAAAGGAGTATCCAAAAAAAAAAAAAAGAAGAAGAAGGCAGCATCATAGATGGGGGAAACAATATGATTGGTTACAAAGCCTGAAGCATCATAGGCATAGAGGAGAAGATAGAACAGAAATACACTGCTAGGGGCCCCTCCCGTCTTGTGACTGGAAAATTCTGATTGATTTAGTCCACCTGCAAGAATAACTATTGGTAGATAGATAACAGATTTTCTCTGCTTGGTCAAGGACAGCTAGTGGTAGAGAGATAACAAGTTCCTTTTAACACACATAAGTGTACATATATATGTATTGGGTCCTTACTAATGCTTTTTGATCAATTGATTTACAAAATACTTTCTTCAAAATCATCCTGTGAAGTAATATAGCATATGTAAGGTCATCTCCTCTTTATGTATGAGGACATTGAAGCTCAAAGAAGTTAGAACTTTTTTTTAAGGGCTCCAGATGAGTGAAGGTCTGTAGAATTGAGCTTTAGTAAACTTTTCTGAATTTCAAGCATATTGTATAATTGAATTGCCCAGGTACCTCAACTTTGGTATATTAAAAGTGACTTTTTTCCTTCAAAGGTAAAGACAGAGTTTTTAATACTCCATTGTGTGAACAAGGAATTGTTGGATTTGGTATTGGAATTGCAGTTAATGGAGCTACTGCCATTGCAGAAATTCAGTTTGCAGATTATATCTTCCCTGCTTTTGATCAGGTAAGTGTAATTTATTATTTTGTTAAAAAAGTCTATACAGGGGTAGCTTTCAGATTTTAGAGAAGGAATAATTATAATACTTTAATCAATTAGGGACATTTAAAATTTGTTAGAATATCTAGAAAACTTACAGTTCCTTGGGATAATATGTGATTTTGAAGGTCCAGGTACTCCTACTGACACATATTAAAACCCCCAATATATCTCATCCTTCTCATGAACTCTTGCTCATGTTTTCCCATAAATCCTCACTAAAGAAACTATGCAGTCTATTAGAGGCCTTTCTCTCATTTTTTTTTTTTAGTTTACTAATAGATTAGACTTGTTATGTTTGCTTGCCTCCAGAGATCAGTACTAAGAGTAATGAGTGGAAGTTGGAAAGAAACAGATTTTGACTGGATTAAGAACAACTTCCTAACACTTAGAGCTGGTTAAAAGTAGAATGAACTGTGCAAAGAGTAATGATGTCATATCACTAGAATTTTTCAGGCAGAGTCTAGATGATCACACAAAAGGGATACCAAAGAGTAGATTCTTCCTCAGGTATAGGTTAGACTAGGTGTCCTCTGAGATTCCTTTGAGTTTTGAGCTGTGATATTGTGGTATCAAGACACTGCTTGGGTAGCCCATGAATTTTTTCTTTCTTCCCATGTGATTGACCTACTTCTTTGCTCAATTCCATATATCCTAGATGATGTCTTTGAGTCTACCTTTTACACATAAAGAGTGCATTGATAACATGCATAACTTGTTCATATCTATCATTTTCCATTAAAATGCAACTCTGATCTTTCTTTGTGGCATAGAAATGATCCAGGATTTATGTACTCAGTGATGAACCCAGTGATTTCTGTCCTCCTAGACCCAGTCTCACCAAGTGATAAATGTGACATTTAAGGCTTTGAAAAGTTTATTTGAGCAAAATGTGTATAAAACAGTGGGGCATAAATGACTTATTTTAGCATATTTTCTTCTTCAGATCGTTAATGAAGCAGCAAAATATCGTTATCGCTCTGGAGATCTCTTCAATTGTGGAGGCCTTACAATAAGAGCCCCTTGGGGTTGTGTAGGCCATGGGGCACTTTATCATTCTCAGTGTCCTGAGGCCTTTTTTGCTCACTGCCCAGGAATAAAGGTAAAGTCACCACATTGACTGTGTTTGAAAATTGTATAATTTTTCTCACTTTAAATTTCTGTTAATTGGAAGTGGTATTACGCTCACTGAGAGAAGGATAGAACAGAAGGTCTTGGACTTGATCTTAATTTAGTTGCTTTTATGAGACTGAGACCTCAGTTTTGTTAAGGAAACACCACATGAAATAGCATTAGCTTGATGATATCATAATTCTCATAGAGCTGAAAGAATAACCTAAAAAACTTTCTTCCCTAGTACAATTCCACAGATTTTCCATTAGCTGGCTACCAGATTCAAGGGTACATTTTGGGAATAGAAAGGTAGATGACACAAGGAACTTATAGTCTAACCAGAGGGATAAACCAAAGTGTATATGATACAAGATGTGAGGTGATAATGTCAAAGGAAGGGATCCAGACAAAGTCCTATAAAAGGCATCATGAGGCAGAAACTCTGTTATTTCTTTCCAGAGATAATTTCTTCCTCAATGATCCTAGATTGATTCCCCCTTCTCCTGCCCCTGAACTGATAAAATCCTTAAGTCTTAAATTTGGGTAGGTAGAACTTTTGCTTGAATATGCTTTTTTATTTTTTCTTTTACAAGGGAAGGAGAGAGTGCTCAATTTCCTAGGTGAGATTTTCAATTAAAGGAAGTATATTCCTGTACAGTTACTTTTTGAAGCACCTCAGTGTACTGTTTTCCTCCCGCCTTGTTAATGTCTTATTCTCTTCTTTGGATTTTATAGTACATCTGAGTTGCTATTCATAGCTGACTATAGATGCATTATTAATGCAATTTGGAAACAATGGCTTGTGAAAATAGTCAGATGCTAGGCAATAGTGACTTTTTTAACTCAGCAAAATATTATTTCTTAGTCATTTGCAACTTAACTTGAATGAATTATCCATAAACCATTATCTCTTGAAACACAAATATGAATTAAGCCTGCTTTCCTTAATTGTTTCAAAACTTAGATTCAAGTTGTAAAACTATCACATGTCATTAAGTAACTATAACATGCCAGTTAATTGAGTATCATTGGTTATATGTCTTAAACCTTTCTATATCTCATGATTCCAAGTATCACAGATGAACTTAATTAGGGAAGAATGCACTCCCATCTCTGATTTTTAAAAAAAATGCATTTTGGGGCTAATAAATCAGAGTGGAATTTAAAATAAGTGGTAGTTAATTTTAGCTGAATTTTATATCCTTTTATCCAGTAGATATTGATTCTTTTAAAAGAACATTCCTTTTGACAAATTGGATTTAACCAGTATATGGCAACTCCTAAATTGGTTTTAAAAGCCTCTTTTTTTTTTTTTTTTTTTAAATTGGCAGATAGTTGTACCTAGAAGCCCTTTCCAGGCCAAGGGACTACTTTTGTCGTGCATAGAAGACAAAAATCCTTGTATATTTTTTGAACCTAAAATCCTTTACAGGGCAGCAGGTAAAATTTTTTCTTTATTTTCTTGTCATATGTGTATGAGATGCTTGTTAGATATTATTATGCAAACTTTGTATGACAGTTTTTCATCATTAGCCTTGATGTTATATTTCCCATAGAGGAAAACTTCTGCTTGGTCTGAAGCTTTCTATATTGTTCTCTCTCCAAATATAACTTTCTGTGACAATTTGGGTAAAATCGAATGAGTCATTTTTTATTTTTTTTTAAAGCTTATCATACTTCTTTCTCCCAGTGACTCATCAGACTTTTCCCAGAGGCAGCATAGTGTAGAGGAAGAACAAAAGACTGGGAGTCTTTAGTACTTCCTGTCTCAGCTTTGCCATTAATTAGCTGTGTGACTCATGTCATTTAATTGTCCTGTGCCTTAGTTTCCTTACTTGTAAAATGAGTTGCTGTTGAACTGAGATGATTTCTAAGATCCTTTCCAGATAAAAAATTCTGTGATTTGGAGTAAATTCATGCTTTATTGAATGCTTATCTTTCAAATATAAGCAATCAAAATTTAAAAGTTTTCTTTAACAATGTAGAATACAAAATCAAGTCTTTGAAGAATGTTCAATGTTAGAAATAATAAAATTTACGTGTAAAATTGACATAACCTATTACAGTTTAAATTTTGCCTTCAATACATAATGAAATTAATGGATGATTTAATAACTCATGAGAAGGTTGCTTATTGAGTATAACATAGCATATTTGTGTTTCACTGAAAACTAAAAGGGGCCATACTTTTGAGATTCTAGTTTACAAATTCTTTTGTAGGTCATGATTTTTTTGAGGGGAATAGATTTGGTAAGTATTTTATTTAGGGTCTCAATTTATAAAGTCCTCTCAACTAAGATTAATCATTCAGTCAGTAAGCCTTTACTAAATGTCTGTTATAGATCAGGCACTATGCTAGGCACTAAGAGATACAAAGAAAAAGAGAAACAATCATTTCTCTCAAGAAGTTTGATTTTTATCAGAGGAGACATGCATGTATATCAACATATATAAAATAAATAAATACAATGTAGTTTTTTGTGGGTAGAGCACTAGTATCCAAAGGAGATCAGGAAGGGCTTCACATAGGAGATGGATGGCACTTCAGCTGACGTTTGAAGGAAACTTGGGATTCTAACAGGGAAAGGTAATGAGGGAGAGAATTCTAAGCCTGGGAAACAGCCATAGCAAAAGCATGAAGACAAAAATTGGAATGTGGTACAAGGATAATAGCAAGAGGTCTACTCTGGTTGAACCATGTAGTGTGGGTGGGGGTAAGTAATATATAGTGAGGTTGGCGAGTTAGGTTGGTTTTGGACTGTGAAAATCTTTGTAAGCCAAATGGAGCTTGTTACTTTCATAAATTTTTTATTTTTGCTTTTTTGGAGGGGAGAAAAAAGGGCAATTGGAGTTAAGTGACTTGCCCAAGGTCACACAGTGTTGTGTCTGAGGCCATATTTGGACTCAGGTCCTCCTGACTCCAGGGCTGGTGCTCTATTCATTATGCCACCTAGGTGCCTCTTATTGTTGCTTTTAAAGGAAATAAGGAACCATTGACATTTATTAAATAGAGGGATGATATGGAAAATCACTTTAGCAAAAACATGGCAGATGGATTAAAGTGGGGAGAAAAATGAAGTTGATAGACCAATTAGAAGATTGTTGTAATAGTCCAGACAATAGGGGTTAAGGACCTGAACTAAGGTTGTGGGCATGTGAGTATCTTTAAGGGGAAAGATGTGAGTAGTATTGTTTAAGTGACATTGGCCTCCTTGCTATTCATTGAGCAAGATACTTCATCTGCTGATCCTGGGCATTTTTACTGGCTGTCTCCTGTGCATGGAATGCTCTCCATCCTCTACCTCCTGGCTTCCTTGACTTCCTTCAAGTTCCAGCTAAAATCCCACCTTCTACAGGATGCTTTTTCTGAACCCTCTTAATTCTAGTGCCTTCACTCTGTTAATTATTTCCAGTAAATCCTATGTATAGCTTGTGTGTGCATGGTTATTTGCATATTGTTTCCCCTTTTAGTGAGCTCTTTGAAAGCAGGGACTTTTATCTTTCTTTGTATCCCCAGTGCTTTGCATAGTACCAGATACATAAAAGGTACTTAACACATGTTTATTGACTAATTAATTAGAAATTACAAGATTTGGCAATTGATTGGATATGTGATGTGAGAGAGAATGGAGAGTCTCTGAAAATGAGGTTGCAAACTTGGGTTCCTGCTAGGATGGTAGCGACCTTGATAGAAATATGGAAGTTTAAGAAGAAGGCTGGGTTTGAGGGGGTATGGCTAGTGAGTTCAGTTTGGACATAGTGAGTTTGAGATATCTATGGGCCATCCAGTTTGAAATGTCTAATAGTTGGAGATTCAGGGCTAGAGGTCAGCAGAAAGACTAGGATAATAACTAGATCTAGGACTTAGGTGTGGTGAGGAGGTCATCTAATGAGAGAGTACAGAGAAAAGAGAAGTCTGCCTGGGACATAGAGCTTTGATGTATATCTATAATTAATGTACATTATATATAGAACCAGAAAAGCATACTCTAGTAGCAATCGTATAGGTAGAGGAAGAACCAAAAGAACAGTACCACAAAAATCCAGAGAAGATAAAGTATCCAAGAGGAAAGTGTGGAAATCAGTGTGAGATATTATAGAGAGTTAAGAAGTATGAGAATTCAGAAAAGGTCATGATATTTTTCAGTTCAGAGACTGCTAACTTTCAACAAGGTAATTTCAGCTAAGTGATAAAGTTGGAAACCAGGTTGTAGAGAAGGGAGTGAGAAGAGAAGTGGAGATGGAAAGTTCATGTAATAATCCAATAATCCACAGTGCTAGGCACTGTGTTAAAGTGCTGGGGATACAATTCATGAAAAGAAAGACAATTTTTACCCTCAATGAGCTTTTAATTTAAAGGTGGAGAGAGCATACAAAAGGACGCAGGAAAGGGGGGCAAGGAGGTAGGACAGTACAGTGAGTATATTTTGTTCTGTGGAGTTGAAACCAGGCAGGACAGCAAATGCAAAGTGGAGTGGTCTGAGAGTCCAGTTTCTACCCTCTATACAGGAAGGTATTGGGAGGAGTTTGGTATTCTGCCCCCCAGCCCTCCAGTCAAATTGGAGAGGATCCTGAGGGAGGTGGTGTCAATCAGGAAGTTAGCCATGTGGTGGTGAGTTAAGAAGTAATAAGCTTATCTTGGGAGGAGCATCTTGTTCCATGGAATTGAAACCAGGCAGGGCAGCAGATGCAAAGTGGAATCATAATCATGTTGGGTTTAACATTTAATCTTGGAAATCACAACAAACAGGGAAGAAATAATAATAAAAAAAAGAATTATCACACCCCATTTATTTATTGGGAAAACCAAAAATTTAAAAGAAATTAATACATAGAAAAATATAAAATACCCCAATTAATAGTCATGAAATAATTATTCTAAGTAGCAAAATCTTTGAAAATGAATTTGATTAAGCCATAAAGGAGCTACCAAAAGGGGGAAAACACCCTGGTACAGATGAATTTATAGGAGAATTTTTTTAAAGGTATAAAGAGCAATCAATACCTATGCTTACATATTATTTTCAAAATTGAAGAAAAAAATTTATATCAGGTTTTTTTTTTCTTTTGGGTATAAGAGAAGTGTGGTTCTTAATACCTGAACCAAGAAGGGGTAAATCAAAGAAAGAGTGCTCTAACTAATTATTGCTGATGAATATTGATGCAGAAATCTTAAGTAAATCCTAGCAAGAAGACTATAGGAATATATTAAAAATTATTCACTCTTATCAAGTTTTGGAGGTTCTTCTTGTAGAGAAGATGGAAAGAGATGGATCAAATCAAGGGCTCTTGGGTTCTGTGAACTTGTTTTTTAAAAAGTATTTTTAAAAATTTGATGTTTATTTCAATATAATTGGTTTCCTTTGTTATCCTATGCCTTTTATTTCATGCATTTTTATGTTATTCTGAGGAGTCCATAGACTTCAGCTTGCCAGCATGGAGGTCCATGACACAAAAAAGGTTAAGAAACCCTGGATGAGAGACTAATAACAGTCATATGAATTCAGAATTGTTTCAATGGTGATGCTCGAATAGTCATTCATTGTTAATGTTTAGTGTCAGATTGGTAGTAGTGTCTCAGAGCTTTGCCCTTAGTTCTGTGATTTCTTTTAAAAATCTCAGTTATTTCTTTACTTTCAATTAGAGCATTTTTCTTTTAGTATTTTCAGTTAAGCATTTTTTTCTCATTTTTCTCCTTCCCCATCTGTGTAATATTTAAATATGCATTGTCAAGTAAAAAAATCCCCACGTTTTAACCATGTCCAAAAATGTATATCTCATTCTCTATCTGAAGTTCATCACCTCTTTGTTAGAAAGTGGATAACTTTTTTATAATCATTCGTTCTCTGGAATAATGGTTGGTCATTGCATTGATCAGTCTTTGAAAATTTTTCAAAGTTCTTTGTCTTAAAAAAATTTTTTGTTATCGTATAAATTGTTTACTTCCTTCTGCTCACTTCCCTGTGCATTTAATATTTTTATCAATGACTTGGATAAAAGTATTCTCATCAAATTGACAAATACCACAAAAGTTAGAAAGGTGGCTAATACTGTGGAAGACTGAGTTAGGATCTAAAAAGACAATGACAGAGTTGAACATTAAGCCAACTAAATCTATCAAGAGCAAATTAAATAGAGATAAATGTAAAAGTCACGTATTTTGGTACAAAGAAAACCAATCCCACAAATATAAGATTGAGGAGGCTTGGATATACAGTTCTAGAAAGGATGTGGATATTTTAGTGCATTGCACATTCTGTTTAAGCCAACAGTATGACATGACAGCTAAAAAAACTAATGCAATGTGGGGCTGCATTGCAAAGGGCATAGCTTCCAGGAACAGGGAAATTATAATGTACTTTGTACTCTATGCCTCACAGACTACAGCAGGAGTGTTATATTTAATAAAAGAAAAAAAATGAACCAAAACATAGCAATAGTTATTTCATTAGTTATGACAATATTCAAGATGACAACTTAATAAAAACAAAAGAAGTACATTTCAAATACTCTTTAATGGTTCTGATTAGAATTTTCAAGTTGTTTTGACTACTCTTCCCATTTTTTCATCTTAAAAGATATTATTTAATAGCTGGGACCATTTTCTTATGTACCTATTCCTCTTCCAAATCACTCAGGACTTTGGTTCTAAGATTGGTATAACAGTTTAAAATCTATTATTATACTGTTGTTTCTGGGTGCCTTAGTTTAAGAAGGATTGACAAGGTTGAGGATTTCCAGAGGAGAGCAAGCAGGATAATTAAGCACCTTGATTTCTTGACATACGAAGATCCTTTGAAGAAACTGGGATATTTAGCATAGAGAGAAGAAGATTTAGCAGTAATATAATAGCTGTGTTCAAGCATTTGAATGTTGTCACATGGAGAAAGGATTAAACTTATTCTGTTTGGCCCCAAAGGGCATGTTCAGGACCAATGGCTAGAAGTGGCAAAGAGGATAATTTAGACTTGATGTTAGGAAAGGCTTCTTTACAATTCAGGCTGTCTTGAAGTGGAATGGCTTGCTTTGAGAGGTGGTAGCTTTCCCCTTCTAAGAGATCTTCAAGCAGAGGCTAGATGACCACTTAGATATGTTGCAGTAGGGATTTTTTGTGTGTGTATGGGTTGGACTAGATGGCTGCTGAGGTTCCTTCCAACTCTCAGTTTCTATGATTCTGTGCATTTATGTCAGGAAAACAAGAATAATTCAACATTAGGAAAACAGTTGATATAATTATATTTTAAAATGCCTCAAATGCCATTGTTATAGTATATGGAAAAAAAAACCTTTGAGAAAGTATAACACTCATTTATGTTTTCTATTGTATTTTTCTTTATTTTGTTGAATATTTCCCAATTACTTTAATGGGACCACATATTTGACTCTTCTGCCCTCTATACCATATAGCCTCTTTATCAGCTGTCTTGAGAGAATGGGAAATTTGATGGTAGATGTGGAGGGGAAGAAGAGAAAGAATCAAGACCATTTTTGGAGAATGGAATACTTCCCCAGAAGACCAACCTCATTCAGAATGCTGAGACTTAGTTTTAACCAGTGATCAGTGGGCTCATGGGGACAAAGGGAAAGGAGTTGAATATAAACTTTAAGTATTTCACACAGTATTAATGTAAATTAATCTTAATGAAAGGGAAAAAATGAAGCACTACATTTAGAAAATAAAATGTGGATGGTCTAAGCATTTTCTTAATGAGAAATTATATCTATAAATTTGATACAGAGTAGAATATTTATTGTACATTTTAATATCACACAAGTTGTAGCAGAAACTGCAGAAAAGTTGGATTTTTTTGTTCTTTCCATATTCTGTTTTATTTATGTGACCAATGTACATTTGCTGAGTGAGTAGTAGTTATATTTGTTCACAGTCTTAGAGTTAGATTTTTCTAGTTTGGCTCTTTTGTGAAGCAAAAAAAAAAAATTAAGTAATATACTTTCTGTAGTTACCCATGTAAAATGTATAAAAATTAAAAATGAGAATTGTTACCATGTGATTTAGATTTAACAGTGGAGTGACAATTTTTTAATATATTATGATGCTGAAAATATAATTTGATGCCCGTTACCTAAAAGTGTCAAAGGTTTGTTTTGAAAACATTTAGGTGACAAGAAGTGTTTTTAAAAAAGTTGTTTGTACAGTGGGAAGCATAGAAAATGGTTTTGAATCAAAGGAGAAAATGAGTCAGCATGACGTTATCAGATGTAGGCATCTTGTGGAGAAGCTATTTTGATATGTCTTTTGACCTTTTCACTTTCATTTAATTGAACAAATATGACATCAGTGATGGAGCAGTAAATCTAACTTTCATCAGTGGTTGTTATAGTAGCAAAGTAGGTAAGACTAAAAGGCTTGTTCAGCCTTCTTTCCAGTGTTCAAATTATTCTTTCAGGCAGGTATATTAATAGTCCCAAGGATGTTTTGCAGGAAATATATTAATTATACATAAATTCTTATGTTCTGAAAAGAATCATAGTGTTACATAGCTTTGTTACATAGCTTTTATAATGCTACCAGACATAAGAAAACATGATTTAAGTTTAAAAATATCATTACACCTATAGTGAGTGGTGCAGAAATAGCTCCTTAGATTATTTGATCTTATTTTGTTTGATATCATTGAATGTACTTTATTACTTCAATAAAAACTAGGAAATTTAATATCAGTGATAGTCCTGTGGGAAATAAGTGGGTTATCCAAAGCAGATAATTTAAATCACTCCTGGACTTTTTTAGTTTCTTTCCTGCTATTGACTTTGCTTGTTAGCATGTGTGTATTTGTCATTGAGCCACATGTGTCTTCTCTGGCAAAATATAAGTGATCAAATTTGAAAATTTAATGAGAAGTTAAAAACAGTCGTAGAGAGAAGCCTGTCATCATTCCTTTTCTTACTTACTCTTAAATTTTTAAAAATGGAGAAAAATAAGTTGTTTTTGCCTAAGGTCACATAGCCCACCACATATGTTTAAAACCTGTTAATGTTGATCATTTACCCATTTTCTAATTCTTAACCTCAGAAGCTATTGTTCAATGAAAAGCAAAGCACTGGAAAGTCCTAAATTAAGATGATAATTGGTAATTTATTGACTCAGGAAATTGCAGAATTTATAACACAAGCCATTTGGAAGGAGAATTGTGAGTTTTTTTTTTAATTAAATGTTGGAAATTAGCCAACCAATGTTGGTAATTTTACTAGTTTTATGTTATCAAAGACTAAGTTTAGGAAAATTGATTACTATAAGTAATTCTTATTAGAATAAATGTAACTTTTTGAAGGTTTTGGGGAAGGAAAAGAATGAGTATATTTGTTGACCTGGGCATAAGCAAACAGTTGAAAGTCTGGAATACTGTTTGACTAACCTGTGATCATAAAGTCATGAAGTTATATTTGATAGCTGGAGAGGACAAGAATTTGTTGATTTAAAAAAAATTTTTTTTTGCAACAGATATTTGATGGATGTCCAATATAAGGCTCCTTTTTTGAATAGCCTTTCCCCCCCCTAACAAATGGAATATTACATTTAATACTAACTACTATGACACCTCGTCAGGGCATGGTAGTGAACTTGATTTCTTTTTTTTAAATTAAGTTAAATTGGTTTATTTACTTTTAGTTTACAACATTCAGTTCCACAGTCCCTTGACTTTCAGATTTTCTCTCCCTCTATTCCCCCCCCCCCCCCATCATGGCAGCATGCACTCGAATATAGGATGTACAAATATCTTCACACTGATCATCAATCAGGTTGTAAAGAAGGATTATAACTGATGGAATGATCAGTGGGAAAGAGGAAACAAACAAAACAAGAAAAAGAAACAGCAAGTAGTTTCAATCTGCACTCAGACTCTGCATCTCTTTCTCTGGATGTGGATATCTCCTTCAATCATGAGTCTTTTGGAATTGTCCTATAATCTTATATTGCTGAGAGGAGCCCAGTCTATTGAAGTTAGTCATCACACATACATTGTATCTGTGATTGTGTATGTATTTCTCCTGGTTCTGCCCTTCTCGCTCAGCATCTGTTTATATAAGTCTCTCCAGGTCATTATGAAGTCCGTCTGCTCCTCATTTCTTATAGCACAGTAGTATTCCATTACATTCACACACCACAACTTGTTTAGACATTCCCCACTTGATGGGCATCCCCTTGTTTTCCAATTTTTTGCCACCACAAAAAGAGCTGCAATAAATATTTTTGTACATACGGGTCCTCTTCTCACTTCTCTGATCTTTTTGGGATATAACCCTAGAAGTGGTATTGCTGAGTCAGAGGGTATGCACTTATTTATGGCCCTTGGGGCATATGAACTTGATTTCTTAAAGGCTATGCAAGAGGAGTATAAACTCTGGCAGTTTTCATAAAATTGGAAAAAAATTAATATTGACTAAGACTAGATCTGCTTGGTTAGGAGAGAGAGAGAGACTCATTATCACCAGGTGATGGTCAAACTCATTTGAAACCCATCAGCAATGTATGGAGAAATTGTGATCTATGCTGGTATAGGTCATACCTACCCTGAAAATATCGTGTGTCTTTTTAAATGGTGAAGTGCTGCTACTAGTTACATTATCACATTCCTGTGTCTAACTCACCTCTATTCCTTTAGGTCCTGATGTTAGGGCTAGCTAAAAAAACTATATATATATAGAAGAAGTAGTATCTGCTTATGTCAGAACATGTCTCTGTCTGCTATCCCACAATTGATTATCCTGTTTATTTTGTCTATTTTGTAAATTATCTGTAAGGTATTTAATTCCTAGGTTTCTCCTCTGTCATCTAGTTCTCAGTGTATCTTTCTTACCTTGTAAAGCTATGAACAGAAATGTAAATTTTAATATTGTCATAAACAAAAATAAAATTTCTAAGTAAACTTGTTGCCATAGGAATATTATCATATGCTAAAAATACAGATGTAGGTAATAAAAAAAAAACTGGGCCTGTGATTTCATAGATACAGGGAACTCTCAAAATTCATCGAAGTCATGTAAATGGCCATGTGCTCTACAACTTGCAATCTTAGAGAGTTATTTAGAGCACTGAGAGGTTAATTGACTCACTCAGGATCAGTTACTTATCCAGCATGTGTCAGAAGTAGGACTTGAACCTACATCTTCCTGACTGAATCTGCTCTCTATGTACTGCACCATGATGCTTCTTACAGGGGACTTAAAAACAATGGAATTAACCTTTTTGATGACAACAGCCATCCTTCCTTTAGTGTTGATGATAAAAATCTGACCAAGTTGCTTATTTACAAATGTACTTCTAAATCCTTTTAGTTATTACAGGTAGTAAAGATGGAGTGACATTTGAAGCTTCAGGATTATAAGGAGTTTTCTTGAAAAATGGAGGATGCTAGTCAGGTTATTCAAGAATAACTACTCAAGAATCCTCCTGATGAAGCTTCTCTGTTGCAGACCAGATTTCCCTTAATCTCTTCTTTCTTAGGATTTTGGGAACGGATGCTTCTCAAAGTAAAATGAGTAAATTATTACTAATGTCTTTCCACTGGACATAATTTAGAAGGCAAGAGATCTATTGTTACTTTTTCCTCACAGGTGCCACACTCTGGTGGGCAAATTCTTGTTAGTTTTCTCTCTCTGGATCATTTCAGATCATTTCAGAAGACAGGGAGTCCTTGTATGAATTTTAGAAGTTTAATTTCTATTAGCTTAATGGGGACTGTCTGCCTACCACCAGCATTCCTGCAGAGGTCATAAGTTAAGTTGGCATGCTTTCTACCCTCTCCCCTCCCCCAGGGCACTGTAATGTAAGTGATATAATTCTACATTTTACTAGTTATAAACAATGGAGTAGCAAGTATTTTGAATTTTGTCTGGCAAAGTATCTAATGGAACCCAGGAAGGGTATTGTTGGAACTGGCTCTTTAGTGCTTTACTAATGACCTGGAATAAAGAATAAGTAATGAATAAAATTACATGTGAAATCATAGATAGATATCACAAACTCTCTTGGTAAAGGAAATAATAGAAAGGGACTACGAGAGAAAAAATAATAGAAAAAGGCCAAATAAGGTATGTGAGTACTTTATGGGAGAGGATTCAGTTTAAACTTTAGCAAATTAATGAATGGAAAAAATAAAAAAAAACAATTTGAAAGCCAGTTAGCTGAAATTCAGGATTGAGCATATTAACAATGTGTTAAAAACATAAAAGAGATTATCAGAGATATAACCACAAAAGACATAGGTGTATTCTTTAGAGAGCAAAGGATAGCAAATGAATAGCCTAGGTACTATACTGTTAAATACATAATGGTAAGAGACCTAGTGGAATATTCCCATCTCATTGGATGGACCCCCTACATAGAATTTATGGGAAGACATGGGCAAGAATCTCACTAAGAAAGTATGGATGTGTTGGAGGGCATACTCACATGAATTCATTGAACTCTCTCTCTCTCTCTCTCTCTCTCTCTCTCTCTCTTTCTCTCTCTTTCTCTCTGTCTCTCTCTGTCTCTGTCTCTGTCTCTTTCTGTCTCTCTCTCTCTCTTTCTCTCTCTGTCTCTCTTTTTCTCTTTCTCTGTCCCTGCCTTCCCCCCTTCCTCTCTCCTTTCCTCTTTTCCTCCCATTCCACCCTCTGCCCACCATTTTCATTGGGAGTGAGGTAACTCAGTTCAACTAAAAGAGAATCTTACATCTCACCCAAAAGGAAATTTCTCAAGTCTCTAGTATAGTAGGGATAGGGACCTGATGGGGTCTGCTAGATCCTCTCATGTTAGCTTCTTCACAGAGTCTTTTCCTTCAGCAGCCTGAAATGATTTGATCTCTTTCATCTTTCTAAAAGCTAGAAGCACTTCAAGTGACTGTCATGCCCAAAGCCTGAAGACAGTGAAGATCCCAAAGATACTTAAAGCAGTTTTAGAGGGACCTCCAGAGCTCTCCTCTTTCCCACTCTCACTAACCCTAAAGTAGAAGAGAAGCAAGGAGGTGTGTGATATTGGGGTAAAGAGATGAAATAGAAACTGGGAAAACCTGCATCTGCATTCCCACACTTGCTAGCTGTTTGACCAAATCACATTAATTCTCTGAATTTTGATTTCTTCATTTGTAAAATGGGACTTGATAACTCTCTATTTTATAGGGTTGTTTGGGGAAAAGCACTTTATAAGCCTTAGAGTGTTACAGAAATGTGGATTATTTTAATTGCATTTCTGCCTTGTGATACTTGTGAATGCCTATCATTTTTCAATGAAGATTACTTTCTTGATGCCTCATCAATCATCTGTTATATTTGTTCTGTGAATGTCTGAATTTTTAAATAATGACACTACAACATTTTTAGCATCAGGTTCCTAATATTTTACCCTAAAATCTCTTTTTTGTCCTATTTTGAAGATAATGAATTATTAACTGATAATTATTTCAACCCTACATTGCATTCACTTATCTTATCTTTTGGTAAAAAAAAAGATGACAGAAATGCTGAAGTATATCTTATTATGTTACTAAGATCTAGAAAGATTAATGTGAGGAAAACCAAATATTCTCTTTAATATTTTTTAACCTAAGGATATTTGCTAAACTACATATGATTTATTTGAATAAGTTTTATTATTTTTAATTATTTATAATATTTCCCAGCATATTAATAAGTATTTTGAAGCTTGTCATGTTGAATTGGATTCTTACATATTATGATATAGTAAATTAGGCTGGTTGGCAAGCATTTTTTCTTATGACCTCTAGTTTCTTATATAGAATATTAACATTTGAGTGTAATAAAATAACAATCTAACCCTGTTTTCACTATTATAACCTTGGAAATAGATACTTCTTGAGGACTATAAAAATTACTTAGTTGGCAAAATTTGCAATGGTTCCAGTCATGTTTACCAGTGTTACCTCATTCTGTCTGTACTATCTTTTATTACATTTTATTTGCCCAAGCTAAGAGCATATTGGAATGTGCCTATATGCAAACTCCCACTTACTCTCCCTTTTCTCTTTCCCTCTCCCCCCAACACATTTGATTTTTTTAAACCTATTTTGAAGTAAGGGAGGAAAAAAAAATAGTTGCAAGCAGGGACATGAGGTTGCAGATAAATTAATGGTACACAGAAAAAACAGCAATAAATATTTTGTGTGTGGAGCATAGTAAATAGATTAGTTTGAATAGAGTAAACAATAAATGAGCTTGGTGACTTCTAGTGCTAAATTTTGAAAAACAAATGTTAAACATTTTTACATGTAAGTGGAACAAAGATGTAAAAAAAGATTCATGAAAGCTGAGGAAATCAAAGATCCTTTAGGGATTTGAGTATCTGTAACAAAACCTTGTCCAAACATTTATACTATGAGGAGAATATACACACCAAACATTTCATCATTATAAAATATAGTAAGGTTTCCAAGTACATGCTTCCAAGTTTATTTAAATTTTTAAGACAAGGCATAATTTCAAATATCCAGAACCAAGTCATGTGCTTGACAGAGAATGGATACTTTCTGGAATTTCAAGATCAGATACTACTGTTTCACTCTTAGAATGTTCTAATGTTTTGTGTTTACTTTTGTCTGTCTTGGTGTAACAACAAGCACCCCAGCATACCTAGGGCGGCTACTAGCACAGGTTCTTAGATC
>CM053586.1:136669415-136692895 GCA_028646515.1 Pseudochirops corinnae
CCCACACATTGTAAATATTATCAACCATGAAATATTTATTACTTTCCTGTCTGTCTCCATAGAGATGTATCCTGGGACCTGGAGTACATCGTCAAACATAAAAATTTCCTTAGGTCCACACTTTGTCTCTTGGGTATTTGGGATTCTGACTAGCATTTTAAAGACACCTGTCTGTCATTGCCTATAAGGGAAAAGGTTGTTGTTACTGTTGTAGCTGATGACCCTTTACTTTTTTACCTGACATTCCTTGGGAAAGACTTTCACAAAATAAAAGTATTTACAACAGTATAAAATCTTTGACATTATTATTTTTTTTTCTGGACCTACTATTTCATCTATTAAGAGCATGGGTTCTTCACTTTTTTTTTTTTTGATGTCACAGATCCCTCTGTCAGTCTGGTAAAACCTGTGGATCTTTTCTCAGAATTGTGTTTTTAAAGGCAAAAAAGAAAAAAAAATACATAGGTCATAAAGGAAACAAATTATAGAGAAATATAGTTATGAAAATATTTTAAAAATATCCAATTCATGGATCCTGAGTTAAGCATCTGTGGTATAGAGAGCTTTCTGCACCAATGTACGTGAGCATCTGTTCTGCAATTTATAGTTTTAGAGAGTTGTCTAGGGGCACTGTGACTTGCCCAGGTTCACATATCAGTATCTTTCTGAGACAGGGTTTGAACCATGTTCTTCCTACCACTAGATCTCACTGCTGCTCTATTTATGTTAATATTTCATAAATTCACTTGTGAAACAATTATGAGTGAATTTGCAAACACCTGTAGCTATTTGAAAGAGTTGTGTAAGACATTTTTTGAGGGAAAGGAAGGAAATAAACATTTATTAAGTGCCTACTATATGCCAGGCACTGTGATAAGTGCTTTACAAGTATTATATCACTTGGTTAAGACAACAAGACTTGGTAAAAAGGGAATTAGGAGTCCTGATTTCAAAATTTGGCTTTACTACTGATTTATCTATGTGATCTTAGACACTTATCCTCAGTTTCCTCATCTATAAATATAAGGGGGATAGACTAAATAAGCTCACAATTCTATTCCAGTTTGACCGATTTGATGAGTCTTAAATGTGAATGTGATTTAGTCAAGTAGGAGTACATAATTTTATATTGTGATGTTAGCATATTGTGATTTTCTAAAAAATAAATTGTATTCTTCAAAGATTATCTTCTTTTTCAGTAATTTTTGGTGAAGATGTTGCTTTTGGAGGAGTCTTCAGATGTACCGTTGGCTTACGAGACAAATATGGTAAGTTTTCTTTGTGTTTACTAACAACTTTAATGTCTATTGATGCAGAATTCCTGAGGATTTTCAAGATTCAAGCCATGTGAAACAGGTACTCATAAAATAAAAATGAGGTTAGTTTCTTTGAGTTTCCATTTCTCTCACTCAAGTCCTCATCACTTCATAATTGGACTACTGCTACAACCTCTTAGACTATCAGGAGGTTACATCTAGATTCCAGAATAGTCTTTTTAAACATAATTTTCATCATATCACTTCCCTCCTCAAGAAACCTGTTGTCCTTTGTATCTAATCTAAATTCCCTAGTGTACCATTTAAGCTGTTCTCTTAACTGTCTATTCCCTTCTTTCTCAGAGTTCATTTTGTTAACTTTCTTCATAATACTTTTGTGTTGGTTAGATCATCCTTTATATTCTTGAGACATGCCCAGTTTCTATGCTTTTGACTTTATTCCTTGTTCCACTAACAATTCACATTTCTCCAAGAGATGGAAGGTCTTTCTTGGCAGTTGTTGGGTGGTTTATGCCTGTCTTGCTCTGAAGTGCATTGTTGGACCCCTTTATTGGCATCTCCAACTATTTTATGGTGCGTAAGGTATGTGTGTGTGTGTGTGTGTGTGTGTGTGTGTGTGTGTACATACACATATATACAAATACATATATGCAAGCATACTTATATGTATGAGCATATGTATATACTATGGATGCCAAGAGAGAAACAAATTGGTCCTTGTTCTTACATTTTGTTTCTTACCAGACCTGTGATTTCATCACTGTAGGAAGCTCAGGGAGGATCTCTCTCGATCAGTGTAGATTGGAACCTGCTCAGCATAGTCTTAGAAAGTCATCTAGGATACTAAGAAGTTAAGTAACTTGTTCACAGTCATACAGCCAGTATTTGTCAGAGGTTGGACTTGAACCCAAGTCTTCCTGATTCTGAGGACAGCTTCTTTGTTTGTCTTTGGGATACATACCTAGTAGTGGTATTGCTTGGTTTTATAGCTCTTTAAGCATAGTTTCAAATTACTCTACAGGATGGTTGAATCAGTGAACAACTCTACCAACAGTGCATCAGTGTCTCAATTTTTTCCCACATCCCCTCCAACACTTGTCATTTTCCTTTTCTGTCATATTAGTCAATCTGATAGGTGTGGGGTGGTAACTGAGAGTTGTTTTTATTTGTATTTCTCTAATCAATAATAATTTAGAACATTTTTTAATATGAACATAGATAGCTTTGATTACTTTGTCTGGCAACTGCCTGTTCATATCCTTTGACCATTTATCAATTGACAAGTGGTTCTTATTTTTATAAATTTGACTCAGTTCTCTATAATTTGAAAAATGAGGCCTTTATCAGAGAAACTTGCTGTAAATATTTTTCACAGTTATGATATTGTGTATATCCCTCCATCCTGTTTTTCCTCGTGCTTACTCTCTCTCTTTTCACTCTGTCCATCCTCAAAACTGTTTTGTTTCTGATTACTGCCTCCCTCAATCCATCCTCCTTCTCCTCTCTTCTCTTCTTCCCTTCCTAATTTCCTCTAGGGTAAGATGGATTTCTATACCCAACTGAGTTATTCCCTTTTTGAACCGGTTCTGATAAGAGTAAGATTCATGTGCTTCCCCTCCACTGAGAAAGCTTTTTTATGCCTCTTGTGTGTGAGATAATTTACTCCATTCCACCTTTCCCTTTCTCATTCTCCCAGTGCATTACTCTTTCTCACCCCTTAATTTTTTTTTAATTTTTAATTTTTTAATTTTTTTTTTTGCTTTTTGGAGGGCAATTGGAGTTAAGTGACTTGCCCAAAGTCACATGGCTAGTAAGTGTGCCAAGTGTCTGAGGTCATATTTGAACTCAGGTCTTTCTGACTCCAGGGCAGGTCCTCTACTCACTGCGCCACCTAGCTGCCCCTTTAAATTTTTAAATTTTTTAAAAATTTTTTTGGAGGGGGGAAGGTCTTGCCCAAGGTCACACAGCTAGTAAGTGTGTCAAGTGTCTGAGGCTGCATTTGAACTCAAGTCCTCCTGACTCCAGGACCACTGCTCTATTCACTGTGCCACCTAGCTGCCACCCCCTTAATTTTTTTTAGTTAATTGTCCCATCATATTCAACTCACATCCACGCCCTCTGTCTATGTATACTCCTTCTAACAGCCCTAAAAAATGAGAAAATTCTTAGGACTTATAAGTATTACCTTCCCAGGAATGTAAACAGTTTTAACCTTCTTATATGCCTTTTGATTGTTCTTTGCTGTTTATCTTTTTATGCTTCTCTTGAGTCTTATATTTGACAGTCAGATTTTCTATTCAGCTCTGATCTTTTCATCAGGAATGCTTGAAAGTCCTCTATTTCATTGAATATCCATTGTTTTCCCCTAAAGGATTATACTTTGTTTTGCTGGATAGGTTATTCTTGGTTGTAATCCTAGCTCCTTTGTCCTATGGAATATCACATTCCAAACCCTTTGATCCTTTAATATAGAAGGTAAATCTTGTGTTATACTAACTGTGACTTCATGATATTTGAATTGTTTCTTTCTGGATGCTTGCAATATTTTCTCCTTGATCTGGGAGCTTAGAGACTTGGATGTTATATTCCTGGGAGTTTTCATTTTGGGATTTCTTCCAGAAGGTGATTGAATTTCTATTTTACTCTCTGGTTACAGATTACCAGGGCAGTTTTCCTTGATAATTTCTTTAAAGATGATGTCTATGTTATATTTTGACCATGACTTTCAGGTAGTCAAATAATTCTCAAATTATCTCTCCTGGATTAATTTTCCAGCTTAGTTGTTTCTCTAATAAGATATTTCACATTTTCTTCTATTTTTTTTCTTTTGACTTTGTTTTATTGTTTCTTGATGTATTCTGGAGTCTCCCAGTTCTAATTTTTAAGGAAATTTTTTTTTCAGTTAGCTTTTGTATCTCCTTTTCCAATTGGCCAATAGACTTTTTAAGGAGTTCTTTTCTTCAGTGAATTTTTGTATATTTCTTTTTTTTCCAGTTCTACTTGTAAAGGCATTATTTTCTTCATTGGATTTTGTGCTTCTTTTATAATTTGTTCTATTCTATTTTTTAAGGTGTTATTTTCTTTGACATATTTTTTTATGCCTCCTTTAACAGGTTGTTGACTCTTTTTTCATGATTTTCTTTTATCGCTGTTGTTTCTTTTCCCAATTTTTCCTCTCCCTCTCTTATTTAAACTTTAAAGTCTATTTTTGAGCTCTTTTAGGAATTCTTTTTGGTTCTGTGGCCTAGTCACATTCTACTTTGATGCTTTGGAAAGAGCATTTTTTGAGTTTGCTGTCTTCTTCTGATTATTTTGATTGTCTCTGTCACCATAGTAACTTTTTTTATGATCAGGATCTTTTTTTTGTTGTTTCTCATTTTTCTAGTCTTTTTTTTTTCTTTTTACTCTATGTCAACGTGGGGCTTTGCTTCTAGGGTGGAGGGGGGGGAATAGTCCTAAACTTCAGTCTTTTTGTGCATCTGTTTTCAGATCTAATTCTGGGGATGTATAAGTTTTTGGTTCTTCCAGGATGTTGTGACCTAAGGAGAAGTGTGTTTACTTTTCTCCTGGACTATGCTGTGATATGTGAGTGATCATAAGTGCTCTCTTCAGCCATGGAACTTTGATGAGGGATCTAGCTTTCCTTCTGCCACAAGCTGTGTGTACTAGTGCTTCTCCTTGCCCTTGGACTGAGACCCAGGACTGTGACCTGGTTCCAAGTATGGGAAATGCAACAGAATCCTGCCCCTGGTGTCAGCAAAGGGATCTCTATAATTTCCTTCTGACCCCTTTACTGTTTGCTGCTAGTTTGCTAGGACCTGCCTTGTTCTGGTGTGGCCTGAGCTGGAATGTGCTCCATTCTCACTCCAGTGTAAAACCTTTCTTGCTGACCTTCTAAGTTGTCTTAGGTTGGAATATTGTTTCACCCCATCTTTTTGTGGCTTCTACAGCTCCAGAATTTGTTTTGAGGCATTTTAAAATATTGTTTGGAGGGGAATATGGGAGATTGGGAGAGCTCTAGGGAGTCTTACCTTTTCTTACCTTACCTTTTCTGTGTCATCTTGGCTTCACCCCTCTCAACCACTTTTTAAGGTGCTAAATGTTGTATTATTATTATTACTCACCTCTAAATGCAGCTAGGTGGCATAGTAGATAGAGCCCTAAACCTGGAGTCAGGAAGGCCTGAGTTCAGATCCAACCCTAGGCACTCACTAGCTGGTATTACTCTGAACGAGGCACTTAACTTCTGTCTGCTTCAAATTCCTTAACTTCTAAAGGGATATAGTAATAACACTTACCTCCTAGGGCCATTATAAGGGTTAAACGACATCATATTTATAGAGTGCTTCACACAGTGCCTATCATGGAGTAGGTGTTTAATAAATGTGTTTCCTGCCTTTCTTACTCACTCACCTCAATAGTCAGCAGACCCTGCGGATTCTTACTTCATGAGGTCTCTCATCTTTTCTTCCTAATGCTATCACAACCTCAGTCTTAAATTCTCATTTCATGCTTGGGTTACTTTCATGTCCTCTTGAATGGTTTCTTTGGGTGTAGTTTCTGCCTTTTCTAATCTGACCTACAAATGACCACTACATGAATTTTCCAAAAATGATGCTTTTATCGTTTTAATAATAAGAAGCATTTATATAGCACTTTAAGATTTGTGAAGTGTTTTACAAATAGTATCCCATGTTATCCCCATTTTACAGATGAGGAAACTAAAGCAGACAGAGTTTAAGTAGTTACTTTCTACCCTCACCCTTCACTCTCACAAACCCAAACCCTAAAATATGAGAAACATTGATTTTCAGACTTACTTCACTTATTGTTTAGTCCTCTATTTACCTTTCCACGTGCTTGTGCCTTACTCTTCAACTAGATTTTAAAGGACCGTGTATAAATCTTTAGAATTTTGGTCCCAGTAGGTCCCAGTAGAATCCATATCTCTGATTTGAGTTCCATTTTAGAACTGTACTTTTTTAGTTTGTTTGAGAACTTTAAAATGGTGATATTTATAGAAAAGGCATAATAAAACATTTTTCTTTCACATGTTTTCTGTTTCTTTTACTTTTCTTTGCATTTTATTCTACTTTGGTGCTGTGGAAATGAACGGCTAATCGTGATTCAAAGGAGGAAGTGAGCAGCAGAAACAAACGAGACCTTAAATAAATAACTTGTTTACTCATAGACCTTCTTTTAAGGAAAACTGGGAAAGAAATATGCCAAAATAGTATGTGTATTTGCTTAGATTCTTATTTCCTCTGATGGTAGAAAGCCAGATAAAACATTTTAAAGTTTCATGAACATTTAACAAAAATAATTTTGTTTTTGTATAAAAAAATCTTATTCCCTCCTTTGAATATATTATATCAAATGTTTAAGGAAATATGACTTTATATTAAAGTGAGAGAGGTAAGTTTAGAAGCATTCTTTGGGAGAGTTAATGTGTTTGGTAAGAAGGATTATAATCACTAGGTGGCACTCTACTCTTTGGAATAAATCTAACATCTCTCTCCCACCCTTCTACCTCTCCAATTGATTTTTAAAAATCTTAAAATATTTTTTTAGACAGTAATTTTAAAGCGTAAGTTTTATAAATTAAGGTCAAATTTAATTTCTTACTGACATAAATATTATAAAACTATTAAATGCTATGTTTAATATTCCAAAGAAAGAATTGCTTAAAAACTGTGACATAGAACAGATAATAGGGAGAAACTGAATCATTTTATATTTCAAGTGATGTACATGACAACATTGATTTAAGATGACCATCCTTAGTATTTTTACTCCATACTCTCCTTAGATATAGTGGCATAATCTAGGTATTCTTGATATTGTTGTTAACTTGTTTGAGAAAGTGTTGGTTGTAGGTATAGAGCAGATTTGGACTCTGGAATATTTGGTTCAAGTTCCACCTTTGAAATATACAAGTAATTGTCCCTGGGAAAGACTGTTATTCCTTTAGTAAATAAGAATTCCCTAAGCTGATGAAATTGGAGATCTGTACAATAACCAAATATATAGTCAAAAAAGAAAAATGAAAGAATATAATAAGATCAGTATGAAATTGATGTTTCAGATTTTGGTGAGTGTGAATTTTTATAGCAGTTCTATAAAGGCAGGATTTTGTCATGCCTTTTCACCTTAAACGTCCTAATTCAATCAGTTAAGCTTTTGATCATTTTTCTATTGTTTGGCTATACAGATGGAACTTTGTTGTGAAGAGGGGAGAAGTTGGATTAGATATCTAATCCAGATATCTAGCTATACTGTTGCTTCAGCTGACCCTAATTGAATGCCAACTTTCAATCTAAAGTTCCACCAACTTGCATTTCATCTATTATTTTGTCACTGTATGAGCCCTCTATTACAAGCTTCATTAATCTGAGGCATTATCATCCTTCCATGAACATAAGTGAGCAGCTTTGATGGGTAGGAGGAAGAGCTTGGACTCACAATATTTGGGTTCTAACATGTAACTTTGGGCAAGTTGAGTGACCCTTTCTTGAGCCTTCTTTTCTCTGCAGGGCTACATCAAATGAGGTACATCAAACTTGTTTCCAAATATACATACAAGGAGTGACTAATGAAACTGCTTTTGAAAGCCACAGTGAACATCCCACTAGACTATAATGTAAAATATTAGAAAGTGTTGTGGTTGTGAACTTCCTACTGAAACCTTTATTGATAACTCTGAGAGGCTTTTGTTTTCAGAGAGTGATTTTCCCATCTTGTACTATTTATAGAAAGGAGTTCAATTAGGAGATGGGTTCAGTGGAGAATGTGTTGATTTAATTTGTTCAGGACTCAACTTTTGCTTTTCTTACTGACTTACCTTATTTGTTCCTGTGTTCTACTGATAACAGAAATTTGAAAGTGTCATCACAGTATGGGAAAAATCAACATAACCATTTGCTTGTTCTTGTAAACATTAGGGAAATTGTGTGGTATTATTAACTTTATATAATCAGACACTTTAAAGCACTTTGGTAAGGAAGGAAAACCATCAAGCATGTGTCCAGATTTAATTTCAAGCAGGATTAGGAGCTTTAATTAGGCTCTTTTTCAGTCTTAGAAAGTTCATTTCCCTTTTGGGAATTATGCATATATTAAATCTGAAGATTAAAAGACAAGATGTTTTGAATTAGTTTACAAAAGAGCACATGAATAATTTTCTTATTAGTCACTCCTTTCTTTTCCAATTAATATCAGATGATCTTCACAAATCATATAAAATTATTAGAAGTGAGGTTGTGCACTCTAGTTATTAAAATAGATTTTTAAGCAGGATTATTCTTAGGGCACAGCGAATCTGGGCAGTGACCCCAGGCCTTGCATTTTGGGGCAATCTGCAGGGCCCTCTCTTTCCTTCTCCATCTCTCTACTCCACCCTAAGTGCCCTGACCTGATGATAGTCAAATAACTTGGGCAAGCAAGGAGGTAGTCTGTAGATAGTATGTGGGTGTTTGTGTACACATACAGATGAATCCTATATATGTAATCAGGTATGCTCATCAGAGCCTCTATCTCCAGACTGTCCTCCCAACATAAGGACAGGTTTGTGCAACCTTTCCTCATTTTGTTCCCCATAGACAAAGTATAACTCTTTCATGACTTATTTTTTTAAAACTCTCCAAGGTTGTCCTTGATATTAATTTTTACTTAAAATCACATGCATAAAATTGTGTATGTGTGTGTTGGTATAGGAGTCAGTGCTGTTGTAGTGAAAGTCTTCCTAGGCATGACCCTCTCTTTGAATTACCTTTTTAGCATGGATTCCATAACATGGATTCCTCGATGCTAAAAGTTTTTATTTGCTATATTACTTGCCTTAATAATTGGCAAGTCAACTTAATGGTGTTTCATTGTACTACCTTTCTTTGTCTTAATGTGATTTTCATGAGTCTTTATGTATATTAGCTCTAAGATTTAAGCAACATTTAAAACAACAAAACAAAAATTTACTCAGGCATTTTAGTTATTACTTTGGTTATTTATTCAATTTTTTTAAAAATTGAAAGCCAATTTGAATTTTTTAAGATTTCATTTTAAAAAATGGAAGTGGAGGGATAGAAGGAATTGCAGAGTTTTCCTCCCCTCTTCCCCTCCTTTCCCATCAGTTTGAGCTTGGAGAGAGCTAGTATAAAGAGCTGAACAGGGTGGGTGGGGACTGGTTAAAGAATAAGCAACCTTCTTTGAGAGTCAGATTCCATAGCTTTAGAGGGGCTTGGGGGGGTGTGGGGGATGGCAGAAGGGAAAGGTTAGGGAAACACATTAGACCAAAAGAAAAGGAATTTCCCTTAACAAGCTATCTTATTAATCCCTTGGTAAAGAACCAGTAGGAACATAGAAGAATGTTTCTTTCTTCCTTAGGCTTTAATCTAAACACAGATTATAGGGGAAGGGGGCCTTTAAAATTTAATAACAAAGAGAAAAAGTCAGAATTAGTATGAACCTGATTCTCATCTGTCAGAACTACACAAAGACAGATATATTCATTATGCCTGTATACCATATACATGTTATATGGTATCTGGGGTTAGTCAGATATTCAGGAAAAGAAAACACATGACATTTATCGTATTTTCTCTTTTTGGAGGGTGCAATATTTTGCCTGTGTTTGGGTGTAAATTTGAGCCCTAGATGAGTGACCTCAAAGAGTGACAATGCATTATTGAGGGTGATGCTTCTGGTGAGGTTATAAAACATCAAAGGATTACCATTTGAACAAGTGAGGACACCAGAAGAGCTAATTTAAATAGAATCATATAGTGCTTCTGACTAGGGTATTCGTCAGGTGCCACAACGGACACAGGAAAAGGAAAGAGAAAAGTCAATCTGGAAGGAGAGGGCTGCAGAGTTGCAAATTGTGGGTAATGTGTGTTTATGGACCTGTAGCAGCAGCCACACTAGGCTACTCAGGATGGCTGCTAGCACATGTTCTTAGATCTGCTTTACTAGGTAAGATGGCTGTTTAAGGGGTCATAGTTCCAGGACCTCTTTTTAATGCAGAGCTTTAGGGGCCTTATGTAGTCCCTGGACTGGAAGCCTCTGCTTTAGGACCTCTGGAATAGCCCCGGTCCCCAGTGTCATCAGACCTCTCTGTTTTCCTTTTCTAGCTTGGCCTAGAAAAATGACTCACTTTGATTTTTGCTTAGATTTCCTAATCAAGATTTGGTCTGGTGTTTTAGGTATTTGTGGAGTACTTGTGATGGGGAATTAGGCATATTGCTTCCACACTGTCTTGGCTGGTATCCATGTTGACTTTTTTCAAATGATTATAGTTTATATGTAATCCTTTCTTCTGATTCTTATTTTTAAAAATTTGGATTATTTTATAAGCAACTTCCCAGATTTTTTCATGTTCTTTATAGTCTTAATTGCATTTGAACATTCCATTATGTTAACATTTTACAATTTTTTTAACCAATAACCTATTACTGGGCATCCAGTTTTCTTTTTTTTATGATTACATACATAATATAATACATAATTGAAAATCTTGAAACTATTTTTTTTAGTGTTTTTGTTATACTTTCAAGATACATTCGAAAGAATGGAATTATTGGGTGAAAGTCACTGTTTTATTATTTTTGTAACTTTCACTGAATATTGCCAATGAGAATTTCTGAAAAGATTCCGCATGCTTACGCTCTCTATCCCTGTCCTCCCTAACAATGAACGAGTTGTGCTTGCTTCTTTGCATTCCTGTCAGTATTGATTTTGGACAATTGGATGAATGTGAGGTGATACTTTCAAGCTGTTTTAATTTGCATCTCTTTGATTATTAATGAAGTTAAATATTCTTTTAAATGATCATTAAAAATTTACGTTTTCTCTTTTATCAATATGTTGCTATCCTTTGACCATTTATCTGTTTTAGATTGAGTTACTACTGTGACTTTTAAACAATTCCTTAAACATTTTAGATGTGAAGGTTTTATGTCTTTTTTACATAGGTAGTATTTATACTTTTGGATTTACTTTTGGCTAGTATTTTATCTTTTCCAGTCTCTGTAACTGAAGACTGGAGAGTATGCTACAGGTTTTTTTTTTTTTAACCGAAGAAAAAATAAGTAAGGCTAATCAAAAAGCTACAGTGAAATAAAAACCTTCATTCTGCTCATCAAAGGAGATGGAATACCAAGTTTTGAGTAAATAATAATGGAATGTTCCAGAAACTTTTATTAAAAATACATTAAAAAAAGTTAATATAGTATTTTCTATCAGGTCACCTTTTAAAGAAAAATCTGTTTTCTTTCTTGCAAAAAGAGCCTTAAGGTGTCTGGATATGTTTTCCCTCTGACCACAGCTCTGAAGAAGGGCATCTGGCAAACTTGTTTCCCACAAACTGATGATCAGGTGCTTTAAATCGAGCATGGTATTGCAAGAATCTTGTCTTTTCTTAGTTGCACCTGTAGAAGAATAAGAGAAGAAGTGTGTTTAATGTGTCCCTGATTTTATTCCTGCTATTTTACTCAGCAGTAGAAAAAGGAGTGCAGGAAGGACAGCCAGGTGGGGCAGTAAATAGAGCCCTGGCCCTGGAGTCAGGAGGACCTGAATTCAAATGTAGTCTCAGATACTAAACACAAAAAACTAGCCATGTGACCTTGGGCAAGTCACTGAACCCCAACTGCCCTACCTTCCCCCCCCCAAAAAAAAAGAAATCGGAGTGGAGGGAATTGTTGTTACACTGAAATTCATTTACATCTGTCCTCTTTTTCTTTTATCCCTGAATTCTTTAAAGGGTCTCATTTTGTGAAATCCTAACCCAAATAAATACATGCTTCTTTATAGATTAATTGCAATAATGTCAACTTCTGCATGTGAATGTCTTTATAAAATTCCAATTAAACTGTTGGGGTGGCACCCTCACCTGTGACTTAGATGTTTGTTTTCTCTTTTACAGATACAATTTGGTACAAAACTTTTCTTATTCAATTTGTTTCTCATATTAAGTTGTGCTGAAGTGTGGTGCCATTTTAACTTTTTTCTTTCTCTCTCATCCTTCCTTCCTCTCTCCCTCTTTTCCTTCCTTCCTTCCTTCCTTCCTTCCTTCCTTCCTTCCTTCCTTCCATACTATATAACTGCAGTTGGATGTATTTTTTGCCATCAGCAACATACATTGTAAGGAAATGCCTCTGAATTACATCTTTTAAAAAAATATTGATATTTTTGGTTCTAACATCACCTTCTTAACATTTCCCTCCTTCCCCTCCCAATCAACTAATGTTGCTAACAGATTGTTATTAAGTGCCTACTATAATGCCTCTACTCTCCATCCCTGGAATTCCCCTGAATCAAGGATGGAGGAGAGACCTTCTAAAACCTTAATTTAAGGTAGATGTCCAGGACCGGGCCAGCCATCTCTTCATTTTCTACCCAGCTACTCAGAAGTCCTTTGGACTTCTCCATTGTGCCCCTACATTGGGTACCTTCACTTGTACCCATCTCCCTTCTTGCTTTTCAATCTTCTTTTGTGTTGTCTTCTTCCATTAGATTGTAAGCTCCTTGAGGGCAGGAACCATCTTTCTTTTTTCCTGTTTATATTCCTAGTGCTTAGCATAGACTGACACATAGGAGGTGCTAATTAAATGTACTGACTAACTGCCAGGCACCAGGCTGGACACTGGAGGTATAAGGTCAAAGAATGAAACAATACCTACTCATGATGAACTTACATTCTAATAGGGGAGTACATGTAAAAATATATACAGAACAAATATAAAGTAAATAAATAACTATTTAAAACATAATTCAAAACCAAATAGTTTGAGAGTAGTTGAAATAATTAGAGAAGGTTTTATGCAGAAGATAGTGCCTGCATTTTAAAGGAAGAGAGACACTCTGTGAGACTTAGGTTATGAAGGAATACATTCTAGTCATTGGGAGTGACCAGTACAAAGCAATGGAGACAAAAATAGAGTATTCTATGTGAAGAACAAAGAGGGCCAATTTGACTGGATTTGCAGAGTGCAGGAGTAGAAGTAATATACATTGAGGCTGGAAAGATAGGTCATGGTCAGGTTGTACAAGGCTTTAAAAGATAATCAGAGGAGTTTAGAGTTTATACTAGAGACCAGTTCTCTGGACTTGATTGAGCAGGGTAGTTTATCAGTCACATCATCAAAACTGCACTTTTAGAAAATTACTTTGGCAGCAGCGTATAGAATAGACTGGAGTGGTAAGAGATTTGTTGCAGGGAGGCCAATTAGGTTATTTGAATAATGTAGGTGAGAGGTAACGGGAGCCTGAACTAGAAAGGAAGTTGTGTAAGTACAATGAAGAGGTACAATGTGAAAAAGAGATTGTAATTGTAGAAGATTTAGTAACTAATTGGTTATGTGGAGTGAGAGTGAGGAGTTGAGGATGATGCTGAAATTTTGAATATGAGACACTGGAAAGACAGTGGGTTCTTTGATGGAAATAGGGAAGTTTGAAAGAGGAGAGGGGATTTGGAGCAACTTACATTCAACTTTAGACATGTTGAGTTTAATATGTCTCTGGGACATCCTCTTTGAAGGAAACTTTTAAGGAATGAAACAATCCCTACTCCTTATGTTTATACTGTATATATTTTTATATGCATTTCTTATCTCCCTTTTTAGGTGATGTGGAACTGAAGCTTTGGGAACAAAAGAGTTCAGATTTCTGTCTCTGTCTCTACCTAGTCTATACCTAGTTTCTGCCATACTGTTTTCCAGTTTTCCCAGCATTTTTTTTCAAATAGTGAGTTCTTGTAGTAAAAGCTGCGGTTTATCAAAGACTAGATTATTATGTTTATTTACTACTATTTCTTGTATCCCTAATCTATTCCACTGATCTACCACTCTTTTTTTTTTTCAACCAGTACCAGATAGTTTTGATGATTACTGCTTTATAATACAGTTTGAGAACTGGTACAGATAGGCTACCTTCCTTTACATTTATTTTCATCAATTCCCTTGATGTTCTTGACCTTTTGTTTTTTCAAATGAATTTTGTTATTATTTTTTCTAGATTTATAAAATAGTTTTTGATAGTTTGGTATGGCACTGGATAAGTAAATTAATTTAGGTAGAATTGTCATTTTTATTATAATAGTTTGGCCAACTTATGGACAATTAATATTTTTCTAATTGTTTAGATCTTACTTTATTTGTGTGAAAGGGTAGATATTAAGTAAAGTGCATCATGCACTTTGAACTGCCAAAATAAATGCAGCAAAGTTTCTTTTTCAGTCCTTTGCTATGTTCTGAATAGTTGAGGTTGCTGGATGATAACCTCCAGATAAGTAAGGAATTACTATATTACATTCAAATAGTGAATAGCAAAATTAGGTACAAGGTTACTATAGAACTGACTGACCAAAAGTGGGAGTCACAGACTACTTATGGGTAAGATGACCCTTGATTGACTTCTTAGTGGAGTTAAGAATGTGTGGGATACTTCCTTCTGAGATCAATGGAGGGCAAATTTTCTGCTTTTTTGATATTAGAAGAGAGAATACTGGATAGATCAATGGAATGTTTTAGTTAGGATGGTTGTTTTTATCCTTTTTATGCTATTTTTAAACTAGGGTTTAGATTATTGATCTCTGCCATTTGAAGTCAGCAATTATATTAATTTTCCCCTTTAGCAAACACATTTTCTAAGTATGCTTCTGTTAAATTCATTACTCACAAAGGTGAGAAAAATAACAAAGACAAGTAATTACAGTGGAAAAGTGGCATGTTTTAAATATGTCACAGTAGAGTTTTAGAAGGTGAAATATCAAGGGATAACATGTTATGATGTAGACATTGTTTTGAATTTTTCCAGCAGGTAATCAAATGGTATAAATAGATCTCTAAAATATATCATCTTTTTTTCTTGCTAAAATATTAATCAGTTATAACTTTTGACCAATATTGTTTTGAAGATTGTGTTAGAGGTCATAAAGTTCCAACAGCCAGGTTCATCCTTTCCATGTCCAGGACATGAATATTGAGTGAATTACTATAGCACTGAGAAGAGTAGATGTTTAAATTATAATAATTGTATCCAGTTAGTAGATTTTTTTTAATTTTTGGTTAAAATTTTCCCTTTTATAGTATGTTATTAATAGCTCTTCAATTTAGACCTATTCATTGGTTCAGTGTTAACCTTCTATTTAGAAGGGAAAACATTCATTTATTTTTCATGCTTCCACATCATATTTCCTTTGCCCTTCAGAAAAGGGCCCCAAATGATTTAGAGGGAGAAACTTGGACATAGGCAGGTTAATTGAATCTGGCAATTCCATGTTGTCTTCTTTAGTAGATGACACACATTTTGGGTGATTGTAATGGTAATGGAATTTAAAGATCCCCCTGTATTGGCTTGGTTTTTGGGTTGAGTGTTAAAACCCAGAACTTGTGAATCCCTCTTGTGGGATGGACTTGTTGATGTGAAGAGAGAGGGCTGAACTGGGAGGAGCTGGTACTATGGATTTAGAGAGAAGCCCAAGCAGAGAGAGGCCAGAAGAATTTTGGGGGAGCAGTATCATGGAGACAGAGAGAGAGAGAGAAGAATTGCTGGGGGCCAGAGTTGCTGAGAGAGAGAGAGAGACTGCTGAGGCCCAGTTGGAGCTTCCCAGGACTTTTGAGAACTGCTGAAAACTGAGCTGCTGAAAACTGAGGAGGCATGGGTGTGACACTGGTATTTTTGTCTGTCTGTTTTGATTTTGTTTTGTCAGATTCCTCTGCTGGTGAAGGACAGTGCTATTGTTGCAGAGGTCCTGGAACCTTGCTGTTGGTTCAGAAGCCCTGAAGAAGGATTTTCTTGTTGTATGTTTACAAAAATCCTGGAAGAGGGTCTTGCTGATGTTTTTAGGGGTTCTGGGACTATTCTGCAGGCAGAGTGTGGATTGATGAGGACACTGGCAATGTATCTTGTGGCTTTGTTAAGCTTTGTCTCCCCAGGAGCAGAGATTGCTGAGTACTTGCTTCCTGTCAAGATGAAGAAAAGATCTCTCCTTGGGTATTCAATTCTGTGATGGTATCTTAACCTTGTTGTAGCTTAAGGGTGGATGGCCTTTTGTGCTCTCCTGCCCCTTTTGGGAAAGTGCTTGGCATTAATGCATGGTATTGTAATTCAGTTGTGATCCAGGGATGGGAAACCTTTGACTTTTTTGTGCTCTGTGATTGACCAAATGAATGTACTTTGTTTATGATTGGAAACTAATATCCATTTGAGAAGAGACTAAATGAATGTACTGCCCAGGAGTGGGCTGCTTTGACTAATGTACTGTCCAGGGATGGGATACTTGGACCTTGGTACTTTGCAATTGAATTGAGGACTTACTAAATTATTGAGTTATGCTATATTTTTATTTTCTGTGAATGTTTTGCCTTAATCTGTCACTGAATAAATGGAGTTTGCTATGCTGGTATTTCTGAACCTTGGAAGTTGGCTTTGCTTGGCATTACAATGATGTAGATATAATATGTTAATCTATGGGAAAGAATCAGATTGAGAAATCTATGTACCCTTGTTTTGAACTGTTGTGTTGACACAGGTATGGAGAAGAGACATTTTTGGGGAATTGTCTCATTTCCATATAAATTAAGAAAGATATAAAAATATAGCATTTGCTGCTTTTACTATGGCTTGCCTCTAAATTTCATTCTTCTGTTAATGCTTCAGAAGGAGAATGCAACTATATTTTGCAAGTTTTTCTGCTCCAAGTGCCTTATGTTCCTAAACTGTTCAGACAGAGCAAAGGAATCACAGGTTTCTTAATTTTTTGTATTCATTGGGCTTTTGGGTCTGTTTCTCATCCAGTGTCAATTGCAAACCCTAACAGTTAAAGATTATATTCTATTGAAGCCTTTCTAAAATCCAAATTTCATTTTTATATTAACTTTTATATAATCTTATTTTGAAGATTGCTACAGAGGACAGGTTTTTATCGTCACATTTCAATTTGACTCCAAAAGCTTTTTTACCAAGTGAGTGCTTACATTAAAACATTACATTTGAGGCTTAAGTTAAATATTTTATAGACAGAATTTTCTTTAATCATAGAAAGCAATTTTTGTTTCCTTCCTTTCTCATTTGGTTCACCATGTGTGACATTGTTTCAGATATAAACTTGATTACTTGTTTTATGTGCCTTTCTCTTTAGTCTTAGGGGACTATTAAAGAAGTTATTTCTAAGATAAAATATCTACATTGTAGATTTTCCCTGATGCTTTGATATTAGAATGTAAGTAAGTATAATTTTTATCTTATCTTTCCTTTTATTTGTGGGGAATTGATCTACATATGGTTCTTTAATATTGAAACCTCCTAGCACATCTCAGGAAGTTATTTTATGTCCTTTTCCCTTTTTTGGGGGGGTTAAGTGACTTGCCGTAGGTCACATGGCTAGTAAGTGTTAAGTGTCTGAAGCTGGATTTGAACTCAGGGCCAGTGCAATCACTGTGCCATCTATTCGCCCCTGTCTGTCCTTTTCTTTGGCCACAACTAATAGCTTGGTACCCATTATTTTATGTAAGTGATGTGGATTATTTCCCCCAAAGTACATTAGTAGATTACCCTTGTACTTAACTACAGGGAAGGTTATTTCCATTTTTGCATTGCATTGCAGTTTCAGGAGCTCTTCCTTCTTTTTGTATCCCATTGTGTCCTACCTTGAGTTTAACTCTGAAACTTGGTGTTAGCAATGACAGTTTCCCTAGTCAGAAAATCTTAAGAGCTAACTTCTGCAAATCTGAAATTTTCCGGTTTAGAAAGTAAGACTGCAAATTCCTTATAAATATGAGAAGTATTATTACTTGAGGATTCAGCCTAGTTCTAAGGTTGGAAAGTCCCATCACCAGGTTAGCTATCAGGTGATTTTTTTTTTAATCTGCAGTTCCAGAAGAGTTGTGGAAGAATGGTGATTTACACCAACTCAAATAGAAATGGATTGGGTTGGGCCACTAATCTGTACAAAAGAATCCTTATCAGCAGCACATTGACTTGATTTTAAAATGTAATGCTATCTAGGTTTTATTTTATTTTTATTTATTTTGTTAAATATTTCCCAATTAAAATTTTAATCTGGTTTGGGGTGCACTTAAGAAGTACTGCTGGCCTAAGTTGGTTCTGGCCACTTGCAGCACATTTGACACCTCTGATCTCCCCCAGTGGAAGAAATATGCATTCTGATGACATTACTCTGAGATATTGAAGTAAAGAAGTCTAGGTCCAGAATAATCTTCCTAACGATTCTACTCTTAACACTTCTCTATCTAGAGATGTATTTTATACCCTTCATTCAGTTAATCATCTGTAATAAAACAGTGCCTTGAACATGGGAGATCTTTCCTAAGCAGATGCATATTAGATTGGATTGAATTTTACCCAAACTCTACTTTTGTTTCATAGTTTTAAAAATGTTTAAAACTTTTTCAAAGTATTAAGATATGTTCACTAGTGTAATATTTTCACATAGTTATTTAACTTGTATGATGTCTTTATTTTTCCTTTCTCTCTCAATTGATTTTCTTGTTTCCTCAATTGATTAGGAAAACAAGTCTTATGCTAGCTTTGTCTTTCAAGGAAGCATGATTCACTAGTTTGCAGTTGCTCAGGTGTCTCCCAGAACATTTATTTTACCCATGATCAACTTTCCGTCAGAGGGACTGTTGGTAATGCCAGTTTATTCATTTAACTTAGAACCTTGAACATTTTAACTATAAACTCTTTGGGAACTATTTGGTGGAAGTTATCTAGTAATTAGGTTAGTTGATTCTTAAGTGTCAATTAGATATAGAACATCATGAGCTCTTCAGCAATACCTCAGTTATACCAAATGGTTAGGTAGTGAAATATTCTATCATCTTTGCCAATTTGCTTGGTATGAAGTGAAACCTCCAAAGTTGTCTTTACTTGCATTTCTTTTATTATTAATGTTTTGTGGTGATGTCTGTCATCATTAGAAAGTTTTTACTTTGATCAAGCATCGTTGTAACTTCTACCTATTAGTTCCTAATCCCATCCTTTGACATTAAACAAGTTTAACTCCCTTTTCACATAACAGTCATGGAATCATAGATTTCCATTTATTGTTGCTATATGAATAGCTTACCCTTTTTTTTCTTCTGGTTATAGATATTTTTGATGGTATCCTTTACATTGTTGGATTCAATTTTTCATTGGTAATATGCTGCAGTCCTTGTTACTCCTACTCTGCACCTCATCTCTCCTTTACTCTTTATGTGACATGCAATTTTGATAGTTCAGAGATTGTGATAGTAGAAAGAATTCTGAAATAATGTGAAGAATAGCAAGTTGGCCAGTATGTCTGGAGTTTAGATAAACATTTTTTATTCATGTCTAAAAATATCTAGACATTTTTTAAAATGTGGAGAGGAATAATATATTTTTTTGGCTGAAGAGATAGGTAGGGAAAGGACGGTAAAGAAATTGAAATGCTGTATAGAGAGAGTGGTTTACATTTGGTCTTAGAGGTTCCAGGGAGACATTGGAGTTTATTGAATGTAGGAGGGTGACATGACCTATACCTTAGGAAAGTCACTTTGTCAACTAAGTGGAGGATGGTTTTGAGTGGGGAGAGAATGGAGGGCAGGAGGTGAATTAGGATACCCTTTTAACAATCCATGAGAGAGGTGAGAACTTGAAAGTAGCCAATGTGTGAGTGGGAAGAAGGAGGGATTCCTAAGTGATAATATGAAGCTATTAGTGACAAGATTTGGCAACTGATGGCATATGTGGGATGATCAAGAGTGAAGAATTGAGGATCACACAAAGATGGTGAACTTGAATGACTGGAGGAAAGGGCCTATATGCCATAGTTATAGGCAAACTTTGAAGAGGGAGGGTTTATAGGGGAAGATAAGTTCCGTTTTGGACATGTTAATTTTAGATGCCTATAGCGTGTCTAGTTGGAAATGTCTGATAGTTTGTGATGCAGGAGTGGTTCACGGAAGAGAAATTAAAAATCATAAAGCTGACAGTCATATGGATAGAAATGATTATTGAACCCATGGGAGTTAATGAGGTGACCAAGTGAGACAATAATGTGCCTGAGGAGTGGTCAGATAGGTGAAAAGAGAAGTGAGGGAGAGAAATATCACAAAAACAGAGAGAAGAGTATCCAGAAGGAAAGAATGGTCAACTGTCTAATACTGCATATAAGTCTTTCTATGCTCTCTGTATTCCTTATATTGTTTCTTATAGTGTAGCAACATTATGTTACATTCACTTGCCAAATTGTTTGACTTAAAAAAAAATACCAACATTCTATGAGTGTTTTGTGACTGAGACATGGAACCTCCAGTCTCAGGAAAATTGGAAATCAGTACCACACAGAGGACAGTGGGGAAACACATGATGGATATAAGCTATGGCATATAACAAGTAACTGGAATAAAAGATGTCACTAGGGACATGATTGAAAAAGAAGCTAAGTTAGTCATGTGGTGAGAGTTAGGAATTATAGGTGATCAATGTGAGTGTACTGTGTTAGGAAAAAGGAAAAAAAAAACCCTAAGATGTTAGGTGGACTCCTTATGAATTTATCTGAGAACACTGACAACATAGTTAGGCTCAGGTGGGTTGTGATTTTCATTGTTAGTGGGAACATCCAGACTGATGATCTCACAGATCTGTTTGAACTTGGATCTAGTTCTATAAAATAACTCCTTCATGATTTGACTGGTGTAGCACTAAATCTGAAAATTAAAGTAATATTATCTTTTTATTATTAACATGAGTCAACCATACAGTCTTCAGTCTTCCTCTTCCCTCTCCTAAGAATATTTTGTAGTTGAATGTACGTAAGATCTGAGTATGTTTTAGTAAGTTGATTTCTAGATATTTTTTAGTGGTTATTTTGAGCATTATTACTCTTTGTATCCTGCCCTCCTGATTCTTGTCATTAATAAGCATAAATATTGATGATTTCTTTTGATGTAGTTTACATCCTGCTGTTTTAATGAAACTCTGAGTTACATAATTTTTTAACTGATTTTCTTGGGTTTTCTAACTAAATCATTTTTATTGCTTGTGAATAGCTTTACTTTTGCTTTTCTGTTGTTTGTTTTATTGTCATAGCTAGTGTTTCTAGTATTATGTCGGTAATAGAGAACATTGTCTTTCCTGTTTTAACTGTATACTATTTGGGAAAACCTCCAATGTTTCTCTATTACATAGAAGCTAGACTTTGATTTTAGATATTTTTTTATTATAATTTTAATAACATTTGATGTTTAAGTATTAGAAAGATAGCACATACTTTTGTATTTATTTCAAGATGTAGCAGTGGTCTGCCTGTATTGTTTTGTAACTTGAAATTAAGTATTTTTATTTATTTATTTTTTTTTTTGCTTTTTAGAAGGGGGAGGGCAGGGCAATTGGGGTTAGGTGACTTGTCCAAGGTCATGTGGCTAGTAAGTGTTACGGTCTGAGTCTGGATTTGAACTCAGGTCCTCCTGACTCCAGGGCCAGTGCTCTATTCATTGTACCACCTCGTCACCCAAAATTTAGCATTTTTAAAAGATGTTTTTCATCTTAGATGCTATGTTGGGAAACTGTATAATGTGTAAAATCACAACATTATCTAAACAGTTTATGATTAAAAGTGAGAATACCATATTTTTCTCAATGTTTATCACATATTTTCCTAAAAATTTGGCTAGGATAAAACTTAAGTGATAATGTACACGTATTATTTTTAGTGAATGCCTGTATATGTTTGTACATATGTATGTGTGTGTGCATAGACTTAGAAAAATCCAAGAGAATCAGCTAAAACTTTTAGATGACTAAGTTTCATTAAAGCAGCATGATAGAAAATATATCAAAAAGTGATCATCAATGTTTTTTTTTTTTTTAATGACAAGAATCAATAGGGAGGAATAGAAAAAGTAATTATGCTCAAAAAAATAAAGTCAAAGTGACCTCATTTTACATGTGTAACTTACATTCAGATTTATTCCTTTGGGGGGGGCAATTACATTGAAATATAATTTAACAAGTAGTTTATATTCTACTTTGCTTTATTGCATACTTTAGGTACAGTTACCTCTTTATCTTTTGGCAGCAGGTATGTAAAATTAGGTTAAAGTGATAAGCCAAATGATTCACAAATGATTGAGTGTGATGGATTTACAAAAGTTTTAAAAGAACAACTCAAATTCTAGATAGAAAAACCTATATTTTCAGAATTTTATATAGGAGAAATACAATTTAAAATCAAATGATGTATACTTCAGAATTTACAAAGACTTCTGATTAACAAAGAAATTCTAGTTCAAAACTAAATACAAATTTTAATTTGATGTTTCTGGGATTTATGGTGCTTAACGTCCTCCTAATCCCTCTGGTATATGATTGGTTATTCCCTTTTAAAATTAAGATGATAATTTTCTTAATCATCTCTTTGGTCTTTTTTGTACCACTTTGACTTTTAAGTCATGAAAAAGATGGGATGCACCAATTAGCTTGGTCCTTTTTATTTCTCATTTCTTTTGACAAAAGAGGGAAACTGTTGGGTATTATTTTGGTACTTTGGCATGAAATAGCATTAAATATTGTTAGTAGACTATGTTGGCAGTGATAAAAAGTTTTCATGTCCTCTTTCTCTTATAAAAAAGGATATAAAAGATGATCATAATTGGATAGTATGGTTACATCTTTTGCCTAAATCTTTACTCCATATTATATTTTCCCCCACCTTCAGAAAAAAATTTTTTTGAAAGACTAAAGAAATCTACTGGCATGCTCCATCCATTTTCATTGTTTTAGAGTCTCTTATAATCTTAGATAACTATTTAATTAGAAGAAATTTAGAAAAGAACAGCAAAACGTAAGCTAATGACCTTTTCATGAATTAATTTTCCCCCTTCCCTACTTTCAATTTCATTATCCTCAATATTGACCCCAATAAATCTACAGGAAATACTTTTTAATCACTTTATTCAATTTCATAGGTTCTTTATTTCTTAAATTAACTAGCTCCTCGCCTCTCTAGATTAGATAAGGCTCTTGGGTGTTGGAATGCTATGTTGGAGGTAGTTAAAGAGCTTCCTTTTCTATAGTTTAGCTGAATCTGTGTGTAACAGCAAGCACCCCAACACACCCAGGGCGGCTGCTAGCACAGGTTCTTAGATCTGCTTTTCTAAAGGAAAGCAACTCAAAATGGGTTAACAATCTTACTTTAATCAAACATATCATTTACCTAGTTCA
>CM053586.1:136693395-136738001 GCA_028646515.1 Pseudochirops corinnae
GGAGAAAATATTACAGGCTGCCAAGAGGAAGCAATTTGAATACTGTGGAAACACAATTAGGATAACCCAGGATCTGGAAGCTTTTACATTGAGGGATCGAATATGGAATATGATATTCCAGAGATCAAGGGAGTTAGGATTAAAACCAAGAATCACCTACCCAGCAAAATTGAGTATAATGTTCCAGGGGAAAATATGGTCATTCAGTGAGGTGGAGGACTTTCAAACATTCTTGCTGAAAAAACCAGAACTGAAAAGAAAGTTTGACACTCCAATACAAGAAGCATGAGAAGGTAAACATTGAAAAGAAATCATAGGGAACTTATCAAAGTTGAACTATTTACACGCCAACATGGAAAAGCAATAATTGTAATTTATGAAACTTTTCTCAGTATGAGGATAGGTGAAGGGAATACAAATGTATATATACATACACATACACATATGTCTATATAGGAGAGTTTATATATGCATACAAACACGTATATGAGTATGTGTATATATGAGTACATAGGGGGCACAGGATCAATTGAATAGGACGGGACGATACTCTAAAAGATGAAATTCTGAGGTGGGAGAGGATTAGAATGAGAGTAGACAGGGAGAGACTGAATGGGGTTAATCGTTTCATATAGAAGAGGCAGGGGATAATTGTTGCAATGGAGGGGAAGAACAGGAAGGCAAAAGGGAAAAGGTCAACTTTGTTCTCATTGAATTTGGCTTAGGGAAGGAATAACATAAACTCTAATCTGGGTATCTTGCCACACAGGAGAGTAGTGGGGATGGGGATGAAAGGTGGAATGATGGAGGGGAGGAGAGGGTGTGAGGGAGGATTGCTAGAAGTACACACTTCTGTAAAAGGACAGGGACAGGGACAGGGTGGAGAACAGAAGAAGGAGCGGGGCGGTTTAGGAGGGAGGGACATACGGTCCGTCTCTCACAATATGCCCATTGTGGAGAGTTCTGCGTAATTACACATGTACAGCCTGTATTTCATTGCTTGTCCTTCCAGTGGGGGTGGGTGATGAGGGAGGAAAGGAAAGAATCTAAAATTCAAAGTTCTATAATCAAATGTTAAAAATATATATGTATATATTATTATTATTATTTTTATTATTATTAACTACATCCAACTGGGAATTAAGATACACAGGCACTGTGGTAGGGAGATCCATCCTGCCCTACAGGAAAATCAGAGGGGTGAGGGGGAGGACATAGGAGAGAGCAGATTGGGGGAGGGGTTATACAGTGGGATGGCCGTTTTGAGGTGTTGGGTAGGGGAAAGATGGGGAGAAAATTTGTAACTGAAAATCTTATGGAAATGAATGATGTAAACAAGAAAATAATTTTTTTTTTAATATTTACAATGTGTGTTTTTACTGGCAAGGTATAGGGGTGGAGAGATGGGAGAGGAGATACTGGGTGAAGAATTCTGCCTTAATTCAGAACTCAAGGGTTTTAAATCCCAATAGATAAAACATTACCCAACTTCCCTGACCTATAATAATTTGGATTCTTCCTATGTTGTTATTAAAAGTCAGCATTAGTGTTAAGTTGTATGTCTAGTAGTATAGATTAAGTTTAACTGACTCATCCTCATATGGTGACCAATAGCACCCATTTCTGAATTTTTATATTCCAAAAAAAATGACTGACTTTTAGAGGTTTGAAACCATTGCTCTTCATCTCAGAACACCATGTTTTAGCAAAATGAGTTAATATCCAAATATTATATTTGAAAAATTGACGTGGTTAATGCCAGCAATTAATGATAATGATAATTATGCTCTACTAGAAAGAAGGCCCAAGAATCAAGACTCCTGTGCTCTACCCTCTGGCTCTGCTGCTTGTGTTGTCCTATTTCCTAATGTGGAAAGGAACGGGTTGGGCTCGACTCAGCATTTCTAAACTTTCATCTAGCTATAAAACTCCATCATGATAATAAAAAATAAATACAGGTGTAAACAGGGAAAAGTTGATCAACAAGGTCAATCCAAATTGTTTCAAACAGGTACAATAACTGAAACACAAAGCTAAAAATCAGTCCTACGTTTAGGTCTAAATCCATTTGTTCAATATGTTATGAAGAATATCAAAGTATATAAGCCAATTCACTATTCAGTTAAAATCAAGATTCCAATTATGTGCAAAGTAAACATGTTTAATTTAAACTTTATTTTCCAAATACGGAAGAAAATAAATATTTCATTTCTTTGGTCAAAACTTGAAACATAAAAACATTACATCTTTTCTATTTTGAATTGACCTTTTGGCTGGATTCTATGAACCTTTTCTCAATTCTCATCCCTCTAGACTTTGTAGCGTTTCACAATGTCTATCATACTCTTTTCCTTTATATTTTTCTCTCTTGGTTTTTCCCTCTCCTCCTACCTGTCAGAATGTTCCTTCTCAGTCTCCTTTACCCACTGCTAACTGTAGATGTCCCCCAAGCCTTTGTCCTGGGTCCTCTTCTTTTCTTCCACTATGTGATTTCTCTTAGTGATTTCATCAGTTCCCATAGATTCAATTATCTCAATTCAAATGATTATCAGATCTACTTATTCAACCCTAACCTTTCTCTTGACCTCATCTCTGTCTACTGAACATCTCAGACATCTTAACTCAACATATCAAAAATTTAATTCATTATCTTTTCCCCAAACTCCCCTCTTTTCTAAATTTCCTTCATCTCTACCTATTCTAGTCTATCCTCCATTCTGCTGTCAAATTGATCTTCCTAAAGTATAGGTCTGACCACATCACTGGCTATGCAACAAACTCTAGTGACTTCCTATGCCTCCAGAATCAAATATAAAATTCTCTGTTTTTTAAAATCCTTCACTGCCTGTACCCTCTCTATCTTTCCAGTCTTCATATATCTTACTCCCCTTGAATTATGATCCAGTGAAACTAGCCTCCTTGCTGTTACTCATATAAGGTCCTCCATTTCCTGACTCCAGGCATTTTCACTGACTGTCCCCCATACATAGAATACTCTCTCTTCTCATCTCCACTTTCTGGCTTCCTTCAAGTCTCAGATAAAATCCTGCCTCGTACGAATAAGCCTTTCCCAGTCCCCCCTTATTTCTGGAGGATTATCTGAGATTATCTCCACGTTACCTTGCATATATCTTGTTGTATATAGTTTTTGCGTGTTGTCTTTCCAATCTGATAGTGAGCAACTTGAGGATAGAGATTATTTTTTTTCCTTTCTTTGTATCCCTAACCCTTAGCACAGTGCCTGATACAAAACAGGCACTTAATAAATGCTTCCTGACTTGACCATTAAGTGACAGACCAGTTGTAGCTGCTTTAGTGCAGAAATGGCCTATACTAGGAGTGTCTCACACAAATAAATCACAGCTTCTTCAAGCAGCCACATGTCAAGCTATACAACTTTAAAGTTTAGCCAGATCATAGAATTATTCTTAAGAGTTTTGATTCTACAAACACAAAAATGAAACATTAATTCACCATGCCTTTCCTCCTTTCACAGCCAAGATATTTAAGACCAAAATATTAAAGGCTATTGGTTAGTATTAAATAGCTGAGATCCATATACCACCTTAAAGTTTTTAAAGTGTCTTACATAACATTCTTTCATTTGAGCCTCACAACAACCCTGTAAGGGAGTTACTATAGCTATTATTATCCCCATTTTAGAGATGAGGAAAGTAAGGTTTAGAAAAGATCATAGGAAGACAGATTTAGTACTAGAAATTCCTCTTCCTCCTCTTTCTCCTGCCTTTGTCCTTCCTCTTCCTCCTTCTCCCTCCTCCTATTCTCCCTCTGTTCAAGTGGGGAGTCACACCTTTACATGTGGTTTCTCTGTCAAAAGGAATATAAATTTTGATCATTTATACTTCACAAGGTATCTTGAGGTTTGGGGGCTACATTTTTTCCCCTACTTAAATTATTCTATCATTTCCCCCTGAAAAATTTGAGACAATTAACTTTTCTCTCATGTAGCTTTCATTTATGATTTCTTAAAATATAATTCTGAAAAAACAGGCTCTGATGAAGCCCATGAGGCTTCAAATGGAGCTACCTGACTATGCCTTTAAACCCAAATCACTCTGGCTCTCACTGTTTGACCAATAGTGGGCCCGTGCCCAAGCCTCACTTGTTTATTGTTTGAGTTTTGATGGCTCAGAGTGAGTGTACACAGCAATTGTTTCTGTTCTGGCCAGAAACTCTGAGAGTCTTCCCCTCCCAGACAGATTCTTTTGTGAAGGCAAACTATGCGATGTGAAGGCCATCTTTTGCCTCCATTTTTACATGTTCTTCAGCTTCTGAACAGATGTTGACTCAGGTAAACTGAGAAGTGGAAAAGACCTTAGCTTAAAAAGGCCAAGGTCTCCCCCTTACATCGTGGGCCATCTCCAGTTGACCTGATATGTCTTGCCAGTGGACTCTAAAGATTATGGAGAAGAGAATGAGGCTGATGCCTTTGCATAGCTCTGCCTCACTGAAATCTAATTCACTTGCATGTCAAGACATCACCATCCTAATACCATTGGTTCTCTTTGAGAACAACACAGTCCAACTCTCTAATTTTAAAGATACATAAATGAGATGTTAAGTTACTTGCCCATGGTCATACAGCCAGAAAATGTCAGAGGCAGGATTTAATTGAAAATATCATCATTTCTTCATGGCATTATTTGGGATCAGGTTTTCTGCCTAAAAATACCTTTCTCTTTAATATTCTCACTTGAAATGATTTCTTAAGTATTTACTAAGTACAAATCATTATGCTAGGCACTGAAGAAGAGAAAAAGATCATTGACACTCATCCTTCCTTCGTGGAATTTACAACTGAGCCTGATCAGGCAGCAAAGGGTAGTGGTAGTTTAAGTGGGTCCTTTTTTTCCCCAAAAAAACCAAGTCAAAGTAGTATTGGATACTAATTTAGAGCCTTCTGGGATTTGGTTGTTGTCGTTTTTTTTTCAGATGAAAGAAGGAAGAGTTACCCAATGATAAGAAATTTCCTATCCTCTTAAAAAATTATTTTTGTGGCATCTTTTAATAGAAAAGTATGACTATTTTCAATGGCAAGTCATTCTTTGATGGTCTCACAAAAGAAAACAAATGATATACACAGAGTCAAAGCTAAAGTAAAAATGTATTTAGTCTCTAATTATAAAAAATGCTGACCATATTAAAGTATACTCAAAATAACTATGATGCGATGACAGGAAAGTATGTCTTCTGAAATCAGAGTAAAGAGAGCTATGTTCAAATTGTACACACCCGTTATACGACCTTGGGCAAATAACAAAACGTCTTGGAACCTCAGTTGCCTGATATATAAAATGGGGGTATTAATAGTGACCCAATTTTCTCTATAGGGTTGTTGTAATAGAAACACTTTTAATGCAAAAGCATTATGTAAAACTGAAGTATTATTATAACTGGTAGAAAATAATTACTAGTTATTCATTACTCCTGCTTCTACCACTAACTAGCTATATAACCTTGGGCTAAGTCATTTCATCTTTCTGGGCTTCAACTGCCTTGTCTGTCAAATGAAAGAGTTAGCATATTAATCTCTAGGAACTTGTCTAGCTCTAAGATTCTGATAATTGTATGTATAGCCTCTTTTTCTATTTCAAACCTATAAAGAGAGTTCTAGAAAACCATTAAACTAGAGTAGCAAAGTTCCAGAGGATATTATCAAAAGAGACGCATGGAATTAAGCAGAACTTGTTACCCTAGGCCATTCTTTTCCTGAGCACAGGATTTAATTCTATTCTCTTCTTGACTCTGCCATTACCAAAAAGCTGGGGATCAGACCAGTACTCAAATCACAAAGAAGAATTTAAGTTCCAGCAGGAGATCACACAGGCTAAGAAAAGAAACTAAAGTGTAGTCTCCCAGGAACTTGCCCAGAGGCTATAATAGATATGGGAATTCAGAGTAAACCAAATTCAGAGCCTATGTACACTCACTCTGAGCACTAAAGAGGAGGAAGAGGCTGTCAAAATATTTGTCCTCTAACGGAAAATGTGGCAGAAATGCCAACTGAAGCAATACACAGAGAAGTCAGATTTCTCCTTAAGGGAAGAACTAATCACAGATGGCGCAAACCAACTAGGAGAGAACAAAATGGGTCAAGGGTGTTAAAACTTGCAAGGAGCCAGAACCAGCAAAACCTCCAGGAGGATGAAGAAAGCAAATACAAAATCAGTCCTGAAGCCCAGGAGAGGAATCTTTGCAGGGTCCAGTTAAAATGTGCTTTCCAGGTAGCTAGGTGGCACAGTGAATAGAGCACCGACCCTGGAGCCAGGAGGACCTGAGTTCAAATGCGACCTCAGATAACTTAACACTTACTAGCTATGTGACCTTGGGCAAGTCACTTAACCCCAATTGCCCTGTCTTCCTCCCTCCAAAAAAATAAATAAATAAATAAAGAGTGCTGTCCACAAGACAAATTCTAAGAAGCAAATTCTAAAAGAAAGCACAAATTCGGGTGAACCTAGCAATCAAACTTTCCACACTTAGAAAACTCAGCACATGATATAGCAGCTAACCCAGACAAAACTGGAGGGTTCTAGGGGAAAAAACTAGAGAAAGAGCATCTTTAGGGATATGGAGGAAATACACCTAAGGAAAATAAATGCCTATTTCTCCCTTAGACCAGAATTAGCTCTTAGGACTAATGTAACTATAATTTTTTTCCTTTTGTTATGAATTCTTATACATTTCCCTATAATGATCCTTATGCTTTGTTTTTATTTTTAAATATATTTTAAAAATTGAAGGAAGGATATGCAGTTTCCAAAGAAAGCAGAGTAGGGCCCAAAAGTAGAAGGAAGCCTATATTCCCTCCTGCAGAATAGCAGAAAATTGTCAAAAGGAGGAGACTATCAGCAAAAAGCACATAATAGAGGGAGTTGGTAAGACAAACACTGAAGGGCCAAGTAGTGGGAGAAAACTGAAAGCATCATTTACCACAAACTTGTGGCACTCCAATTAGTCACTGGACTTAGTTCTTATATTAAGCCTATCAAAATTAATGAATTCTCAATCTCTGAGCACTAATTCACCAAATATTTAGGATGTTCAAATGACCATTACTTAACTTTTAGGCAAGTGCTGAAATGCAAAAAAGTCCTTTGAGATACTATTAGAGCTACTTTGCTAAAGTCAAACAATTTACAATATGTGGCTTTTGGACTGCAAACATTCTATATTTAAAGGAAGAAAAATTAGCTGGTCAAGAAGTAAAATATTGAATTATTCAGAGCAGATTAGATAGATCAAGTTTAATAATCAATTTCAAACAGTAGTCAATGCCTAACATTCAAAGCAAACTAAGAAATATGTCAAAGAAAGGAGACATTTCCAGAAACTATTCTGTAAATAAGTATTGTATTTCTAGGTACCTATTGAAATTTTAATCATGTCATTTTAGCTTTGACAGCTGCCTGCCAATAAATGAGGATATTTTACGAGTAATTTAAAGTGCAGTTTACCTAGCCTCTTGCAGTTCTCTCAACTTTGAATATAGGCAATATTCTACTGACATTTTATTTAAAACATTTTTAAAGAAATACTTTTAAAAATGCCTCTTGGGACTTATCCAGTCAATTTATAACTAATTAAATTCAGAATTTTTATTCCAACTAAATACCTAAGACATAATAAAGCCAAATGAATTCACTTCCTACAGTAGGCTGACTTCCAAATAACACAAAGAACTCACAGATAGGGTATACGCATAGATTATAAGAGTTAAGGGAGCCTGAGAGGTCGTTTAGTCCAAGCTCTTTCCCAATACATATTAAGGAAGGAGTTCCAGAGAGGTGGAGATAAATCGTTTTTTGCCTCAAGTAATCTGGTAAAACAGGCAAAACCAGAATCCTTCCCTATCCTCCCTCCACCCTACCCCAAGTCCATTACTTTTCTTTTCTTTTCTTTTCTTTTTGGGGGTAGGGGGGAGGCAATTGGAAGTTAAGTGATTTGCCCAGGGTCATATAGCTAGTGTCTGAGACTGAATTTGACCTCTGGTCCACCTGACTTCAGAGCCAGTGCTCTATCCACGGTACAACCTAGCTGCCTCTCCCAAGTCTATTACTAAGAAATTCCTTCAAAATCTCTAGCTAGGAAATGATAGGCATTTGAAAACAGAATTTTTTTTTCCATAACAAAGAGACTGATCTATGTTTTAGAACACAAGTGCTTTTAGTTAGTAAATGGTAACTTACTCTCCAAATTTTCAGGCTAGAAAATTTCCAGATTGTAAACCTGACTTAGTGACACTTACTTCCACCAGGAGCATGTTTTTCCAAAGCAGTGCTAACCAGTGCTTTACTGAAAATTATTTTAAAATATCACACTCTTAACTAAGATTCAGATTGGAGGAAGGGAAAACTATAGAAATCAATTTTTATTTTCCAGAATGTTAAGTCTACTATACACTTGTTTCAGACTTACCCCCAAAAGTAGCACTAAACATATCAGTAGTGATGACTTTCTTTTCCCAATGAGAAAGCATACTCTAATTCCTAAGGGATATATATATATGAAAGATCACACTATTAAGCCCTAGCACAAAAATTTGAATAACTTTGTTCTAAATAGTGCTGAATTCTACGTAAAGCACCTAAATTTGAAACTCTGTAATCTTAGTATTCTGTCCCAACTGAATGGAAACATTTTTTTAAATATTAAAAAAATAAAATAATACAATTTTAATTTTTTTATAAAAGAACAAGAAAATAAAAGTCATTTTTTTGTTGAAGGGAGATACTGGATTTGAGAAATTATTCTGTTATTGTGAAAATTATTTGTGAGAACCAAAAAATATATAAGTAAAATGTTATACTAGTTGCATAGGCTACTTTTCTCCTTTATATCTGACAAATATAAACCCTAAGCATACTTATCATCACTCTTAGTAATGGAATCATAGTTTTGGTCTCCCTGGAAGCACCAGAAGCAGTATAATATTTTTTTTTCTTTTTTAATTTTTTTTAATGAATGGGTCTTACTATTTTGCCCAGGCTTGAAGTACACCAGCCACACTCATAGGCCCATCCTCACTGCTCAAATGCATGGAAACTTTGATCTCCATTTCCAACCTCGGCCTATTTGCTTCTACTTAGGTAGCATGGTGGTCCCCCATTCCTGGGAACTCATCATGTTAATGCAACACAGTATAGATACTGTTTAGATTGGTTTTAGCCCTAATACAGCTTAGAATTCCCACACTCAAGCAAGTCACTGGCCTTAGCCTCCCCAATGCAATAAAAGAGATTACAAGTATGTGTGACCATGCCCAGGAGCAACAACTGTCCAACCACCTGTATACCAGAGAGTCCATGAACTCAAATGGGTAAAATATATTTCAATATTTTTTGTTTCCTTTGTAATCTTACATATTTTACTGTATGCATTTAAACAAATTATTCTGGCTTTACCAGACTGCCAAAGGGGTCCATAGCACAAAAATAGTTAAAAAAAAAAAAAAAAAACTCTCCAGCAGAGAAATCTGCTAATGGGACTGACAAATACAGGAAGTAGATTGCTCTTCATTTGGATAGCAACTGCCTGCATCCCTTGCTCCCATCTCCTTAAAAAATAGAGTTCTCACTGCAAAGCCCAGCAATTTTCCTCCCTCCCTAAACACCCAAAGCTAGGGTGGAATAGGGTCCCTCCCCTGAAGGGGTTTGCATTTTGTACCACAGGACAAATTGTTTTGTTACGCTAGCCTTAGTTTCTTCACCTGTAACATAAGGAAATTGGACAAGACGATACCTAAAGTTTATTTCCAGTTCTAAATGTTATAATTTTAGGATTATATTATTGCTTGAGTCTGTAATGATAATGGGAATTTGAAGATCTTCCCTGCCCCTAGTCCCCTTGATAGGCTTAAGTGAATTTGAGAACCTTCCCTGATTTGAAAATATAGTCTGCCCCCTAATAGGCTAAAAGTAATCACATGGAGCTTGTGGCGGGAGGCTTGTTTTTCAGGAAGGCCCACACCTTGTTACTTTGTGATTGGGCAGTGGGTAAAGAGGGTTGTGATGTTCTTTGACCCTGGAGAAGGCGATATATATATATACACACACACACACACACACACACACACACACACACACACACACACCCTGATGTGAGGTTTTGCTTTGGGGCTCACTTATGGGAAGAGTTGTATGATTTGGCCAGATGAGACTATGGGCAGCTGTTGGGCCCCCTGGCTTTGAAAACCCAGATGTTTGTGCTTCTCTTTCTGGTAACTAACATTGTATGTGTGTGATAGTCAGACAGCTAGAAACCCTGTTTGTCTGCTGAATTGTGTTGTTTTCTCTTATTGTATTTTTCGTCTGCTTGTAACTTCTGTTTGTACTCTCTGAAGTTCAGGGTGCTGATTATTTCCCCTGAACTAGGTAAATGACATATGTTTAATTAAAGTAAGATGGTTAACCCCTTTTTGAACTACTTCCCTTTATAAAAGCAGATAAAAGAACCTGTGCTAGCAGCCATCCTGGATATGTTTTTTTTTTTCTATATAATCACAGGAACAAACTCATATGCAGGATATTATTAAATCAGAAAGATAAAATATAATTTCAATATTAAAGATATTATGAAAGCAAAATTAACTCAGTATTATCCAATAAGTGTAAGTTTCAATTAGGAGTAATTTTACCAAAAACATTAATATCATTATTTGTCTTTTTTGTTTTGTAGCATTAGGTCATAATCAAGACCAAACATCACACTACTGACAATATGAATCACTGCTCTGAATAAAAATTCCGAGTCTTTAATTATTCTGCAGTCTTTTAATGTAATGTTCGCATAGACACAATCAGCTTTACCTGCAGTAGGATCTTTGGCCAGTGAATTGTCCAAGGCACTTGTTATAGACTGGAAAAGATTCATTTTCTGGGTTTGTCCTGTGAGATTAAAAATATCATTTTTAGGTACTTTAAGTATACATAAAAATAAAATATGTATTAACTAAGCACAAAATCATCTTCATAGTAGAAATAAGCTTTGAAAGATCTATGGAAAAATCTCAAGATAGAGAATATTCAAATCCTCAATTCAAATCAAGAATTAGAGTACCTAGATATTTACAACCTTGTTGGAGAAATGAGACACATGTGAAGCAATTAGATAACACTAGAATTCAATACATAGGCACCTGTGTGACTCAGTGAGTAGAGGGCTGGGCCTCAAGTTAGGAAGACCTCAGTTTAAATTTGGCCTCAGACACTCATAGCTACATGACCCTGGACAAGTCACTTAATCTCCATTTGCTTTAATTCACTAGAAAAGGAAATGGCAAACCATTATAGTATTTTTGTACAAAAACAAAAATGAAATGTATGTGGTCACAAAGAGTAAGACACTACTAAATGACTGAAAAACAACATATGTGAGTACAAATAATTCACTGTGATTTATTAAGTGGCATAGACAATGTAGGAAGTAAAGAAGACAAGTTCAGACATCCAGAAAGCCTTCATGGAGGGAGAAGATTCAAATTAGCCTTGAAAAAATATATAAAGATATATGAAATACAATTACTGAAAAATGATTTTTTTTAAACCCTAGATTTTTACAGTAAAAGGAAAAATAAGAGTGATAGAAATACGCATTTTTAGCCCCAGGAAATGTTTGCATGCTATATACCGTACAAAATTCAATCCACTAAAATGAAATTGAGAATTGTGGGGACTAAGAAATATAGAGAAGCAGCCTCCGAGTGTAGAGTATTCTTTACTGGGAGTTAGGAGACCTCAGTTCTAGCTCTGATTCAGTTGTTAATCAGCTATTTAACCAGCTGTTTAACTGTTCAACAAGCTATTTAACCTCTCTATGCTTCAGTTTTCCGATGTGCCAAATAAGGGATGTAGACTAGATGATCCCCAAGGTGACTTTCAGCTCAAAAATTCTCTAGCATCTACATCTGGACTCTGCTCCTGTCCGGGCTCTCTCACATTGCTGGGTACTATTTGCTTTCTACTGGCCTACATACTCTATCTCTGACTGGTTTCCTGCCCAGTTAAGACTTCTGAGTATTGATTCTGACCAACCTACTCCCCTAGTTTGTCCTAACAGCTGAGACTGCAATCCTGGCTTCATAACCAGATTTCAAGGTAGCTGCATGCAAGGTCCTTGTCTAAAGGAATGAACCTACTTCTTCCCTTCCAGCCCCCAGAAAGGATCTTTAGCATATAAGCAACTCTTAACTATTTTGCTTGACATCTTAGCATACCTCATTTTCCTCACTCCTCAAACAATTCCTTTATATTAAATTTACTATATATTTACTGAAATCCCTATCACTTTTAAGGCACGGAGCTAGGCACAGGGGATGCAAAGAAAACACCAAAGTCTCTGGGGTCAAACACATTCTACTAGCAGATATAACATGAACACAGATAAGTACCTACAGAGAAATTTGAGGAGAGAGAACATTAGTAACTGAAGGTATTAAAAAGGCTTCACCAGTCAATAACCAAGTATTTATTGATTAAATGGTGAAGTCCTCCCTATTACCTCCAGTTATTAGTGTTCTCTCCCTCCACCAAGACTGAACTGATCCTTGAAAGAAGCTAAGAATACTATTTAAGAAGCAGAGGTAGATAGTATATACAGTACTACTTTGCCACAGAAGGGAAGTGAGAGATGATCTGTCAAATTCAAGGGAAGAGTTAATCTTCCAGTGAGTAGAACATGGAGAAGCTATTGGAAATAAAACTCCAAAGGTAGACTGGAGCCAGATTATAGACCTTAAATGCCAGGCTAAGGAGTCTGTATTTCATTTTCAGCAGATGTATAACATGAACAGAATCCTAAAGGAGAATTCTTTTGACTGCCATGTAGAGGATATATTAGAGAATGGTGAGAATGGAAAATGGGAAATGAATTCAGAGGCTATTGTAATAATCTATCATGTCTCCAAAGAGAGTCTGAACATTTGAGTGATATGTGAGTGCAAAGAATGCAAGAGATAGGAAAGTGAGATTTGGCAACTGATGAGCGGTGAAAGGATCAAAGAGTCAAAAATGACTCTGAAGTTGAGAGCTTGGGTGACTGATGTTCCAGGCAGAGTCAAGATGGTGGAGTAGTAAGAAAACAAGCATGGCCTAACTCTCTCACCAAATCTCCTCTACAAAGATCTAGATTTACAAGGGTATGGAACTTGTGACCTCGAGGCTACATGCAGCCTTCTAGGTCCCTGGGTGCAGCCTTTTGACTGAGTCCAAGTTTTATTGAATGAATCATTTTATTAAGGGAATTTGTTCTGTGAAGTTTGGATTCAGTCAAAGGGCCCACTTGTAGACCTAGAGGGCCATACGTGGCCTCAAGATTGCAGGTTACCTACCCCTGATTCTAGAAAATGCATGCACCAGAGTGAATTCTGATTAGAAAATCCAAGAAATAGTCACAGGGAGTAATTTTTCCAGCACAAGGTGGCTTAGGGATATAGACAGAGATCTAATGATCCTATGGTAGAGGTTGGAAGGAGTGTACAGAACAATTCTAGTTCCCAAGGACTCAAAGAGAATCAAGGCAGAAAGCATCATAGCAGAAAGCACCAGGGCAAGAAGAGATCACAGGGGATCACTGAAGTGGTGCAAGGTATAGAAACAGGTGCCATTTGAAAGCTCTGTCATCTACTACCCAGTCTGGGTCACAGATCCAGGACCAACTGAGGAGACTTACTTGTATCTGTGAGTGGTAGAGAAGAGCAGTTTTAGTCAACAAAGAACAAATTCAAGAAACAAAAAAATAATTGTTTGTCTCTGATCCTAGGAGCAGAGCAGGGAGTCAGTTCTAATCTCCATTCCAGGTTGAAACCTGCAGTGGAATAATCTGGAGTTATTCTAGGTATAAGAGTGCCAGACCAAAGAAAAGCCTACAATTCAGTAGCTTTGAACTTACAGTTTCCTAGCACGCTAGTTGATGAATCCAGTTACACTATACTGGAACTCCCAACCTGGGACAAGCCAACACACCCAAAATTAGGTCAGGAACTTGTAGAACTCAGACCAGGAGAGTAGTGAGCAGTTTTTGACCTGGATCACATCTGAGAGCACTGAAAGCTTACAGGACCTAAGCAGAGCTATCAAAGTGGCAGAAGGATATAAGATGACAGAAGTTCATGTCAGCCCAGCCCTAATATAAAGTCCAAAGAACTAACATAAGCTGGCTGGAAGAATGAACAACAAAAGAAGTATTCTACCATAAAGAGCTATTATGGTGACAGGGAAGCTCAAAACATAAACCAAACAAAACAAAAAGAAAAGATTCAAAAACATCTACAAGCAAAGCCTCAGAGAAAAATGTAGTTTACACACTTAAGTCCAACCAGAATTCCTAAAAGAATTAAAGCATAAATTAATAAAAAGAGAATCTAAGTGACTCTGATGATGGTGGTACTGAGTTATTTTAACCACTATAACCTGATGAAAATTAACATCCTGTGGAGCAAATATCTGGGATGTCTATGAAGTTTCTAAAACAATATACATAATCCTATTATTTAAATTGTTTACTACAACTGTCTACATGTTTGAAATGTATCAAAGAAGCTGAGTCAACTGGCTCTGCCAGTTGTCCCAAATGGAGATGGACTTCTCCCAGTTGCCTAGGTATGCCACCATTTATTGCAGTAATGGAAATCTTGGGACCCTAGTCATCCCATGACTGTTGTTTTGACATGTTCTTCTTATGCATTTTTTGCTCTACTTCAAAAAAATCATTCTGTCAAACCTCCAAGATCATACATGTCATGGTAGAAGATAGAGTGCTGCCCTACAGTCAGGAAGACCTGGGTTCAAATCATGCTACACTAACAATGTGACCATGAACAAGTCATTTAATTTCTCTGAGCCCATCTCTACCTCTATAAAATGAAGGAGCTGGAACAAATGGCCTTAAACGCCTCTTCCAACCATAAATGTAGGCTGCTAAGAAAGACAGGTAGAAAGTCAATAGATTGTGATAAGGAAATTTCAAAACTCTTGAATATTGAAGCAGTGCATTTGTACATAATGGCAAGATCAAGAGCATGAATACCTTTGTGAGTGGCTCAGGTAGGGTGGAGAAGTAGGTTATGGTAAATAAATAGGTTGAAGAACTGAGAGGTTAGGTTGTTTCAGGGACTCTGATGAAGTCCCCTACTCTGAATTCAGGAATTGAAGAACAAAGAAAGACTCTGAACACATTGAGGAAAGAAGAGTGTCCTGGAGGTCTGAAGACAACAGCTACTGGGATTTTGATAGGGTCGTAGATGTAGACTGTATGAACCTCAAAGGAGGAGAGGTTACCAAGTAATGGTGGTAGGCAAAGAACCTGGAAGTGTCCATGGAGAGTAACTCACCGTCCTCAACCAGGAAGCTGAGGGAAATAAGTGAAAGTACAGTCAATGCTGGAAAAGTTAGCCAAGGAGACTGTGTTATCAGGAGGAAGCCAGGACTCTGAAAGCCAGAATGTATTTGGAGTGGTAAAGGAAAAGATTTAAGAAAACAAGTTTGTTGCCTATGAAGCAGACATTCCAGAAGGCACAGTGGAAAGGTGGGTTGCATTTTGTTAGGACTTGAGGAGTAGGGTGGATGGAGAAAAAGGTAAGGAGGATGGAAATAAGGAATCAAATAAAGAATAGGGAATGGAGTTTGGGTGATGATGTACAGGTGTTCAGATTTACTACTATGTGGAATGTATGTCCATGTGAGAGTTTGTCAATAATTAAGTGAAAAATTTAGAGAAATTTTCAAAGGCAATAATATTATGACCTAAGAGCTAAATCAATGAAATTACAACTTCTTAAAGTATTGACATACTATGATTTGGTGAAATCACCGTAAATTAGTCTTAGAGAGTTGTATGAGTCTCAGGGAAAAGAAACGACTTACCCAAGGTCACATAGTAAATTCTTCCTGACTTCAAATTTAGCACTCTATTCACTACACCATTCTCAGGAGTATAATAAATAAAATCATCACTCTTTACTGTTGGCAACAAGTGGTTCCTGGCCCCAAAGAAGTAGCTGTGTTAATGACAACTGAAGAATACAGTGTTTTGAATGGTTTCCTCCTAGTTTGTAACTAAATTCCTTTAGTGAAACTGAGTGCATTATTATTAGCAAAAAAAGGCAGCAAAATAGCCAATGAACACGGTTAGGAGGAAACAGTATGGCTGCCAAGCCTGGAAATGCTACAGGCACTGTCATGTGGAATTAGTTAAGATATTTAGAATATATGATATATCAAACAACAGAACAGTTCAGTCCTTCAGATAGGCCATAATCCTATTTTGAAAGCCCATAAAAGTGAGGAAGACATGAATGGGACCCAAACTTTGATTTTATGGGTATGGGGAATTCCCTAAGAAGAAACTCAATTCTGATCAGCACTTGTTTTGCAATTCATAGCCTTAGAGAGTTGCCTGGGGGTACTGAGAGATTAAGTGACTTACCCAGGATCAATCAGCCAGTATGTGTCAGAGGAGGGTCTTGAAACCAAATTTTCCTTACTCCAAGGTCAACCCTCTATCTGACTAGACTATGCTTTTGCAATCAGGAATATGGAAGGAGAATTCCCATGGTACTCTGCCCTGCTTAGACCACATTTGGAGATTTTTGTATAGTTTAGAGGAAGGCAATGAAAATGGCAGAGGGTCTGGAAATAATAAAGATTGTGATAATAACAGATAATTCTATAGAATGCTTTAAGGTTTTCAAGCTATTTTTCATACATTATCTCATTTGATATAAAAGTCTTTTAAGGCAGCTACTATAGGTAACCCTGTAATGAGAAAAAGTACAGTATGTTATTTAGGTGTGATAAACAACTCTATTCTGTTTTAAGCCTCTATTTTGCAACTAAGTGGTTATTGTGTAAGCTATTCTTCTATAAAAAGATAAGCACTTGTAAATAGTCTGGCAATCATGTGACCCCCAAATTTATAATAACTATTACTGATCTATGTGTCTCCCAAATCTAGTAAACAACTACTGGTGGTTTATGCCCCCCAAAATCTGGTAAATAATTAATAAACATTTGCTAATGATCTTAGCTTTGATTTCATCATAACTTAGGTAATCAATCACCAATCAGAAATTAGATGTAACTTGTAATACCCTTAGCCAGAATAGTCTGAGTTCTGCCCTGCCCCCATCTTGTGTTTAAATTCTGTGTTTGTAGTGCTGATTGACAGAGAAATTTGCCAGAATGCCATACACTTGCCAGAATGACACTCACTGGCTGGGCACCCACTACGAGCACCAATACAAGACATACTTTCTAGGACCTTCAGGAATTGAGTTGGTTGTTTGTAGAAGTGTTGGTGTCTGTATTATTAATCAGATAACTGCAAGTTCCAAATTAACAAAGTTTGATTGAATGTTTTGATAAGTGTAAATCTTAGTAGTATGAAGTTAACCCTAATAAGCACAGATAACCATAAATAGGTTTTCACCATTTTAATTGTGGAAGTGAAGCTAAGAGCTGTGAAGTAACTCGCCCAAGGTCATATATCTAAGATAGGTCTGAAGTAACATGCTAATTCAAATCCTCCTGACTCCAAAGCCAGGACTCTATCCACTTAGCTCCCCTTACATCAAATTGCAAAAGCATAATAAAAGCCTTCTTTTTTGATTCAACTGAAAATATATTTAGAACAAAATACCAAGACTTCTGGAAAATGTAATATGGGTGGTAAGGTACCTCTTTATACTTGAAATGTATACCTTTGTAGTTGAGTTTATACTTCATTCCTATTCATAAAGGATTATCTTTTGATTGCTCACAGGGAGGCCCTTTTTTAGTTCTTCAAGGGAATGAACAAAGAAGAAACTGGGTAGTCTGAGCAGAAGATTAAATGACTATTGCTAAATTAGGAGTAGAATGTTAACCCAAAACTGTATTTTAACCATTCAACTTTTTCCTTGTTCAAGATTTCTATAATACAGTTCTTAATTTGGGGGGAAGGTGGTCCCTTGGGGATCCATGATAATTTCAGGGAGTTTATGAACTTTTTGTCCCCAAAGGGGTAGAGTAAGAGAGGGAAAGAAAAGGGATTCCTGTTTATTTTTTAAAAAACAAAAACATAAAGAGGGCAGTGCTACAGATGTGGAATGTGTACACACTTTCAGATGAAGTCAGTAGTGTTAACTTTGCTTTACTATTTTATTTTGTTATGACAGCTTTCATGGGGTAGGATAGTCTGCAAATATTTGTGAAAATAAAACAAGACAATTAAACTGTAAAACTTAAAAGAAAAAGGTGAGATCAGGCACAAAAATAGAGGACAGACAAAAGAACTTAATTCCCTGCAAAGAGATCTATATATCCATGAAATATTACAACAGAAATATATACAATGAGGAACCAGCACCACATAGAAACAAAGACTCAAGAGATATAAATCCAAACTGATGCAGAAATACTGAATGCCACTGAGTTAGAGACACATGCCAGGACCAAAAGGAAGTCTGAACATCCATGTTGCATCTCCAAAAAGAAGTCAGACAGAAACACAAAATGAGACTAAGCCTTGGCAAGAGAAAGTAGAAGAGCATTAAATGTCCAGTTCACTTGGCAATACAGGCCCATAAACTACTCCTGCACAACCCCCAAGGGGAAAAGGGGGACTAGAACAGAAAGAAGCCATGATATCAAAGGGTACTAGAATCTAATTCTTCACTATTACATATCACCCTGTAGTTTCTTAAGAAGGCAGGGTTGGGAGAGAAAGGGATTCAGCAGAAAGGAAGATCACTTTATTATTTAGCAACTTTCCCCAGATGGGGAAAGGGTATCGTCAGCCCAGGATGACACTATAAATCACAGCAATTCGATGGGTCTCTGTAGAAGGTAGGAAGCAACAGAAGGGAGAATGTCTTAATGCATTATAAATTGGGGTATAGATCTCTTTCATTTCATTATTGGATTAAAGCTTTTCCTCTATCACTTAACCTGAGTGCTTACATGGGGGCAAAGAGTTCTTTTAGACAGACGTCATTAGACAATTTTCGATGTTCCCAAAAAAGACCCTTAGTGGGGACCCAGCCAAAAATTTTGAGAAAAAACTACCTCCAACACAAAGGGTCCAAAATGGCCCAATTGATATACATATTACATTTAGGTGGTTCATTCAAGGCTGATTTTTTTTAAACATGACCACTAATTCCATCATTATTATTAAGGAACAACACTACATTCCTTACCCAGTATTCTCTACAACCAGCAACTTTTCTGTGATAAGAATCAGCGTCAATAAAACATCATCCCCCCCCCCACTCCCATGCAAGATAAATGCCTGTACAGCATTCCTGTAGAATTAGCTTGAAGGACTATCAAGAGCTACTATTAGAGGAGTCTGAGAAGAATGAAAATGCTTCTGCCAAATATAGTGGATTCTTGGGCTTGAAGCCAACTTTTCACATTAAGCTGCATCCCTGAGTGTTGAAGAATAAGAATAATAAAACATGGAGGAAAGGACATTGGATTTGGAGTAAGAGAAATTGGATTCAAATCCCAGCTCTACTACTTACTCCCCCTATGACTTTAATCTGTGTTGGTCCTCATCTTTAAGATGAGAAAGTTAAACTAGACAATTTCTAAAGACCCTTATGATCTTTTTTGTGACATTCAGTATCAAAGTATATTAAACCAAACTTTGTCCTTTGCTCAGACCCTTCTAAACTTCTCCTTCAATATTTCTTCCAAATGATGAATTTTACTGTGTTTATATTAGCCCTAAGTGTAGATGATGAATCAACAAACATTTAAGCCTTTCTTAAATTTCTAAAATTAATCAGTGCTTTGAATAGAACTGATTTGCTTTAATCTACAAAGCAACAGTCCCAAAAATGACTGTACAGTCGATTATTTCTAATAACTCGAGACTTTGTAACAAATAAGGTAAAAAAAAAAAAAAACTCTGGAGGTTGTGTGTGAAAGGAGGACAGAACAATGAACATTTTGATTTTCCTTGACATTTAGAAGTAGAACTTTGGCCCTGGTTCATATTGAAATGTAATGTCAAATTGTATCTATTCTTGTCTAGGAAGAACCTTTTTCAACTGTTCTGCAATGTGCAGTACATATAGGCTAAATAGCATATAACAGACAAAAAAGTGGGTAAACTTTTAGATGTATCAGTCTTTACCCTGCAATGCAGAGAATCTTTCCAGTTCTTTTTCTATTCATATTCATTAACATTAGAAAGAACACTGAACTTGGGAATCAGGATGACCTAGTCCAAATTCAATTCTGGACACCATGGCAAGTGAGCTAACCAAGGGGCCTCAATATATCATCTGCAAAATGGGAAGAGTTGTATTTGATGACATCTAAAGTCCCATCCAATCTTAACTCTATGATCCTATGAATAAGTATCCATCAAATACCTTCTATGCAATGTCCAGTGCAAAGCCCTAGGGGGAAGAAATAAGGTTAAAATAAGATACCATCTTTGTCCTCTAACAGATTATAATCTGTTCATTTATCATTTAATTGTCTAGTAGACAGATAAAAGTCATATTAACTTGATATATAAGAACTTATTAAGCACTTGCTATGTTGCAAGCATTGTGTTAAGTGCTGGGGACACAAAGATGGACAAAAAGATTCCTGCCTTCTAGGAGCTCACATTTTAATGAAAAAGACAATGTGCAAACAATTATGTATATGCAGAATATATAGAGAGAAAAAATTTGAGGAAATATCAAAGAGAAGGTAAGTTAAATACAACAAGACTCATCAGTTTGGAAAGAGAAAAAGAGGACTCTGATGGAATGGTCATCTAGGATCACAGATTTTCCTGCCATGCTTCATATCCTGCATCCTCCCATCTGGACCTAGAACTCCCATCCCAAGGCCATGCTGATAGACAATAGCTCTGTCAATCTAGCCAGTCCCAGCCATCTGATTTTGCCTTCCTCCTGATGTGCCAATGCCAGGCATACCAACCCTTCCAGGCTTTCCATTCCTAACTCTGGACATTATAATCTAATCAAGATTACTATTGTTTCTGGATGGAACAGGTATATTGATTGCCCTTGGTTATACTCACTATCCCTATGGTTTTATCCTTCCCTGGCCAACACTCCCCTAAGTAGGGAGTCTGTCTCTATTAGGATATAAATTCCTTGAGAACAAGGAATGTCTTTCCTTCGTACTTGAATTTGTATCCCCAATGCTTGAGATGGAGTATGGGCTTATTAATGTTGTTTTATGCAGTTATTGACACACTTAGAGATGGAAGAGACCTCAGTCCACCCTCTTCCATAAGAAAAAATTTATTCTTATCCAGAACAACTAAAAACCAAAAAGGCTTCTAGCACTTTGGATAAATTTGCATGGTGAATGTGCAAAAAACTTGCACAGCATGAAGTAGAGGGCCATAATAGCAAGTGAAAGCTAAAAACAGGTACTTCAGTTATCCTTTCCACAATCTCATAGGTTAGGGGTGTAGTACTCGCCTGATCTGGAAAATCCATGTAAAAATTTTTGACTGTCCCTACATACCAGAGAAGAGATCTGAATATTTCCTTTTTCTTTTATGGGGTATTTACAGTACCTTATTGTAAAATTTGGGGTAAGCATTCCTGCATTTCTAAACTTTTTCTATATTGTGTGCTTGCCTTTTACATATCCTCTAAGGCTTCCACAAAACTCCTGAAAGTTCTTATTTACAGTAATTTTTTATACCAACCCACAATATATCAAAACCAGGATAGAGAAAGTCACTCTGTGGAAGGGATAACTGAACTATGAAGGAAAGGCTCCATGTATGGATCCAAAAACTGTCTACTTTCTGAGGAATGAATTAGCTGAGTACAGAGGGGCTCAGTGACAAATACTTTAGTCATGAAAACCCATGAAACAAAGTATATGGCCCTTAGGCCTATGCAATCCTCTTCTACTGTTCCCCAATAACATGGCAGAGTGATAGATAAAGATACAGAAGATACAAAGAATCACACTGTTTTTAAGCTACCTACAAACATTAATTTAACTGTTGCCCCTCTAAATGTGGAATCTTTGTCCAGGGACAATAAAAAAGACATATACTATAACAGAAATGAATTACATTAATCTTGCTAATCTCATTATTAAAGTAACCAGAACTCATAATTAAATGGAAGCATGGCTCACAGGTTCTCATTAGACAAGAAAAAAAAGTTTAGCAGAGTTGATTTTCTTGTTATCCAAAGGCAACAAGAAATAATTTCATGAGATACTAAGTCATCTAATACTGCAGGAGGAGCTTTTGGGGGGAAAAAAAAAGACCACCATGAATATAACTGTAATTAATGCAATAATATCTATTATAGAATAAAAGAAAGAGAATTCCATGAAGAATTTGAATAATTGAAAAATTATTTAGTAAGCACCAGTGCGTCAAGCACTGTGCTAAGTACTTGGAATGCAAATTTAAAAAGGTGAGACAATCCCTGCTTTCAAGAAGCCCACACTATTACTGGGGAAGACAACACAGGGAGAGTTCAGTTGCAAATGGAGAGGCCCACAAGTCTTAAGGCTGTAATGGCAAAGCAAATATCAAGATCCAGGGATAAGCTAGTCTGACAGCCTGAACTAAAAAAGATTTCCCCAAAAGGGAAATCTAGCAAGTACCACCCTGACACTCCCAGGACAAAGAAAATGGAAACAGAGAGAAACACACCAGTAAGAAAAATAGTACTCACTCCCCAAAGCACCATACCCTAAATAGAAAAACTACTGAAACAAGAATGTGCACTTACTGCAGCATACCACGAGAGGGAAAAGGTTCTCAATCTTCTTCTCTAATATGATTGCAATTACCACTATTCCTCAGTCCTAGACAGGAGTATAAGGAATGAAATTACCCAGTTATGCCCTTATGCTAAAAACCCCACTCAAAATTGTTAAGTTCAACTTCATAATCAAAAGGGAAATATCTGACATCTCCTGTTCTTACTACAAAGTCTTATAGTAGCTTGGGGTGTTGCAGTTTATAGTAAAGATCTTTCACAGGACCAGTGTCTATATGCCACCAGAGATCAGAAGCAGGTGAGCATCATCCTATGACAGAAATAAATGGTTTTTTAAATTTATTTTTATTTTTTAATTTTTTTGCTTTTTGAAGGGGGAAGACAGGGCAAATGGGATCAAGTGACTTGCTCAAGGTCATAGGCTAGTAAGTGTTAAGTGTCTGAGGTCACATTTGAACTCAGGTCCTCCTGACTCCAGGGCCGGTGCTCTCTTCATTGTGCCACCTAGCCGCCCCAAAGGGTGTTTTTTTAATGGGTTTTTTTGCTTAGCAAGGACTTTGTGAAGTAAATTTTATTTTAAAATGTCAAAAAATGAACTATAATCATGAGAGCTACAATTATTATAATTATATAATTATGATTTGTCCTCAATTTAAGATGTCTTCATGCTTACAAAGATATCACTGTGATAGAAAAGAGGTGAGCCAATGCAATTTTTTCATAATTACCTTTAGTCATTGGTTGCTTTGCTTTAAATTAGTAATTTAGGGCTCTACCTATTGGTAATAAAGGTGTTAATTAGAGAATATAACCCTTTCAGAAAACTGGAATAAATTTGCTTAATTAGTTTTTTTAAAAAACACTAAATACTTTGATGTTTGATGTTGATGTTCCTCTAAGAAAGATCTTAACCTTTTTGTGCGTGTTATGGATCCCTTTGGCAATCTAGCAAAATCTACCAACCACCTGTCAGAATCATGTTTTTTAAACCATAAAATAAAATTTATAGAGTTACAAAAGAAAGAAACAATACTGAAGTGCAGTTATCAAATTAAAAAACAAAACAAAACAAATCCAGAGATCCCAGGCTAAGAATCTTTGCTATAGGGGTGGCTAGGTGGCACAGAGCATAGAACACTGGCCCTGGAGTCAGGAGGAACTGAGTTCAAATCTGACCTCAGACACTTAACACTTACTAGCTGTGTGATCTTGGGCAAGTCACTTAATCCCAATTGCCCTGCCTTCCTCTCCAAAAGAAAAAAAGAGAAAAAAAGAATCCTTGCTCTAGGAGGAACACCAAAAGAACTTGCCCTCCTTAAGCACATTAGGAAGATAACAGAAGATTTTGATTTTTTATAAATTGTAGAAATATATATTTAGATTTTTAAGAGGAGAAAAATAAAACAGTCCATCAATCACTATAATGGAAGTGTAGCATGGTGTAAAAATAGTTCAATTGGAATCAGAGAACATGATGTTCAAATCCCAGGTCTGCTTTCTGAAGTAAGATAATTCTTGTACTACCTACTTGCTCTAAAGATGAAATAAGAATATATATAAAAACTGTCTTCTGTATGAGTCATTATTACTGCAAAAGTTTAGGTACTGAAACTCAAATAATTACCCATTCTGTTATTCAAACCACTCAGCAGTGTCATTTTCCACTGAAATTAAAGCATTTGGTCAAATCTATCAATTCCAGCAAAGGCTGAGAAAATCATTATATTCTGCTGTGTTTCCACTTTCTCCTGTTTATCAAAGGTTTTCCTTGCTTTTATTAGTCTACACTGTAGACTCTACAGTCAGTTAGGAAGAGTCCTATAGAAAGTCATGGCAATACCAACTGCATATTTTTCCAAAAGAAAGGAGGCAGCATAAGAAAGAAGAGTAAACCCCTAGGCTTTCAACCACCAAAGCACCCTTCACTCCCACTTTAACAGGCCTAGTTGGTGTTACTGCCTCTTTCAAGTGGCCTGAAAACAGGCTGGTGGGAAGGGCCTTGAGTCATTAATATCAAGATCAGAATATCTGGAGTCAAAGAACTTGTGGTAGAATCCTCACTCTGTCCTTTAGGAAATGTAATCAGTGTTATCAGCAGCTTCTTCTGAACAACTATTTTCTTCTTTGACCTATAAAGTTGCTATTATATTACCTCAGTAGACTCTACAGAGTCCTAATTAATCTTCCTAAATTATGGGATCATGCTTTGTGTCCCTTATCATCTGGGTGATCTTGGGCAAAGTCTATGGCGAAGATGAGTTTCCTCATCCGTAAAATTGGGAGGGAGGGGTGTGAACTGGACATTTAAGAGTCTATGAAATAGGGAAGAGAAGAGTACAGGAAAAGAGGTGGAAAAAAGGAGAGGGGCAGGAGGAGAGGGACAGAAAGTCATAGAAGGGGAAGAGAGAGAGAAACAGAGACAGAGAGAAGAGACAGAGAAGAGACAGAGAGAGGGATGGGGAAAGACAGAGAGGGCTAGAGAGACCGTGCCAGAGAGAAGGAGGGAGAGACAAGAGAGACCCGGAAAGTCAGAGACGCCGAGAGAGGCAGAGATAGACAGAAAAGAGGAGAAAGAGAGAAAGGGAGAGACAGAGAGGAAGGGAAAGACAGAGAGACAGGGGTAGGGACCGAGGGGTGACCCGCTGGTAATGGACAGAGACCGAAAGAGGGCTGGAGGCAGCCCCCGCCCCCAGGAGCGTCTGGCTCAGGATCCAAGGCCGGCCAGCTCACCATACTGCCTGTTCTCTGGGTCCGGATGAAAGGTGAAGTGAGCCACATGCCGCCTCTGGGCCACGTCCCGCACCGCCGAAGGCAGCAGGAAGAGTCGCCCGAGCCTAGCGCTTCCCAGCTGGCCATGGAGCCTGGCTGCCTCCACGACTCCGACCCGAACTTGAACCCACCGCGCCGTGGAAACCACCACTGCCGCCGCCATCCTCTAGTACCACCCGCCGCAGGCTGTCAGTCGGTACGGCCGAGTACACGCTGCCTGGATAGGGAGTAGGGAGGAGGTACCGAGGCGACATCCCTATTGGCGAGGCCGACAGGGCGGTCACGTAAGAATGGCCAATCGCAGATCGGGATTCGGGGGCGGGGACGGGGCACGGAAGGCATAGGGGCGTGTTTTTGAATAGTGGGCATGCGCACTGGGAAAAGGGAGGAAGAACGGGATTGGAGGCGGGGCCTGTAAGGCAGCCGCTCAGAAATCGTCCCTGGAAGTCCCTGGACTTGGCTATGGTCCAGACCTCCACCAGTATATCTAGGATTTTTCTAGTACCAACTACGATGCATTTTTTTTTCTTTCTGAAGGGAAAGGGGCCAGCTTTTTAACCTAACGTCTTTATTCCACTTTTTACCCCCTTATCTCCTAGTTCCTGCCACCTGTTGTCATTCAATTTAGAAATGAACGTTGTAAAAAGTAGCTGAGTTACTGGTTTGGAGTTATCATCAGTTTGTGAAGAATGGGCACCACGTTCGTCTAGATCCCGAGAGTGCTATGCTGCCCCTTAATAAGTGCCTTAGATTATGTTAAATAGTTTGATTCCCACCCCACCTTTTTCTGGATTTATTTTAGCCAAATAATGGATTTTTTTTTTTACCTCAAATCTTACATGAATGTTAGCCCTCTAGGAACCCGAGGGAATTAATGTTTTAAAAGATTTAGCAAATCTTGTCTCAACAGCTTCTCTTAAATTAGGCTGTGCAATGTCAAAAAATTAAGTCAAAATGATACTGCCCTAGGTTATTAGGGCTTTCCCAACGAATGGCAAATCTGTTATGACACAGACTAATTGTAAAAGGAAATGTTAGCACTAAATGCAAAACATGGAAAAGAAGGTTTAGGGGTTTGTTTGTTGCTTTTATTTCAGGGAGATAATAGGGTTAAGTGACTTGCCCAGGGTCACACAGCTAATAAATACCTGAAGCTGGACTCTAGAGCCAGTGACCTACCCACTGTGCCACCCAGCTGCCCCAAAAGTTAAAGATTAGAAAGAACTAAAATAATCGCTAGACCTGTTTGCCCTTCCTATACTAACAGGTTCAAAAAGAGTAGGAAGATGAAAAGAAGAAGGAAAAGCTAGAGAGATATTCTTAAGATACTTTTCTCTGTACCGAGGAGGATTTAAGGCTGGCAAATGAAAAGTCAGAATATAGATTCTTCTGGCTCCTATCTTAATTGCTAGTACTAGAATCTTAAAACTTGACTTTAAAAAATTGTCTTGCAATTTTTTCTTTACCTCTCTTTTATAATTCTGCTTAGTTGTGCCGTTTGCTTTTTTGTGAGTAGACTGAAAATGTGTTTTAAACTACGAAAAGAAGTGACAGAGGAATAGAGTTTAGAGAAAAGCTATTATACCTCTGTGGTATTTATTAAGGGACCTCATGGCGCCCCAGTGCCCACTCTCCAGAAGTTGAAGATAACTATACTAGCACCTCAACTACTTTTTACAAAGTTCAGTTCCAAACTGAACAACCACAAGTGGCAAGAACTAAGGTGTAAGTTCTAGGGATAGGTTAGACTAGATTTTCTGTACCATCTCCTCCCCCTTTAAAATTCTATCATTCTGAGAGACAGAACCTTCCCAATAGCCACAGAAGTTAATCAGCCACAGAAGCCCCTAGGGTGGATTAAACTTTGGAGGCCTATGTGTGATGCATAAATTTATTAGGACATTCTGACCTCGCTCAATATACCTGTAATCTGACTCTTAATTAATCTTATTTCTAGCCAGAGATAGAGGAATGTTTGCTCCTGGAAAGAGTTGGTCACTCCTCCTGGAACCAAGCATTTCTAAACAGAAATGCTCTCAAGGATGTTTTGAGAACAGCTCATTTCACACAGATCATGCATTTAATTGGCAAAACACTTTCTGGGTTAGAAGGAAGTACTAAAGGCAGGTAGTCCTGAGTCTTCTTGGGAGTCTCCACCATGGTACAGATGAGTAGGCTGGGAGCTTCCCGTTGGGACTCTGGAGGCTGACCCTGGACTCCTTAGTTGTGCGATCCAGATGTAGATAATTTCCCCATTGGTACTAACCAATTGTAGTAAAATACTTAACTATTGAGATTTACTGATTGTGATGTAACTATTGGGACTTGATTGTGACATAACTATTGGGATTTACTAATCGTTATATAATGGGACTTAAAGGTTGAGATGTACATTATTATTTTATAAATAAATACTAGTAATTTTGTGTGTGTGTGTGTGTGTGTGTATGGAAACTCTGTGTCATTTCTCAACCAATTGGGAATGAAACATCTTGGTTGAATCCTCTAAGTCAGAGGTCTCAAATTCTCAGCCATCTGGTCTCAAGCTTCTCACTTTACTGGTAATTAAAATGTAATCAGAAATGATTAACAAAATAAATAAAAGTACAATACCACAGAGATAATGTTAATCAGGTGTTGATTCACTTTCCTTTATCCTCATATTTATTCAAAGGTGCCCGAACTCTTTTTGCCTAATTTGGAGACTATGTTTTCTTTTGCTACTAATATCTTCATATCTTCCCTGTTGGTTTATCTACTTGTGTTCAAGGGCTTTAGTTAAATTTTCCTGATTTTGAAATCTTTAATAATTTCAGTCATTTTTCCCCTCTTTTTTCCCCCTATTGTTTACTTACTAACTCCCTCCCCTTTGAAGACAGTTTCCCTGGGGGCTGAGTGTCAAAGCTATCCCATCATCCTTGCACAATGGGAAATTCATGGATCACCAGCCTTGGTCTTTGCCTTCTGCAGAGAACTAGCCCCAGGTAGATACTAGGCTCTTCCCTTCAGTATCCGTCAAGGGCCTGAACGTGTCCTGCCCCAGATCCTTATGTTCCTTACTTTGTCCGAGGTCTGTTGCAACAGAGAGTACTATCCCACTCTTATTCCTTGCTGCTATACTGCTATTGCAATCTAAACACGTTTCTGCCATTTGGATCTCCAAGACACTGGAAATAGTGGGGGAAGGAGGATAATAGTTGAATTCTGCTACAAAGTGTAGATTGGTTTGTGCAGCCCTGATCCATGGAACATAGTGAGTAGTGGGGTGCTGAGTAAACACATTAAGGTTTAAGGAATATTGTGTTAGTCCATCAGACCTCCCTTGGATTCCTGGTGTCCTAAACAACTGAAACTGTTTTATCTCTTGTGTACAGTTCTTATTTTGGAGAGGTTTAAGAGGTTGTGAGGATTGAAGAAACAATCTAGTCATCTATCTTGTTAGTCCATACATCTTGATGACATATATGACTCCACATTACCATATTCTCTGTCGTACAATGCAATGCAGATCCACAGAACACCAAAATTAACAATGTCAAGCTGGCTATTTCTACTTTTGTACAATATCATTATCCCACTGAGCCTTCAACCTCCCAATAAATCAGATTCTAATGAGCCTTTAGGATCTAATGTGTATTTAGGCTCTCTGTCATCCTTGTTCTATCAATCAATAGGTCAACAATAATTTAAGTTATATTCTGTGCCAACACTTGAGGATACAAAGAAAGACAAAAATAGTTCCTGCCCTCAAGGGACTTATATTCTAATGGGGAAGACAACATGTAAATGACTAAGTGCATATAAAATATATACTGAATATATGGCTTCCTCCAAAGCCCAGCTAAAATCCTACCTTCTACAAGAAGCTCTTCCCAACACCCCTTAATACTAGTGTCTTCCCTCTGTTAATTACCTTGAATTTATCATATATGATGGAATCCTAATAAAGCTTCCCCCAGTCCCAATGTTCTAACCTCATTACGGGCCCAGCCCCACTGAACAGCAGCCCACTGTACCTACCTACCTTCCCTGCAAATGTCCTAACTTCTTCAGGTATGCCTCACTGCTCACTGGAACAACAGGTGTGTCCCTGAACTCTTAGTTCTCACAGAAACAGCAGGTGTGTCCATGTGATGGGAACCTAGCTACTGCCTCTACCTAGTCACTGCCCCCAGACCCATTCCCACAGAAACAAGTATGTTCTTGTATTCAATCACAATCACATCATCCATTTTGCCCAAGACAAGACCACAATACCTAACTATTTGTCTTAACCAGACAGGACCACAATAGCTAGCCAATTGGAGGGCAGCATGACCAGAATGTTTAACCACAGAACCATAAATGGGACCCCTCCTCCGTTATCTAATCCCTTTAACAAACTCCTCCTGCCTTTTTAATATTAATGATATTCCTCTATTCTATGTAAATTTCTGTTATGTAATTGCGTCTTTACCCTATAAAAATCCATCTTGCTTTCTCTGAAGTTGTTGGTTCCTCTTGGAACTTAGCCTACTTCATGAGAGGCGTCAATCTCAAAAAATGCCTGTTCTTAAATTAGAGGCGGTCTGACTCTGAATTCTTTGAGACAGTTCCACCACAACACATGGTGAAACCCCAACAGTTTTCAGGTGGGCAAAGTCCCCACTTCAACAGTTTTTGGCATCTCTGAGTTTAAACCACAACAATACACACACATACACACATATACACACATGCACATATACACACACATAAATACATAAATGTATATACACATATATGTCTGTGTACATATAAGTGTGTATATGTACTTATATGTATACACAAATATATATATATATATATATATATATAGCCACACATACTTTTTCCCCCAATTATACTAGGTTTTATTCATACTCCATTGATAAACAATAACCTTAATAGGAGAACTAAGTTTCTTTGTAAATCTCTATCACATTAAAATACAAAAATCCATAAACAAGCAGACAGTTAACAAACATTAGATTTTGTCTTACCAAAAATTCTTAACTGTCTATTAGCCTCTTCTTGAATCAAATTTCAAAATGCTTTGTCCCATAGGCATTACAAATCACTGCATTTCTCTTACGAAGTAGTGGAAGACACTGCTAGTGCAAGCCATTTGTACCCATTCTACTTCTTTGGTTGGTTCTTCAGAAGGATTTCTTTTTTCTAAACCAATATTTGTCTCAAAAAACAGTTTGGATAATTATTGCAGCTGCAATCTAATAACTACATGACAAGAAGACTTCACAAGAACTAAACTATGTAGCAATGGGCATGCATTAGGGCAGTGTTTATGGGCATGCATTAGGCAGTCTAATACAGTGTTTCTCAACCTTCCTAATGCTGCGATCCTTTAATAGTCATATGTGAGCATGTCTGCATGTGGGCAGACTTGCCTGGAGACGGATAGAGGAATGGTGTCTTGGTTCCTAAGAACATCGGAAATATGTGCTTCCCAGTGATCTTAGGCGACCCCTGTGACCCCTGTGAAAGGGTCGTTTGACCCCAAAAGGGTTGAGACCCACAGGTTGAGAACCACTGCATTAGGGGGATTCACTGCATTCTACATATCTGGCAAAAATTAAACTATTAAAATGCTAGGTAGAATGAACCTACAGTTTGAACTGGTTCTTAAATATTCATTTTTTTCCTTTTTCCCTTTTTTAACAAAAAATTATTTACTTGCTTCTACCAAGAAAATATAAAACATAAGGCTGTAAGCAACTACTAGCATATTTAGGCTGGGACAGTGAAGTTAATCCTCAAGGCTGCAGCACACACTGCTCACTAGTGTTTGCACTCAACTGGGTTTGGATCTTTCTCCAGATCATATTCCAGATCATTTTCTTCTCTAAAAAAAAACACTGTTTGTTATACAATATGGCTCTCCAGAAGGGGGGAAAGAAGAGATACTGAGGAAATTTTGGTGATGTAAGAAACAAAAGACATTAAGACAAACTTATTTTGATAAATAGATATTAAAAGAATCACTTAGATTAAGAATTTATTTTTTAATAGCTATGGCTAAGGAAATGAAACTATTGGTCAGCTGACTTGCAAAAAACTGCTTTTAAATTCTAACTGTTCTCAACCTGTGGGTTATGTTCAATTTGTAACAATGAAGATACAGCCCGCATATCAGATATTTACATTATGATTCATAACAGTAACAAAATTACAGTTATGAAGGAGCAATGAAAATAATTTTATGGTTGGGGGTCACCATAACATGAGGAACTGTATTAAAGGATCGCAGTATTAGGAAGGTTGAGAAACACTGTATTAGACCATTTTGATCCTAGACTGCTTTGTTGATCCACAGAGTCTTTGAGCTATTTGAGAATAATGGCCTGACTAAAGACTCAAGTAAGTTTGAATGTTCTCTTTTATTTTTACCCACTGTGTTGCTTTCTGTTTCTGAATTTGATGCAATACTCCAAACTTATTATGTCACTTTTATGCCACTATTATGTCACTAAAACAATACCGTTATAGCATCTAGAATATTCATCTTAACTATTTTGCTACATTCAGTGCATTAAAGATAACTCCATATTTTGGACCAACTAGAGTAAGCTATTTTGCTATAGATTAGCTGGTACAAAATTAAGATCCTAGAATAAACATGGATTATGCTTCAAATAATTCTACTAAATACACAAAATTGGGGTATTACCCCAAAAATACCTTTATTTTTTAAAAGGTTTTTTTTTTTTCCCAGAAATACTAAGAAATGAATGTTTCTGTGGGCTTAAAAATTCTTTCCTGACTTTTCTCCTTAGGAACAAAAGTTGTTCCTAAGGAAACTGGAATAACTGTGGACATTAATATTTAAGACGGAAAAGTACCTCTTCCAATTAAGATCACTGCCTTCTCTATCTCCTGAAACTACTCACCTGTGACCACCTAAAATGACCTCTTTTATTCAGAATATATAATATATTAAGACTTTACCAGTCTTCAAGAGGACTGAGGATGAGGATTGAATTGGGTAGTTTCCAGTTGAAGATTGTATCATTATGAATCTTCTAGAATATAGATTCCTATAATTCTCTAAACCCCTATAATTCTTGGGGCAGAAAGATGTTCCAGAGCATAGAGTCTATTCTAAATTTGACATTTCTCTCTAGAGAGTAGGAATGCATGGATCTTAAAAAAATGACAAATTAAGTTATTTCTGGTAGGCTTATGCTTAAAACCCAGAGCACAGTATTTATGTATTTTTATTCAATATTCACAATATTTTGTGATGACCCAGACCTTTAATATCTAGGTGTAGTAAGAGTTCATATTCACCCCCAGAACATATAATTGTACAAATTCAAAAAACGAACAAATTTTACAAAATTGCCTTAGGTTCACATCTACTTTCAGGCTGGTAAGGGCCTGTCCCAACACCAAAAATGATTATGAGAAAAGAATACAAGAAAAATAACTAAAAATAGCAAAAAGCAAATAGACAAAAGAAAAATAATTCTTTAAAATAACTTTTGCTAGATCCTACCTTCTTTGTTAACTATCATCCTATATCTCTTCTCATTTTCTCAGTTAAACTTGAAAAAACTGACCAAATTAGTGCCTCCATTTTCTCACCTTCTTCTAAATCCTTTGCAATTTGGCTTCCAACTTCATCATTCACCTAAAACAATTCTCTCCAGTGATCTAATGACTTTTCTTGATCATCATTCTTCTTGATCTTTCTGCAGCATTGTTGGCTTAATCATCATCTCAAAGATGTCTCAAACTTAACTTTTCCCATCCAAATGCACATCTCTCCAAACTTTCCTGTAACTATGGAATGCACCACTGCTTTTCCATTTACTCAGATTCATATATTCAGAGTAACACTTGAGTACTCACTTGGACTCATAATACATATCCAATCCATTCCCAAATTTTGTGTACCTCAACCACATTTCTAGTATTAGTCTCCTTCTTTCCTCTCACATAGTGACAACCCTAGTTTAGGCCCTCATAACCTTCCCCTGGACTTTTGTCTTCTAATTGATCCTCCTGTTTTGTTTCTTCCTCACTTCAATCATCCATCTACTGCATAGATGCCAATCTGGTTCTACTTAAGAACAAGTCCAGTGGGGTGACTAGGTGGCACAGTGAATAAAGCACTGGCCTTGGAGTCAGGAGGACCTGAGTTCGAATCAGAACTCAGACACTTAACACTTACTACCCTTGTGACCTTGGGCATGTCACTTGACCCCAATTGCCTTACCAAGTCACTTGACCCCAATTGCCTTGCCTTCCTCCCTCCAAAAAGCAAAAAAACGAAAAAAGTCTGACCATCACGCGTGCCCACTTCTTGCCTTTTCTACTCAGTAAAATAGAATAGCTTCCTATTATCTCTATGATCAAATATAAACTCCTCTATTTCAATTAATTATCTTCTAGTAGTACTGGTCTATCCTCTTCAGGAGAGGAGCCAAAGAGGAGGGAAGCAAGGAAGTCAAGAAAGAAAAAGAAATTAGAAAAGAAGAATGAGAAGAAGCAAAGGAATTTCTGGTCACTTTAGTAAATCTTTGTGTTGAAAATAAGACCAAGCATGAAGTGTTATTATAGAGATTTTCTCCCTTCAAGTGGAGGTAAAAAAGATAAATAGAATATGGGAAGAACAGCAAGAAGGATAGCTCTGGAAAGGAAGAAGGACCAGCCTCAGAACAGATGAGTAGAATGCCACCTGGTGGTGCATTGTTGCACAAAAACCTACCCTCCTTTCTACTTTTATCTCTTTCCCCAACTCAATCAGTTAGTCAATCAACAAGTATGTATTAAGTTCCTACTATATGCTTGTTTGATACTATGCTAGAGAGTGGGGATACAAATACAAAGAATGAAAAAATACCTATAGAGCTTACATTCTAAAGAATACACACACTTTGTTGCTGATTCCTTTAAAGACAATTCTTTCATTCATTCTCCATTATGTATGGCCCAGAGAGGTATTCATAAATTTTAAATAACTTTTATCATAGCCATTCCTGAGAGCCTGATGGCAGTGAAAAAAAGGAAGGAGATCAATGGAGATGGGGAAAGGACAAAGAAAGAAGGTACCAGAGGGACACAGAAGTAAAAATCCACCTAATCCAAAATTTTACCTGTAAAGAAAGATAACAAAGACTCACGTGTCACTTGTCTATTTCAATATTTTTCCTGAATCCAACCCTGCTCCTCCACTCCTTACACATACACACACACACACACACACACACACACACACACACACACTCACTCACTCACTTTTCACCTTACAGCTTCATTAGTGGTTGTGGGCATCCCGGGGCATTGGTCAGTAAAATAAGGAAGAGGGAGTGCTAAGGGCATGGGAGCCAGACCCACAAGGATAGCTTAGAATCATATTGAGGACACCATAAACACAGGGACAAGGACAATAATGATGTCATATGATGACAAAATGTGCTGTAAATTTTAAAAAGTGGATTGTAGTACCCAGATTGCAGCTCTAGGTGGCACATGTAAACCAAAAGACTGCATCTCTAGAGTATTGTGCAGAATCTTGATGTTTGTAGATTTTAAGAATCACATTCATAACTGAAAGCCTGGTGGCAGAAAAAGGAAGGAAAGGAAGGGGGATCCATGGAGGTGGTGGGGAGCGGGGGAAGGAGGAGGAGGAAGGATAAAGACAGGAAGGACTGGAAGCACAGAAATAAAAATTCACTTTAAAATTTTACTCCCAAAAGCAAGACACCAAAGATCAACTGCCACAGAATTTCAGTTAGATAGGGACCTCAGTGCCCATCTAGAGTGACCCATACCTGAACAAGAATCCCCTTACCTGACAAGTGGCTATTCAGCTTTTGCTCAAAGACTTCTGTAAGAGTGAATGCCATTCCTCCTTAGGCAGACCATTCATTCTACCTTTGTGCATGCAGCATTTTGTAGGGTTTTTCTTCATATCAATCCTAAATTTGTCTATTTATAGCTTCCACCCATTTCAATTAATTCTGCCCACAAATGCTAAAAGAATACATCTAGACCTCACTCTTCAAAATTTGATTTGAAGGACTCTTGAAGTCCTTCAAATATTTGGAAGCACCTACCACAAGAGTTTTGAGGCCCTTCAGGGTTAGGGAACCTGGGGCCTTGAGGCCACATGTGACCCTCTGGGTCCTCAAGAGCTACCCTTTGACTAAATCTAAACTAAATCCTTTTATAAGGAGATTTGTTCTGTGAAATTTGGATTCATTCAAAGAACCCCACTTGAGGGCCTGGAGGGCTACATGTGGCCTCTAGGCCCCAGGTTCCCCACCCCTACCCTAGATGATGGATAAGTCCCTTTCACCTGTAAGTCTACAATTGTACATGCTCTATAAGTCTTCTTTCCTACAGGCTAAACGTCTCCATTTCCTTCAGCTGATCCTTATATGGTATGATCTCAAAGCCATTTGATGTCTCAGTTACTCTCCGATCTATTCTTGTTTTGTTTTTTTAAAGACTGAGTACTGAATTTTTGTCAGTTGGCTTTCAGAGATACTTTATTTATTATTTCAGAGACATTATTGTCTCAACTGCTTCATCTCCAGTTGGAAGTATTTCCAAGCACTTTTACCCATGGCTTCCCGATCCAATCACTAATGATCTATAAACGAATAGCTAGGGAGATCATTAGTTAAAGATATTCTTTCATTGAACTGATTAGGAAATAATGTGGTGTAGACTGAACACTGGACTTGGACCAAGAAGATCTAGTTTTGAGCTACTTACTCCCTGTGCAACTTTGAATAAGTTACTGATGAATGACCCTGGGATTTAATTTCTTCATTCATAAAATGAGGAGGTTATATTGTATGACCTCTAAAGTCCCTTTCACCTTTGCCTCTACTTTTTCACCAGACATATTCTTCCCCTTCAGAAACCTTCACATTGAGGCCTGCTCTCCTTGTTGGTGAGTACCTAGCCTGGATGGCCATTTCATCAGGGACTCCAGCCATGTTCCATCTGCTCCACCTCTCAACTAATGCTCAGGACTTTACCTCCTCAGTCACCGCAATAACTTGGTGCCTACCTCTCCCCCTTTCTATCTCCCTTTCATGTGTTGTCTTCCCCTATTCCATTACAATGTATGAGATGGTAATAGTTTGGTGGCATAGTGGCTGAAGCACCAGGCCTGGAAGCAGGAAGGCCTGAGTTCAAATTTGACCTCAAATAGATGCTAGCTGTGTGACCCTGGACAAGTTACTTAACCTCTGTTCGCCTCATTTTCTTCATCTGTAACATGAGCATAACAACAGCACCTATCTCCCAGGGTTGTTGTGAGGCTCAAACAAGATACTAATTATAAAGGGCTTCACAGAGTGCCTGGCACATAGTAAATCCATATAAATGTTAGATATTATTATTGCATTTGTACAACCTAACACCTAGGATGACTGACTCCTGACACATAGTAGGCACTTAATGAATGCTCTATCTAGCTATCCAGCTATCTATTTATTTTAAGTCACAATATGATGTATGATATGAAGGTGAATCTGGGTTCTTGAAAGCAATGCCAACAGATCACAAACTCTAGCAAGCCCCATCAAGCTGGAAAGGCTTCAAGTATAGATTCAGTAAAAGATTGTCTGTTCCCTGAGAATGAATCTAGGCTACGTTCAGGGAAGCTTATTGCCAGAGGGTTGGCCACATTTATTATTATGATTATGATTATTATACCACTACAACTCATCAAGCCATTGACTAAGAAGAATTGTGAACTGCATGGGTAGAGGTAGGGCACATCTTGATAAAGTCATGGATCCTTGAAGTATTAAAGTAGACAATTGATTTTTGAGTTCAGAATGTCACATGTTGAATTTCTTTCAAGGTGGGCTCACCTATACATGAAGTGTTTTTTTTCCCCCTTCAAAGAGGAAAATCTTATCTAGGCTTTAAGGAACTATGATTTCTTTAATGGAAGTGTTCCCTCCAAAGACCAGATGGAAACCCCTATATAACTTTTTTTTTTTGCATTTGAAGGAGTTAAAAATAGGTGTGGGGAAGCAAAATAACAAAGGAAAAGGTATAAGAAATAAGAGAGGTAAGAGGGATAAGGAAAAGAGAACCAGAGTGACAAGGGCCACCTTAAAAAAGATTAAAGTAGCTGAAGGAACATAGTATTGTATTTACAGCAAAATGAAAGAAAGAAAATCCTAACTTGAAACAAAATATTAGAAGTAATCACAGGAAAATACAAACCTGTAATTACTTTAAATGTTAATGGATTATATAATTCAATTAAATGAAAAAGAATTAAAAATTGAATGAGAAAACAAAAGCCTACAATGTACTTATAAGAAACATTTTAAAAACAGACAAAATACCACTTAGAAAATGGAGAAAACTTATTATAAATGAAGTAAATCAAAAAAGCAAGAGTTGCAATAACACCATTTAACAAAGCTAAAATAAATATTAAAAAATTAAAACAGGATAGACATGGAAAATACATTATGCTGGAATGAACCATAGAAAAATACAATTATCAGGAACAAATTTACACACTCCCAAATGCCTCCAAATTCACAAATATGCCCTTGTCTTTTAGTAATACAATAGTGACAGGAAACTTCAATATCCCTCTCTCAGTTTTGATTAAGTTTAACAAAAAGATAAACAAAAGGGAAAATATGGAACTAAACAAATTGCTGAGAAAAGTAGAGCTAAAAGACTTATGTCATCTTCTAAATGAAATTAGAAAACTACTACATGGAACTGTTACAAAAATTGACCATGTGACAAAGAACTGGAAATTGAAGGGATGCCCATCAACTGGGGAATGAATGCCTGAACAAACTGTGGTATATAAATGTAATGGAATACTTTTGTTCTATAAGAAATGATGAGAAGGAGGATTTCAGAAAAAACTTGGAAAGAATTAAATGAACTGATGCTGAGTGAAATGAGTAGAACCAGGAAATAGTTCTGTGATAGCAGCATTGTGTGTGATCAGCTGTGATATACTTGGCTCTTCTCAGAAATACAATGATCTAAGATGATGCTAAAAGACTCATGATGGCAGATACTATCCACATCCAGAAAAAGATCTATGGAGTCTGAATGCAGATCAAAGCATTCTATTTTCACTTTTTTTTGTTGCTTTTTTTCTTTTTTGTAATTTTCCTCTTTTTTTCTGATTCTTCTTTCACAATGTGAATGGTATGGAAATATGTTTAATATTATTGTACATGTATAACCTATATCAAATTGCTTTCTCTCATGGGGAGGGGGAGAGAAGGAAGGAGAAGAGGAAAAAGAATTTGGAATTCAAAACCTTATAAAAGTGAATGTTAAAAAATTATTTTTACATGTAGTTGAAAAAACAAAATATTATTACATGGGGGGGAGAAAAGAGAGGGGAAAAAAATGACCATATATTAGGGCATAGAGATATTGCAAGCAAATGTAAAAAGGCAGAAATGGTTAACATATTATTTATAAACTCAGACATAATAAAAATAAAAATTGCTTCTGGGACCACAAACAAAAGATACAGAACCAAATGGAAACCTAACAATGAAATCCTAAAAAATGAGTGAGTCAAAGAACATATTATGGAAACAATAATTGTGTTTATGAAAATGATAATAATGAAATAATGTATCCCCAAAATTCTGGTATACAGCTAAAGCAGCGCACAGCGGGAAAATAATATCCCTATGAGCACATATTAAAATTAAATTACAAAAGAAAGGATAAATAAACTGAATATGCATTTTAAAATTGCAAATACTACAAACACAAAAAGGAGGCTAAAAATGAGAGAAATAGATAAATTGGAAACAAAAACTACAGAAATAATAAATAAAACTAAAAAATGGTTTTTTTGAAAAGACTAAAAAAATTATAGACCTTAAGCAAATTTGATTTAAAAGAAGCTAGAAAATCAAATCAATAAAATATCAAATGAGCAAGGTAAAATCACAGCAAAACCAGAGGAAATAAAAAGAATAATCAGAACATATTGTGTATAGTTATAGGTCAACAAATCAGAACACAAAAGAAATAAAGGAATATATTCAAAAATAGAAACTACCCAAAATATCAGAACCCTGAATAGATATCTCAAATAACTGGATCTCAGAAAAGGAAATAGATCTATCTATAAAGGAACTATCAAATGAAAAAAAAAAAAACCTCCTGGTCCTAATGTATTGATTCACAGGAGAATTCTATCAAACTTTTAAAGAACAGTTGGTACCTATACTTCACAATCTAAAACTGAGGAAGGAAACACTATCAAAGACAATGCTATCAAAGCTAATTTATAATTATATATATTATATATTATTTTTATATTATGCCAATAAGATTATCAAATGGAATATTTTATAAAATTTGATTTAATGGGGCGGCTAGGTGGTGCAGTGAATAGAGCACCAGCCCTGGGGTAGGAAGACCTGAATTCAAATCTGACTTCAGACACTTAGCACTTACTAGCCGTGTGACCTTGGGCAAGTCACTTAACCCCAATTGCCCTGGCCTCCCCCTCCAAAAAGAAAAAAAAAAAGGCATGTTTAAAATTTGATTTAAAAAATTTAAAAATTCATCTGAAAAACAAAAGACCTAAAATATTAAGGGAAATGATGAAAAGAATAAGGATGAATGGTGTATAATAGTATTTCCAGACTTCAAACTATATTATAAAGCAGCAGTCATCCATACCATGTAGTATTGGTTAAAAAAAATAGATCAATGAAAGAGACTGGACAAGAGAGAATCCAAATGAGAAACAGGAGAACTTAATAACTAAGTGTTTGATAAAGTAGAAAACCTAAATTACCTAGGGGGAAAAAATCTTTATTTGATAAAAATAAATAAATGCTGGGAAAATTTGAAAGTGGTCTGGCAGAAACTAGTCTTACACTAACACCATATACCATATTCCACAATACATTCTAAATGGATGTATGACTTCAATATTAAAGATGAGATTATAACAATTAGGAGAGTCAGATCATATGCCTGTCACAGGTAGGAGATGCATTCTTAACCAAACAAAAGGCAATTATAAAAGATAAAATTAGTAACTTTGATTACATGAAACTGAAAAGTTTCTGCATAGATGAAGTTAATGCACTCAGGATAAGAAGAGAAGTGATCAAATGAAGGGGAAAATCTTTGTATCAAATTTCTCTGAAAAGAGTTTGGTGTCCAAGATATATAAATTTTATACACACACACACACACACACACACACACCAGTGTGAGTGTGGCTAATAGCAAATTTCAATAGATAATTGTCAAAGGAAATGAACAAAATAATCCTCAAGACCTGGAAAGTATTCGCATGAAGAAAATTATTCAAATCACTAACAATGCAAGAAATGCAAATCAAAACAACCCTGAGGTTTCAACTCAAATACCGCAAATTGGCAAAAGTGACTCAAAGATGATGATATTTCATGTTGGAAGGGTTGTGGAAAGATAACTACACTAATATATTACTGATAAAACCGTGAAATATTACAGTCATTTTGGAATGCACTTTGGAATTGTGCAAATAAAGTGACTAAAATGTCCATATCCTTAGAATGAGAGATCCTCATTATTGGCCTAGATGTCTGAGAGGAGGAGAGATACTTGGGATAATTGTTGATGGAAGAAGCAAAATATCAGTAAAAAACTATTTTTAAAAAATGAAAATTTTGAAGACATCAGGAATTCCTGAGCTTAGTCATTTTGCCACTGGTGTTATAAAGGGAGATTTCCTCAAAAGTAAGCTCTTAAGGAAGTGAACAATCTATTTGACCTCTATAGCTACAGGATTGGAACTATACCCTAGGGGTGCCACTTAGGAGAGTGATAGTTGTAGGACAGTGCAAAGGGAACTTAACTGGGAGTTCTGCACTTGGATTCATGGGATCTGATTTCAAATCCTTGATCTGCCTCTTTCTTGTTACCTTAAGGAAAGTTATTTAACCTCACTGGGCTTCAGTTTCCTCATTTGTAAAATGAAGGAATGGGAGCAAAAAACCTCTAAAGTTCCTTCTGACTCGAAATTCATGGTCCTGTGACATATGGGCTTTGTCAATCTTCCATGATAATGTTGTACTCCAAGTCACTCAGACAGCGCAGGTAGAAGGTAAATGAGTTTGCTGGGCAGTCCCCAAAGTATCTTTGATTTCAGAAGGAAGTCTAATGGGGTGTTCAAGTGTTTTGCATCTTTGTATTTATTTATGGGTTCTTTCAAGGCTTTTACATCTTATATATTGTCTGTATATATTGTCCCACTCCAATTTTACCCATATATCCTGTTTTCTCTTTACTTTTCACTGGTTTGCCTTTTGATACACAAAATCACCTTTTGAGGAATTTCATTTAGAATCTTTCCTTAAAAATACCAAATAACAAGCATTTGTTTTAAAAAGCAAAGACTGCTAGTAATTTTGTTAGAATTTTTTAAAAAATAATTTTCACAACATTCCTTGAAAGTCATTTTATTCATTGGTCAACAACCATTTATTAAAATTCATCCTGTATAAGAAATTCTTGGCTAGGATCCTGAAGATAATTAGGATACGAGTTTTGTCTTTAGAGATCATAAGGTAACTTGAGCTTTCCTGGAATATGATTTGTTTTGCTTTTCTTTAATACATCAAATATTTGCTATGCCATCTATAAGCCAAAAGGAGACAGTGTGCACCCAGCCAATTCCTTCTGCCTCCCAGTAGAAAACTCCCACGTCAAAAGGTAAAGGTTGGTGAAGTTCCTTTCTATAAAGACCATCCAAGGCAAATCCTGGGTTCTTCCTTCCACTGGCTTAGCAATCTTTAACTAAATGATATCTGTTCAGTTAGCACCCTCAGTCAGTCAGTCAACAGGCATTTATTGAATGCTTAATAAGTTCCAGGCACTGTACTAAAAAGCTGAGGATAGAAAGAAAAGGGGAAAAAAATAGTCCTTCAATTTAAGGAGCTCACATTCTAGAAGGGGAGATAACATAAAAACAATGATGTATATACAAGATATATAGAGAGAGTGGGTGGAAGATAAACTCCGTAGTCAATTAGGAGGTGGGAGAATAAAAAAGGGTTTAGGGCAGTGGTTCTCAACCTTCCTAATGCCGCAACCCTTTAATACTCATATGTGGGCATATCTGCATGTGGGCAGAGCCACCTGGAGATGGATAGAGGAGCAGTGTCTCGGTTCCTAAGACCATAGGAAATATGTGTTTTCCAATGGTGTTAGGTGACCCCTGTAACCTCCAAAGGGGTCGCAACCCACAAGTTGAGAACCACTGGTCTAGGGGTACATGACATCAAAAGTCTTTTCATAATAATAAGATATTTCCATCTATAATTTGGTAAAAATCACTAGATATAATCCATTAACAAAGGTTCTTTGAGGTCTTCAAAAATTTCTAAGAATTTAAAGGAGCCCTGAAACTGAAATACTAGAGAATTGCTGCTCAGGAGGAAAGAATTGGAAAGAGAATAAGAAGTTTAGATGACAAAAGGGTAAACTTTACCTAAGAAGTGGACTCCCTGAAAAGCAGAACAGATCAAGCAAGAATCAATGACTCCATGAGACAATAAATAAAATACAATCAAAAGATTGAAAAAAAAAGAAGAAGAAAACATAAGATAACTAATATTGACAAAGTGTTGACCTGGAAGTCAGGTCAAGGAAATCTATTTAAGAATCACTAGACTCCCTGAAAATCACTAGACTCCCTGATTTAAAAAAAAAAATAGATATTTTTCTTTCAAGAAATCATAAATGAAAATTGCCAAGATTTATTAGAACATAAAACAAAATAAAGATAATAAAATACCCAACAAAATAAACCTTAAAAGAAAAAACCTGAGAATGTCATAGCCAAAATCCAGAGCTCTAAAGGGAAAAAAAATCCTTCAGAAAAAAACATGGTTCAGATATAAAAGAACTACAATTAGGATCACACAAGACCTAGAAGCTTTGAATACAATGTCCAAAGGACACAATTACAACCAAAAATAATTGCTGAATTGAACTTCTCTGCCTTGGTAATCCTTGGACTGTGTGAAGCATAGAGCTTCATGAAATGATAAATGAGATATTGATCAAAAAATAAGGATATGGTCCTCAGCGAGTAAAGCTTTTTCCTTCAGAGGGTATATTGAAGAGAGAATTGCAAAAATTGGAGCTCTATAATGGAGTCTTGCACCAGATTATGATTGGTCCCATTCATAGTAGCATGAAGCATCTTATGTTGCTCTAGTCATTTCACTCTAATGAATGGAGAAGGGACTAAATATTTGTATAATACCTACAGTGTGCCAGGCACTGTGCTAAGCACTTTTTAAAAAAAATATTATCTCATTTTATCTTCACAATAACTCTGTGAGGGAGGTGCTATTATTATCTGCCTTTTACAGATGAGGAAACTGAGGCAGATAGATGGTAACTGAGTTGCCCAGAGTCACACATCTACTAAGTGTTTAAGATAGGATTTGAAATCACATCTTCTGATTCCAGATCCAGTGTTCTATCCACTCTACCACCAGCTGAAGCTGGGAAAAATATTATGTAGTAATTTTAGACACAGATCAAGAGAGAATCTAAATGCTTGTATAGAACAACTTCTTCTGGCCCAAGACAATAAAAGATTAAGTGAAGCTTCTGCTTAGTGCATTCCAAGAAAAATGCCCTAACTTCTACTGGATACGCAGACAGTACAAATACCAGAAAACCATTATTGAAGTTTGTGTGCATAGATTTTCTTTAAAAATAAATTTTACTGGGGTGGCTAGGTGGTGCAGTGAATAGAGCACCAGCCCTGGAGTCAGGAGGACCTGAGTTCAAATCCAGCCTCAGACACTTAACACTAACTGTGTGACCTTGGGCAGGTCACTTAACCCCATCTGCCCTGCCTTACCCCCTCCAAAAAGAGAAAAAATAATTTGTTGATATCTTTTGTTTTTATACCACCAACATTTTCCTAAAGTATTCCTTTCCTCTTCTTCCAGACAGCAATCCCTTATAACAAATATGGAATTTAAAAGGGGGGAGGGGGGAAACAGTGCAAATTCACATATCAAAAAACACTCACATTATAAGCAGTGTTGTACAACCATAGTCTCCTACTTCTTTTTTTCTTTTTTTTTTT
>CM053586.1:136738501-136753877 GCA_028646515.1 Pseudochirops corinnae
ATCCTCCTTCAGGGCTTCTGAACCAATAGCCAGGTTCCAGGACCCCTACAACAGCAGCACTGTCCTTCACCATCAGGTGAATCTGGCAAAACAACATCAAAACAGACAGACAAAATACTGGCATCACAACCATGCCTCCTCAGTTCTTGGCAGTTCCAGGTGGCAGTTCTCAAAAGTCCTGAGCAGCTCCAACAGGCTCTCAGCAGTCTTTCTCTCAGCAACTCAGGGTCCATGATGCTGGATGCTGCTCTCCAAAAGTCCTTCTGGCCTTCTCTAGGCTTGGGCCTCTCTCCCAATTCACAGCTCCTCTCAGTTCAGCCCTCTCTCTTCACGTCAACAAGTCCATCCCACAAGTGGGATTCACAAGCTCTGGGTTTTAACACTCAACCCAAAAAAACAAGCCCATACAGGGGCATCTCCAAATTCTATTACCATTACAACAACCAGGACATCTCTCAATTGAGTGTCAAGATGAAAGAAGCATATCATCTAGCTATGGTCTCAGTTAAGAAGAAATCTTATGGGAACATGTGACTATACCATACTCTAGTTCACCTTAGAGAATTCTAGAAAAGTGATAAGTTCTATTATGTAATCTTGGTGTTTAAGGAACTAAGCCATCCCATGCCAAATATTCAAAATAGCTGGCAATTTGCCAGTTACAAAATGGCCTCAGAAAGTAGCCAGGAGCCTAAAAAGACAATAATTTAAAACACCTATTGTCCTTTGGGGAGTTTGTTCAACCCCTTGTGTGACCAGGATGAAAAGAAAGATGAAGTTTCAGTCAATAAGCTATTTCCAAAAAAGTAGGACAAATCACAAATAAGATCTAAGAGTTGGTTAAGAGCTCAGAATATGATGTACATATAATGAAATGATGTGTTGGTATCCATCTGAGAGTCAGGAATGTCAACTGGTGGGCAGGATATAGAGCAAGAGTTCTTAACCTAGGTCTCATGAACTTGCTTTAATTATTTTACAACTATTTAAATATAATTGATTTCCTTTATAATCCTATGTATTTTAATTTATTCATTTAAAAATATCTCTGAGAAGGAGTCCATAAGCTTCATCAGAGTCCATGATGAAAAAATGGTCAAGAAACTGTAGGCTACAGAGGGTTATATTTTAGGAAAATCTAAACTACTTGTTGAGATTAAAGAAATGAGGTCATTGTTTAGGAGTTTAATTGTATGCAAAAGACAATGACTGTCTCCCAAATCAAAAAGAATATCTCCAGAGTGACTGTCTTCCGTGGATTAATTAAGCAGACACAAGGATTGCATCTCTCACTGCTTATGGACAGTACTCATTGAAATCTCAAGATAACTGATGACTGAGTGTTCTAAGCCTAGGTATTGTTGATATCTTGTTGATTGCTGATGTCAATCATACCTTATTGGTAAGGGGAGGAGTGATTAAGTATCAGTGTTTGGAATGCTGAGTCATGGAATAATATAATCTCCAAATAATTGAATTTGAGGATTATGCAAAAGGCAACAGAAAGACACATGGTAGGAGTGAGCCATTGTAATATCTTACAAATGATGAATTATGAAGTGGTATAAAATATATTATCAAAGAAATGCATGAATGAAAAAGAAGATGGACTAGCCACCTGGTCGGAGTGAGGGAAAACTGATGAACATCAGGCATTTATTTGGTATCCTATTATATCGAGAGAAATTGAGGAATGCATCCAGCACTTTGGGTGGAATCTACTCTCATCCCAGAAAAAATTGTGGAAGAAAGATAGGTAGAGACAGTTGTATTGTAACAGAGGGTATTTCTGGAGGCAAATCCAATTTAAAGAGATTACAAACCCATTTGAGTACTGAACATTTGTATATTAGATATAAGTTGGTTGACTGCTCTCCTACAGACTGGAGTCTCTTCTTTCTCCCAAACCTATGATAAAGAAAGCCTATGGCCTGGGGCTTATTATTAGAGATATTCACAAAGAGTAAAGACAATCCAGAAACCCAAAAGGAAACTTTAGCCCCTTGGGGGTGGAACTTTCATTTCTCAGCACATTCCCCTTCCTGGGGAAACTTCCACCTGCCTGGCCACTCACACAATCCCAGACATGAGAATCCCTGTATTTATAAAAACATTATATTTCAACAGATACATTCCCTACACTGATATTGAAGACAATATAACTCAGTAGGGTTTGTTATTAAACACTTTAGACTCAGGATAACTGGGTTTTGCTGCATATTTATCTTTTCCTACATGACTGTTTACTTCCTACTTCCTTCCCCAGGTCCAAGTTCACAGCCAAAGCCTAACAGCTGGTAAGATTAGATGTGTGCTTTGGGTTCTACAATGATGTAACAAGTGAGCACAGCTGTTTCCTCTTGCAACAGAAAACTCAATGCCAATTATGTCTATATATGTTGTGAGGTAGAAAATAGGTCAGAAAATATAGGTGGCAAAGGTAGGCAGAAAAAAATGACAATCTTACTGTGTCATGACTCTAGGCAATCTATGACAACTTCCTCACCTTTACAAGAGAAAATTAGAAATTACAACTTGAGAGTTGGAAAGGAACTTAGAGTTCATCCAAGTTCCTTTCCGTTTGAAAGTGATAATCATTCATTCGTTTGTTCATTCAACAAATAAGTCTTCATGAGCACCCACCACATGTGACACTATGCGGAATACAGAATTGCATTTTACGATTATTTTTTAGTTTTTTAGAAATGCCATATTTCCAGTGAGGAATAATGGGGATGGTAGAGACCCTCCAACTTGACAATTCTTGCTTTAATAGTAACCCAGTACCAAAACTGAAAATTGTCCAGTAATTTTTCCTCCCATTTGCTGGCCACTTAGCACTATTTTTGTTTATTTGTTTGTTTGTTTTTCAAATATGTTGAATAAATTACTACTTTTGAAAATATTTAATGTAAATGAAAACCTCCTCATTTTTTAGAAACAAAATTATTCTTTAGAAATCAGGTATTATTATATAGTATGACTCTGCGAGGGAGGAGAAGAAGGATGGATACAAGTGAAAATGTGGGCAGTGAAAAAGCAAGACATCAATTATATATAATGAGTTATAGTGTTGTTTCTCTTTTGATACATCTTAAGATAAACCAGTCAGAGCAAATTCAATGGTTTCTTATTTTTGCTGATACCAGGGAATGAGAAGTTTGACATTAGTGAATTTTCTGGAAAGTTGAAGATTGTACTTTTTAATCACAAAAACTCTTAATTTTAACCATTTAGGATACAATTTTTAATGTTCTTTTTTTCTTTTTGAGCTTAACAAATATAAGTCTGGGTTAGACAAAGAAAAGAAAAAGAGGAGAGTATAAAAAGCTAACTATTATATGCATCTTTTGGAAGGAATTCAACCAACAACCAACTAAGACTCCATCCTCAGGCTCTCAAATAACTCCCTGAGTATGCAGAATCAGAAGAACACTGAGCACAGTAACAGCAACATTGTGTGAAGACCAACTTTGATAGACTTAGCTCTTCTCAGCAATACAATGATCTAAGACAATTCCAAAAGACTCATGATGGAAAATGCTGTCCACATCCAGAGAAAGAACTATGGAATTTGAATGCAGATCAAAGCATTCTATTTTCACTTTGTTGTTGTTTTTTTCTTTCTCATGGTTTTTCTCTTTTGTTATGATTCTTCTTTCATAACATGACTGGAACGGAAATATGTTTGATATGATCGTACACATATAGCCTTTATCACATTGCCATCCATCTCAGGGAAGGGGGTGGGAGCGAGAGGGGAAACTTTAAAGATCAAAATCTTATAAAAGTAAAGATTGAAAACTAAAAACAAATAAATGTTTTTAAATTTAACAAAATAATATTGAAGGAGAATTAAAAAGAATTGAAAATGCTTGAGTAGCCTGAAAGGCTCTTGCCTTGTTTCATGGCCTTTACAAATTGCCCTAAGTCTGGGGTAAACTGCAATGGAGGCTTGTGGGAATCAATCTTGACATTCAGGCCTGACTAACCAGAATGTCATAGCTGATTCCTTTGTAACAAGTTCACAAAGGGATATCTAGTCTGACCCAGAGAAACAAGCCAGAATAAAAGGTGTGCTATCCATGGTTATAATCTCTTTTCATTTATAATTTCCAATCTGAACACAATCAAACTCAACCTGCTTTTCTATCCTTATTTCATATTGCTCCTCAACCTACAATCTATATTTTAGTCAGAATAAATATATTGGTCATTCTTTGATATTATCCTGAGCTCTTCCAATTGCATAATTTAATTAACTGGAGCCATCTCCTCCCCACCTCCCATGCCTGTCATAAACTTGTTCCTCACTGAATGACTGTTAAAAGTCCCTGAGCTGAGATCAAGTTCCAGCTTCTTCATGAAACCTTCGGTTACCTACATATCCACCCACCTTCCCTCCTTACATTTTAGAAAGAACTTTATCTGGCTCTCTCCTTTACTTCCACATTCTACCTTCTATCTCACTTATTTATGTACATGCCTTATGCCTTCACCACCCCCTTGATTCCCCTACCTCCCCATAGTAATCTCCTCAAGTATGGGGGTGGAGGCTGTGCTGTTTCTCATCTTTATATCCCCAGTGCTTATACATAGTAAATGCTTTCAAAGATCTTGGTTGACTTAAACCAGATCTGCAAAATAGGGATAATGATAGTTGTACTACTGACCTCCCAGGATTCTATTGAGGACAAATCAGCTAATGTTTATAAAGCACTTTACAAATGACAAAGCTCTATTGTAAACATTCTCCCTATAATTAGTATTACTGTTACTCAACCAAACCAAATGTTTCGCTTTTCTCTCTGCCTGTTGTTGGTTCTCTAGCATCTATAATCAGTTTCAACCAATTATTCAGAAACAGGTGGTAGAGTGGACACAGCAAAGGACCTGAAGTTAATAAGACCTGAGTTCAAATTTGGCTTTAGACACTTAAAAACTGTGACATTAGACAAATCAATTAAGTTCTGTCTATCCCAGTTTCCTCATCTGTAAAACAGAGATAATAATAGCATCTATCCTCCTAGGGTTGTTTTAAGGATCAGATGATTAATATGTGTAAAGCACCTAGCCCAGGGCCTGGCACATAGTAGGTACTTAATAAATACTTGTTCCTTCCCCTGGCCAGAATTCCCCTGGCCGGAATTCTCTCCAGAGACAGAATCTTTTATTCCAAAATTAGAGGGGAAAAAAGCTTAAAAGCAAAATTCTCTGTGACAATTACCACCATTTTATGATTGTTTCAGTAAAAAAAGAAAGGATGATGTCTTATTTGGTTAGAGGGAAGGTACTGGAGAGGAGATTCCTGTGGAGACCCAGAAGAACATGAAAATAAAGAAGGAAAGAACATGAAAAGAAGGCTGTAGACACCCAAAGCAATCCTGATAGACATCACAGTTTTTCCTTAGTCTCCCCTCAGCTCATGTTCATTTGAGGGGTAGATGATAATAGAAGCTGTGCTAATAAAATGCTGCATAGCCTATGGTGCTTCTTCACTGGTGAGGAAAGGAATAGGGTAGAACTTATCACTATTCTTCATTCATCAAGCATTTATTAAGTCCTTAATGTGCCAGGCACCAGATATTCAAAAGCAAAACTGCAACAGTTCCTGCCCACAAGGAGCTTATAGGCTATTGGGAAAAAATAATATATAGATAGATAGATATGCAGGTACATACATAAATATGTGCATACATAGGTAGACACATTGGTAGGTAGGTAGATGCATGTTGTTATGGTTCAGTCATTCAGTTATGTCCAATTCTTCATGACCCTGTGGACCAACTGTCCATTGGGTCTTCTTGGCAAAGATACTTGGAGTGGTTTGCCATTTCCTTCTCCAGTGTCTGGGGGATATGGTGAAGACCCCTCACAGAATTTAAGGTTGGACTTTCAATTCAGTTTTTCTGTAAAAACAAGCTGTTGACCCTGAAGTGTTTCAGGATAAAGAATGGGAACACAGGATGTAAACACATATACACATTGACCCAGGTCAAGAGACTAGCAAGGATGGGAGTTGTACAAGAGTTCTTAGAATACTAAATCTGCAGGATAATCATATCTGCTTGTTCTCATAGAATATGAGCCAACAAAATATAGAATACTTGTTCCTTGCCCAGTTATACTGTAAGGGCAAGTTGACGGTGAAGTATTTCAGGAACAAGGACAAGGACATGGGCTTTGATCCCCTAAAGGAAAGGGGCCCTGAAAAATATAGGAATTGTGCCAAAGTTCACAGACTGCTAAACTTACAAAATAACCATACCTGCTTACTCTGTATCTTATCACTCTCATTGGAGTAGAGGTATGGCATTTAGATTGTACCCTCAAAGCTCGTGATAATGAACTGAGAGGAAGGGGGTTAGGGATGGAGAATTGTGAGTAGGGTCTTTAAATGAATCTATCTCACCCCTGCCTGGTGCAATCTGACACTGAGAATGTATTGAATGTACTTGGTGTGTTACCCTTTCTTGTGAGATCATAATAAACTCCTTTCTACTTTCTAACTTGAGAAGCCTCTGAGTTTAATTTGGATAAGGTTCTTTGTTGTGTCATACAAATAGATTAAGGCAAACAGAGGTTAAGTGATTTGCCCAGGGTTATGCAACTAGTAAATGTCTGAGACTTGATTTGAACTCAATTCTTCCTGACTCTAGGGTCAGTGTTCTATCCACTGAGCCATTTAGTTCATACATACATTCATACATATGTAAGTATAAGTAAATATGTGGGTAATTAGGTACATACATAGACAGATGGATAGATGGATGGATGGATGGATGGATGGATGGATAGATGGGTGGATGGATGAATGGACAGACAGACAGTGATAGGAAATTAAATACAAAATAGATACAAAGTAATTTCTAGGAAGAGAACACTTGCAGCTTAGGGGAGGGTTGAGATTAGGGAAGACTTTGGAAAGTACTTTATAAATATTAGCTGATTTGTCCTCAATAGAATCCTGGCAGTCTTTAGTATAACTATCAATTATTCCCATTTTACAGATCTGTTTCAAGTCAACCAAGATCATGTAAAGCATTTACTATGGGTAAGCACTGGGGATATAAAGATGAGAAACAGCACAAGCCCCCCACCCACTCCCATGCCCCAACCCCCCACCCCCATCTTTGAGGAGATTACTACTAAGGCGGGAAAAGGTCAAGGGGTGGTGAAGGCATAAGGCATGTATACAAATAAATGACATAGAAGCTAGAATGTGATGGAAGCAAAGGAGAGAGCCAGATAAAGTTCTTTCTAAAATGTAAGGAGGGAAGGGATCTTTTGGGGGAGAGGTAGATCAGGGAAGGCTTCATAAAGGAATTGGAACTTGATCTGGGTTTTAGAGAATTTCAATAATTAATGAGAAGCAAATATATATCAGGCATAAGGTAATGGGAGGTGGGGAGGAGATGGCTTCAATTAATTTATGGGGCTGGAAAGTTCAGAATAACATCAAAGAATAATAAATAAATCTATTTTGCCTGAAGTATAGATTATAAGACAGGGAACATACTGCCAGGTAAAGGTGAAGTAATTTGCCCAGGAGCACACAGCTAGTAAGTGTCTGAAGCCATATTTGAATTCTGATCTTTCTGATTCCAGGCCCAGTGCTTCCTTTACTTTGCAACCACTTGCCTCAACTTGTACACAAGTCAGTAAAAACAAAGTATATATGAAGTACCACAAATTAATTTCAAGAGACAAAGAGTTTTAATAGCTGGAGAAGTCAGAAAACAATGCATAGGATTAGGAGCTGAGCTGTGCTTTCTTTAAAAGAAGCTAGGGATTTGACTAGGAAGGGATAAAATTGGAGTGTATTCTATCTTCTCATAGTATCAAAATACTGGGCCAGAGAGGGGGGAAGTAGGAGCCCAAAGATTGGGAAATGTTTAAACAAACTATGGTCCATTATGCCACAGTAAATACTGAATATGAATAAAAGAAGCATGGGAAGATATATGCAAACTGATGCAAAGTGAAGGAACCATTATCAGACAACATAATGACAACAATGTAATCAGAAAGAACAATGAAAATAAAATTAAACACTGTTGAATTATCATGACCAAACTTGGCCTTGGGGAAGAGTTGAGAAAATCCTTATTCTTTACTTCATTGCAGAGGTGGGGAACTATTGATAATACTGTCAGAAATAAAAAATTTTGATTGGTCTTGTTGTCAGTTTTTTGTTCTTTTTTAAAAAAAGATATTTGTTATATGGGATGGCTCAGTCAGTGGAGAAGGGAAAGGAATATATTCAGAAATTAATGTGGTATAAAAACAAAATTCATTAATTGAAATAATCATTTAAATGGTATCTGCTGCCAATTACAAAGCCATATGAATTATTGAAATGGTAGTAATTGCAGTCCATTCCAGGGCTGAGCCCTGTAGTGAAGATTAGAATGTTTCTTATTTCCCTTATAGTGTCCTACTTTCATAATCTTCTGCAACATCCTTTTTCCAGGAGAAGGTAAGAATTGACCTAAAGAAGAAAAAGAAAGGCAGAGAAAGCTTGATTGAACTGAAATACAGTGCTATCACATAACAAAAGCCTTCACACCAATTGACCTAAAATTATATTTAAAAATTCCTAACTCCTACTTTCTTTCTATAAACACTGAGGTGTTTGAGAGAGTGATAACTAGACAGCCATTGTAATAATCAACCTAAATAAACATTTAAATGCATCCAGTAATGAGACCAACCAGGAAGGTGCTAGGAGAAAGTTCTGACCTTCTCTTGGTCACTGGGAATCATAGATTTAGAAGTGAAAGGGTCCTTAGAGGTCATGTAGTTCTCCTCCCTCATTTTACAGAAGAAACTGAGGCCTAAAGAAGTTAAAATCTATCCCACGTATGCAATTTTTTTTCCATGAAAATCTGGAAGTAGAATGTTTTATTTTCTGACTTAAGATATCGGCCTAGATTGTCAAAATACGTCAACATTATACTTCAAATGGACATGTTATGTACTTCTTCCTCATAACTTTAGCTTCTTTAGCTAAAAGTTTTTCCAGTTTCTTGTCATGTTCTTATGGCACCCTATCTATCCTATCTCCCCATATTCTGATGGCATGAGATTTCCATGGGGTGGCACATTATGGGAGAAAGAATACTTACTAGTGACTAAAAATAGAGTTGTCAATCAGTGGAATAGATTAGGTACACAATACTTGGTAGCAAATGACATAGTAATCTGGTGTTTAACAAAACTGAATATCCAAGATTTTTAGAAAATAATTTACTATTTGTCAAAAATTGCTGGGAAAGCTGGAAAGCAGTTTGACAGAAAAGGGGACTAGATCAACATTGCATACCATACAAGGTCAAAATGGGCACAAGATTTAGACATAAAGGGTGATACTTAAGCAAATTAGGGGAGCATGGGATAGTTTACCTGGCAGATTTATGGATAAGGGAAGAATTTATGACCAAACAAGAAATAGAGAGCATTACGAGATGTAAATAGATAATTTTGATTACAACAAATGAAGAGGTTTTGCACAAACAAAACCAATTCTGCCAAGATTAGAAGAAAAGCAGGAAATTGGGGTGAGGGGTAGAGGGAATTTACAGCAGGTTTCTCTGATGAAGGCCTCATTTCTCAAACATATAGAGAACTGAGTAAAATTTAAAAGAATATGAGTCAGTCTCCAGTTAATAAATGGTCAAAGGATATGAACAGACAGTTTTCTGAGGAAGAAATCAAAGCTACCTATAGTCACATTAAAAAAAGTTCCAAATCACTATTAGAGAAATGCAAACTAAAACAACTTTGAGGTGTCACCTCACACCTATCAATTGGTTAATATGATAGAAAAAGAACATAACAAATGTTGGAGGGGATAAGGAAAAATTGGGGCACTAATGCACTATTGGTGGAGTTGAGAACTGACACAACCATTCTGGAGAACAACTTGGAATTATACCCAGAGAGCTATAAAACTGTGCATACTATTTGACCCAGAAATACCATTATTTGGTCTGTATCCTAAAGAGATTTTAAAAAACAAAAAGAAAAGAACCTATCTGTATAAAAATATTTTTGCAGCACCTTTTATGGTGGCAAAAAATTGGAAACTGAAGGGATTCCATCAATTAAGGAATGACTGAACAAGTCATAGTATATGATTGTGATGGAATACTATTATGCTATAAGAAATGACAAGCAGGATGTTTTCAGAAAAACCTGGGAAGACTTACATGAACTAGTATAAAATGAAATGAACAGAACCAGAACATTGTGCATAGTATTAATGATATTAGCCATTCTCAGCAACAAAATACAAGACAATTCTCAAGGACTTATGACGAAAAATGCCACCTACTTCCTGAGAAAGAACTGATGGAGTCTGAATGCAGATTGAAGCATGTTTTTTTTATTTTCTTTATGGGGGGGAGGGTCTTTTTCTTTTTTGTAGCATAGCTAATATGAAAATGTTTTGTGTGACTGCACATGTGTAATCTATTTCATATTTCTTGTCTTCTCGAGGGGAGTGGGGAGGGAGAGAATTTGGAACTCAAAATTTTAAAAATCAAATGTTAAAAATTTTTTGTTTACATATAATTGAGAAAAATAAAATTTTTGAAAAGAAAGAATAATAGATCATGAATCACACAAGCAGGGTTCTACATTAGTCCTGTGCACTAACTAATGGTAGGGGAGGAGTCATGGATAAATTACTATGGACAAGCAGGATAGGAAATTTCTAATCTCAGTACAAGGTGCAACCAAATGGAGCAAAGCTGCATAACAAAATACATTCTATTAAACATTAAATACAAAAAGACATGAACTATTTGAGTCCTATATTCTGTGTATCAGTTTATGCCTTAAAAAAAGATTTCAATTTGCTTCAAGTCAGTCTAGTACAAAGAATATTAGATTTTAGAGCCAGAAAGATTTGGCTTCTAATTCCAGCTCTAACACTTACTACTTATATGACCTTGGGAAAGTCACTTTGCATCTGCGGGCCTCAATTCCCTGACCTGTTACATGGAGGAGTTGAACTAAGTGATTTGTGAAGCAATCTTCTGCAAACTGAATCTATGATCCATGAATTTAGAGCTCACAGGCACCCAAAGATTGCAGAATGTCTAAACAAATTGTGGTCTGTGAATCTAATGTAACATTGCTGTGCTGTGACAAATGATTACTATGAGGAAATCAGAGAAGCATAGGAAACTGGTGCAGTGAAGTAATCAGCATCAAGAAAACAATACACAGAATGACTACAACACAGGCATTTATTGAGCAACTACTATGTGCAAAGCGCACATCAATGGGGGAAATAAACCTTAAAATCGGAGCTCCAAGGTCCAGGTATTTATAGTCATATCCAACTCTCCATGTGTATGTCGTTGTGCAATCATTTTTCACTTGTGTCCAACTCTTCGTGATCCCATTTGGGGTCTTCTTGGCAAAGATGCTAAAGTAGTTTGCCATTTACTTCTCCAGCTCATTTTACAGATGAAGAACTTAGGCAAATGACTTTGAAGTACTACAGAATAAAATCCTTTATTCTTCACAGGTGTCTCGGACTTAAGATTTTAAATATCTAATATCAATACCTAAGTATGGGAGCTTAGTACTAATGCAGTATTATACCTTCCTGCCTAGGAAAACAGTACTCTCTGCTCTACCCCGCCTTTTCTTTCTGGTCAAGTAAAAAACATGGTACATTCCCTATTCAGTCGCTATGTGGATCAGTGGGGGGAACAGAGGCCTATGAGTCAGGAGATGTGATTTACTAAGCCCTGACTCTGCCATTAATAAACATGCGTTGTAACTTTAGACAAGTCTCTCCAACTATTTAGACCTCTTTTTCTCATCTGTAAATCAGGGTAGATAGCACCTTCCCCCATAACTTGAATATAAAGGGGCTTTCTAAAGTAGGCTCTAAAAGGTGTTATTTATAACAAGGTATGAATTTAAGGAAGGTGAAGAGAAAAAGATTTCTGCAGTGAGTTTTTCCTACATGTAAACAATGCTGCAATATGTTTTGGCAGTCTGATAGTGAATTAAAACGGCATTCATGTCTGTTTGCCAGGAAGAAATTGGTATTTGTCCTGGTAAGTGAAAAGTTGAGTGGCTATTTCAAAAGCCACTAGACTCTGAGCTCCTTAGGAGCAGGGACTGTTTTGAATTTTTTTGTTGTCCCCAGTGCTTAGCACGGTGCCTATTAAGCACATAGTAGGTGCTTAATAAATTCTAGTTCATTAATTGAATCTGTAATACACTTGCCTGAATGCTCAAATCCCACTTTCTCCAGGAGGTTTTTCTCAGTCTTCTCTTCCTTCTTTCCCTCGGGGCCTTTCCTCTGAGATTACCATCCATCTACTCTGTCTATATCTTTATGTACATAGTTGTTTTCATATTTTCTCCCTAATTAGAATGTGAACTCCTTGAAGACAGGAAATAACTTGCTTTTGTATTTCCGTCCTCAACCCCCAGCCTAGCACCTAGCATAAAGTAAGCATTTAATGATTTTTTTTCCATTCATTCATGAATTTAACATTCCATCTCTCTTCCCCAAGCATTTGAACAAGTTACCAGTCATGCCTTCGCATCTCTACTATCTTCCTTCAAGACCCAGGTCAGGTGCCTTTTCTTCAATGCAGCTTTCCCTGACCTGCGCTTATCCCCTGTTGTTAATATTTTCCTTCTTAAATTACCTTGTATTTTTTCTTTGTATGTATTAAATACCATCCCCTTCCACTGAATTTAAGCTCCTTAAAGGTGGGGGGGTTGCCTTTGGTTATCTAAGTCCCAGCTAGGGACTTACACATATTATTCCTTAATAAATATTTGCTGAATTGAATCATGGAATTGAAGGAGATAAAGGTGATATTAATCATTAAGCAGAGTGGGAATCTCACGAATAAGACCCAATGACAGTGACAGAATCATGGGATTATAGATCTAAACCTGGAAAGGGAGCTTAGATTTTCTCTAGTTAAACCACCTCATTTTAACAATGAAAAACTCGGGACCAGAGAGTTTAAGTGATTTGTCTAACATCACACAGGTAGGAGGAGGCAGTAGAAGCAGGATCCAAATTCCGATCATCTGTCCCCAAATCTCTCTGCTTCCTACTGCACTAACTACCCCTTCCATTCCTGTGATTCAACATCATAAGAATCAACTATAATGGAACAAAGTTGCCAAGAAAAATACACTTGACATGTGTAATAGGAAGGCCTGTTGGGGGATAGTAGTGAAGCAGAAGCAGGGATGACAGGGAAGGAATTACATTTTATCTGCCAAGGCAATATTGAAAAGGGCCAAAAAGCCGAGTGATGAGGCTGGAGGGAATCTAGGGTATTTCAAAAACATGCACAAACAGATAAAGGGAAAAAGAGAAATGACTCCAAGCAATCTGTACATCGTTCCTTCTAGCTGTTGGACAGAAATGAGAAACCTGGACTTTTAAAGTCCTACCCTCACTGTTCTAAAGGAGATTACCAAGTGGAAAAGCTGCAAGGTAAGAGGCAAGAGGACTCTTAGCACCCAGATGCTGGCCTGGTGCTGAGTGGTGTCAATTGGAAATGAAGAACACAAATTTATCCTATCCCCCAGTTCTCTTATTTCTTTGTCAGTTTAGAAGACTTTTATACCTGTTTAGATGTATATGATACAGAGACATTTTTATGTAGAGACTTATAGAAGTGTGTGTAGATTAAGATTTAGGAGGATGGGGGGAGAGGTCAAGGGAGGGATTCTTTAAAAGGGTGTGGATTAGAGAGGTGGTAGTTGGAAGTAAACTAGACCTATAACAAGGGATAAGATAAAAAAAAAAGCTAGCCTAAGGACAATAGTGAGGAAAAATAAGGTGGAGGGAAATACACAAATAGTACCTATAACTTTGAATGTGAATTGAATGAACTCACTCATTAAATGCAACCAGATAGCAGAATGGATTAAAAATCAGAATCTAATATATGTATATGATGATCCCTCTTTAACCCAGATCTGATGAGAGTTCTAGAGTTCAGGCCCCCATTCCACACCCCCACTTGCTTCCTCTGTTATCAGTTCTCCTATCATGCCTATCATTTGTATGAAATAATTGTTCTTTTTTTTATCTTTTTCTACCCAGTTTTGCTTTTTAGAATCACCCCATTATGTTCAGCTGAGCCTCAACCTTCTTTCAAACTACTCAAGTAATCATGACAGCCCCAAGAACAATGATGTTTTCACATACAAGAAGTAAATAGCTTGACCTTATTAAGTCCCTTCTTATGGTCTTTAATGTTTTCCATATATTTCTTTTGGATTTTATATGTCAAAATCTCTAGTGAGTTCTGGTCTTTTTCTCACAAACACCTGAATTGTTGAACTCTCCGAAAGTTATGATTTAAAAAAAAAGACTTGATACAATATGAGAAACTGAAACTACCAGCATAATTGGTATCAACAATAAAAGCACCAAAAATCGTATGATTATATTAATAGGTGCAGAAAAAACTTTTGATAAAGTACAATATTCATTTCTATCAAAAATAATGAAAGTATAGGTATAAATGGATTTTTCCTTAAATTGATTCTTAAAAAACATTTACCTAAAAGAGGGGTAAGGAACCTATGGCCTTGAGGCCACTCATGGCCTTCTGGGTCCTTGGGTGCAACCTGTTGACTCAGTCCAAGTTTTACAGAACAAATCCTTTTATTAAGGGGATTTGTTCTGTGAAGGCTAAATTCAAAGGGCCACACTTAAGGAGCTAGAGGGCCACATTTGTCCTATAGACCACAGATTCCCCATCCTTGATCCTAAAACCATCAGCAAGCTTTGTTTGTAATGGGGATAAGCTTCCCAGTAAGATCTGGTGTGAAACAAGGATGCCCACTGGCACCAAAATCCTAACATAGCAATTAGAGAAAAATGAAATGGAATGAATCAGAATGGGAAATAAGATAATAAAGCTCTCTCTTTCTGCAAACAATATGATGACTTGGAAAATCCCAAAGATTCAACTAAAAAATTGGTTGAAACAAAAATTTTAGCAAAGTAGCAGTATATAAAGTAAAGCCACATAAATGATCAGCATTCCTATATATCATCAAAAAAAAACCCTGCAAGAACAGATGGTAAGAGATATCCATTTAAAATAACTCTAAACAGTATAAAATACCTGGGAGTACACCTGACAAAACAAACCCAGGAACTTTATGAACAAAATTATTTTTTAAAAAAAGATTTTTATACAAAAAAAAATCAGATTTAAATAACTGAGGAAATGTTAATTGTTCAGGGGTAGACAAGGCCAATATAATAAAAATCATAATTTTCCCTAATCTAAGTAATGTATTCAATGCCATCACAATTAAATTACCAAAAAAATTATTTTACTGAGTTAGAAAAAATAAT
>CM053586.1:136754377-136796546 GCA_028646515.1 Pseudochirops corinnae
TCACTGCTGCTAGATGAACATTTTTAATTCAAAATAAGATGATAATACCTGTTTGTAATATTTTTATTTAAAGAAAATTTGTACCTATAGGAGAAAGAAAATATTTAATATTAAGATATTTCTTTATAATCACTTGTTTAGGAATTGCATTTTTTGCATACTTTTTAAAAATCATGTATTTGCCACAGACAGGTTTTTTGCAAATGAAGCATTTATTTGCAACTTTATTCCAACAATTTGTAGTGTCAAAAATGTGGTTTACTTTGGCTGGAGGAGAACAACCATATCTTCAACTATGATGTTTGTAATTTCCAATTTGCCACTTGGACAGTCTCTAGTAATAGCTGATAAATATATGTAGTGCTTACTGTCAGCCACTGTGCTAAGCTTACAATTATTATCTCATTTAATTAATCCTCACAACAACCCTGGAAGGTAGATTACTATTGTTATTGTCATTTTTCAGAGGAAACTGAAGCAAAACAAAGGTTAAGTAAAATTTACATAGGCTCAGACAACTAGTATCTGAGGTTGAATTTGAACTCAAGTCCTCCTTGCTTCCGGTCCCTTGACACATACCTTTCTTTCCATTTTCTTTTTGTCTTGTCCAGCCATAACCCTATGATTTGCCATTTTTATATAGTACTATTTAATACCTCAGAATCCCTGACCTTGCATCATCATTCCCAAGACATAAATTCTCATCCCTGGATAATTCCATCCCTGAATTTCCATCACCATCCCTGATGGATATATCTTTATTCCTGAGTGATCCCCAAGATTTGATTTCCCTACTTTTGTTCCTAGGCTATTGAATAAAATTACAAGAATCAAGCAGATGTCACTCATTATAGATTCAATGGTATATAAGCCTACCTGCATACTCATTCTCACTATAAAATTCTTCAACTGTCCCTTTAGTGACTCCTTATCTCATTCACCCAGCATCTGATCCAGACATTTTCTTCTCTCCTCTCACTACCAGCTGTCACCTCTATCTCTACAATTGAAGAAGATGACCTAGGCACCCACTTTACTGGTGTAACAGCTGGGACCCAACCCCATGTAAGTGGGTCCCCCAGATAAGACTACCCCAGGTTCAAGGTCCTCTATGGGGCTACTTTTACTTAAAACCTCTCAGCCCCAACCAATATATCTGCTTTTTCTAGTCAATTAGAAGACAAAAGTAGTTCAAAGCAAAATCAGCTAGTCACCTAGTATAGTAAGAAAAGAATTAATTAACTATTTCTCCCATAAATTTGGAACACGTTTTCTAAGAGACACATATAGCATAAATGGGAAAAGTATGTAGGAGACATATGGGGCCAAGATCTCCTCATGAAGGAGCATATATGTAAGGAGGGAGTGTGGCTAGGGCACACATGTAGGCAGATACGATGTAAAGAACAAATGTAGTCAAATGTGTTTGGAGAAACAATTCATGCCTCTGACATGACAAGGCTTTCCATGTCTTTTAACATCGTTGTACAGTTCCCTGTGGGCTTTCTCTTCCCTGGTCTTACATGGCAATGTGTTACCAATTTGTAATCACTACCAGGTGTGTCATCCCTGCTGGGTATGTTGGCATGACAGATAATCCCTGACAGGTGTTATTTTCTGGAAATATAAAAGTGGGTTTTGTTGGAAGGAGGAAAGACACAGTATGAGGGCACTGGCAATAGATGGGCACCACTAAGGAGGAAAAGGATGATGGTGGATATGGTAAAAATATTTTTATATAGTTTCCACCCACTGTTACTGATTTACAATGTCAATAACCTGAAAAATGCAATGTAGCACAGCATAAATTAACAATAAACTCAGTCAATGCAATTTTTTCCTTCCTGTACAGATGAGAAACCTTGTGATATAATGAAAGAACCCTGGTCCTACAATCAGAAATCCTAGGTTTGAATTTGGACAAATTAGTTTAACTTTCTAGGACCTGTCTCCCTTCACGGGTGGCAATCAGGTGATGTCTGTTAAGGTCTAGTATATATAGATTCTTTCCCCATGATGGATAACTGAGAGAAAGGGAATAGAAAACATGGAATGGAAGGTGGAATAGGCCATCTTTAAGGTGTTTTCCAGTGTGAAACCTCTAATGTCAATTTCCAGGTGTGAATTCTCTGATGTCTTCCTATTTCCTTCCACTGTCTACCTACTTGTTTCCCCAAATTAAGATTTAATGTCTTATTTAACTTCCAATAAAAGTTACAAGGACAGTATAGTAGAAAGAACACTAGTTTGGGAAATTGAGGAAATTGTTCTGCCTCCAATTTATTCACTACTCCTCTCCAGTGTTCTATTTCCTCATCTGTAAAATGAGAGACTTATCTAGATGACTTCTAAGGTCCCTTCTAGCTCTGACAGTATATGGATTCTAAGTCACAGAATTCCCAGAGAACTATGTTTGATTTGGCTCCTTGAGGATAGACCATACTGTTACATGTTGTAGCTTCCCAATGTTTTATGATAAAACATCATATAGATGATGTCTTAGATCTAGTTTGGAGAAAAAGCTACTTAAGAGTAGAAGCAAATGAGAAATAAGCAATTAGATGAGTCACTGACTGAAAATTACCCATCTTACTCAACATGCACAGAATTGTAAAAATACTGATGAATGCTGAAGGATTTGACTGAGTGTATTAGACATGCTATTTCAACATGAGAGAAGTTAGTGACAATTTTAAGCAGTTCCTATCAAGATAATAGTGAGTCCTACTGACAGATTCAGTTTGACTTCCTGAACAGTTTGACATGTAAAGGAACAGCTGAAATGTTAGTTAGAGATGTGTCCTCCTATCAAATGAGATAACTGAAAGCAGCAACTACAGAATTCAAGAAAAATGGAAGGAATAACCAAGAGAAATCCAAAGAAAGGGATAGTGTCAACTTGTTCTCTCTGAAGATGTCTAGGCAGAAGAACCAACCACTTCTCAAAAGAGATCATTCTAAAAGTTGGGTTAAGAAATGGAACAGTGAAGAGAATTCTTTCATTCATATTCAATAGCTATTCCTTTATTCCTCAAATATTTATTTCGTGATGTTTTCCATAATTTATACAATTTGGCTGGTTCTACAGAGGTGATTTATTTTCTCCTTGTAACTATATCTACCTTTCTAGCTGCTACCAGGAGATGTCTGTTAATATCTTAAGGACAGACTTTTTTCCCTGGAGTTGAAAACTTAGAGAATAAGGAATAGCACCTGATCCAGACACTTTTCTTAAAAAATATAACTATTAAAACAATTTGTTGTTGTTCAGTCATTTTACAGTCGTGTCCAACTCTTCCTGACCCCGTTTGGGATTTTCTTGTCAAAGAAACTGGAGTGATTTGCCATTTTCTTCTCCCACTCATTTTAGAGAAGAAGAAACTGAGGCAGATATGGCTAATTGACTTGTCCAGAGTCATAGAGCTAATAAGTGTCTGGGGCCAAATTTGAACTCAGGTCTTTCTGACGTCAGGACCAGCATTTGATCCACTGGACCACTAGACTGCCCTTATTAAAATATTAATATAAATAAACTATTATCCATTTCCAATTAATATAAAAGTCATAATGGCATAATGAATAGAGAAGGATTTGGAGTCAGGAAAGTCTAGATTTGAATCCCGTGTGACCCTAGGCAAGTCATTTAACCCTTCTCAGCTTCAGTACCCTCATGTTTAAATATGGACTGATAATAGTAGCACTTACTTTACAGAGCTATTGTGAGTATCCAGTGAGAGAACAGGTGTATGTAAATCACATAATTATTATTGTTATTAATCTTACAAGTATAAGACAAACTGCAACTTAAGTAAAAGTTCTATGAAACTTAAATAGGTAAGTGTTAATAAAATAGGCAGAAAGTATCAAAGAGTTTTTCAGTATGCTATTTAGTATATCACTTGGGCTAGAGTAGAAGGTTTGAGTTTGGAAGTAATGGAAGATAGTTGAAAATGGTAGATTAAGGTAAAATTATGGAGGATCTTGAATGCTAGACTACAGCGCTTGGACTTTATTTTATTGGCCATGCAGAACATGAAAGGTCACTACTGCCAGCCTCCAGGAGAGGTCACAGATGGCCCCTAACTCACCTCTTCTTTCTGTCAAGCTCTTGTTCTCTCCTAACTCGAATCTAACCTCCATCTAGCTACCAAAGAGATTTTCCTAAAGCATAGGTCTGACCATGTCATTCCCTTGTTCAATAAACTACAGTGGCTCCATATTTCCTCCAAGACCCAATACAAAATCTTCTATTCGGTGTTCAGATCCCTTCATAACCTGGCCCCCTCCTACTTTTCCTATCTTCTTATACTTTATTCCCTACCATGAACTCTTAGGTCCAGTAACATTGGCCTCCTTGCTGTTAAACTACCATCTCTCAGTTCTTGGCATTTTCTTCCTGGTTATCCTGCATGCCTGAAACACTCTTCCTCATCATCTTTACCTCCTGGCTGCCCTGACTTCCTTTAAGTCCCAACTAAAATCTCATCTCCTACAGGAAGTCACTTCCAACCCCTCTTAATTCCAGTGGCTTCCATTTCCTCTTCATCCTATAGAGAGTTTGTTTGTACATATTTATTTGTTTGTTGTCTCCCCCCTGCAAGATTGTGAGTTCCTAGAGACCAGAGATTGTCTTCTGCCTCTTTTTCTATCCTCAGTGTTTAGCACAGTGCCTGGTCTCTAGAAGATGCTTAATAAATGTTTGGCTGACATACTGGTTCCAGCCCCAGTCTCCACTGCATCATCTAGCTGCCTTGGAATAAAACTTTCCCCTTATACCTCAGCTTCATCTTAATTTTGAGTTCAGCTTCCGATGGAGCAGAAAAAGCATAAGTTCTGGAGGCAGGCAGAGTACCTAGGGTGAATCCCAGCTCTGCCATGCAATACCTGTCTTCTCTTGCCATGTCAGTTAACATCTTTGGCCTCAGGTTGATAAATACAATAATAGCTAACATTTATACAGTGCTTATGACATGCTGGGCACTGTGCTAAGGGTTTGACAAATATTATTTCATTTGATCCTCACAATAACTCTGGGAGGTAGGTGTGTCATTATTATCCTCATTTTACAGATGAGGAAACTGAGGCAAAGAGAAGGTAATTGACTTGCCCGGGATCATACAGTTATTAAGTGCCAGAGGCTAGATCTTCTAGGGTCCTCCTGACTCCAGGCTCAGGGAGCTATCCACTGTGCCACATAGCTTCCTAGCTGGAACAGTTTGCTCATTTGTAATATCAGAGAGATGGACAAGATGACCTTTAAGATCTTTTGCTGCTCTAAATCTGCCATTCTAACTCTATTCCTTCATCCTTGCATACTAGGGGTATACCATAGATATCTAGCATGGAATTTGACAGGGAGAAATGTGGGATAAGCAATAATACTTAGGTATATTTGAACTGGTCAAATAATTTCATAGTATGAATGTTGATGAATGGATCAATAGTGAACCAGCAGAAGATCTTTAATGGCATGCTGCAGGACTCTATATTTGCCCCTGTTCTGTTCCATCAGTTTCTTGGATGGTGACACAAGAGACACGTGTTTCAAATTTACACACGTCTGGGACAAAGAGCTAATAAAGTAAATGACAGAATCAAGTTAAAAAAAAGATCTCTTCAGACTAAATTAACCCATACTAAGAAGATGAAATTTAAATAAATAATTCTATGATATTCTTCCAATGACTCAGTCTTTAGAGCCTTCTTGAAAAGAGAGGAGGGAAGAAGAGATATGAGAAAAAAGCTGTGAACCCCTTTACCCAACATTCTGGGACTCTCAAACCTAATTTTGTCAGTTTCTGTCCCCAAGGGGATGTTTTGGGAATGGAAAGGCAGTTGATTCTACTACTAACATCTTAGAAGGTACAGTGACTCTTCCCAAGGCTCACAGTGGCTTCCTGCCAGGGTTGGCAGGCTTCCATGAGCAGTGAGTGCTTTGAGATACTGCACTAGAAGGATTTCTGCTGTATCTTACCTATGGTCTGTCAGTACCTCCTCCAGAAGACCACTAAGGGCACTGTTCCTACTGAACCAAATGAGATATTGTCAGGCCCTAGCTGTTGTTGTTACAGTTTTATCTGGAGAATTGCACAAGCTGGAGCCAGAGACTTGAGATAATAGATCCTCTCTGGAATCCACCCTTCATTTTGCTGCTAGTATAGTTTTCCCCATAATCCATCTCTTCTGTTGTTAAAAAACTTTCAGTAGTTCCCTATGGCCCACTGGGTAAAGGTTGAACTACATCGTCTGGCACCACTCTAACTTTTCAAGTTTGTTTTAGCTTATTTTTCAGGTAGTCTGTGCTCCAGGCAAACTGATCAACTCCCTGCCCTTCTGAACTGGAACTATGCTTTCACAATTCTATGCCTTTGTTCAGGCAGCTTCTTTAAAAAAAAAAAAAAAAAAAGATTTGTTTATTTACTTTTAGTTTACAAGATTCAGTTCCACAATCCCTTGTGTTTCAAATTTTCCCCCCTCTCCCCCCACCCATGGCAGCATGCAATCAAGTATAGGATCTGCAAGTGCTTTCACATTGGACATTAGTCTGGTTGTATAGAAGGGTCGTAACCGACGGAATGAACAATGGAAAAGAAGAAACAAAACCAAACATGGAAAAGAATGATAGCATGTAGATTGCTTGAGTCTCCATTTAAACTCTGTTCTTTCTAGATCTTTCTCTGAATGTAGACATCTCCTTTCATCCTGAGACTTTTAGAGTTGTCTTATAACCTTGCGTTGCTGAGAAGAGTCCAGTTTATCAAAGTTGGCTGTCACACATAGGTTGTGTCTGTCATTGTGTACAAATTTCTCCTGGTTCTTCTGGTTCTGCTCTTCTCACTTAGCATCAGTTTGTAGAAGCCTTTCCAGGTAAATATGAAGTCCATCTGCTCCTCATTTCTTATAGCACAATAGTATTCTTAGATCACTAATGCTCTCTGTTCCTTTCTTTACAATGAATACCCCAACCTTTCAAGTCCAGATCAAAGGCCACTTCCTACAAGAATCCTTCTCTCATCACCCACCATCATGGTGATAGGACCATAGCTCAGAGTGGACAGGATGATGATAACTGTGATAATTATGAACTTCATGTTATTTGATGTTATGGTTATAGTTTGATATTATATTTATAATGATAGCATTCCAGTATGAAGTCACTTAGGCTAAGTGGCCATAATACCCATAGAAACAGAGGAAGAACAGACGTTTTTTATATTTTTCTGATGTTAACTTGGTGCCAGAAAGATAAGTTTTGCAGCTTTTGACTGGATGAACTTGGCCTTTTTCAGGGGCCTTGGGTCATTCTCTTTCAACCATCTTAGACTGTTAACATTAAATTCTCTTACCAGTTTGGGGTTGCAATAAAGAAATTTCACTTACCCAAACTTTACTCAAGCCTGGCATCAACAAGAGTCCAAGAATTTCCCCACCACATCTGCATCTAACTAGGAATGTCCCTTCCTATATCTGGCATCATTTACTTGTTTTCAACCAAGCCCATTCTTGGCATACATAATCTTGTCTCTTGAACCCCAATCTTTGAATGTGCTCCCCCAACACACTCATTCATTCTGTCTCTCTCTCTCTCTCTCTCTCTCTGTCTCTCTCTCTCTCTCTGTCTCTGTCTCTCTCTCTCCATCTGTCTCTGTCTCTCTGTCTCTCTCTCTCCCCCCCCTCTGTCTCTCTGTCTCTTCCCCTCCCTCTCTGTCTCTCTGTCTCTGTCTCTCTCTCTGTCTCTGTCTCTCTCTCTCTCCCCCTCCCTCTCTGTCTCTCTGTCTCTCCCCCTCCCTCTCTGTCTCTCTGTCTCTCTCTCTCTCTCTGTCTCTCTGTCTCTCTCTCTCTCTCTCTCTGTCTCTCTCTCTCTCTCCCTCTCTCTGGCTGAGGTTGATTTCTTGTATGTAGAGGGAAACTCCTCTGATCTATATTGTTATGGTGTGGATATATGCTTTGTTCGCCTATTTGCTTCATCACATATCATTATATCATTTTTCAGAGTACTTGTTTTCTAGAAATCTCAAATTCAGATATTTTTTTTTAACCTGAGCAGTGAGGCCAAATAAGTCAATAACTGATAATAAAGAGAAGACAGAGCTGTTCAAGTCTGATTTTACTTCTTTTTTTTCTACCATGGAAAATTACCTTTGAACTAAAGAAGACAGACTACATATAGTTAATAGAAATGATACCTACTTACTTTCAGGTGTATGTATCCTCTCCCCCAATCCAAATAGAATGTAAGGTCCTTGAGAGCAGAAATTGTTTTGTTTTTGCCTTTGTAGCCCTAGTGCCAAGCATCATATCCAGAACTCAGTCAGTGCTCAGCAAATACTTGCTGGTAGATACACAAAATAAATGGAAGGCAATTGAGGGAGCATTAAGAACTAGCGGAGGCAGGAAAGCCTTTTTGATAAGTGAGAAATCACCTAGTTGACCTTGTTGGATTCGAATCAGATGAACTTCACCTTCAGGTATTAGAAGACCTGGTGGATATGATTGCTAAGCCATGGTCAGTGATGTTTGAAAGGGCCAAGAGCACAGAAGTGGAACCAAAGGACAGGAGAAGGGAAAACATTTTCTCAATTTAAAAAAAAAGTGAAAGTCATCTGCACATCAGGCCAGTGGTTCTGATTTCAATTCCTGACAAAGTTATGGTATATATTATTAAAGACATTGTTAATGAACAACTAGAAAAAGAAAGCAGTAATAACGAATAGCTCAGATGATTTCTGCAAGAATAGGTCATGCCAGATCAGCCATATTTCCTTCTTTTGATAGAGTTACTGAAAGTGATAGATCAGGGGGATGCTATAGCCAGCTAGATATTAGCCAAGTATTTGTTAAAATATCCCATGCTATTGACATTGAAAAATTGGAAAGATGTAGGCTATGTGATAGTCTAATTATATGGACTCAGATCTGGTTGAATGTTAGAGAGGAGATATCAATCATTCAATGTCATTTTGGAAGAAGGTCTCTAGTGAAGCTGCCTAGAAATCTGTGTTTGGTCCTCTCCCCTACACCACCCCCCCATTAAAAACAAAACAAAAACAAAATCTTTGTAAGAAATAAACATAGTTCAGCAAAAGAGACCTCTGCATTTACCATGACCAAAAACATATCTCTCATTCTGCACCTTGAGTCCAATTGCCTCTCTGCCAGGAGGTAGGTAGCTTTCTTCATTATCAGTCCTCTGAAATCATGGGTGGTTAAGTCAAAGCTGTTTGATTTATAACTTTGCTGTTATTTTACAAATTGTTTTCCTGGTTCTGTTCAATTCACTCTGCATCAGTTCATACAAGCCTTCTCAGCTTTCCCTGAAAGCGTCTGTCTTATAATATCTTATAGCACAATAGTATTCTGTTACATTTATATAGCACAATTAGTTTAACTATTCCCCAATTGATGGGTATCCTTTTAGTTTCTTAATTAAAAACATAAATGACAACTTTACTGAATTTGTGGGTGCACAAAGCTTGAAGGGATAAAAAACAAATTGTGTAAAAAATAAGAATCCAAAAAGAGATCAACAGGTTAATAATCTGAATCTTATAATACTGACCAAGGATAAATGTGATTTTATACTTGGGTTTGAAAAATAAATTTAAAAAATATAAGAGTGAAGAAGACTGATTAGACAACAGTTTGTCTGAAAAGCATCAAGAGGAGGAATTAGGGGCCTGAAAGCTTGAACAGAGTCAACCATGTTAAATAAGTCAAAAAAAAAATTAAGAAACTGATGGCTTCCAGAAATTAAAAATTAGTGTATTGTGTTCAGTTTTGATCACCACAGGTTAGGAAGGACTTGTGTGGCACTGAATGAGTCACTTAACCTCTCAGTCCCTCAGTTTCTTCATCTGCAAAGTGGAGAAAACCAGAGCCCCTAACTCCTAGGGTGGTTGTGAGAATAAAAATGAGGTAATAAATATAGAGCACTTTGTAAAGCTTAAAGGGCTATGTAAATTCTAGGTATTTTTACAAGCTGGAAAGCGTCCAAAGGAAAACAACTAGAATGATGAGGGATTTGAGTTCATGCTTCATAAGGATTTGTTGAAGGAATAGGAATGTGTGACCTGTAGAACAGAAGGTTCAAGGGGTGTCTTTAGTATTTGAAATATTGTCATGTGGAAGAAGCATGAGACTATTCTGTTTGGCCTCAGAGGCTGAATTTGGAGCCATGGGTGGAAGTTGCAAAGAATCAAATTTAGGCTATCCAAAATGGCTGCCTTAGAAGGCAATAGATTGCCCTTTGCTAGAGATCTTCATGAATGCATTGTATGATCCCCTATCAAGTGTGTGATAAGGGGATTCTTTTTCAGAATTATCAACAAATTATGAGATTTTGATCTGATGTAAGAGTGATTTCAAGGCCATTATGTTCAAAAACATAATCTTAGCAACTCACTATTGCTGTGTGCTGTCAAAGCACATATTCTTTAAGAGTGCTTTTCCAGAGTATTCTTCTTCCTGCCAATGTTCAGATGCAGGTATCAGAGGAACTTGGCTATGGCACCAAATTCTTATTTATATACCTTTCCATAAGAAATAGAGGTATATATGCAAATTAGGTTTCCAGGAAAATCCCTGAATACCTTCTAGCTCCTCATAGTAGATATACCAATTGTTTGAGGCAGTCTAATTCTATCTCTCTCTTTGTTTAGGTTTGATGTTGGGATGAAATGAAGTACTCATAAGTCACTGAACACTTGACAAAAGGAGTTTTACTTTGCCCTAACACAGCAAGATAAATGCAATGAGGATAGAGTGGGACTTAATTTCTTTAGGTGAGGTTTCTCCTTGTCTCCATATGGAAACTTGTATGGTTACCAGGGAAGTTAGTGGTGAAGAGGTTGGTGACTCAATGGCTTTCCTAAATCTCCCACACTGGAGGAGCCCTGGTTGTACTTGGTGGGACTTTTGATACCTTTAGGTAACCAGGAAGCTATATTAGGGAAACAGAGGCCAGCTGGGGCCTGGGACCACTTAGTCCCTTTTAAGGGAAAATTAATCCCTGTTGCTGGAAGAAAGAGGAGTGGGCCTAATCCATATTGTAGGAAAACCCTGATCTAGATATTAGTCCTATCATACCAATTAACTGTAATGAGAAAGACAGATGAGAACATAGTATATGTTGTGAATTCAATCAAGTTTTCTTCATGAATTGACCCTCTCTGGTTATTTGGCCTGGATAGATACTAAAGAAAATTAGAAAAGTATTCTAATAGGGTAAAATAGTCTTTCATTCTGTCAGTTTTTTCATCATGCCTTTATGCCTTTCTTATAGTCTTATAGTCTACTCATAGCGTCATAGATTTAGAGTTGGAAGGGATCTTAGTCTTTTAAGTCTAACTTCTGTATTATACAGACAAGAGAAACTGAGGCGGAAATTGGTTAAGTGATTTGCCCAGGGTCACATGACAAGTAGATGTCATGAGTGAGATTTGAACCTGAGTCTTCCTGGTTCTGAATCCATTACCTTATCCACTAAACTACATTGCCTCTCTTATTCTGAATTATATTGAGGTATATCATTGCGTCTGTGTATGTATCTGTGTGTGAGGGTGTGTGTGTGTGTGTGTGTGTGTGTGTGAGAGAGAGAGAGAGAGAGAGAGAGAGAGAGAGACAGAGAACAACAAATGGTTTGTAAACTCCACGAGGACAGGGGACATGTCTTAATTACATCAGTGTTATAAAAAATAACTAATATTTGAGTAACTACCATACCTATGTACAATCCACAGTACGTAGCCCATAGTAGGTGCTTAAGAGATGGTTGAAAAATGAATGAAAGTAGTTGCTATTATTTCCCATGTATTGCCATGCTCTGCAGGGCTTTTAGGGAAACTCTTACAAAGGAAAATTTATTTTGAGTTCTAAAAATTGCAGCTCTCTTAACGCTCTTGAGAACAACTCTGACGAGAGCATGACTTGGAGATGACTACTCATCCAGTCTACTTAATTCAGAGTACTCCTTTGAAGACAGGATTTTTGAATGAATGCATTCAGTTGAGTGTTAGTGGGGAAGGATAATCCCATAAACACACAAAGATTTTAATGCCATAAATTAACTTTATATTCCTATAGGACTCTTAAATTAACTAGAGTGATGAAAAATGACCTTTGAAATAGCATCTTCAATATTTCAGTGGGTAAGTCTCATTAATGTGGGTACTCCCTCTAATGGTATAGAACATAACCTGGCCCTACCTTCTTATCCTGTATTTCTCTTGCCAATGTCCTATCATTTTTCCATAGTGGATATACATATAAAAATAGGTAGATGTGCATATATAAATACATAGGGATATAGATATATGTATATAGATAGATATGTATAGATAGAGACACACACACAAATAAATTACCTAATGTGAACACAACAATTTGTGCACCTTAAATTGCTATATAAATATTAGATATTATTACTATTACTAAGGGGCAGGATTTCCTCTAGGGCTTTTGCAGCCCTGTGATGGACAGTTTCAGAAGAAACTGGGAAGTTACCTATGAAGTGATACAAGGCAAAGGGAGCTGAACTAGGAAAGTGTTGTTTTCTTTGTAATATTGCCCTTGTACAAATCACTTTCCTAGCACAGCTCACTGTAGAATACTGAACAATACAATGATAAACCATAAGTCCAGAGGACCATAGATAAAATCTACCACCTGCCTCCTGCCAGATAAATGACCTTAAAATGGAGAGCGAGACACACATGTATGAACATATATGTATAGGTAAATACAAATATGTATAAGTACATACACATGTATACGAGTATATGTGCATGAATGTGTATGAACACACATGTATAAACATGACCAGTGCTGAGCTATGCATATTTTATTATAAGGGCTTTTTTTTTACTTGTATTTTGAATTATTCAATGAGGAGAGAAGCAGTGGAAGGGAGATATAATTCAATCTATCGGCACTTTTGGGTACCAGTATATCAACTGAACTTTCTGTTCACACTTTCATCTTGCCCTGTCCATCTCTTTTTCCAATCATTTATTTACTGAGTGATATATTTTACAGTTTTTAAGTCCTATTCTTAAAGTAATTCGGGATTACTGGGAACCCAAAAAGTGTTAGGATACAAGGCAGAGCTGCCTAGAACAAATTCACACACTCAAACCATCTCCCAGTGATGTGGCAAAGTTTATTGTAAGGCCAATGAAGCTAATGAGGATGAGACTGCTGCTTATATACAAAAAGGACAGTGAAAAGAATCTGCGTGGGATTAAGTAGTGGAAAGTAGTCTGGGATTGGCCAGGTACCTTGGATAGAGGAGCCAATGATCTGGGCTGCTGAAATATATGGGAAAATTCAGGGACTGGGTTGCTTCCAGCCAGGTCTTTTCCTTTTAAGGGTCCAAGTCCCATCACTCCATCATCCTGATGTCTCATCATGATGTGGAAATCATCCTGATTCTCAAAATCTCTATTTGCAGAGTGTAAGTTCTGATGATTCCTGCCTGGTTAATAATAATAATTTTAAAAATAACAATAATGGTAGCTAATATAGCACCTACTATATGAGGCACTGTGCAAGTACTTTTCAGACATTATCTCTCTGCATCCTCACAACAATTCTGGGAGGTAAGAACTTTATTATCCTTCTTTTACAAATGAGGAAACCGAAGTGAACAAAGGTTAAATGACTTGTCCAGGATCACACAGCTAATGTCTGGGCTGGATTTGAAGTTGGACATTCTTGAGTCCAGGCCCAGTCTTCCATACCATAAGTCTCAGCAACAAATAATGGCTGAGAGGAACTTCACTTATAAGTTGGAGATTGATTGGATGATAGATTCTTTTGATCATGACAACCCATGAATAAAAAAATTGTTTTAAATACAACCATTAGTCCTGTGTGGGTCCTTTCTTCTGTCACAGTGATGGTGACAGACTAGAAGAAAAGGGGTGTACTTGTAATGGGAATGGGAATTTGAAGACCTTTCCTTCTTTGAAAATAAACTCTGCCCCCTAATAGGTTGAATGTAATCACATGGAGCCTGTGGTAAGAGGAGTTTGCTGAAAGGTGGAGCAGAGCTGGCACTCAGAGCCTGCTAGACGGTCAGGAGGAGAGTTTGTTTCCAAGAGAGACAGATAGGTTTGTGAGTAAATAATGGTCTTATGTTGGTTTGTGGAAAGGCTAAACAATACTGTGGCTCTTTGTGCTGTTATGGCTTCTTAACTTCTTTACTACTGTGATGGAATCAGCTTACTGGTTTTGGGATTTGGGGTTTTTGTGTCTGAATAAATGTTTTGCTTCTGTCTTCTACATGGAGAGTCTGTTATATTTGGCCATCGAGCACTATGCAGACTATATAGTCACCATTATTGCTGTAAATATTACATTGGTGCTACAGCACCCTAACTGACCTTCCTGCCTCAAATCTCATTACAATCCATTCTTTACCCAGCTGTGAAAACAACTGTCCTTAAGTATGTTTCTGTCATTCCCTTGCTCAATGAAGTCAGTAGCTCCCCATTGTATTTAGGCTAAAATATAAACTTCTCTGCTCAACTTTTAAACAGGATCCTTCATGACCTGACCCAACCTATCTTCCCAGCCTCACTTAATGTTAGTCTCCTTCCTTTACTCTACTGCTCAGCCAAACTGGCATTCTTGTTGTTCTTCATGTACAATACTCTATTTGTTCCTAGAAGGTTTTTTTTCTCCTTACTTTTGCCTTGTAGAATCCCTTCCTCCCTTCAAAATTCAGCCCATAGTTTTCTACATTCATGTAGAAATGCCTTTCCTAATCCTAATCACTAGAGTTCTCCCTCCTAAAATTTGCTTGTGATTATTTTATATTTATTCTGTATATATTTATATATGTACGAAGTAACTCCCTTGAGAGAATGTAAGCTCCTTGAGGACTGAGACTGTTATGGTTTTGCCTTTGTATTCCTAGCACCCATCACAGTACCTGGCACATAGCAGGTATTTATTAAATGCTTACTGATTTTGATCTATAAACATTTGAACACTTGGTACTGAAAATGCAAGATCATTGCCCAGTTACTGACAAACTAATATGCTCCTAGAGGAACCAAATCACAACAATATTGACATTCTCTGTATAAATTAAACTTGAAGATAAAAAGAGGTTGCAACTCAACAGAAAAATGGTTCTCAGGTTTTCTTTGTAATACTATTAAAAATGATTAATAATAATCTAGCATTTACTTAGCACTTTAAGGCTTGCAAAATGCTGTACAAATGTCATTTCATATATCTGCACAACAATCTTGGGAGAGAGATTTTATTATTATCCTTATTTTACCAATAAGGAAGTTGAAACTGAGTAAAGTTAAGTGAATTTGCTCAGGATCATACAAAGAAAGGAGTTTGCAGAGTTGGTTACCCTGTGTGAAGTAGTTAGTTGGTGCAGTGAATAGAGTTCTGGGCCTAGAGTCAGAGACCTGAGTTCAAATCCAATCTTGTGGTTGTTGTTGTTTAGCCTTCATTCTTGAAGAGGACCAATGACCTCAGGAGGTAGTGTCCTGACTTGTAAGTGAATTGGATTTAAGTAAGACAGGGTTGTGCAAAATCATCAGCCTAACTCTCTCTTTCAGAGTCATCAGCATCCAATGGCAAGATATTGGTCAAGACAATTGGAAATGACACCAGATGCAGCGGGAGACCTTGGCCTTTGTAAGCTTAGGTCTTTCTCAGTTCTCAGTTTGTCTGAGGCAACACCCATTCAATGATTGAAGGGTAGGAAAGAAATGAGGCAAAACATGGTCTAGTTTACCTACTCAAAAGAAAAAAAAAATCATCATTCTGGGAGGGCAAGGCCCTCACAGTTTCTGGCTAGAGAAGAAACAACTGCTATTTATACTCACTCTGAGCCATCAAAACCCAACAACCAAGTGAGGCTTGTATCCCAGACTATAATTTACCAATCAGTGAGAGCCTGAGTGATTTGGGTTTAAAGGCATAATCAAGTAGCTCCATTTGAATCCCAATGGACATCAGAGCCTAGTTTTCCAGAGTTCTATTTCAAGTAAACATAAACGAAACTACATGATACAGAAGAGTTAATTGTCTCAGTTTTTGAAAAATAATGGAATGAATAGGGAAGAGAAAATAAATAAAAATCTAGCCCCCAAACCTCAAGAAATCTTGTGAAGTTTAAGCAATCAAAATTTATATTACTTTGGGCAGAGCACCCATATGCAAGGGTATGATTCCCCATGTGGATAGAGGGAGAGGAAAGAAAGAAAGAAAGAAAGAAAGAAAGAAAGAAAGAAAGAAAGAAAGAAAGAAAGAAAGGAAGCAGCATTGTTGGGGACCCAACTGGATAGTTGGGTTCCCAGTGGGGCAGCTACTACTACTCACAGATTGTTGTTCATCTTTGATTCTCAAAGAGGACCAATGACATCAAGAAGGTGATGTTTTGACTTGCAAGTGAATTGACATTTTGATTTGTAAGTGATATAAAATCCCGTTTCAGATACTTTCTTGCTGGGCCACCTGGAATAAGTTGCTTAACCACTGTTTGCCTCAGTTTTCTCAACCATAAAATAGGGATAATAATAGCACCTACTTCCTATGGTTCTGTGAGGATCAAATGAATATAATATTTGTTTAAAAGTTTATTTGTTTTTTAGTACTGTACCTGGCACATAGTAGACACAGTATCAATGCTTATTCCCTTATTTTCGCACTGTGCCTTCAAAGGAAAAATAAAATATCTCAAAGGAAACTTAATAATCTCACTTTGCAGTGCTCATCATAAACATAAGCATAATGATAACCATAAAGACAGATTATGTTAATATCTGTTTGAAAGGAAGAAGTAGAAGAGAAATTCCATGAAGAACTCCATAAAATTTTCCAAATAAAATAAACTTAGAATAGATAGATAGATAGATAGATAGATAGATAGATAGATATGATTTTAATTTATGAAGATAGGCTTAGAGGACGAAGGTGAAAATATTTTGTAAAAAGTGTTTCAGGATTAGAAAGTACAAGAGACCAAAGGTTTATATATTACTCGGGGAACTTCATACTCATTTATCATCAATGCTTTACAAAGGAATCAAATTAGAATGCACTAGACATGAAACTGACCAAACAATATCACACCTAAAAAAAGTCCCATGAAATCAACTATATCTTAACTGACAAGAAACAGCTGATTATAAAGGACTCTACATCAAACTGTTTATTTTTCATTTGTGAAAAAGTTATCAGTACTCTTGTGACTTATCATTATTTGGGTAGTTTGAAAGAAAGGCTTGGGCTGAACTGTGTGTAATACGGATTCTAAAAAAATAAAACTGTGTAGAGAGAGATAAAAAGGAGTAATTATCTCATACAAATGAGGCACGAAAGGAAGAATTGATACAGAAGAAGCGTCAGGGAGAAGAGTGGGTAGTGCTGGAACCTTTCTCTCATTGGGAATGGGTTAAAGAGGAAACAACATATATCTAGAAGGATATAAAAGTCTTCTAAATTCAGAAAGAAATAAGAAGGTGAGGTGATAGGGTGAAGAGAGAGCATAAGGGAGGGACTCTTGAGGGGTGGCTAGGTTAAGGAATAGGAAGGCAAGGTAGTGGGCAGAAGTAAATGTGAGGAGTGAGGAGGGATAGGGTAAATAGGGTGAGGATAGTGAGGAAAAATAAGAGGGAGGGAAACACACAAGTAATTACAGCAGAGAATGTGAATGGGATGAATTTACCCATAAAATGGAAACTAATAGCAGATAAAAATCTGAATTCAGCAATTCAGGAAACATAATAAAAAGGAAAGATACACACAAAAATAAAATAAAGGACTAGAATAGAATTTATTATGTAAAAAAAGCAGGAGTACTTATCATGATCTCAGACAAAATTAAAACTAAAATAGACTTAATTAAAAGAGAAAAATAAGAAAGCCACACTATGTGTCACCAATGTTATTCAGTGTTGTTTTAGGCCATTCAAAATAACTAGACATTATAAAATACCTGAGAGCATACCTGCCAAAACCAATATGGGAACTACATGAACATAAACATAAAACACTTTTCATACAAATAAAGTCAGATTTAAATAATTAGAGTAATATTTATTGTTCATAGGTAGGTAAAGCCAATATAATAAGTTATAATTTTACCTAACTAATCTATTTATTCAATGGCATGCCAATTAAATTGCTAAAAATTATTTTACTGTTAGAAAAAATAAAGTTCATTTGGAAGAACAAAAGTTCAGGAATTTCAAAGAAACTAGGGAAAAAAGATATAAAGGAAGGAGATTCAACAGTATCAGACCTTAAAGTATATTATAAGGGAGAGCATTGTTAAAGTGTAAAAAGGATAATTTTAATTATTTTAAACTAAAATTTTCTTGAATAAATAATACCAATGTAGCCAAGAATAGAAGTAATGCAGAAGATTAGTGGGGAAAACTTTCATAGACAAGCTCTCAGATAGGATATCATTGTGTTGGAATACTGTCGTGGTGTAGGAAATGATGAGCTGGTTGATTTAGAAAAACATGGAATGACTTGGACCTATGAAGGAAGATGCTATCCACCTCCAGAGAAAGAGATGACAAGTGGAAATATGGATAATATGGTCTTACATATATGTGTATGAGTGCAAATGTGTATAAATGGGTATGTTTATAGGATCTATATCCATATCTACATCTATATGTCTGTGTTTAATTATAACCTTCTGGGGAGGGAGGGAGGAAAAGAGAAAAAAAAAGTAAAAAGTGCACAGCAAAGAAAAGAAAAGAAAAGAAAACCTAAGAAGCAAAGAAAAAGCGGGTAGCTTTGAAAACAGTATGTAGTATTTATTATATAAGTTTTCTTAAAATGGACATTTGATGTTTTATATTGAATCCTTTCTTATGATCTCCTGTGCACATGGAAATGTTCTTGTTTTTCCTTTTATCATTTTGTAGTTAAGTTTAAAATGAATAAAAAATTTACACACAAAAAAAAGTTCCACGAAATCAACTACATCTTAACCAACTAGAAACAACTAATTATAGACGGTCATTGGTTGCCTATGTGCAGTCAGACCACCAATTAGTTATGGCAAAGATTGGAATCAATAATAAAATATAAAAGGAAAAGGCATAGAGAAACACTCTGGTTCTGCTTATGTGAAATTTAGGAGATGTTATAAATACATAAACCAGAGGTCAAGCCTGGTATTTGCATAAGACTCTCCTCATTGGTAGAGAGAGTCATTATTTGACATTTTCCATACCAGTATGGGGAGAAGAGTTGTCAAGAGATTGGGAAAGGAATGTTCTTCATGTGGCTTTTGGCTTCCAGAGAGGACACACACAGTCCCAAGCTCTCTTCAGGGATGCCACGGGACAGAGAGAAAGACAGAGAAATCAACACGTAGCAGAGATGGCACTTCCAAATGTTCTTGACTGCCAGCCTGTTGTACTAAAATATTAGGGAATTTACCCCTTGGGTGAATTTGAGGACTTTATCTCTCTGATGAACAGAGATAGCTCACTCTTTGAGGGAAAATTCATCTACTTTGCTTATTGTCTGGCACATTATGATTTGTACATCTGATGTCTATTTGCTATCAGCTTCGGCTTATCTGCTATTCACTATTGTGATGAGTTTTTTGTAACTAGCATTTGATGGGAAGGGAATTAAGCCTTTTGATGTAGGTTGGGACCCTCTTCCATTAAAAGAATAGAAACCAGGAAAATAGCTTAAACCTAAAAATTGTTTCACTAGATAGCAATATTTAGGGGAGCAAAGAGACATAATTATAATTCTATAGCCCCTCTCTGAGGAGAACAGAGTGGACCAGCCTCATGGCCCCATTCTTGTGCTCCCTTCTGGGCAGGAATCAGTCTCCCTTGGAGACAGGTGTGCAAGACTCCAGAGATAACTGTTTATTCTATCCTGTGAGCAATATTTAGACAAACCCACATGGGCATACACATAACTTACATGGGCAACACATACTTTACAAATACATACAGGCAGTCCTTGAGTCTCAAACAACTAACTTTCCAACATTTCTTGCATAGAAAGTTCTTCTTTGTGTCTTCAGAGAGGCATATGGTTAGGTGAATAAATGAATGAAAAAGAATAAATTAAATATTTACTATGTGCCAAGCACTGCAGTAAGATAGAAAAGGCTGAGGTAGTCCCTGCTCTCAAGGAACTCAAATTGTAATTGGGAGAAACAACAAATAAAAGAATATTTATCCATAGGGCAGATGGAAGGTCCTAGTGCTGAGGGTCCAGCTGTGGAGCAGCTGACAAGGCCTAGAGAACTTAGGTTACTTAAGGAATTAAGACGACAGTGAGAAAAGACTTCAGGGCATAGAGGCATCAAGATGGGACTTTTGTGGAAGTTTGAAGGAGCAACATCTAAGAAATGCTTAATACAATGAGGCACTGCTCTTCAAATATTCCATTTTGTTGTGTAGTGATACTTTAATCTACTTTCCCAGAGCAAGGCTGGCTATAATCCTTCTTTGAGTTTTAGGGCATCTCTGAGGGTTTAATGCTGTCAGCTCAAATAACAAGAACAATAAGAAAATCTAGAATTTATAAATCATTTTAAGGTTTGCAAAGAGCTTTACTTATCTTAATTTATCTGATCCTTTTTTGTGGTGGCAAAGAATTGGAAACTGAGGGGATGTCCATCAATTGGGGAATGGTTAAACAAATTGTGGCATATGAAAGTAATGGAATATTATGTGCTCTAACCAATGATGAGCAGGATGATGTCAGAAAAATGTGGAAATGACTTACATGAATTGATGCAAAGTGAAGTAAGCAGAACCAGTAGAACATTGTATACAGTTGCAGCAACATTTGTGCAATGATCAACTCTGAATAACTTAGCTCTTCTCAGCAATACAATGATCAAGACAATTCCAAAGGACTCATGATGGAAAGTGTTATCCACCTCCAGAGAAAGAACTGATGCGGCCTGAATACAGATTGAAGCATACTATTTTCACTTTCTTCATTTTTTTCATGTTTTTTCCCTTTTTGTCTGTTTCTTCTTTCACAACATGACTAATATGAAATGTTTTACATGATTGCACATATATAACCTATATCAAATTGCTTACCATTTTAGGGAAGGGAGAGGGGAAAAAACTGAAACTCAAAAAAAATTTTTTTAATGAATGTTAAAAATTGTCCTTACATGTAATTGGAAATAAAATACCATAAAATATTTGATCCTTTTAACAATTCTGTGAGATAGGTACTATTATCTCCATTTTATAAATAAGGAAATTGAGACAGGTAAGTTAAGTGACTTGTACAGATTCATTCAGCTAATAAGTATTTGAGGCAGAATTTGAACTCCAGTCTTCCTGACTCCAAGTCGCACACTCTATGCATTGCTCCACCTAGCTGCCTAGCTCAAGACCCTATTTGGGTATGTTTCTCCCACTATTGACCACCTATTGACAAGTGCCCCAGTTCCATGTAACCAATTAATATCAAGTATCCTTTACAAAGAGATATTTACTGTAAACATCTAGCAAAAACTGAAGTATAAACATATTCCCTAAAACCTAGGGTCACACTTTCCCCTCAGTCCCCAGTGAGACTGAGACAACTTCTGTATAGCATTTGTCCCACTAAATTCTTTTCCAAATGCAACATGGTAAATAGGTGGATAAATCTGCTACCGCTTTCCTCAGGAAGCTTTATTTCATTTCTGCAAGTAAAAATATCTATAACTGAAACATAATAAAATAAATTTAAAAGTGTAAAACCAAAAAAAAAAGCCAAACACAAGATGAGATGGGTAGATTTCACTTGCAATGAATTATATAGTATACTCATATTCAAGAGATGGATGCAATTTCTTCAATTCAAACTGCTAGAACATATGTTGTACAGATTTTCTCAGGAACCATGAATAATGTGAGACCAGCAAGTCAATCTGAAAAAACAATACATAATGCAAGTGTGGTCACAATGCCTACTCATCCAAATCCTAGCAAGAATGAAATTAAGTGTAATGAACTTCTAAGATTATAAACAGTTTGACGATGCCCCCAAGTGGATGCAAGATATTAATTTAATTATGCTTTCCCTATCATTCCTTACCATCCTATCTTCACAACAAGGTGGCCAAGTACTTTAAAAGTATCTTGCTAATAAAACAAATCATTAGCTAAATTTGTGATTTTGCTCTCTGTGATGGGGATGTGGAAGGTGGAATGTGGAAATCACAAAGTAGGTTACAGAAGGAACTTGAGTGTGTGGATAATACTTAACTCTAAAATTGCCGTTTAGGGGAAATGAACAAATTATATTCAGTTTAAAATGTAAATTTAAGAGCTGGGAGAAATAATAAGTGTAGACATACGTAAGATCATTTGACAAGGCCAAAGATTAAGGTAAAAAAATTTCCATTTCTAGTCTCTTGAATTTTTCTGAAATAAATTAGAACTGGCATAGAACTTGAAGTGTTTGTATATAACATAACATTATAAAAACTTGCAGTAAGTAAAGTAAGTAAAAAAATCAGTGGCATTTAATTTCATTCTCTCCATACCCATTTTTTTTTTTGTTATAACCTTTGGCAAATGAAGATGAATCAATGCTTTTCAGTGTTAACTACAGTCTGAAATTAAAAGCAAGAAATACTCATATTGCTTAGTCATTTTCAGCTGTCTCCAATTCTTCATGACCTCTTTTCAGATTTTCTTGGCAAAGGTACTGGGAGTAGTTTGTCATTTCCTTCTCCAGTTCAATTTACAGATGAGGAAAGTTGGCAAATGGGGTTAAGTGACTTACATGAGTCACACAGCTAGTGTCTGGATTTGAACTCCAGGTGTTCTTGACTTCAGGCCTATTATTCTATCCATTGTACCACTTAAATGTCCTGTAAATACCCCTACAGACTGTCGAAAGACCTGACTGGGTTCAACATCTGACTTTTGAGATTTCATCAAAGTATACACTGTATTTACTAAACAGATTATACCCCTTTAGTGGCTTTGAGTTGCTGTGGCCAACCTTTTGAGGCAGTGAGGTGGCACAGAGGATAGTGTTAAACCTAGAATCAGGAGGACTTGAGTTCAAATGCTACCTCAGACACTCCCTAGTTTTGAAACTTTGAGTAAGTCACTTAACTTCAGCTTATCTTAGTCTTCCCCTTTGCAAAATGGGCATAACAATAACACCCATCACCTAAGAGTGTTGAGGATAAAATGAGATACTATTTGTAAAGTAAAATTGCAATCATTTTGTATTATTCTGGCTATGAGCCTCTCCACACTTGGCTAGACTGGTCCTTTGAAGTCAAGTCTCATGCTGGAATCATAAGAGCCTTTTTGGTTTACGAATACTTATCAGGGCTAATGCTCTCCTGCCAGTCTCTGAGAATCTTAAGTCACCACAATAAGGCATCACTAGGACTTTAGTTGAACCCAAATACATGTAGAAAAAAATAAAGCAACAGGCCTATGCAGGATGACGGATAAGGAAAACCATGATTTGCTTGAGTAAACCAAACACTTTTCCAAGGTTACATCTACTTGAAAACACCTCATAGCCTTCAACACCCATTCAAGTGTCATTATATCTCAGTCATATTTTCATAGATTTTGACTCCAAATTACACAAGGTTTCATTGTTCAATTGTCACCTGGTCAATAAGCAAAGCTCCCCTAAGGCTGAGATTGTAACTCATAGAGGTCATGTTTAGCTGTACTATATAGCATATTGTGGGAACTTAAATATTTATATGGTGAGAAAAAAAAAAACCAAATCTGTACACAGGTCAAGATAATTGAATTGTTGTTTTAGTCATTATTCATCGATACTAACTGAAGGTCAATATAACTTGTTGGGAAATTTATGGCGTCAGGTTAATCACATTCATAATTTATGTAAGTCTTCTATAAAATCTATGTAGAACATATTCAATGATGGCTATTTAATCTGGTAGAAACAGCCTTTTAGACTAAGCCTATGTTGCTTCTAAGACTTAAAGCTAAGCTATATTTTTATAAACAAGTTATTCTCTGGGATCTATCTGTCCCAAGCTGAAATGCAAAATACTTTATGAGGAAAGAGAAAAAGCTACCATCTTAAAATGTGAAGCCATGGTAGGGAAAACTAGAGAACTAAAGATCTGTAGTTTTATGAAGATATATGCTGTTCAGATTGCCTATACTTGCATTACAAATCGCCAAAGTGAAAAACCTTTCTTCTAAAGCTATAGGGGCTACTAGAGATAGATGTCTTCATGGAAAGCCCTTAAAAGTATTTGCTAATTTCTCTGTCCTTTCCCTACTTGAAACTACTATATTTTGCATGTACATCTAAATCTATGTGCTATTCAGAAAAAAAAAAAAACCCATGCTGAAACTGAGAAATACTCAATGAATGCCAGCCATGTTTTAATAACTAGTGCATTGCTGAAGCCTGGCTTCTGATCTATGGAGCTTGCTTTAAAAAATATTTTGCCTAGTGGTAGGGACAGCATGCAATGCATATTCAGTCTGAGTTCTTTTATCAAGCTAGCAACAGGCTGTTAAAAATTTATCACCCCCTCCAGATCAGTAGATAATTTGAAAAAAGAGCAATAGAATTTATTGGACAGCTGATGACACTCATGTTTTTTTTTTTGCTGTTTTTTTTTTATCTCCTAAATAAATTTTTGCAGCTTGGCAGTGGTAGAGGTTTAGGTGAAGATTCAATACAGGAAAGAAAAGAAAGGCATGAATCATGCCAAGATAATCTTGTTTCCTTACTTGAAGCAAAAGGGCAAACTTTAAAAAAGATATATAGCCATTGCTAGAATTTCATATTGATGGTTTTATTTAGGAGTGCTTTCCCCCCCCATAAGATAATTTAAGTAGAATGACTTGCACAAAGAATCTGTTTTTAAGTATTTTAGTGTTGAATAGACTTAAGTGCATGTGAAGTGAAAACTTATAACCACTGGAGCAAATCAGTATCACACCATTATCATAGGGCAAGCTTTAAAAGACAACCTGGAAGTTTCAGTGAAACACCAATTCAGAGTTATAAATCAATTACAAAACAATAATGGTTTCTTATTTCTCCACTGAAGCTTTTAAATTATCTTACAGTAGTAATGATTATCTTATGATAATGTGATTCTGAAATAACATGACTACTAATGTATTCCAGAGTGTAGCAGGAGAATCTAAAAAAGAAATTCAAGATCTTACAGTCACAGGTTGCAGAAGAAAGAGCCATGAGCAGCTCCAGATACAGTCTAAGATACCACTACCTCAGTGCAAAGAATTTGAACATCACTTGCAACTTATTTTTCCCAAGTTATTTTTAACATAGGAATCCAGAGTTAGAAAGGTCCACAGAGTACTTCTCCTTCAACCAATATATCTACAACTTTTAAATAAACTCTTTATTTTTACTTTACCTAAGAATTTTAGACCTTTTAAGCTATTATTTTTCTCTCCAAATCAAAACCTTTCCAGCTTGTTAGTAACAACATTATCACCCAGCAAAGAATACTTTTGTTTTTCTTTTAAAGAAAAAAATATCACTTCACAATTTTGAAAACATTCTTTATACAGCAAAAACTTATTTACATAGTTCCAAAAATGGTTTTTGACATTCAGGCTCTGTGTTTCCATCCACTAACAACTCCAAGTGTGAAATGACAGCAGAAGACAACTTAGACTTACAAATAAGACAAAAAAATTCTACAACTTTATACACATATATACATACACACACATACACATATAAGTGGTTGTTATTTTAACACGTTTCTTTCAGGATCCTTCACAGAATATTTCTGCTGATAGTAACAATTCAATTTGTAGTACAATTCTTCAGACTAAAAGAGATTTCAAAGGGAACCAAAAGCAGAGAATACACAACATATCTACAAAAAGTTGCAGGTTATATATATCAGAGGCTGTGTTTCATTTCTTTTTCCATTTTTGGTCATATGGTTTGGCAAATGAAGATGAATCATGGCTTTCACCACTGCTGTACTGTTCGTATAAAGTCTGGAATAAAAATACACATACAGAATGAAATAAGTAGGCATCATTACTTGTCAAACATGTAAAAAATTACTTTCATGAACTTCACATTCTACTCCAAATATTTATTTATCCAAATATTTAATCTGGTAGAAACAGCGTTTTAGGCTAAGTAAAGTACTATTTACCAAAGTACTATTCTGGCACTATTGTTAACTTTAAAAGTGCTTATAGAACCAAGTTTATATATGTGTGAGGAAGAACTTTTTCAAAAGGTATAGAAAATATGTTCCTTTGCCTCTTAAAACAGTTTTGTGAATTTCTGCATTATCTATATTATGTATCAATTATATTAATTAGTAATAGTTATCCAAATTTCTATTATCTAAAGTAAAAATAGACAAAGACATTTCTTACTTTTAGAATATACAATATATATACATATCCTTCTAAGAATATGACATATTGTACATGGTGTTCTAAGTTTTAAGGCAGTTTCAAGTTATTAAATCTTAAAACTGCACTAAAACTTTTAGAGTACTGTATATAGAAACATAAACTAAACTAATTATGGCTATGCCCCAGAGATCTTTACTGGGCTCTCTCTTCTCTGCACTTTTTCACCTGGTGATCTCACCATCCACCAAAAGCTTCTTCTGTGCTCTAGTCCTGGTCTATTGGACATATCAAATGTCATGACATGTAGGCATCTCAAATTCAACATGTTCAGAAAGAACCCATTATCTTTCTCCTCAAGCCTCTCCTCTCCCAAACTTCCCAATTTCTACTGAGAGCACTATCATTCTTCCATCATTTAGGTTTACAATCTTGGCACTATCCTCGATTCCTCACTTACTCTCATGGTTCATATCCAATCAGTTGTCAAATCTTGGCTTATCTCCGTATCTCATATCTGTTCTATTCACACTGGTCACAGAGCTACATTTCTTTGTGTAGAATCCCACAGCTAGGACTGTGGGCACCAGTTGGAGCATTGCAATTTATTTAAGCTATACAAAAAGGCCTCACAGGGCCTCAAGTCCTTCTGTTTGTTTTTAATGTCTTACTCCAAGTATCATCTGTAATTTCTTCAATGTGGGTATTCCTTGTACCAAAGCAAATCACAAACTGTCTTTAAACTCTAGTAAACAGTCACTAAGAGTTATTGCAGTTGCCTCATCACCTTGAGGCCAACTTGGTGATTAGCTTCTATGAACTTAATTAGCTGGTCCTTGGACAGTACATACACAACCCATTAAAGCCACTTGGCCTTGGTAAAGAATCTGCTGCCATTATACTGTTGGCACAGGCTTTGATAGTTCAGAATCATCTACCCATTGGAATGAAACAGAATAAAATCTTAGTAGAGGTTTTAACATTTAAAAACAATTAATGCTAAGCAAATATTTTTGGAATCTACACCTAGAAGGTAGTCCAGTTTATGGAAATTGCTTGATACTTGGTACTTCATTGAACTCCAGAGAGACAACTGCAAAGTTCAGAAGTCAGAGTTTGCCTAAAAACAGACTTCTGTATGCTGTAACAGCTGAGGTATTTGCTTTGAATAATATCCCACTTGCTATATATTATCTATATATCTACGTCTAGCTAGCTAGCTATATACATGTATGTATACATACATATAAGAATACAAGACATGTGAGGAATATTCTACTTCTTACAAGTTGGTCCTGAAGATAGATCAAGTAATTGGAGACACTGGTAGGTTAGGAATGGTCTAGCTAGAGTCAGTAAAAGGCATATTCCCAGCATGTATTCAACCCAACTTCCACCTAAACAAGTTGGTTCTAAGTACAACTCAGAGAATATTTATAGTACTTCAAGAACTATAAATTATGTCTTTAGCCAAAAAGTTATATGCTGCCTAAATAAGCAAATAGTAAATAGACTTAAAGAACTTTAAAGTTGGAAAGGATATCATCTTACAGATGAGGAAATGCAGGCCCAGAGAAGTTAGGTGCCTTGATCAAGGTCAAAGTACAAGTAAGGCTGGAAGGAGAAGGTAGGAATCTCTCTTCCCCCTCCTAGTCCCTCTATACCAGTGGTTCTCAACCTTCCTAATGCCACAACCCTTTAATAATCATACGTGGGCGTATCTGCATGTGGGCGGACCCGTCTGGGGACGGATAGAGGAGGGGTGTCTCAGTTCCTAACACCATCAGAAATATGTGTTTTCCAATGGTCTTTGGAGACCCCATTCGACCCCCAAAGGGGTCACGCCCCACAGGTTGAGAACCGCTGCTCTATATTATGCTATTTCTCTATTTAAATGTAGAATATTAGATCATACAGAGAGCTAAAAGGGACTTCGAAGTCTACGAGAAAATTTGCATGCAATTTTTTTGGACTATATTCTTTTCAGCTTGATTAGACAAGCTATACCAACAAACTATAATTTATGACATTGATATTAATTATACTCACTCTGGCAGCTTTCAAAATGGAGTTAGGAGAATTCAGGCCAACAAGCTGGCCAAGAACATGTTTCATTTCCTCCGTGGTTCCCTTAACCACTTGATTACCTGTAAAAATTATTACACATTTAAAGTCAATAACTATTAGCATAAATAAGAAAAAAACACAAGCCACTGATAGGAATATATTTCTTATTAGTGGCATAGTAACTGAGATTCTAATAATCTAGCAGACTGGTCAGGTAGTGAGAATGAAAGATACCAAAAGAAGAGGCCAAGTGTTATACTGGCACCTCTGAGATGTTAAAAGAAGGAGAATGGCTGGGTTCTTTATGTAGGATTTACTGAAAAGTAGAGAAAAGCTCAAATAGAATAAGGCATAAAGGGGTTATGATTTTCGTTGGCGGAGAGTACCTAAAACGATGAAATAGTAGACCTAACATATCCAATTACATAGAAGAAGGAAGGTTGGGGAGAATGGCAGGTTATTAATTTTTTACATTTATTCATAAGTATATTTTCATTAACCGCTTGCTATTAACATAAATTTTATTACCTGGTTGTGACTGAGTTTGAATCTGAACATATGGATGTACCAAGAGCTCAGGAACAGATATTCTCTGTTTAGGGTCTCTTATTAAACAACACTATTGGAAAAGATAAAAAGGCAATATTTAAAAAATAATTATTCTCATATATGGTAAAGTCTCTAGAAAAAAATGACTGATTTGTATCAGCATAATAGAAATTGTTTACCCGAACATTATTCACCCTAACTTGTACAAAATTATTACCACATGACTACCTCCTCCAAACTATACATAAAGTTCCTTAAATATTTACAAAATTTTAAAACTCCCTGAAAGCAGAAAGAGTTAATGTCCCGTTAAACATATACTAAGCGGGGGCCTTCCCAATTAAGATCAGGGGTAAAGCAAGGATGTCCATTATCACCACTAATTAAAGTGTTAGAAATGTTAACCATAGTAATAAGACAAGAAAAAAAATGAGGGAATAAGTACAGGAAAAAAATAAACAAAATTATAACTTTTTGGAGATGAAATAGTTTACTCAGAGAAGGAAAGACACAAATATTTACTTAGTATCTAATATGTGACAAGCCGTGTGCTAAGTGTTTTACAACTATCATCCCATTTGATCCTCACAACAACCCTAGGAAACAGGTGTTATTATTACTATCCCCTTTTTATGGATAAGGAAACTGAGACAGACAGAGGTTATGTGATTTACTTGGGTTCACAAAGCTAGAAAGTGTCTGAGGTCAAATCTGAACTCCTATCTTCATGATTCCAAGCCTACTGTTCTCTCTCAGAATCCTAGAGATTCAACTTGAAGTTAACTGAAACAATAACCAGCAAAGCTGTAGGATATAAGATACAAACCAAGAATGTCAAGGGAAATAATGAAAAAAAGTGGGAAGGAAAGGGTCCCAGCAGCACCTATGAAACTATACTACAAAGCAATAATCAACAAAAATTATTTGATACTGGTTAAAATAGAGAGAGGTCAATCAGTAGAACAGACTATATCAACACCTCACATCATATACCAAGATAAGCTCTAAACAAATACTTGAATTAAGACATAAAGGGTGACAGCATAAACAAATCAGAGGATCAAGGTAGAAATCACTACTATTCAAATCCATGGATAGTAGAAGGGTTTATAACCAATCAATGGAAAGAGAGGAAAACAGGAAAAAAAAATGGACAATTATGAGCATATAACATTAGAAAATTTCTGCATAGAACCTATTTAGCTAAAATTTAAAAGGAAGTAACTAAGAAAAAAATTTTGAAGCAAGTTTGTTTGATGGGATTCTTTCCAAGATGTATATGAAAATGATTCCAATTTACAAGAACAAGAGCCAATGACCAAACTGGTCAAAGAATATAACAGGTAAGCTTCCTAAAGAAGAAATCCAAGCTATCAATAGGCATATAAAAAAAAAAAGCTACAAATCAACAATAATTAGAGAAAATACAAATAAAAGCAGCTCTGAGGTTTAACCTCACACTCATCAGATTAGCAAAACTGATTTTTAAAAAGGGGAAATGACAAATTTTAAAGCTCTAACTATGACAAAGCAGGCACATTAATGCATTCTAAGTGAAGTGGTGAATAGTTTCACCCATACTGGAAAGCAGGAAGGAAGCCCCCAAAGTTATTAAACCATGCATATGCTTGGACCCAGAAATATATTTTTTCAGCAATGGAGGTAAGGTTCAGGAATATGGGAGGGAAAGAAAATAGATATTTGTTCAGTGGACTTTTTTAAATTCAATAACTCATTATTAAGAGTTATGCTATTTCTAACAGCCTACATATATTTTTAAATTAGAAGACAACGAATGAAATTTTCTTAATCTTCATCAAGCACACATATGTACAAACATACACACAGATAAAATATTTTACAAGTTACCCGTAGCACATCTTGTAGATCTTTTTCTGCAATTTCGGGGAATTTTATTTCATGATCAGGATCGATTATAGCGTGCAACTTGGTGATCTGATTTATTATATGCTGAAATGGAGTCTTCCCATAAGTCATGCAGTATAAAATGCATCCTAAAGACCACACATCACTTTTTGGGCTTATCTAAGAAAAAATAACCATCCCCCCCAAAAAAAGCAAAATCCAACTTAATTGCATTTTCACCAAAGGAAGAAAACAAGCATTTATTAAGTGTCTATGCCAAGCACAGTGCATTTTATTCTCATAACAAGTCTCAGAGGAAGGTGCTATTATTATCCCTATTTTATGGGTCAGGAAACTGAGGCAGAAGTTAAATGGGTTGTGCAGGTTCACAAAGCTAGGAAGGGTCTGAGGATGGACTTTATCTAAGGTCTTCCTGACTCCAGGCCAAACATTCCATACAGTAGGCCATTTAGTTGTCAGAACTATCAGCTGTAACACAATTACAAAATATTCACTTTTAAATATCAATAAATTCCAAGAAGAAACACCATCAATGTCATAAATCACTTTATTTCATGAACATTTTACAAAGTAAAATGATTCATTAGTAGAGTTTGCCAAAACTCTTGACAAGTACCATGAAAAACTTTATTTGGCTATTGGCTATTCCAACCTAATAGCTATAAAAATGGAATAAATTAAGTAACCTACAAATCACAATTTTCTGGCCTAATAAAAAACAGAGAAATCATAGAATAACATAATCTTAGAGCTGGAAAGAAAAACAGAGATCATTAATCCAAACCTCTCATTTTATAGGAAAAAAATAGTGAGGTCCCAAGAAGTTATATGATTAGTTCAATGTCACCAATGCAGCTACTAGAAAACAAATGATGACACACTGTACTTAACTAAGCACATGATGTGACCAGATTATTATTTAAAGCATTCCACTTAGGAGAAAATCTTTACTTCTTGTTTAGGTCAGAATTTAATATTATCAGAACTACTTAAAAGTTCTTTTAAATTCTGGGGCTATTGTCTGAAATGTAGTCTATGTTACTAATTCACAGTACCACAGTAATTTCAAAAAGGAAAAGAAAGGAGATTTCTGTAGTAGAAAAAGTGGAAAGATCACTAGATAACTTTAAATAGTATTAGTTATTTAGAAAGTTCATTTAACAGGTCAAGTTCTAGTGATATTGAATATTTTCTATTAAAGAAAATAAATAAGACAGTACCTTTGATTTGGATTTCCCATTCTCTCGTAAAGAAGACATATCTCTGATAGCTTCTGGTGGCATATAATTAACTGTACCAACCTACTTGTCAAACAACACAAATTAGAAAATGAAATATTTTTAGTCTTAATTTCATCCTATTGAAAAATTCAATTTTTATATGAGATTACATAGTCATTTCCTAATAAAATTTGAAATTTAAAATATTTTCCACAAATAAGTGAAAGCCCTCAGGAATCACGTAGAGTTGAGAAACTAGTTACCAAAATAATTAAATTTTAATAGTTTGTAAATGAATTCATGTTACTAAATTATTTAATGCCTACAGATTAAGTAAATTAACACTATTCCATGTAAACAATACTTTTTCTTTCTTACCTGAGAATCTTTAACAATGCTTGTCATATCTGGCTGTATTTGGTTTGCAATTCCAAAATCAATTAGCTTTAGCATTCCATCAACTATCAGAAAGTTAGCAGGTTTCAGATCACTGTGAACAATGCCTCCAAAATAAAATCAATTACACAATTAGACATTACAAATCACGCATATATTTTTTTCACCACTTGTTAACACAGACTAAGTCTTTTTCAACAAATCATACAATTATTCTTCAATATTTGCTCTGTAATGTTGGCATTATGCCAGGCAATTCAGGATAAAAGGAATTATAAAACTCTATCTGGCCGGTACTTCTTATCCACAAAGAACTCATCATCAATTTGGGAAGATAAGACACACAAAAATAATAAGTGAACAACATCATACTGTATATGAGTATCATTCAATCCCAATAACAAAATATATGTAACTGACACAGAATAGTATATAATAACTACATTGTTTAGCTAAGTGCAAAAGGACTTGGAGAAGGGAAAATATTAACTTATCTCAAGAACAACACAATTTTAGACAACCCCTGATTATGTAGATTAAGAAACTGATACTAGTAATAATATTAATGAAATTAACAGATGACACTTAAATAGTATTTTAAAGTTAATAAAGTATTTTACAGAAATGATTTATCAGTTTCACAGATGAAGACAGAGGAACCCTAAGAGGTTAAGCTGACTTGCACCGTGGTCACTTAGCTAACTGGATCCTAAAATCAAACTCAGTTCTCTCTGACTGCAAATCCAGCAGTAATTTTTCCACTACACTAAAGTGTAGAGTTCAAGACATTTGCCTTCTTAATGGAAATGGTTCTTTAGAAAAAGTTAGATGTTTAACTTCACCCCAGGTATTAGCTAAAACTTGAATATGTGAGGCATTTAGTAGAACATTACACAAAACCAAGGCTCTTTGACTACATCTTTACCAAAAAAGAAAAATCAAACCAAAACATATAGTCCAAGCCAAAATATTTTTTGCACTCACCCTTCAATGTACTCTTAATAAAGATGGTAGGAAGAGTTATAGAATATACATCTACAAGAATGTACCAGGACTCTTCTCTGAATCTTTTATCATTTCTTCTGCCTGCATTTCTAGTCTCCTCTTTTTAGTTCTGGGTCAGTAGTAAATTGCATAAACATAACAGGTTACAATTGGCCAAGATTCTAAAATGACTTACCTTCCAATACCCTAGTCATTGAAAAGATAAATAATTATAGAAGCTATGGCCAATTCATTTTCTCATGTGAGAAGATGAGCAAAATGAACAAATAACAATTACCCAGGCTGACTGATGAGAATGGTAAAAAAGTTGTAGGAATGTTTGAAGTACAAATCTTCATAACATAAAGAAAATTCATGGCCCGTTGGTAGACACTTTTCATTAAAAAACAACTACAACAACAAATTACTAGACCTCTCTGAGTCTCAGGTTGGACTACATAACTTCTAAAGACTCTTTTAACTTTGTGGTTTTCAAGAAACTGGGCATACAAGAGTACAAACAATACTGAAAAAACAATTAGTTGTTATAAAATATAACAGGCTCCAAGGAAAGATTTTGGAATCCTGTTATATTGTTACACTGAGGGAAATGTGCTTTTACAACATGATGTATATACACACGGGAAAAAAATTAATCTTAAATATGATAATACTCAAGGCAGAGTAGTTAAAAGTTCTATTCTTTCATTTAACACATACATGTCCATCTTCTACTCACTTATCAGATGGAGCTTCCTAAAACACATATTTGACCACATTATACCCCACCTTCATTCAATAAACTCCAGTGACTCCCCTATCACTTCCAGCATCAAAAAGAAAACTCTTTTTGGTATTCAAGTCATTCATAGCTTGGCCCCTTCCTACCTTTCCAGTCTTTCCTTTACATACTTTTATGATACAGATATACTGGTTTCTTTGAAGTTTCCTCATACAAGACCATTCTACTTCCTATTTATACATTTTCATTGTCTCCCATGCCTAGAATACTTTTCCTCCTAGATTCTACCTTCAACCTTCCTTCAAGTCCCAGCTAAAATCCCACCTTCAACAAGAAGCCTTTCCTGACAATGCTTAATGTCAGTGCCTTCCCTTTGTTGATCATCTCCAATTTGTCCTGTACACATCTTGTTTTTATATAGTAGTTTGCATGTTTTGTCCCCCATTAAATCCTGAGCTTCTTGAGAGCAGGAGCTGATTTTGCTTTTCTCTGTATATCCAAGATTGGAATTTACTTAGAGGTGAATAAATTCTTACTGACTAACAAGTATTTCTACTTTAGCTTAGATGAACACACAGATATGTGGGGAGTTAATATTCTGATAAAGAACAAGTTTACAGATAAATATCTTAAAAATTACCATGCTGGTGAATTGTATGAACTGCTTCTAACATATTTTTCCAATAACTTTTCCGTTCCCATGGATTGATTGTTTTTTTCTTTTTAAGCCAACTGTTAAGATCAATATTTCCACATTCCATCACCATATAGATATGGTGGCCTGTGATTTCACTATAAAAAAAATTTCAGTTACAATATAATGTTATACTAAAATTAAAGTAACTTTGGTTTCTCTCAAAAAGTTTTCAATGTTTTTTTCTCTTACTAATCATAAAGTCGAATAATCTTATCACTGTGCTGTTGTAGTTTACTTAAGAAAGCAATTTCATTCCGATAGCTCTCAATGGTTTGAGAGTCTGCTTCTTCCAAATTCACATATTTTATAGCATAAATCTGCTTCTTTTCACTCAATACTTGAAATACCTGTGAAAGACAATACATATACACAAACATCATGTTCTTTTTTTAAAATCATCAAAATTCTAATCCCAGATCCCTATATGAAAGTCAGACTTTTTTTTTAATTGAAAGAAATTCTTAATGGAACATTGAATAAAAAAAAGAGTGAAAAATTTGCAGAATGATTATTTTGCCTAAAAGATTAAAAACTAATACTCAGGTGGTACTGTTGTGAGACACACAGTTGTGAGGATCAAATGAGGGACAAATGAGTTATTAAGTCAAAATCACTTGGGGCAGCTAGGTGGCGCAGCAAATAGAGTACCAGCTCTGGAATCACGAGGACCTGAGTTCAAATCCAGCCTCAGACACTTAACACAAAAACTAGCCATGTGCCCTTGGGCAAGTCACTTGACTCCAGTTGCCCTACCTTTCTCCCCTCCAAAAAAAAAAAAAACCATAGGAACTATAGGTTAGGATTAGAATTTTAGAGCTGGAAAGGAACTTTTGAGATACTTTAGCTTTCTCATTTTATAGAAGAGGAAACGGAGACCCACAGAGGTAAGAAACTTTGATCAACATTACATAGTAAGGAACAGAGCTAGGAATTTAAATTTTGATCATCAGGTTCTAAATCTAATACTCTTTCCAGGACACCATATCACTTAGCAGCTAATGCCCCTTTACATAGTCGGGAGAAACAACCCCAAGTAATTTAAAGTTCATTTTCAACCTGTAAACAGGATTAACACGAACACTTCAAACACACAATTTAATTTCAGACCCTCACGTTTCATTTTGCTTTGCTGTGAGCTAATGCCAATCTAAGAAGCACAAAACATTTTAAAATTCGGAAAATACCAGAAACATCAGTTCAGTAGGGACTCTCAGCACTGATCAGAAATACTTTTTTGTCTCTTACTGATTTCCCACTAATATTCTTTATTGCAGTTTATTCAGATCAATTCTCTTCCTTCTCAGGAGATGACTTTCACTGTCTACTAAGGCTGAGCTCATCTGATACAAGTTCCCTCAATTCTTCCTCTTCATCTCAAAATCTCCTTCTACCTCTCTCCTTCTAATTCCCAGATGAGAGATAAAACTGGACCTCCTTTGTTAAGGCTAAGCTTTCCATCTGTCTATTTAATTTCTCCCTGTTCCTAACAGGCCTTTCTCCCATCTCCATTAATTATCCCTTCTTTTCCCCATGTCTTCCACCTCTCTCTCCAATCTATCAAGTTGCCCCTAGGTGGCCACTATCTTAAAAACAACACTATCAGCAATAAAGCCCTCCATTAATTTTGCCTTCCCATTTCTCAACCATTTCACCACCAAAATGCTAAGTGTAGTAGTCCACATTCATTGCCTCTTTTGTACTCTCCATTCTAATCAAACCTTTCTCAAATTTCACCAGTGATCTTTTCTTCACCAAATTCAATAGCCTTTCCTCAATTCTTACTTTTCATGACCCCTCAGTAGCATGTTGTAGCACGCCTGTGCTTTCTTAGCTTTTAGGATGACATATTTCTCGGCATCTCCTCCTACCACTCTTAACTGCTCAAGGTTATGTCTTTGGCACCCTTCTTTCTTCATCCAAAGTTACAACTACCTCCTCTACACAGATGACTCTCATTATCTAAATCTTTAACTCTAACATCTCTCCTGAATTTAGGTCCATTATCTCCACCTAGAAAGTTAGCACTTCAAACTCAATGTCCCCAAACAGGACTATCTCTTTTTCCAAAACCTGGTCCTCCTCCAGACTTGCCTGTTTCTGATAAAAGCTCTGTTGTTCTTAATTCAAACCTCATAGGAATCTTTCACTCCTTTTCCTGTAAACTAGCAATTATTTTGATTTTATCTCCAAAATCTCTCTTTCATGCCCTCCTTGGTCAATGCTACCACCCTGCTTCAGGAAATCTTATCTCCTCCATGTACTGCAATTGTTTTCTAATCAGCCTCTATACACTAATATATTCTAGGCATTAGTTATGTTAATGCAGAGATCATTCACCAGTTAGGTAGATGGGAAAGGCACTGATAATTTCATAAACAAAGGGATAAAGATGATAAAATGAAATGTTCAAAAAATAGGAAACTGGTTTAGCTGAAGCACATGGCACTGTAACAATAAATAGGACTAGAAAAGTAGGTTAGAGATAGACTAGAGATCTCTAAACACAAAATTATAGAATCTGGATTTTATTCTTTATATAAGGAGGCATTTGAAGGTTGATATAGTCAAATTCTATAATGTCATTAAGACCAACAAGGATATGGCAGCTATTTGGCACAGTGAATAAAACACTGGTGCTGGAGTCAGGAGGACCTGAGTTCAAATTCAGGCTCAGACACTTAACACGTACTAGCCATGTGACCTTGAACAAGTCACTTAACCCCAACTGCCCTGCCTTCCCCCCTCCAAAAAGCCAAAAAAAAAAAAAAGTAAGATCAAGAAGTAGTAGGAATACAAAAAAAAGTAGCATGTAAGCCGAGGATTGAAATAAACTAGGTATTCTAAAAGGTAGAAGTGGAGAGTGTGCATAAGGGACAATAGCCTGCAGAAAGTCAGGGAGATGACAAATGGTGTCATGCATGGGGAAGAGCAAGAAGACAAATTTGGTTGGACTGTACAGGACATACAAGGGAGTAATGTAAAATACACACACACACACACACACACACACACACACACACACAATCAATATCTCACTGCACCTTAAAAGAAGCAGAGCAGGACAGGTTTTCTCTTGAAATGATCAATATCAATTCTATATCATTTTCTTATCGATCCTATTTACAAGTAATTTATTTTGTCTTATAATTGTTTAAGTCATGGCCCTTTGTCTCTGCACCTGGTTCTGAGATTCAGCTGGCCTATAATGGATTAAATTTAAAAATCTAGCTCTCCTAATCACTGATCTATTCTTCCCTCAAGGAATTTAACTGACCTTTGGGGATGTGTGTTGATGCAAAGGAGTTGGGTCTAACATCTTCACACCACCAATCCCGCCTTCAATGATGTCTTGTTTATTTTCTTGCACCTGAACTCTCAAGAGGGAGGGAGGTTTGTTGCTAGCCCCCATGACCATTACCAAACTTCCAACCAATTATGTTGTTTCCTGCATCTCAGCTCTGTAATCAGTACGTTGCCCTCAAACCCATGATGTCATCTACTCTGTTTTGTTCTTTGTTCTGCACTCCCCCAAACCTATATAAGCGGAACAGTCCTTTCACTGGGGGTCTGTGGCATAAATGGAAGCAAACCACTGACCCATTTACTGGCAGGCACAATCCCTATGTTATGTTATGTTATGTTACTCAGAGAATTGCCTCAGTTTACCTTCTTGTTAAATTTCACCTATGACAATCTCCACTTAAAAGTTGAAGAAACTAGGGTCAAAGAGTTTATATGACTTATCTACAATCACACAACTCACAGACTGGAACCTAGGTCATGATTTTAAATCATTTTAAACTGGTTGTAAAGTTGTTAGCTGCCCTGGAAAGTTCTAATCATCTCAAAAAGTAATTGCAAAGGGTCCCCAGAAATCAACAAGTCCAATTTTCTCATTTTACAGAGGAGATGAATGAGCCCCAGAAAGATTAGATGATTTTCTCAGAATCACACATTTAGTGTTATTCGAAGCCATGTCACTAATTCCAAGTCCAGCATGCCCTATTCATTTTGCATATTGCCAGTTAAAAGTTAATAAAGTTAAATAAAAAAAAAAAGTTAATAAAACATTCTTCAACCCCTACGCCCCTAACAACCCAACACCTTAGTTCGGGCCCTTATCAACTTTCACCAGACTACTGAAACAAACTCCTAACTGGTCTCTCTCCACTCTAATCTATCCTCCACACAGCTACCAAAATGATTTTTCTTAGAGGCAGCTGGTAGCACAGAGATTAAAGTGCTAGGCCTAAAGTCAGGAAGATCTGAGTTTAAATCTGGCCTCAGATACTTACTAGTTGTGTGACCCTGGACAAGTCATTTAACCTGTTTGTCTCAGTTTACTCAACTGCAAAACAGGGATTATAATAGCACACTGCAAGGTTGTTGTGAGGATCGACCGAGATATTTGTTTAAAAAAAAAAAGTAAGCACTTAGCACAGTACCTTGCCCATAGTAAGCTCTATATAAATGAGTATTTTTCCTCTCCTTTCCTCCCTTCTCTTTAAGTACAGATCTGGCCATATATGATAGTGCTACTAGTGCCTCCCTACCTGTTTCTAGGATTAACCATAAACAACTTTATTTGACTTTTAAATCCTTTCATAACTTAGCCCCAATAGACTTTTGAAGCTTCTTTATACATTACATCCCTTCCTGAAGGGAAGCTAAACTGTCTTTCTTGCTACTTCTCATACATGCATGCCATCTTCCACCTTCATGCCTCTGCACTTGCCATCACTCATGCCAGGAATGCTATTTTTTTCTCATCTCTGCCTCACGGAATCCCTCACCTCCTTCAAGATGCAGCTCCAATATCACTTTCTACACAGACTTTCCTAATCTCTTCATAAAAACAAAAACTCCAATAGACATAGCTCTTTAAGGTTTGCAAAGAACTTTACTTGTGTTATCTCATTTACTTCTCATAACAACTCTATGAGATAAGCTGTATTATTATATCCATTTTACAGACAGGAAACCGGGCCTGAGAGGTTAAGTGACTAGCCCAGAGTCACACAGCTAGTATGCACCTGAGGAAAGATTTGAACTCAGGTTCTTCCTGCTTCCAAGTCCAACACTATGCTAGCCAGTTGTCTAATTTCCCAATATTTAACCACCTTATGTTTATTTTGTGTTTATTCTATATATACTTATATATGTACACGTTTATCTCCCTCAAAAAGAATCTAAGTTCCTTGAGAGCAGCCAGTCAGGCAACAAACATTTATCACATGTTTATTATGTGCCAGACTCTGTGCTAAGTGCTGGGAATACAAAGAAAGGCATTAATAGTCCCTTGCCCTTGAGAAACTCACATTCCAATAGGTGAGAAAACATGCCAACAATTATGTAATACACAAGATAAACAGAGTAGGAGGGTGATCTAATAGCAACAGCACAGGCAGTAGAAGAAACCAAGAAAGGCCTCTGGTGTTATCCCCAGTGCCTAGCACAGTCCTCTTGCATACAACAAGCATTTAGTAAAAGCTTGTTGACTGTCACAGTGCCTGAAATACTACCAGCAAGAGATTCATTTGTTTTTCACTTCTTCCTTTAAAATGTAAACAGTTCTGCTTATTTTGGTCACTTACATCACAATTTGAATTAGTTAATGGATAGCTTTTACCCTCACATCTAGTTAAGATTATCTACATTAAGATGATGAAAACTTTAATGCAAAGTTAAAGAACAAGCCTGGGTTAAAAAGGAGATTTAGTCAGGCAAAGTGAAAAAAAAGAAAAAAAAAGGCAGATGGGTATCTGTACAAAATTTTGTAATGTAACTTTGAATGGGTTTTTGAAAAATTCTATAAAAACTAAATTTACATATATCTAATAATAATTCATGTTCTAGAAATTTTTTAATGCTAAAGATACTTTGCAATGCAAATAATCATTCACTCCCCTAATCTAGTCATTCTTTTGTAAAATGAGGAGAGTGAACTAGATTTCTAAGATCCTTTTCAAATCTAGCTCTATGATCCTAATTAAATTTTTAACAATGTTTTATGTCTCAACCTATCATGAAGTAGCTTTTGAGTATTTTAATAAGATTTAAAAGGACTCTTAAATTAAATGATAATTATGTCCGTATCTGGAATTGTCTCTTTATATCTTGGGCTTTAATTCACATTTGAACTACTGTAAAACTCTCACTGGTTTAAATTCTGGCATCATCCTATACAGATGTGCCTTTTCTTTTTAAGAAAGGGTGTTGTTGGTAAATATAAACTGACTAAACAGATTGAATTCAATTCAACATACATTTATTACATGTCTTCTAAATTTAAGTAAGGTATTGTGCTGGGTTGTTGGGCATACAAACACTGAAAAGAAAATTCCCTACCTTCCAGGAGCTTATAATATACAGAGATACATGTACACAAGCCTGGTACAGGGAAAACCAAGAAGAGAAAAAGAGATAATATTAAAAATTGGGAGGATCAAGAAAGGCTTCTGAGCTCCGAAGAAAGAAAAAGTTTGAAGGCTAGAGATAGGAAGCGGGGGCTAGGGGAGAAGGTAGAGAAGAAAGTGATAAACTGGGATCCAGGTCCTTGGATTCCAAAGCCAGTGCTTCTTCTACAGCATCATACAGCCTCCCAGCCATATGCAGTATCATAAACTAAATATAATATAAAGTCAAAAAAGTGAAAAGTATCTTCTTTTGAACTTTGTTCTTTGCTTTTTATCCTCTAGAGCAGCGGTTCTCAACCTGTGGGTTATGCTCAATTTGTAACAATGAAAATACATCCTGAATATCAGATATTTACATTATGATTCATAACAGTAGCAAAATTACAGTTATGAAGTAGCAACGAAAATAATTTTATGGTTGGGGGTCACCATAACATGAGGAACTGTATTAAAGGGTCGTGGCATTAGGAAGGTTAAGAACCACTGCTCTAGAAGTTATTTACTATTTCATTATTTGGCAACTAATTTTAGTCAGAATTATTATATTCCATCTATTTTAATCAAGTTATTATTTGTATCTTGCATTATTTTATTAACATTTAAGATTTCTATCTTGACTTTCCAAATCAACTGTGAAATTGTGAATGCCTTTAGGGAAGAGATCATATCTTGTTCAACTACAGTATGTTGTATATAGTAGGTGCTTACTAAATATGACTTGATTTAATTACACATAAAACTTATTACTTACCTTACTTGAACCTCCACTTCCTATCTGCTTTAATATGGAATAAATTCTTCCCTTAACTGTAATGTACTCATTTGAAGAAAATGATCCTGAAATCTGATGGAAAAGGAAA
>CM053586.1:136797046-136815425 GCA_028646515.1 Pseudochirops corinnae
ATTGTTTTCCCTCTCAGAATGACCTTGCCTAGTAGAGATAGTTTCTAGAGGCTCTGGCAGTTTTGCAACATAAGAAGTAGCTAAGGTAGCAAGGGGCTGACGGCATGCCCTTGCTTTCTCCATTCTGATACATGCAAGGGGGACTGTTCAGGAGAACACTTTCATCAGTTTCCCCCTTCTTTTACCTACAATACCAATTAATAACCTTAAGTTTTGAGCCTTAAAACAATTGCCCAGATGACCTAGTTCACAATCTTACAACATTGCCAAAAAAATTGTTTCTCTTATTTATTTATTTACCTTATGGCCCTAAGGCCAAAGGTCCTATATACTTTAGCTAATGAGAGACTACACTCCATTCTACACAGCCTATACTCCAAAAAGATCAGAGAAAGAAGAAAATAACTCATACACACAAAGGTATTTATAGCATCTCTTTGTTGTAGCAAAGAACTGGAAAATAAAGGGGTGTACATTAATTGGGGTAGGCCAAACAAAGTACTATATGTAAGAAATGATGGTTTCAGAGAAACCCAGAAGGAATAGTGTGAACCGTTGAAGAGTAAAATAAATACCCAACAAGAGGTCAAAGGATATGAACAGGCACTTCCTAAATGAAGAAATCTAAGCTTTCAATGGACATGGAAAAAAAATCATACAAATCGTTAATAATTAGAGAAATGCAGATTAAGGCAACTCTGCAGTTATATCTCACACTGATCAGATTAGCAAAATTGACAAAAATGAAAAATTACAAATGTTTGGGAGATTTGGGGAAATGAGCACATTAATGAACTGTTTATGGACATGTGAATTGGTTTAGGTATTCTGGAAAGTAAATTTGGAATGACCCAGCTCTACTAGTACTAGACATATACTCCGAAGAGATCAAAGAAAGAAAAAAGACCCATGTGAATAAAAAATACTTTAGCACCACCTTGGAGGAAAAGAAAAACTGGAAACAGAGTGTGCGTAATTTGAGAATAACAGCAGATTGTGGGACAGGAATATGTAATGATGAAACATTATTTCAGAGAAATCTGGGTTAGACTTATTTGAACTGATAGAGAAGTGAACAGTGCCAGGAGAACATTTTATCCAATAGTAACATTTTAAAGATGAAAAAATTTAAAATACTTAAGATCTCCAATTAAGGCAGTGACCAACCATGATTCTAGCCAGAGGGCTATTGAAGAATGTTACCTCCCTACTGAAAGGCAGATGATGGATCTAGGGTACCCAATGAGACATACATTTTTTGAATATGGCCAGTGTGGGAATTTATTTTGCTTCACTCTGCATATTTGTTAGGAGTTTTTTTGTTTTTCTTTTTGTTTTTTTACAGTGTGGTATGGGAGGGAAGAGCAAAAAAAATACTTGTTAACTGAAAAAATAAAATTTGATTTTAAAAAGAATTTTTAATATTGAAGTTAATAGAACCAGGAGAACAATTTATATGAATAAAACTTTATAAAGAAAACAACTTTGGAAGACTGATGAATACATTGCCCAAATACTGATAAAGCCTGCTGTTCCCCTCCTGACTTGATAGCTTCAGCTACAAAATAAGACAGTTTGGGAAAGGACTAATTTGTGGATTTGATTTGCTTGGTAGGTGTACTTATTACAAAGATTTATCTTTTTCTACTTTAAAAAAAATTGGGAGGAGGGTAGAATTGGGAAGAAGAAAAATAGGAATAGAGTTGTGAGAAAGAAAAGTGGGAAGAAAAGGAGAGTCATTAAAGCATTTTACACACATACACACACACACACAAAGAGGCAGGACAGCTTTAAAAAGTTACATGTTGAATTTATTAGAGTGCTTTTTTTTTAAAAGAAAGCTGTGCATAATAGAAACATTTTCCTATATGATTCTCTTTTTCTAGTGTATAATATATGGAAGTAAAAGCAGAATAAAAAAATTTTAATCATTTGGTATTGGAAGATGGAGATAAAATAGGATGACAAAAAAGAAAAGGAAAGGTCATTATGCATTTTTCAAATATAGAGAAGGAAGACAGTTTTGAAAGTTACATGTTAAACTTATTATGTACTTTAAAAGAAGGCAATATGTGATGCTTAACATGAAATTTTTAATGTGTTTCAGCTTATTGTTGATAATATACACTGAATTAATTTAAAGTAACAACTGTTTTCTGTAGTACTTTGTGAAACAGCACTTAATATTTAATGTCAATTAATAGCATTTATTAAAGTGCCTGCTTTGTGCCAGGCACTATGATAAGTAGTAGTGATGTGGGACAGATACATTTTCCAAAACTTGAATTATCTACAGAAATAAGTCAACTTGTTATCTAATATCACTTGTGGGCAGCAATAGCAAGGATGGGCCCAAATTATTTTTATACATGACTGGGTAGAGGATTGTTTGGTTTTTTGCTTCTCTTCCCTGCTATCTATAGAACTATTAGCCATAGTGCTACTGCTACTTTAATGGAATTTGGGATTAATTTACATTCAAAAATAGATACCATTTTCTGAGGTCTTGGTGATCACTTTCAGAACATTTCTTTAGTTGAACCTGTCATACTATATCAATAAGCTCAACTATAGCACATTTGAAACTAAAAGAAGAAAAGAATAGTTCTATGATACACTTAAGAAAAAGCAAAGCAGTTATAATTGTTAGCTCTGTGCCTTTGCGAAGTGGTTGTTGGCTGCTTATGAGAGCATTACATGTGAGATTTCTCGAAAATTACATTTTTTAAAAAAAATTGTTACAAAATCAAATTAGAAGTGTTCTGGTGGCGTGTCTGAATCTGGAGTTGAACAGCATTTATTGATACATTTTGTTTTGATTTAATGGTACATTCCAATAAACTCAACTACAAAGTAGATTCCTTGAAAACAGTTACATAAAATCATCTAATAGTGCGATTGTGACTGATAGTACATTGGCCTATGTTCACTGAGTATATACTAAGGACTGGAGTGAGTTTGGGGTAGGGAGAATGATGATTCAGGTAGCTTCTATCCTCAAGGGCCTTATAATGTAGTTAGAAATATATCAGTTTAAGATAAAGACAAGTTAACAAAGCAACATATATAAATGAGTTAAAAAATTAAAAATTAATGTAGTATGAAATACTTAAGTCATCACACTATAATCTATAATGTATATGTTTCTGGAATATGCTTTTTATATATTATATTTCATAAATTCTAACCTTTTTAATAGAAATCTTAAAAATGTATGAATAGCTTGTTTTGATTAATTTCTTTTGGCCCTTACATTTGCCTCTATTCTCTACTGTCACTCTGAAATCAAATAGAGACCTCACCCCCGACTATTCATTTTCCTGCTTTCTAGTTATAAGCTAGAACTGACTGACAGAATTGTAGGTTGCCAGAAAAAAATGTATATAACCAAGTATTTTGTGTAAATGCTTGAAGAGGAAGGGTATAATCTCATTCTTGTTTGTCATTGCTTGTTAGGCAACTTCAAAAAAAGTAAGCAACTTCTTCAAAAAGGTCTAGAATGTGGTGCAGTCCCACAAGAAATGTTAGAAATTGCCATGCGGAATTTAAATCTACAGAAAAAACAATTACTTTCAGAGGAAGAAAAAAATAAATTTTCAGGTAAATCTCATAGTACGTGTTCTTTCATTTGGTCTTTAGTTGGCATTTGTAAATAAGGGATTTTGGATTTTTTTTTAAGTCTGATATGTTGCTTTGGGAAACTTCATATTGTTTTTTATAAAAACATAAGCTTTTTAGAAGCTGTAACTTCATTCTAGAAAGAACAGTGAATCTCAGGTTTTGAGGGGACTCAGAATGGGATAATATGTCAATACAAAGTCAGGAAGACTCTCATCTCCCTGATTTCAGACACTAGTAGTGTGACTTGGGCAAGTCACTTAACTGTTTATCTCAGTTTCCTTATCTATAAAATCAACTGGAGAAGGAAATGATAAACCATTCCAGTATTTTTGCCAAGAAAATCCCAAATAGGGTCATTAAGAGTTAGACATGACTGAACAACACACCATTGACACTTAATGGAAGCAACTTTAACAGATAGGACAATTTTCTTGTTATTTTTCTGATATATGTAGAGGGACTATTTGAAGCTAAGGACAAAACCATAAATTATATTCAGAAGTTACATATAGAAGACCATGTGCATATATAAATTAAACTAGTCTTTAAATTATTTACAGCAGCTACCATTTTAAACATCCAAGAATCATTCCAAAACCCACTTGGAAATTTACCGAATAGAAATATTAATTGTGATTCCAGAAGACTACCTAATGTGGCCAGATTTTTATATGGGTAAGAAAATCGAGTTATTGAAGATACCTATCTACTTTGATAGTGTATAGAATTTGTTCTTTAAAAATTACAATGTATTTTCTTTTTCTTTAGGGAGAATATACCTCCTCAGGATATAGAAATCAGTAGTAGAAATCCCTTGAAGCAATTAAACAAATCTAAACCAGTAAGAGTTTGAATATGTTTTGTGTGGCAGGTAGTAATGATTGTAAGGGGTTGGGCTTGAGATTTTATTTAATTTCATACTTAGTTACTTCAATCTTTTCCAAAAATCATCTAGTCATGCCCATTTGGAAGAGTCCCAGTTAACCTTATAAATAGCCCAGGTGGAACTATGGAGACAGATGGTCCAGTTGGGCAGAGTTTTACAAAAAGGTAAGAAATTTTTTTGCATAAAATTTTTTTTTTACTTTTAGTATATTAAGGAATGATGCTAAAATGATCTTTTAGTCTTACAGACTAATTGTAATGATTTAAATTGTATTTATAGTAAAGTCCTATATAAGCATTTATTAATTGCTCACTATGGTGCTGCTACTAGGTTCTGGAGATTGAAAGATCCACAGGTAAGTAAACACAAAATACATGCAAAATAAAAAAGAGGGACAGAATGTTAGTAATTGGATTAAAGACAGACCTTGCCAAGGCATTTGTGAGCAGAGCTTTGAAGTCAAGAGAGCTGAGCACCAAGAAAGGGTGTTTTGTTCTTTGGAAAGAGGTTTAATTAGGGAGGTGGCGTTGAAAGCCACTTTTCAAGGGACTAAGAAGTAAAGGGGAGGAAAAAGTAGAGGTAGTGAGCATGGAAGGGTTTTCGAAGATTTTGGCAGTGTAAAGGGAAGTAAAATAGAGGGTAATAGCTTAAGGTAATGGCAAGATTAAGTGAAGCTTTTTATTTATTTATTCATTTATTTTTTGGAATGGGTAGACCACTGTACATGTGTAGTAGACAGCAGGGAGGGAGCCATTACATATGGAGAAATTGAAGATTAGAAAAAGAAAGAGAATCATTGATAGGCCAGGCTCTTTGAGGCCATAGGGATATTATCAAGGGCATAAGTGACTTGCAGGTAGGAGCAGAGAAAGGGGGATGTGAGGGTTACCCAAGGCTAGTGTTTGATGAAAATGTGAGAGATGATAAGACAAAAAGGGAGAGCATTTGAGGACAGTATAATTAATATTCAGCTGGCTAACTGGAGGTTAGGGTTGTGAGGGGGAGAACATGAATGGTGGACTGGGAGAGCAGCGAGACAAGATCAGGATGGGGTACAGGTTTAGGAGTAAGATAGATGGAGAAAAAGAAGGGTAGGAGTAAGAGGTGCTTCAGGGCTCTAGAATATTGAAATGAGACCACTGGTGATGGTGAGCTCAAGGTTATGCCTACTTCTTTGTATAGCTAAGATAGACTAATGTGTAGAACACTGTGGAGGTTTGGGAAATTGATGAGTAGGAAGTTGTCTCTAAAAATTGCCAGGGAGCAAAGGAATTGTGGAGATGCTTTTTTTTTTCTTTTTAAAAAAATCATGTTTCATGTGGATAGGGAATCAGGAAGATTTGGGTTCAAATTCTCCCTCAATCATCTGTTAGCTGTATGAATGGACAATTAATTTAATTTCCCTAGACCTCAGTTTCCTTATCTGTTAACCGCTAAAGTGCCTTCTAGCTTTATAGATAGGACCCTGTGATCATATGATCCAGATTCATTGTTGGAAGTATGGAAAAGACCATCTTTTTGTCCATGTGAAACTTAGGAGTACACATAAATATAAGGAATTCCAATAGTCTTGGTGTATTTTTAAGCCTTTAAAGCTTTAATAACTTTGGGTCACTCTATATACAGGCAGTCCCCAAGATACAAACACCCACCTTTCAAATATTACTTACATATAAGTAGCAACTATAACATGAATCTCTTCTCACTGCCACCTGTTTTGGTAACAACTATTCCTGTTAGATTTCATGTAACTCTAATATGAATTATAAATAGCCAATATGAACGGTTACACATCTTGTTACACTGTATATGTTATGACTTCCTTTGGTAATTTATTATCCTGCTAAAATGTAGGGGGTGAGTAATATCATCTTGGCTAAATTTTTTATCTTCAGTGTTTTCACAATGCTTTTGCACCGAGTAGGTGCTTAATATTTGTTCTGTAGTTACATTAAAGGAAGGAAAAGCTTTTTCAGTACTGGGGTGGCAAAATTAGAAGTGATTTTCTTCTAGACCCTATGATTTTTGGGTCACGGAAGTATACTTTTTTATTTCCAGACTTCCTGTTTAGAACTCTGCAAATTTTTCATAGAAATTAATAATAATATTATACAGTTTAGTTATATTATGTATGAACTAGGTGTCCATGGGAAATAATGTAAATTTTTACAAACTTTTGGATATTGTGCTTGTTACTTATATGTGCTGGATTTTGCTGTATGCCTTATTAGTGAGAGGGGATAGCATATTAAAATGCAAATTTTGGTTTGCAAGATTAGTCTGGAAAAATTAATGACTATTACAACCTGCCTTCCTATTGCAATCTGATCATCAATTTAGAGGGGTAACAGAAGTAGACTGTTAATTTATATTTACTTAACAGTTATATAAGACAATGTAAAATACCTAGAAGTATATCTGTTAAGACAAACCCAGGAACAACATGAAAGCATAGCTTAAAATACTTTTTATACAAATAAAATCATTTTAAAATGAATGGAGAAATAGTAATTGTTCATGAGTGGGCCGAGCCAATAAAATAAAAATGACAATTTTATCTAAATTAATCTACTTATTCAATGCTATCCCAATTAAACTACCAAAAATTATTTTATTGGGCTAGAAAAAAAAAATTCATTTGGAAGGAGAAAAGGTCAAGAATATCAAAGGAATTAATGAAAAAAATGTAATGGAAGGACATCTAGCAGTATCAGATATTAAACTGTATTATAAGGCATAAGGTATCTGATACTAGCTAAGAAATAGAATGGTTGCTTATTTGAAATGAAAAGAGTAGATATACAATACACAATAATAAATGACTGTAGTAACCTTATATTCGAGAAATGCAAAGATCTAAGTTTTGGAGGGTAGAAATTCACTATTGGATAAAAATGCAGGGGAAACTGGAAAGCAATCTGACAGAAACTAGGTATAGATCAGTATCTTATACCTTTACCAAGATAAGATCAAAATAGATTCATGACCTAGACATAAAGGTAGATATAATTAGTAAATTAGAAAAACATGGAACATATAACTTATCAGATTTGTGGATAAGAGAAGAATTTATGAATATACAAGAGATAAAGAACATTGTGGGAGGTAAAAGAGATCATTTTGATTACATTAAATTTAAAAAAAATTATTTTTACAAATAAAACCAATGTAGCCAAGATTAGAAGATCTATACCTAGTTTCTGTCAGATTGCTTTCCAGTTTCCCCAGCATTTTTATCCAATAGTGAATTCCTACCCCTTATAAACTTAAATCTTTGCATTTCTCAAATATAAGGTTACTACAGTCATTTATTACTGTGTATTGTATACCTACACTTTTCATTTCAAATGAGCAACCATTCTATTTCTGAGCTAGTACCAGATACCTTATGCCTTATAATACAGTTTAATATCTGATACCGCTAGACCTTCTTCCATTACATTTTTTCCATTAATTCTTGACCTTTTGTCCTTCCAAATAGCCAGTTTTGCACATAAAGGCCTCATACCTCAAATATATAGAGGACTGAGTCAAATTTATAAGACTATGAGTCATTCCCCAATTGACAAATGAATGGTCAAAGGATATGAATTGGCAGTTTTTGGAAGAAGTCCCAGCTATATATGATTTTATTTTTAAAATGCTCTAAATCATTATTGAAGAGAAATGCAAATTAAAGCAACTTTGACATATCTCACACCTCTTATATTTGGCTAACATGATAGAAGGGGAAAATGACATGCTGAAGGAGATGTGGGAAAACTGGAACACCAAAACACTGTTGTTGGAATTGTGAACTGATCCAACCACTATGGAGAGCTTTTTGGAATTATGTGCAAAGAGTGATAAAACTATGCCCTTTGATCCAACAATGCCACTATTAAATCTGTTTTCCAAAGTGATCAGGACAAAAAGGAAAGGACCTATATGTTGTAAAATATTTATACCAGCTCTCTTCATAGTAGCAAAGAACTAGAAATTGAGGAGATGCCCATCAATTGAGGAATCACTGAATAAATTGTGGTATATGATTATAATGGAATACTATAGTGCTGTAGAAATGACGAGCAGGTTGGTTTTAGAACAAAATGGAAACACTTGCATAATATAATGCTGAGTGAAATGAGCAGAACTAAGAGAATGTTGAATACAGTAACAGCAATTTTGTTCTAAGAGTAAGTGACTTAGCTATTTTGAGTAAAATGATCATTCAGATCAGTGCTGTACACCTCCAGAGAAAGAATTGATACATGGAAGTATGTATTATATGGTTCCCCTCTCTGTCTGTGTGTACACACACACACACACACACACACACACACACACACACACACACACACACACACACACACACACACACATCTATATCTACCTACATAAAATATTGCCCTCTAATGTTGGATTGGGAGGGAAGGAGGCAACTTGGAATTCAAACTGTACCCCCCCCCCAAAAAAAAAAAAAACCTAAACAACCTGGAAATAAATAAATGAAAGAAAAATTTATTTAAGTCATATATCTAGAGCTGGAAGGAGTTTTAGATGCCATAATCCAGCCATCTCATTTTTCACATAAGAAAACTGAAGTCCAGAGAGGTTACTAGGTGATTTTCCCAAGATCATGTAGGTCAGCGGCAGAAATGGGGTTTGAACCCAATTCCTCTGATTCCAGAATCACTTTTCTTTACCCTGTACCATACTGCTTTTATTGGGCATCTATTCTTTTATGCAGTTGTGGGTATGCTAAATGTAACACAGTTATGTGCTTGACAGAAGTGAGAGGTATATTTCTAATATGATTGTTAAAGTTGTTTTCTTTCATGGGTAACAGACAAACTCCTGGATCTGAATATCAAGATTTAATTGTGCCTAAACCGGAACCAAGTCAAGGTGATTCATATGAGTTAAAAAATATAAAGGTATTTCAGATTTTTAGTCTTTATATAAAAAGCATGAAAATCTTAAATAAATAAAAGGTTAATTTATTAGTCTCTCTGGTTATGATATTGCAAGTTGATTGTTTCCCATATTCTAAAGTTTACTATAAAATATTAAATGACATATGTTGTCACATGGTCCCAACAACCGATCTTGGCGTCTTTTTGAAGAATCAGCTTTGTTAAGCAGAGGGACTCTTAACCAGATGGGCAGTGAAGTACAGAATAGTACTATCACCCAGGAAATAGGTCTTTGGAAAAGACGGCAGATTGCTTATGTATAGAAACCTGTCCACTACCTTGGCATTTGTATGATATTGAAAAGGGTATTGGATAAATCTTGTGTGGATCATAAGAAGACATGAAAAAGAATTACGTAGCATGAGAAGATTTGGATAAGTTGTGATGAGCATGTTGGACTGAATATCCATAGGAATCAGTTCACAGAACCACTGAAGTATATGAATGAGTACAAAAAGAATATTTTGCTTAGGTATTTGAAACAGAAAAGAACAAGTGTCTCTCTTGAATCTTTAATGTCCAGACTTTGCCCTTTTTTAACCATCCCTTCTTAGATGCCATACCTGTAATGGCAATTTGAACAGAGATTGGAAGGCAAGGAGAGAGAAAAATATTTTGCCCCTTCTTAAATGGTTCTTCCTAGGTAGTTTTATAATTTTTATTGTTTTGTGTTTAATGATAAATCTTTGACTTTGGCCAAGGGCCTTTTTAATCCTGGAAAATGATAAGTGATATTTTAAAAGCATACTATTAGGATTATAGTGACTTAGTGTCATATTCACAGAAATGTTCACATTAAGGTAATTATTTTGGGTGAGTAAAATTACATTAATACTAAAAAGAATTCTTGAAACTTGTGATCATGAGGCCGCATATATATCCCAATTACTACCTTTTTCATAGCTAATACACTTCAGTCTCAGTAAAAACGATTTATCCAATATCAGTCTTTTCTATAGCTATAATTACTAATTTAACACAAGTTTATCTTTACTGAAACTTTACAAGCAAGTGTGTGGGATGGGGGAAATGGGCAGAGATGGACGGTGTACACAGGTAAATGCTATGCAGTATTTTAAACTAAAAAAAATGCTGAAGGGTATTACTAAAATCTATCAGGAATTTACTTTAGTTGGAATTTTGAAGGTTTTCAATCTTTTCATATAAACACTTGAAAATATCTACTCCATGGGTTTTCAGTTATTAGGTAAGAAGAATTCAGAGCTTACTCCTGATTCATCAATAACCCTAAGGAATAAAACAGGGTCTTGTCTTCCAACCAAAAAAGAAGGTAAGGGATTCAAAGTAGAGAATAAAATATTTCAATTCATTGTTGTTGTTTTAAAAAAAAATAATGTCTCAGATTTTTTTTTCTTGGCTGAAATAAGCAAGTGAGGATTAACTGAAATACCAGCAGGGGGAATACTTTTCATCTAGAGATATTTGTGTATTCCTTCACCACACTGTCTTTCTTATATCTTCGTAAATAGGCATTTGTTGAGAATTGTGTAAGAATAGGAAAAAAAAGTATTGTGTAAGAATTACCTAATAATTAGCACTTCCCAAAAGGAGAATGGCTTTCTATGGAGGTAGCAGGTTCTATGTTACTGAAGTTTTTAGCTAGATACTAGATGACAACTGCTTGAGGATTTTATGGTAGGGAATTTTTTTTTCAGGTACAGTTTGAAGTAGATAACCTCTAGAGTCACTTCTGATTGAAAAATTACTCTCTGAAGAGTATCTTCAGATATTCTGATTGTACTGAGAATTTTAATGAAAGATTATTTAATTTGAAGGAAAGGAAGAATGGAGTAGGTACTGCAATGATTCTTGATTGTAATGCAGTTTGTTTAATGAATTGACCTGTTGCAGGAGACATTGAAGCTGTCTATAAAATAGTCAACCAATATTTTTTTTCCCCAAAGGAAATAAATCTGTCAATGTGGTTGAAGTCTGTTCCTTATTTCTACTGTGGTTTCTTCTACAATGTGTATAGCTTGGAAAATGAAAGAGTTAGTCCTAGTAGTAATCATTCAGATCAAATTGTGGATCATACAAATTTTCCTAATAAAAGGCACCAAATGGGCAAGGGCACTTGACACCAAGAAATTAAATATTTGGATACAATTACTTTGCCTACTTTGTACTTAAGTGTTCTGGTTGAGTATACATTTGATATGTCTAGTGGAGATATTGGGGAGAAATTACTGATATTTTTATTGGTTTCCATAGCATCTTACGGTAAAACCTGTTGTCTGGCATAATAGGAATGAGAATGTTCATATATTGCCATTGTGTGAACTTTCAATATTTGGAGGTAGAATACAATAAAATAAAACTATACTTAATATATTTTAATTTTTAGGATCCAGTTGAGGATTGGCAGTATCTCAGGGTTATACTTATGAATATCAGTGATGCTTATTTTATACATATGGCAAAATAGTGCCTGACATATAAGAGCTTAATGTTTTTTGGCTGATAGAAGGCTGAAATACTAAGTAACATTTGAAGTTGATAAAATACTGGATAACAGTTAATCACAATTCTTATGCTTAGTAGGACTTTTCTTTGTGGTAGTATATAAACTTTGCCTTAGTAAGAAGTTCTATAGTGTCCAGGTCAAAATCAGCTGAATGGCAATGAAAAATGAAGAATTTGTATTTCTCCACTAGTATGATGATTGCATATTTTAATTTTTAATAACTAATTGGAGGTAATTTAAATTAGAAGCGATAATAAATAGAAAATTCTCTTCGGTAGTACTTTATCTTTTATAAGATGGCCTGGCAAGTCATGTTCTGTATTTTTAGAGCAAAGAGAAACCTCTGTACAAGATAGAAATAATTTTGGTAACATCTTGTTAATGTTGAGATTTTATTATGAATTGTTTTTATAAACATTGTATATAATACAATTTTCAGAAAACAAAGTGCATTATCAAGAACCAAAAGTACCAGAAAATAATCAGATCCTTCGACAATCTGATTTTAGTAGTAATAACAGAAAATCAGAGTCCTTAAACCAGAATCCTGTCATATCTTCTAATCACTGGCACATTCCAGAGGGAAACCGAAATACCTTACCAGAGGTAAATTTCTTGTTCATTGAATATCATTATTCCTGTTAAGTAAAACAAATGTACAATTTGGAAAAAACAGTCTTTATTTGGAATGCCATTTCAAAAATGTCATAGTATTGCATTTGAAATTTCCTGTGCTGGTGTATCATACTTAATGACATTGATAATTAAAAAGGAAAGGATATTAGGTATGTTCAATAGTTAGAATTTTTTTTTGAGGGGGAGGGCAGGGCAGTTGGGGTTAAGTGACTTGCCCAAGGTCACATGGCTAGTAAGTGTGTCAAGAGTCTGAGCTCAGGTCCTCTTGACTCCAGGGCCACTGCTCTATTCACTGCACCACCTAGCTGCCCCAATAGTTAGAATTTTTACTCTATAATTAATGGTCTTACATATTTTGGGAAATCTTTAAAAATTTAAAGATAGTAAACATACCACTTTTGGCCAGAATATTGAAGTTTTTAGGAACAGATTATTGAAATTAGAATATCTTGTTCTTGGGATACATATGATTCTATACTACTGGGAAATGAAGTTTCAGTTGCCTCTTTTAGTTAAGAGTAGAAAATTAGGGGAAGGTAGGGGACTTAGTGGATTGAGTACTGAGTCTGGAGTCAGAAAGATTCATCTTTCTGAGTTAAAATATCCAGCCTCAGACACTAGCTGTGTGACCCTTGTCAAGTCTCCCAATCCTGTTTGCCTCAGTTTCCTCATCTGTAAAATGAGTTAGAGAAGGAAGTGGAAAACCACTCCAGAAATTTTGCCAAGAAAACCCCAAATGGTGTCAGGAAGAGTCAGATACAACTGAAAACACAGTAAAAGCAGAAAATTAGCAAGACTTTAGAAGTGGACCAAAATAACTACTACATACACAATATTCTTTTTTTGCTTCAGTATTCTTTTTTTCTGTTTTTCTCTATTTTCTGTTTTGATTAGGTATAGAACTTAATAAGTAGGGTTGAATGTGAAGATCATTTTAAATTTCAGCTTGTTTGTTTTTGGTTTAGCAAAAACGTTCCAGTTTTGAACAGCCTGGCTTAACTATTTCAAAACAATCTTCACCTGTAACAGCTCCTAAAAGAATTGATAACAAATTTGTGTGTAACACGCCCAGCAGTAGCAACACACTACATGACTACATGGCCTGGTAAAGTCTTTTCCTTTTATATTTATCTTTTTCGTGAGTTCTCATCTCAGTTTATTTTTTAAAAGCTATATCCAAAGTGTTGAAGGGTATAAAGCCTTTTTCTTCATGATAATTAGATATGTCTGAGTGCCTTTGTTTTAAAGGTACCAGTGGAAGCAAGGATGGGGCTGACCAGGGACTCATGAATTTGATAAGCTATTTCTGATTGATCTGTAATAGCTTTGCACAACCACATTAATACTTCTGATGCTTTCTTTAAGCTTTTAAATTTTTTCTTCAAAATGACTGTATATTTTTTGTCCTCCCTAAAGTAAGCCAAGCCAAGAACTCAAAATCAGAAGGCAAAAAATAGTAACTTTGAGGGACAGGACAATTGAGAAATGGGAAAGAGGAACAAGGAACAAGTACTATACAGGTGGTTCAATTTGAATATTTTCTGAGTGTTTAACACAGTGCTAAGTACACAGAATAGAAAAAGTACCTGACATTCTTGCATTCAAGTTACTTATAATTAAGACAAAGTAAAGTTCTTCAGGATAACCATTATAATAGTGACAATTGAAGTGGGAAAAGATAACCCAAACATGGGTAAATAAGAAGGGTGGATAGAGTTCTAGACATGGTTTCAGGAAGATCCAGGTTCAAATTCTGCCTTTATCATTTATTTAGTTCTGTTATCCTGGATATGTAACAAAACCTCTCTGAGCCTTAGGTCTCTCATTTTTAAAATGTGGATAATAATAATTGTATTTGCATCACAGTCACAAATAAGACAGTGTATGTAAAACTCTTTGTAGATTTTAAAAGAGCTATATAAATGTCAGTTGTTAATAATATTATTATTAGTTTGGGGAACAGTCATGACTTGAGTCCATGGCCCATAGAAGGCTCCTAAATACAAGGTGTGTAGCTTTGGCTGGACTTATGAGATATAGTTGAAGAGCATGATTTCCAGGGCTTAGACAGTTCTATTAAGTTTTTCAAAGAAAAGTGAGCAAAAAACCAGTACATTAATTATTGGGGGGTTGGGCAGGAAAACATCTAACTTCACAAAAACTTGAAAATCTAGTCATGCTTTTTAAAAGACATGCTTTGGGACTAGATTGAGTACCATAGTGCCCTCTGGTTTCCATTGCATGTCACTGTAACTGATCATCCTTATGTTTAAACATAAAATCATAATACCTTAGTGTTGGAATTGAAATTAGGAATCATCCAGTCTACCCTCCCATGGATTTAATGTGCATCTATGTAACATAAACTTTTCCATGCATGCCTGGTATCTTAGATCAGTGGCAATATTGTATGGGATGTTATATTACAACTCAAAGGATATAAAGACCAATCAAACTGATGAAATAACCTGCCTTGGGAATACTTCTTAAAATGCTAATAGTAGTAGGATACTGCAACAGAATATACATTTGTAATAGCAATCAGTTTAGTAGATACTTAGCACTTAGTACCTTGGGGCTAAGTATGGAAGGTGCAAACTCTGTCCCACTATTGAGAGGACTTGAACTTCCCTGTTGCCTTGGAAGAAGGGGATTGGCTGAGACAGGAGGCCGGTGTGTGTATATAAGCAAGAATTCCAGAGATAGAAAGACAGAATTGGAACGCTGCTCCTGGTGAAGGAAGAATCGTGGAGACTAAGCCAGCTGAGAGAAAGAGGGAGAGAGAGAGAGAGAGAGAGAGAGTTTCTTTCCCAGCATCTGGAAGCTGAGAACTGAGTTGGAGTTTTCTTGAGAGAGAGAGAGAGTTTCTCTCCCAGCATCTAGAAGCTGACTGAGAACTGAGATGGAGTTTTCCTGAGACCAGAATCTGGTGAAGGCCACCTGGAAGGCTGAGAGGGTGTGCCTGGAAGGCTGATATTCCTTCTGGGTCCTAGGGCCAGCTGAATTGCTGGAGGATTGAAGAATCATGACTGGGATAAGACTTTGTTTGTTCGTGGCCTGGCTGATCCTTGAGTTCCAGGCAAGAGAAGGGGTGAAGAGTTTGAGATGTGCTGGACCCTGTGAACTGCAGTGTGTGCCAGGGACTGCCCTGAGAACTGGACAAGGACGTAGGAGCTGTCTGCTTCTGAATCCAGGTGACTGGTGGATTCAGGAGGGAGCCTGGACCATGGAAGGGGATCCAGGGAATCAGAGAGACCACCTAGAGTCAAGATGAAGAAAAGGCCTCCCCTTGGATGAAATTGAGGTTTTCTGGACACCAAGGGGTGGAGGGTTTGTGTGGTTTTTCTAATGACTGTACTAGAAGGGACTCTAGATTAGTGACTGATTAAGTTAATGCTTGCCCCATGAGTGGAAGCTTGATTGTTCTATTGTGAATTGATTGAATGATTAAGTATTGATTTGCCTCATGAGTGGAAGTTTGAGTATTGTATTGTGAATTGACTGAATGATTAAGTATTCTTTTGTTATTGTGGCCACTGTAGTGAAAACCGTGTGGCCATTTTCTGTGATAAGATGTAATATTGTGAATATTATATTGTGATATATTGTGAATGTTTGCCTTTATTTGTAATGGTATAAACAATATATAAACAGAATAAACAGAGTAACACAATATCACTATATTGTGTAATCCCAACCCTAAAAGCTGTTCACAGTAGCATTCTTTTGGGAATCTGCTGATGTATGGCATTACAACATTGATAGGTGGTAAATCAACTTTTTAGCTCTTTCCCAAGGCCAAGTCTTTATATAACGGAACTCCTGTTGGTAGATATCTTAATTGATAGTGTTAAAGGGTCCCCTCAACTTGTCTTTTTGAGTTGCCAAAATTTTTTAAACACTGGACCCAGAGCATGCAGGAGGTCCTGAATATGTCCGGAATGAACCAATCCCTCCCACCCTACCACCCTCCCCAAGCTGACATAATTTGTTGTTTGCACAATTTCACAGAAGTTTGAAATTCCCAGAAAATCCCAAGATTTGTTCTGTCAAGTTTGGATGCTGTCAAAGGGCCTCACTTGAGGACCTAAGGGCCACATGTGGCCTTGAGGGCTCAGGTTCCCCACCCCTGGGCTAGTGGTTCCCAAGGGGAAAACTGCTGCTTTTGCCATCACCTTGCTTCTCCCCTTTGGGAGGGGATTTGTTCTTTTTCAATCTTTACTGTACTTTTCCCCTCCCTTGCCATACCCTTTCCTGTTTTCTCCTTCTCCTTTTATTGTGCTGTCATAAATATGCAAACCTCTGTAAGGATTGTAAACTCTTTGGGTTGTACATGCATGTTCATTTCTCTTCTAATAAACCTGGTTTTCATATAAGTCTCATGATGTTGTGATTGCCCTTTGACAATAGTTCAGTATTATACAAATTTGATAAGGTATCAGTAGCATACTTGTTTTGCCATCGAGGACAAATATAGCACATATTTAACTGGGTAAATACTTTCATCAAATATTCAACAAAATAATAAAAGTTGATTCAGATGCTATTGATATTATAAATTGACTTTGTTTGGAATTGTACATTTTTAGTACAGGAAAAGTAAAAAACACATAAAACCTTATTTTCTTTTATAGGAAAACTAAAAACCATATGTAAAAAGTTAATATTTTTAGCAGTACATTTATTTATATCCTAGTTTTAGAACTCCAGTTGTGAAGAATGATTTTCTTCCAGGACATCAGTTTTCTACTCCTTACAGCCAACCTTCCTACTTACAGCAGCAACAACAAACACCAGTTACTCCGTTTCAAAGCTTACAGGTATGATGAGTTTAATTAAATGAGATAATATTTGCAAAGCACTTAACACAGTGCCTGATGCTATATAAATGCATATTCTTTTCTGTCCCTTTCCCACCTGTGAAAACTTAAATATATTTTACTTTTTTTTTTCATAGAATCTTAGAGTAGAAAGAAAATGCAGACCTCATCTAGGCTAGCCTTTCCAATATAGGCATCACTCCTGCAGGTTTTTAATAGTAATCTAATCATAATTTGAATGCTTCTAGAAATGAAGCAATCATTACTTTTGTCTGTTCTGGGTTTGGATTATACCAGCTTGAAATCTCCTTGTGCCTGAAGTTTAAAAACATAATTGGTCTTACTGACTCTGGTTTTCCTTATTTTGATCTATTTTTAAAACACTTAATTAGCTAGTTAAAACATTATTAGTTAAAACATTATAAAATATTATCATGTGAAATCTAGTGGATAGAAAGCTGGAATTGGAGTTAGGAAGACCTGGGTTCCATTCCTGTCCCTGATATATACTGGTTATATTATCCTGAAAAAAGTCATCTAATCTCTGAGTGTCTCAAGCATCTTATTAAAACTATAAATTTCTTAGCAGGTGCCTGATTGCATTGGTGGAAAATTCTTCTCTAGGAGTTCTCCCACATTAGTGAAATTACAACTCTGATTTAAAGTTGTGTGTGTGTGTGTGTGTGTGTGTGTGTGTGTGTGTGTGTGTGTGTGTAGTTAACCTATCATTCTATAGCTCAGATTTTTTATCTGATGATTTAAAGTCTTGTAAGTTTTAGAACTAGAAAAGATTTTAGAGATATTTGAGTTTGGCTTCTTATTTCGTTTGCCTCTTTGAAGCATAAAGACTTGTTTAAAAAGGTCTTAGAAAGTCACTGTATTTACAAAATATAGTATTCTGCAGTAAAAATAGTTTCTATTTTATTGAGTGAATACAGATTATTAGAAGCTATATTTAATCCTTTAATTTCCTTTT
>CM053586.1:136815925-136845713 GCA_028646515.1 Pseudochirops corinnae
CCCCCCCCCCACCTGGCTAGCATAAATTAACCCTTCTGCCTTGGGGTTCTCGGCCCTCCCCCCTGGAACTTTTTGTTCAGTGGTTGGACTGCTCGCTTCTTGCAAGATTCTAATAAAGAGACCCTTCTCTATTCACTTTGAGCTGTCTCCAAGTGATTTAAAAACTTTTTATCACACACAAGGCCTACCAGTGAAATTACTGGGTCAAAGAGGCATAGTTCCAATTGTTCTCCAAAATAGCTGGACCAATTCACAGCTCTAACAGTGGCACCTGTTTTTCCAGTCCCTGCAAAATTGTTATTTTTCCTGAAACTGATATGTATGAAATAGAACCTTAGAATCACTTTAATTTGGAGGTGGTTAAGTGGCACAGTGGATACAGGACTGGGCCTGGAGGCAGGAAGATCTGAGTATAAATCCAGCCCCACACTTACTAGCCATGCAACTCTGGGCAAATCATTTAATCCCTGCCTCAGTTTCCTCACTTGTAAAATGAGGATAATAATCATACTTCCCTCCAAGGATCATTTTAAGAACTAAATGAGATGTTTATAAGGGTTTCTGCAAACCTTAAAATACTAAGTAAATGCTAGATGTCATCATGGCTGTTGTTACTTGCATTTATGCAAGTATTGGTGATTTTTCAATGGCTGTTAATATTTTCTAGTACTTTCTTTGAGAATTGCTTGTCCAAATGCTTTTATCATTCATCAATTGGAAAATTATTCTTATTCAATCAGTTCCATAAATTTCTTGGAAATTAGACTTTTGTGAGAGATGCTTGCTACAAAAAAACTTTCCCAAGGACCTGCTTCTCTTCTAATTTTGATTGTTGGTTTTGTTCGTGCAAAAACTTTAATTATATGTAATCAAAATTATTCATTTTAATCTTTTGTTATCCTCCTTATCCTTTGGTTGTTCACGAACTCTTTCCTTTATACATAGATTTGAAAAGTAATTTCTTATTAGCTACTTTAATTTGTTTAAGCTGTAACCTTTTATGTCTAAATCATGGATCCATTTGAAACTTATTGTGGCATATAGTGTGAGATTCTGCTCTACACCTAATTTCTGACAGAAAAATGCAAATTAAAACCATTTTAGAATTTCACCTCCCATTTACTAAATTATCAAAGTTACAAATGATGGAAATAGGGTTGGAAGAACCAGTGATGTAAAACTGGCAGAACTCTGAATTAGCTCAATCCTCCTAGAAAACAATTTGGAATCATGTGAGTAAAATTACTGAACTCTTCATACCCTTTGATCCAGTGAAATATATTCTAAGGAGGTCAAAGATATCATACATATCAAAATATTCCCAATAGTATTTTTTGGGATAACAAAAAAAAATTAGAAAGAATGTAGCCACCTATCAATTAGTGAATGACTGAATAAATTATGGTATATGAATAGGATACTGTTGCATTTTAACAAATGATGAAAGTATAATTTTAGAGAAAAATAAGACATATGAATTGATGAAGAGTGAGATGAGCGGATCCAAGAGAACAATTTATATAACACTGTAAAGAAAAATTTTGAAAGTCTTAAGGTATAAATTCAAAATATTCTAATTCCTCAGGTTATCCATTGCCCTTCCTAGACTTACTCCTGTTTCTCTCTGTCCTTTGAGTTATTTACCACCTATGACCCAGAGTGCTGCTTGTCACCAGCCTCAGTCTTGTTGCTGTTGCTACCCCATAAACAACATTACAGGATAAGGTAGTATAGAAGGGGACCTTCGTCAACAAAATATGGGCCCAGAGAGTCATCAAGTGGAAGCCAGGGACTATGAGTGGTAGAACAAAGCTTAGGCGAAAATACATTAAATCAAGAGTAGGGAACTGCCCATTTAATTTAACAGATAAAATACAAAGCACTGTGTTAGGTTCAATAATTTTTAGGCACCAGAAAACTTTGCTCTATCCTAAAAGTCCTAATAACTCAAAAAATCAAATGGGTAAGCCCCTCATGGAATCAAGCTTTTATTTTTTTTTTAAAGGAACTGATTACTCTGATCATACTTTATACTACAGAAAAGGATAGTATTTCATTTCTAAATTGAGAGCCTTATTTTTTTTCTACCACACATACTCAGTAAAGTTATTTTAATTGCATGAAGAAGCTTTCTTTAACCAAAAGGATTAATACTTCTGGTTTGGGGAGGTGGGGAGAATGAGTCACATCTTCATTTTTTTCCCTTGAAAGTTGAAAGACTCTTCGTCATGAGACATCTTTCTCTGATGTTTGCTCTTGCAAAGCATTTCAAATCCAAGGATTTATTATGCTTTTAAACCTCTTGCCTCAAAAATTCAATATCATATTGATTTAATACAAAGTACTGACACATGCATCCACAGGTAAATAAAACAACCTTTTAAAGATTGGATGTAAGAAATATTTGTGGGGTGGCTAGGCGGTGCAGTGAATAGAGCACTGGCCCTAGAGTCACGAGGACCTGAGTTCAAATCTGGCCTCAGACATTTAACACACAAAAAACTAGCCGTGTGACCTTGGGCAAGTCACTTAACCCCAATTGCCCTCCCCCCCCAAAAAAGAAAGAAATATTTGTAACATTATAGATAACCACTTCTATCTTACCTTGTGATAGTTCAAATTGTGCAAAAGACACATGCACAAAAGCAAATCTCTTGCAGTTAGCCTTGGCCATCTGAAAGCAGTCACGTGCATCATCTGGTTCTTGAATACTGTAAGATGGAATAATGAAGACTGGGATGAGATGAGAACAAAAAAGGAGCTATAAAAAGTTAACTTTATAGAAGTTAGTTCTAAGCCAGCATCTCAAGTCTGTTCTCACAGGGTGCCATGCAACACTGGTATCACTGAGAACACCAGATATTCAGTATGACACATTTTTCTAAATAAGAGAATAAAGAAGAAACACAAGCCATTATATACATGCTGACTGATATGAAGTATAGTTTCACATCAGATATTTTTAGACAATGATCCTGGGCAAATGGCCATTAACAGGCATAGGATTTTATTACCAATTGTGTAAAAGGTATCAAAAAAAAAAAGACTGCTTACAAATAATTTCCATGATTACATTTTTTCAAATAACTTTCTATGAATAATCTGTACATCTAAATACATGGAAAAATTTAAACAGTGAATGAATAGGTAGGACAGGAGTGTTAACTCTAGCTTTCTTTCTAAATAATTAGGCCTAGTGTATATTGTCATTCAATTATGTTTAAAAAAATTTGTAATTTTTCTGTTTAGTAACAATATACTAGAATTGGAGGAGAATTTCAGGAAAAAATACACATTTTGAACTATTTAGCTATAAATAAATATATTTAAATTTATAAATAGTATTTATATTTGTTTTAGTAGATACTCTGAAATATTTACAGTATTTACAAATAAAACTCACTATTGAAATGTACCTGGATAACATATAACAGACTGAACTCATAAGCAATTATTAATTGACTGCTATGTGGGAAGAATGTCGTATCAGTGGAGACACAAAGACAGAAATGAACTCCCTGTCCTTACATATGAATACTATAGTTAATACTTACGCTTTCAGTTCAGCAAATCTCACTTGAATTTGAGCAAAACTTTCATTTTGACCATATTTGTCTGGAGGAAGCGCTTCAATTGCTTGACTGTATCGGCCAATCAATTTATTTAGAAATCCATCATCTTGAGGAATACTTTTTTTTTCTATTTTTAGCAGAAAACTTAACCAGTTTTCTGGGTTGTTTGCTGTCATCATAATTCGGTTTACAGTTCCTGAATTGTCTGAATAAAATGATTAAAACGTACTGTTATCTGAGAGATAAAGCTACATTAAAAAAAATGCTAAATATATTATTCTAAAATAGCTACATCTAATAACAATTCCAGAAACACATATAACTCCTGAAAAACTATACAGCTAAATAACCTATTCATATAATGCTTTAAGATTTGCAAAGTACATTTATGTATATTATGCATTTAACTAAAAATACATATACCAAAAGGTGTGTGTGTGTGTGTGTGTGTATATATACATACACATATGTATATGTATATATCTTATAACCTCATCATTAGCACATATAGTACTCTAAAAATGATTATACTTGCTGCCTTGAGACATCATAAATCCTTTGTTCAACATCCTACCCCAAATGCCTTGATAAGAACTAGTGTTTTTACAGTGGCACTCAAAACCATCAACTTAAGCTATCATACCTATGTAGGCAGCTAGGTAGCACAGTGCATAAGAACACTCAACTTGAAATCAGGAAGACTTGAGGTGAAACTCTGCATTAGACACTTATTAGTTGTGACCTCATGAAGCTAATTTAACCTTTCTCGGCCTCAGTATCCTCATCTGCAAAATAAGGATAATAATACCTATGCCTAACCAAGATAAAAATCCATAAAACATTTTGTCAACCTGAAAGTACCACATAAAGTATCATAACAAATCATATACAATACCATGGATTCTGTGCCTTTCAAACAGGTTACATCTACTACCCAAAATATGGATCCTCATCAACTTTAAAAACAAATCAAAATGCTTTCAGGTGGAAGAGATAGGGGACAGTTGCTTCCTTATTGTAGGGAATATTTTTGCGATATTGGAATATCATCCAATATTTTATCATTTATGACTTCCTTAATCTAGATGTTCTTAGTATCTGTACACTCAATTTGTACTACACTATTGGCAATTAATGATTAATACTGCCTTTAAATAAAGGTATGAATTTCTTTAAATAGCATGTTCTTGAAAAATTTTAAGTTAAATCACTTTAATTGTACTTGATAAGAAGGCGGATTAAATATCTAAAGTCCCTCATAACTCTAGGGATTCATAAATAATATGAATCTTAATTCCTAAGATTCTAGGGAAACTCCCTATTTAAAAGGAATCCTTTAATGAATTCTTTAGTAAATCTTCATTTTTCACATATAATAATACCAAATTTATTGAGCATCAGGGATTGAATTATTTCTGTTGAGTGAATTTTCTAGATAACTTGGTTGTTTTTATCATTTTCTGTCATGTCTGACTCTTCATGACCCCTTTTACAATTTTCTTGCCAAAGATAATGGAGTGATTTGCCATCTCCTTCTCTAGCTCATTTTACAAATTGAGGAAATTGAGGCAGAGTTAAGTGACTAGGGTCAGACAACTAATAACTGTCTGAGGCCAAATTAGAACTCAGGAAGATGAGTCTTCTTAACTACAGGTCCAGCACTCTATCCATTGCATTAACTATTTTCCCCTTAGATAATTTACATAGAATAACAAAAATTTTTACATCGTATTTTAATCAGAGAAGAATTCTTGAAATGCCTTTTAACAGCTCACATTTTATAGCACTTTAAGATTTACTAAGGGTTTTCCTCATGGAAACCCTGTGAAATGGGCAGCAAAATATTATCTTTGTCTTAGAATTCAGAAGGCTGAGAGTCTGAGAATTTGAGACATGCTCATGATGATTTAAGCCCAATTCTCCAGGTTATGAGTGGTGCTCAATGTATTACTTTGCTGACTTCTTAAACAGAACTGTTAACCGTTTTCTTTTGGAGTGTAATTATGAATATAGGGCATTACACTGTCTTAAAACAGTGATATTCTCAGAAGCAATTTCAATATATAGGGCTCTTGTTCCCATAACAAGTAGCTTGAAAAAGCTATCTCAATGTAGAATTTTTAGATAACTTGGGGATTTGTTTTTCAATATACCTAAAAAAAGGGTAGATATTAAATAGCTGATTTTTTTCATCATAGAACCATTTGCAGTATAGTCTAGTTGTTGTTCATTCATTCAGTTGTGTCTGATTCTTTGTGACCCCATGGATCAGGGGTGGGGCACCTGTGGCCTTTGTTCTGTGAAGTTCAGATTCAGTCAAAGGGTTGCACTTGAGGACCTAATGGGCCACATGTGGTCTCAAGGCTGCAAGTTCCCCACCTGCAGCATAGACCATAACATACCAGGTCCTTCTATCCTCCATCATCTCACAAAGTCTGTCCAAGCTCATCTTTAATACTTCCATGACACTATCTATCTCATCCTCTGCCATCTCTTCCTTTTGCCTTCAATCTTTCCCAACATTAGGGTCTTTTCCAATGAGTCCCAGCTTCTCTTTATGCGGACAAAGTATTTAGGCTTCGACTTCAGTATTTGTCCTTCCAATGAGTAGGCTGAACTAATTCCTTTAAGTACTGACTGATCTGATCTCCTTGATGTCCAAGGGACTCTCAAAAGTCTTCTCTAGCACCACAATTTGAGAGCAACATTTCTGAGGTGCTCAGCTTTCCTTGTAGTCCAACTTTCACAGACATACATTGCTGATGGAAAATTCATAGCTTTGACTATATAGATCTTTGCCAGCAAGGTGATATCTCTGCTTTTCAGTATGCTATGCAGATTTACCATAGCTTTTCTTCCAAAGAGCAAGCACCTTTGAATTCCATAGCTGTAGTTGCTGTCTGCAGGGATCTCTGAGCCTAAGAACATAAAATCTGAAATAGAAGGGTGGAGCCAAGATGGCAATGCAGAAGCAGGAAAACTCTGTGGCTCTCCCCAAAATCACCTCAAATACCTATAAAATATGACTCTAAACAAACTTTAGAGCTACAGAACCCACAAAGCAACAGAGAAACAAAGCTCCTGCTGAGGGCAGCCCAGCAGGCAGACAGAAAGGGTTCATCACAGCCGCTGGGAGTGGAGGAGCCCATGGTTTTAGCCCCAGAGCAACGATCAGACACTGGAGGGACTTCGAGAGTGAATCACCAGCAGCTGTAGCCGTTTCCAGAACTATCAACTCATATATGCCAAAAAGAAAAAGTGAGAGGTCAGTATGGATTTTGGGAACAGGGGGACGACAAGTGCGGTCTAACCTCTGCCCCCAGAAGGGGGAAGCAACTTAGGTGTGGTGGTTGTGCAGCCACCTCCATGTGGCTGTTTCAGAGTTCCTGGCCTGCAGATAGTAGGGGGACCAAGCAACCATTCATAGGGGAAATCACTCTTGCTTGAACCTGCTTGAATCTGGATCACTGTCTTGGGTGGAGGTCCTGGGGTATGTGACCAGGTGGCAGAGCCTGTGGAGGCTTCAAAGAGCACCCAACTAATAGCTCCGCTGCGAAAACCCCAGCAATTTGGGACAAAGCTCTCCTCTCTGGAAGCAGAGTTCCACTGTGGTAAAGAGCTCATAAGTCAAGTAATTGAGTAGCAATATGAGCAAGCAAAGGAAGCAAAGCAAGCATAGCAATGCAACTTTAGATTCCTTTTTGGGGGAAAAACGGATGAAAGCATGGAACGGGAGGAAGACAACGAAGTCAGAATTCCTGCACCAAAGCTTCCAAGAAAAATATGAACTAACTACAGACCACAGAGGAGCTGAAGAAGGATTTTGAAAACCAAATAAGAGAAGTGGAGAAAAAATTGGGAAGAGAAATGAGAAGGATGCAAGGAAATCATGAAAAGAGAGTCAACAATCTGACTGAAGAAAATAACACCTTAAAAAATAGACTAACTCAAATGGCAAAAGAGGCCCAAAAAGCCAATGAGGAGAAGAATGTCTTAAAAAGCTAAATTTGCTAGATGGAAAAAGGATCACAAAAGCTCACTAAAGAGAATAATTCCTTCAGAATTAGACTGGAGCAAATGGAAGCTATATGAGAAATCAAGATACTATTAAACAGATCCAAACAAATGAAAAGATAGAAGGCAATGTGAAATATCTCAATGGAAAAACCACTGACCTGGAAAATAGATCCAGGAGAGATAATTTAAAAATTATTGGACTACCTGAAAGCCATGAACAAAAAGAACCTAGAAATCATCCTTCAAGAAATTCTCAAGGAAAATTGCCCTGATGTTTTAGAACCAGAGGGCAAAATAGAGGTTGAAAGAATTCACTGATCATCTCTTGAAAAAAATCCCAAAAAGAAAACTCCTAGGAATATTATAGCCAGGTTTTGGAGTTCCCAGATCAAGGAGAAATTATTATAAGTAGCCAAGAAGAAACAATTTGAATATTGTGGAAACACAATCAGAATAACACAGGATCTATCAGCTTCTACTTTGAGGGACTGAAGGGCTTGGAATATGATATTCCACAGGTCAAAGGGGCTGGGATTAAAACCAAGAATCAACTACCCAGCAAAATTGATTATAATGTTTCAGAGGAAAATATGGTCATTCAGTGAAATAGAGGACTTTCAAGTTTCTTGATGAAAAAACCAAAGTTGAATAGAAAATCTGACATTCAGATACAAGAAGCAAGAGAAGCATGAGAAAGTAAACAGGGAAAAGAAGTGATAAGAAACTTTTCAAAGTTGAACTATTTACATTCCTACATGGAAAAATGATAATTATAACTTATGAAACTTTTCTCAGTATGAGGATAGGTGAAGGGAATATAAGGATGTGTGTGTGTGTGTGTGTATACACACACACATATACACATATATATGTATATGTATATATACACATGTCTATATAGGAGGATATATGGGCATATGAATACATATGTGAGTGTGTGTATATGTGTGTGTGTATATAATTGATGTATATATAAATAAATGTATATAAATTTTTTAATTTGTTTCACCTTTTCACTATTATTTTTTAATGTGGTCAAGTGTGCTTATTTCAACCTCTACTTCCTCCTTCATACACCTACATATCAAACCAGAAACAATTCTTTCTTTCATCATTGTCTCTCATATCTGATACTTCCTTTAGTTGCATTGCTATCATTATATTGTAGGTCCTTTTTAACTCACGATTGCCCAATAGCCTCCCTACTGGGTTACTTGTCTCTAGTGTCTCCCTTCTATCCTGTACAGAGGCATCAGTCAGATTTTCTTAACATAATCACTTATCCAGGAAGTAATGAGTATTGCCAATTTTGAGGTTGGACTAGATGATCTCTATGATCTCTTCCAGCTCTAAATCTATGATCTTAAAATTCCTTTAATTCAACAATTCTATGAAAGTTAGTCGATAGAGCTTTATAGAAACCTTGAGAGGCCTCACTAGTCTTTCCTTAGATAGCATTCTAACAAGTTTGGTTATCTTTTTTTTTTCCCTGAGGGGGGAAGGCAGGGCAATTGGTGTTAAGTGACTTGCCCAAGGTCACAGCTAGTAAGTGTGCTAAGTATCTGAGGCTTTGTCAGTCCTCCCGACTCCAGGGCCAGTGCTCTATTCACTGTGCCACCTAGCTGCCCCAGTTATCTAATTTCTTGAACCATACCAAAGCAATAGTTTAAAAGGAGATATATAGAAGGAGTACAAGTAAAGCACAAGTGATAGTTGACACAAGAAACAAGTACTAGTACCACCTAAACATTTAAGGTAATGTCATCCTGCAAAGATGAAATTAATTTTAACTCCCATTGATTAAGAAAATAATCTAGTATGTAATCACAGTAGAAATATTTCCATTTAAAAAGTAATCGAGGGGTGGCCACAGAAGACACTAAATAGCATGCTTATGAATGGAATTTTAAAATGCTTACCAGAAGTATCTGCAGAGACTTTATTAAAATTTAGCTCATCAGTAGGATCTTTATTCTTAATTTTATTTTTGATATCTCTAACTTTGTTCATAACGGAAGTGATCGTTGGCAATTCTTTACCACTTAGATCTTCGGCTTCCATTTCTATACAAAAAGGGAAAGAACAAGAAGCTTAACTTAGTTCAACTATACTGTTTTAGGATCAAAGCAGAAAGATTATATTTGCCATGTACGATGCTAGCCTTTTAATATCAAGCCTCTTTCCTCATTTCTTTTCAGCAGATAGTTTAGTCTATACCTGGCCACTTAAGATGAGAACAAAGCAACTAAAACACCATTTAAGTTTTATAAACCACACACACAGAAACTGCTTGGGTCATGTAATCAAATAGGGAGATGCAATGAACTAGAACCATATTCCAACTTAAGTAGGTCACCAAGAATCATCTCCAGTGTCGATGAGTTTCTTCCCTTCTGATGGAGTTTAAAACTTGGGCATTATACCAACAGGCAACAGTTATAGAACCATAACTGCTTTTCTCTTAAGCTCTCCTGCCTCTTCTCCTCTAGGTGATTCTCTTCCTCCAACCTTTCTTGGTGCCTCTAAGTTTCTGATTCCATCCCTCCATCCTTTCTTCTTGCCTTCTTTCCAAATGCAACAAAATACAGAATTATGAAATGCTCAAATAACCTGGGATTTAAAGTTATTTAAAGCATTAAATTAACTGAGTTAAGTTTTAAAGAAACCTTGCAGAAGGCAATAATCATACTGAAGGTAAATAATCATATTGGAAATGATATGAATTTTCACACTTTTCTCAAATAAGGAAACACCTACATTGTGGGACCTTTGTTATACTAGTATTGAGAGCCAGAATACTTGTACAGGTAAACTGCTATAAGAGTTTTGACTATGTAACCTCAGTAATATTATTTGACCAACAGTATCTCTCAGTATAGGTAATCAAAGTTCTAATATGCCTGAACTATATATAATTCACTAATACATATAATCCTCCCATCTATACACATCACAACCCCTCCATGACTTAGTAAATAATCTTTATGAATTGTTCTACTTAATATTCTGATGAGCCTCTCTGAACTTAATTAGGCTGGTATTTTGAGGACTGAAACAAGGCCTGTTGCTGATCATATGCCAGCTTTTCCAGCTTGATAGGACCTATTAAAGCCTATACTCTCTTGGTATTCAATTATTTCAGTTGTGTCCAGCTCTGTAATCTTATTTGGGGTTTTCTTGGCAAAGACACCAAAGTGGTTTGCCATTTCTTTCTCTAGCTCACTTTACAGATGAGGAAACTGAGTCAAACAGGGATAAGTGATTTGTTCAGGGTCACACAGTGGCTGAGGCTGGATTTTAATTCAGGTCTTCCTGACTTCAGGCTGGGTATTTTATTCACTGTGCCACCTACCTGCCCTTTTATATACTTTTATACTCTCTAGGTATTGCTTAAGAGAATCCAGAGTCACTTCCCCATTCTCATAAGGTATCCAAGTAGGACTTTTATGAAAGTTCTGTATTACTGTTTAGTTCTAATGGCACATAGCATCTGGTCATTCACATGTCTCTAGGCTCTCAAATGGTGGTCATGTCTGATTCCTTACCTATCTGTGCCTCAATTCCCTCATCTGTAAAATGAGGTGAGGGGAGGTAGAGTGGATGATCTTCAAGGACTCTTCCAGTATTGAATTCATGATTCCCCTACCACCGTGTTACCTAAATTCTATCTTTGTGGCACTGAATCTAGTCTTCCAAGATCTCCATGGTCACCTGTCAAGTTCTCACCTAACTCCTAATTTGGCTAAAATATGAGTTGGAGAAGATACAGGGATTTCCTACAACGTGCAAAAGAGAAGGACTGCACTACTATATGACCTCTAAGGTGTCTTTTGAGTCGCTTTCTCATCTAGTTCCAGGGTTCTTAACCTGGAGACCATGAACTTGCTTTTTAATATTTTCATAATACTTTACTTTGTAATTCTATGTATTTTATGAGTTTAAAAACTTTTTTTTTCTGAAAAAGGCTTCACCATTCCACCAAAAGTGTCCAAGACACACAAAATAGCTTAAGAACCCTAGATCTAGCGTCCACACTCCCAGCTGAAATCTTGTCATCAATTACGGGGAGGAGCTTCATAAATTATGTAACGTAGAACAGCAATCACCAAGCCTCCTACATCAGTCAAGTTCCACACACATATAGGCTGCAGGAAAACAGAGCTGCGGCAGGACCAAGCCAGTTGCAGAAAACAGCAAGTGCTGAATCTCACTCATTAAGCTTCAGCATTGGAAAAGACACCGAGGCCAACTCCCTCGAGTTCATAAAAGAGGAAACCGAGGCTTGGGGGTGGGGGGTGGAGTGTGGCTTGACTAAAGCCTCACAGCTCCTATTAAGTAACAGAGAACCAGACCCCTAGTGCTCTACTCATCACTCGGCCGGCGGTGGCAGCAGGACTGTCTTCCATGGTAGAAATCCCTCCTTGTCTCCCTCTGGTGGGTCCCTGACGCACCTTCCGGTCCCTCTTTCCAGAACAACTTGGCTCTTCGCTCCGCGCCGCCCAGCCCCGAAATCAGGCCTACTCCCCTTGGGAAGGCGCCGAGATAGGGCTGGCGGGGGCAGAGGAGGCCACGCTGCTCTCCAGCCATCCCAGCGCTGAGGCCCACGCCCCTCCCGCGGCTCTACCAAACGGGCCCTGGGCCGGTCTAACTGGCAGTAGCCCCCTCCGCCTCCGCCTCTCGCGCCCACTACCCACCACCCCCCTTCACCCCACCTCACCGTCCCCGGCAGCACCCGCGAAAGGCCCCCACGAGCCGGCCGACGCCGAGGGGCCCCCAAGTGTCCATGAAGCAGAGTTCATAGTCTGCAAAATTACAAAAATGAAGGAGAGGAAAGAAGGCCTGATGCAGACTCTCCGAGGCGGCGTTTGAATTTTCCCCGCTGTGGAAATCGCGGCTTCCTATTGGTAGATTCTGGCAAGCGGAAGCGCGCTATTGGGGATTGGAGCAGAGGCCGGGAAAGACACAAGCTCTGCCCTACTCCAGTGCGCACGCGCGCGCAGGCACGCACGCGCGAACAGATGTCTTTAAACTGCTCTAGTTTAATTCTGGAGGTCGTTTAGAGTAAATTTTATTGGGATTTAGTGTCGTGCTGCAGGCAACAACGGCTCCTGGGAGGAGCTTGTCGTTGTTGGGGAATAGGAGGCCACCCAGCTGCCTGCGGTAAACCGCGACTGGCGTTTTGGTGGCTGCACTTATCCCTAATCTCTCCGACCCCCTCCCTGTTAGGAGGTTGAGGGTCATCCAGGACCTCACTCCCCCTCCTCCCCATTGCACGTCTCCGCCCTTGTCGTTCTCTTCTCTGCCTAGTGAAAGGCCTGGCTCCCTCTCCGGGGAGGGGACCCTTCCTGAGGAGGATCTAGCTTGTAGGTCGAAGATCCTGGTGCTGCCGGCCTGAGGCGAGAGCTTTTTCTCACGGTCCCCAGGCTGTAGGGCGAGCTCTGCCTCAGCTTCTTCTGACTGCGAGTTATCTTTAAATGACACCCTCCAGTTCCGCAGCAAGCCAAAACTTGCTCCTTCACCATCACATCCTTCACATCCTTTTCTCTTGTCACTCTTTAGGAGAACCTAACCCACAATAATCACCTGTTATCCAATAATAATAATATTTGTGTTACACTTTCTCAACAACCCTGTGGAATAAGTGATATAATTATCCCTGCTTTTACTTAAGGGAACAGGCTGAGATGGGTGAAATGACTTGCCTAGGGTCACAGCTAGTAGACGCCTGGTATCGGATTACGCCTGGTATTGGATTCGAACTCAAGTCTTGCTGCCTCCAAGTACAACGGACTTCGAATTTAACCTACTAGGTTTCAAAGTCTATTGTCGGACAGCCCTTAGCATGGTGTCTGGCACATAGTAAATGCCTGTTGTAGATTACATTAAGATTCTCCTTAATTCATTCAACTAAGCTTGGTTGCTGCTGAGCCAATCAGTTTGCCAGTCTCAATTTTTTTTTGTTCAGTCGTTTTCCAGTTGTATCAGACTTTTCGGTGACCCTATTTGGGATTTTCTTGACAAAGATACCGGAGTGGTTTGCCATTTCTTTCTCCAACTCATTTTACAGATGAGGAAACTGAGGCAAACTAGTTAAGTAACTTGCGCAAGCTGACACAGCTAGTGTCTGAAACCAGATTTTTGAACCAGAATATGTCTTCCTGACTCCAGGAAAGACATTCTTTCCGTTGCACCACCTAGCTGCCAAATAATATGACAATCAGGCATTTAAATGCAGATGAATCCAAACTTCACAGAACAAATACCCTTAATAAAAGGATTTGTTTTGTGAAGGTTGGTTAGCCCCTCTTGAGAACCTAGAAGGCCCTGTGGCCTTGAGGCCTCAAGTTCCCCACACCTGTACTAGATAAATTCTCACTTGCCCTGCTGCCACTCTTTTTCACCACTTCGCCTCCAGACTCAGTTCAATTTGATTTATCCTAATCAAGTTCCAGAGAGTCAAGAGTAAAATAATACAAGGTGTACCAAAAGTCTTGGTGCAGTTTTAAGTTTTAATAGCTTAAAACTGCACCAAGACTTTTGGAACATCTGTTTGTTCTAAGATGTTTTGCTAACTTGCAAACCCTAGGTCATTTTCCCATTTCGCTTTGTATTGATGAAATTAATTATACCTAGATACATTGTAACATTTAAATATAATACAGTATTTCTGTTTGTCCTTTTCTCTCCCCCTCTTAATTTCCCTGCCTCTCTTTTCCCAGCACCTCCTCCCTACCTACCCCCCTACTTTACATATTCCTCAAAGGCAAAGACTGGGACTATTTGCATTTATTATCAGGATTAAAGTTCTAAGGGATTTTAAGTATAAAGATTTCAGGATTTATAACCGGAAGAGATTTCAGAGATCATTTAGTCCAGTGGTTCTCAACCTTCCTAATGCTGCAACCCTTTAATACAGTTCCTCATGTTGTGGTGACCCCCCCCCAACCATAAAATTATTTTCGTTGCTACTTCATAACTGTAATTTTGCTACTGTTATGAATCGTAATATAAATATCTGATATGAAGGATGTATTTTCATTGTTACAAATTGAACATAACCCACAGGTTGAGAACCGCTGATTTAGTCAAACCTTCATTTTACAGATGAGAAAACAGAGGTCTGGTTAACTTCTAAAGAGGTTAAGAAACTTGAAATACTGTAGTTTATTCATCTCACAGCTGAGGAATACATCAAAAGACTTTAACAGTGTTTGATTGGTGCTGAATGCTCTGTTACTGTCATCTTTTGTCTGTTTAGGAATCTCAGTGACACACTAATGCTCTCTAGGGTAAAATACAAATGACTCAGCTTGATATTTAATGTCCTTCAAAGTTTGATTCAAGCCTACCTTTCTGGATTAATTTCACATTTCTTCTGTTCACATGGCCCTTACCAGCCAAACTGGGATACTGAGTAGTCTTCAAATTTTTGGCCTCTTTCATTTATTAATCTTTAATAATATTTTTCCAACATATTTTTTTTTTGCCATTTTTTCCAGTGCCTACCTTCATATTGATTTATTTATGAAGAAAGATCATCCTTGCCCTCAAGGAACTTAATCTGGGCCTCCTCCCTAAAATGAAGATTCTGGAAAGAACCAACTAATTAGAGGGAGGGGGAAAGATTACTTCCAATGTTCCAAGTAGTCCAGGAGTGGAGTATGCTTCCAGGGAGAAGTTTCCATGGCAAGGTAGAGAAAGTCATGTGGAGATGAGTCAGTAATACAACCTAAAGAGAAATTAGTGAAATGATCAATTATTCTATAAAATGATGTTTTCTTTTTGCTTTTCCTTACCAGAGATAGATAGCCTGAAGCCTGGAGGCCACATGTGGCCCTCTAGGTCCTCAAGTGCAGCCCTCTGAGTGAATACAAACTTTACAGAACAAATCCCCTTAATAAAAGGATTTGTTTTGTAAAACTTGAATTCAGTCAAAAAGCCACAACCTAGCTGGACCCTATACATTAAAATTAAACCAGCTCTGCTAATTCCTTTACTTCTCCTTTGAAATACTCTTCCATTTTGCTTGTGACTTCTTTTGTTTTCTAGTTTTATTTCTATAGAGACAGCCCATGTTGATACAGTTCATTTGTTTCAGTGGTATATCAGTTTGTTAGTTATTGGATAAGAATTTCACACGTGAATACCAACATTTAAACTTGTGTTTATAGTCTAAAAGTAATGGTTACATTATCCTCTTACCTCTAGTTCTACAACTTGGTCATTGCACAATTGAGATAAGATTACATAAGACTGAGAGCCGCTATATAGTTGTCTTCATTCGTGATTAGGGGATTAGAGTATTTGTATGCAGGAAAAGCTTCAGAGTCAGGCATAGTAGTTTCACATCATAGATTTATAGTTGAAAGGACCCAACAGACCATCCAAGTCCAACTTTTTGAAGAAACAAAGAAACAGCCCTAGAGAGGTTATGTCTTACACAAAGTGAGACAGGAAAGTGACAGGTACCTCCATTTCCTCTAACTCAAAGCCAATAGTCTCTCTTCCATAATATACTGCCTCAGTAGCTCCCTTTGCACAGTGTAGCTTCAGTCAGTTTAATTTTCTATTTGTGTCTTATGCACCCATTTCTAGGCAGGACATTAAAAGCAATGGAGGAGGATTTGTTGATTGATATTCCTTCAGTCTGGTATGTCAAGAGTCAGTTTTGTAATGTGTGTACTATGCATGGGGTAGGATTGACTCTTGCTATGAAACTAGGAACCTGGGAATTTCCTCTAAACTCTGTCATCCAAAGAATCTGAATTTTTTCTTACCCATTTCCTTATTTCCCTGATTCCTGTGTCACTAAGGCTGGTCACAAAGTAAATTGTCCAGAAAATGTTCAGACTCAAGAAAGTAAAATTTCCCCTGATAGTGGCACTGTCAGTCCATGTTCATACCTAGGGAAGATAATGGATTCTGAGTTCCATCTGGAATTGGTCAAAATATGAGAGGGCATATATAAGTGAGAAAACTTGGCCATACTATATGCCTGATAGTGCAAATTGTAGGAAGATAGCTCAGGGTTAGAAAACAAAGGATCGCAGATCACCTTTTGAACTACTCCATTGAGGTTTATGGATGTACCTCTCTACTAGGCCATAGAATTAATCCTCTCTAGATTCTCCCACCCAAATCATGAATCCACAGAAAGATTTACCTAGAGTCCCATTAATACCTCAGTATTGATAAGCTTCCATGTCAGTTTGAGAGCTGAGCACAGAATGGCTGCCCCTGAAAACCCCAGGGCAGTCCTAGTATAATCTGCCTGAGCTCCTCTAAGAAAGAACTTTCTATTAGTCCTGTGGCTGCAAGAAAGTGACTTTGGGGCATTCTGGAAAGATGTAGCACCTCATTCCTCGTGCAAGTCCATAGCCTTCCCCAAGTCTGTGGCTAACTGTCTGAGCCTAGATGTCTGAATCTGGCTCAGGAAAAGAGCAGCCTTAGGGCATTCCAGCTGAACCCAGCTCAGCAACTCAGGAAACAAAACTTGAGGTCTACCAAACCCTAACTAGGCCCAAAACTAGCCCTGGTCTAGCATAGAGTCTCAAGGCTTTCTAGGCAGAATTGAGGTGGGCACCTAGGCTCCAAACAAGGTACAAGAACAAGGTCCTAGGTAAAATTCAGCCAGAACAGCCCCAACAGCCTGTGGTAGGAGCCCGGTATGTCAGTAACCCCAGGTAAGATGAGGGAAGGCGCAGTAAGGAATCCAAGCAGAACCTAGAACAGAGGTCCTTTAGTTCTCTTACAAGAAGGAGCCTTTAGCCAGAGCCCAGTTTCCATGGTCCACTATATATAAACTTTACCCTGCCCATACCATAAGGTTTCGCAGGTGTCCTCATAGCTGTCTGCAAAAAATGAGATCGGTGAGTTTCATCATCTATTCCACAGGACCATTATTAGATTTTAAATTACTCTAATATGTTTCTCATTTACATTATTAATCTTTGTATATATATTGTCCTCTTGGTTTTGTTTACCCTATGTGTAGCTAATAATATAGATCTTTGGGAAAGATTTAGCTCTGGGCACTGTTTCAGAATCCAAAGATTAAAAAAAGGCTAATAAAAGTTTCCTCATTCAGATCAGAACAAAGATTTCAAACTAAAGTACTGTCTTAATATTGCTTTGTAATGTGTAACCTAAAGAGGCAGTGGAATATGGGTGAAACCATTTAGTATACTTCCACAAATGAATCAGCTATCAGACACATTACTCACTGCTACACATAAAAAGAATGCCACACATAGGACATTCAGAATGTGGGGGGGAGCTATTTTTTTTTTTTGCTTTTTGGAGGGCAATCAGGATTAAGTGACTTGCCCAAGGTCACATGGCTAGTAAGTGTTAAGTGTCTGAGGCTGGATTTGAACTGAGGTCCTCTTGACTCCAGGGCGAGTACTCTATTCACTATGCCACCTAGCTACCCCCCCCCCCCCAATGCAGTTTTACAAAAATAAACTTAAAATAGGATTCAGAAACTTAATTTTGAACTGCTACTACAGTCTTCTGAGAGAATGATGCTCAAGCTTCCTAAGAACACTAGGCAGTTTGTGGGATTGCTGATTAGGCATCTTACCTTTCACTTGACTTTGCATTGTTGCTTCACTCCCCCAAACCTCTGAAATTCTCCCCCAGCCCCTTCCTCAGTCAATTACTTCTTTAACTGACACAACAGACTGCTTCTATCATTGGTTTTAAGACCTCCGGACACCATTTGAATTCATAAGCTTGAACAGATCCAGTTGAGAATCCTATGCAGTCACCTCCTCAGGAAATGAAACAGAAAGCAGAAAAAGCAGCCAGGAGACCAATCAAAAACTCAGTTGAGTCCATGATCCATGTTGGGCATGACAGTTGTTGGGGAGAGAGGGAATGGAGGGGATTAACAAACTCCATCCATTCATTTATGCAGTCCTCTTCACAAGAGTCTAGAGAAAGAGTGTATCTCATTTGTGAAATGAGGGAGATGAACTAGATGGCCTCTAAAGTCTCTTACCTAAATGTGATCCTTTGATACATCCCCACTCTCTTAGAGCTTAGAATGAAGTAGAGGATCATAACACATATGAGAATAATTGTTAGGTAAAATCATACATGATAAGTACATTAGAGAGATTTAAAACAAAGTGCTGTTAAAAGGAAAAGAGGGAAAAGAGATTATGGTCATCTGTATAAACACCTCCATATTCCTCAGCGGTAAGTTATTTATTGCCTGCGGCTTACTCCAGGTGATGCCTTATTCTACTGAACATAAGAAGCTGCACATCACAGTGTAGAGACCCACCTTGCATGGGAAAAACTCCAAATCTATAGAGCCATCTTTTTTTCTTTTTTTCTGTCACCTTCTTCTACCCTCTAAAGTCATGTTTAATACCTCATCAGCTTTGGCAGATCCCTTTTCTTGTTTTGCTTATGTCCTAGAACATAACATTTTACAAGCAAGTTTATATTTATAAATTTGTTTTGCCTTTGGTTGTCATTCTTTCTCCAATCAATCAACAAGCATTTAATAAGGGTTGAGTATGTATCATACACTGTGCTATGCTCTGGGAATAAAAAAACAAAAATGAAATAATTTCTGTCCTAAAGGAACTCACTTTATCACTTGACAAGGAGATCAAGTTTTTGCTGGATGGTTTCTAAGAACTTTTCATTCCCTTGTAGTGGATGCTTTATACCCTGTTGTTATTATTCATCCTTCATTTTTCAAAGAGGACCAATGACATCACAGGGTGATGTCTGTGCTAGAATTGGATTTAAGTGAGGCAGTTGGGCAAAGTTGTCAGCCTCATTCTCTTTTCCAGAGTTACTGAAGTCCAGTGTCAGGGCAAAAGTCAAGACAGTTGACAATCACCCAGGATGCAATAGATGACTTTGGCATCTTTGGTGTCTGAACAAGCTGTAAGTGCTCCTGCTTCAGTTGCCTTTAAGACCATTGGAAGAGATTGTTCTCATCAGCCCATTTTCCAAGGGAAGTCTACACATGTGGTAGACATTCACTAGACATTGGTAGACATTAGCTAATTCACCAATGGCTTTGATGTACCCTCAACCTGGTTTTTAGCCAGGCTGCCAAGACAATTTTATAAGGGTATGGCTCCTGTGCATGCTACAGCTTTGTGGAGCCACAAATGAGATCCGGGTGAGAGGTAGACACCAAAGGTGGATGAGCAGCCTTGAAAAGAGCTCAGCAAGCCCTCACACTAGAGGTGCTAGTTTTCCCTGAACATTCTATACACTCCAATATGTCAATTCCATGGGAAATGATGGTCATCCGTATCCATAACTGTTCCTTTATCCAATTTCTGTTTTGGAGTGACAATAATGTGTGTGTGTGTGTATGTGTGTGTGTGTGTGTGTGTAAAATCAAGTTAAAGCTCTTTTATTTGGATGCTATATCTTCTAATCATTATCCTTTCTTTTAATTTGATTTTGATTTTTGTTTTTGGTCTATTATGTTTAACAGTATATATACAACTGATTCAAAAATGACTCCCACTTTGGTAACCAGTCATTTCCTGTCTTTTGAAAACAGTTTTATTTTTTGGTGATATTAGTATTATTAATACCATATATAAATCTTTGTGTTAATCTTTGTTATAAATTTTTAACTGTATATTCAATCAACTATAAATTCCTTGAGTACAGATAACATTCCATTTTTAACTTGATATCCCCATTCTCTAGACAGTGATTAGTAAACGTCCATTGAATTTAATGTTTATCTTGAACACTGAAATGAGAAATGATGGATTGTCCCATGAAATGATGTTTCTTGTTGTCCTTGGCTATACAATAAAACCAACTCCACCAAGTTTTTTATTTGCTTTTCCAAGAAGAACCTTTGAGTTGTTGTAATGGGGGTTGGGGGGGAGAGAAGATTGATTCAAACCAATCTCCTGTTAGTTTAGATATTAGAATGAACTAAGACATTCATAGGTCATTCACCTATTAATGAAAGATAACTTACTTATCCATAAGATATCTATTTAGTGGAAGCTATGTGTTACTCATGTAAGATATGTATGTCTACATGATCTAAATATGATTCAAGGGAAACATTGATAGATATCTCTGGAACTCTGACCATTCTTCTCCAAAAGTGAATAAAATTTTGAGCATTCGCCTTCTTTGGTGAGCAGAAGAAGAGGCATTGAGGCGGATCATGCTATTTTCCAATCTCCAAGAGGAGGATAGAACTATATCTATCTGTCCCCCTAAACATTGCTGACCTAGATGTACATAGGTTAAGAATTAAAAACCACTAGCTTTCATGGCCTCTCTCCCTTAAATGGGGAGGGTACACAATAGCTTACACCCACCAATCTGACCCTTTTCTACTAAATGCTAGTTACACAAAATACTGTCATAATCAACGGCAAGTAAACCCATTTATCCAAACAACAAGCAGAAATCAGAAGTTATACAGATTAGAATATAGCAGAAAACACACAGTAAATGATCTCTCTTGCTGGGAGCAAGGTATCTTAGCTTAAACAAGAAGAGAGGGAGATTTTGATCTAATCCACTGACAAATGCCCTGAATTCTCTGAGACATTTTCAGGAGCTGTCTTCCCTGATATGTCTTCAATATTAGATATCAGAGTCCATCTGTGGGTCTGTCTGCCTCTCTCCATGTTTCTGGAATCATTCCTTAGGAGAGTCTGGCATCATGTATGCCCTCTCAATAACAGAATGAAAACTATCTCTCCAGAGATTCTCCAAATCTTCCCCATACACAATCACAAAGTATTCTGTTAGCATTTTCTGCACCAATCAGGAGAGTCTCATACAAAATACCCCTGGCTTAGCTAAAGATATATTGTGGTAGGAGAAATATCCTAACCTTTTCCCTCATGCAAGTTAGTCTAATTTCTCTGTTAAAATAATGTCAAGACCATCTTAAGTATTGGTTGGTTCAGGGGATTAAAGGTTCAGGCTGTGGAAATCCATTTCTAGCTGCATGAGTACAAAGCAGGCATGATGATCTCCAGGAGCTCTTTGCTATTTCATTGTTGAATCATGATGGACAACCCAAAAAAGGGAGCTCTGTTTAGGTGAATCAACTTGAGGCGTCCTCAGTTTCTATCCTTGTTGACTATCCTGCTCTAAGTAAATCATCTTTTGCTCATTGTTGAATGATCTTCCAGTGTCTAACTCTTCTAATATGTAACCTAAACTGTCAGGGGGCTAGCCTGGGTTACATCAATCAATAAGGATACTGTAGCACTTAGCTTGGGTAAATTGATTCACATAGATAGATCAGCAGGGTGGGCTATGGTGAGTCCCATGGCCTTGGGACATCAGCCAAGTCTGAAGAATCCCAATTCCTGATAGGAGTTTTATGCTCTTATATGACCAAGAAGTCAAATCAATATGTCAAGAGACTACTAGAAAGCTGTGTCAAAGGACTAGCCTAACCTACATGGTAACAGAGTGGGAGAGATCTCTCTGGGATATAAAGATCCTATCAAAGTTGTCTCTTCATTTGGCTGAAGCTTCCTTATATCTTCTTATTTAATTTATTTTGAGAATGTCAATTCTGATGTGATTCATTTCTTCTAGTAATATGTTAGCTCACTGGTCACTGAACAAACATCTCTTTTAGAATAACAACATATAAATGAATTTTTATAGATATTCTAAAACACCTGTGATTCTTAGTAAGATCTATTCCCTTTTCAACCACTTTGTACAATCACTACAGGAATAGGAAGGGTCACATCAGACTGAGGGCTGTTTTGTATTTTTCTTTGTTTCATGGATTGCAAAACTTAAATGACTAAAATTATTCTATTTATTATTTATAATCAATTTATATTTTCCAAGTACTTAAAACTAAGTGATTCCCAAGGCTTGATACAGGGAAAAAAGGGATTTAGAAGGTTGTAGTATATACAAATAAACTCTGTGTGTGTGTGTGTGTGTGTGTGTGTGTATCTCTGTCTCTCTGTCTCTCTTATACGTTCACTTGCCAGTTTTGTTTATCTGAGTTAGTAGGAAGAGAAAAAGTAGAATCAGGTACTAAATGGGAAAGAAAAGGCATGAGAAGGTGAGTGGAACTGAAAGTTAACATGGTAGAAGAAAGTGGAACGTATATTCTGAAGAGCTATATAACTGCACAAAAGTGGAAAGATAAAATTAATTCTAAGAGAAGAACTAGGAATGCAATTAACCAATTAATTGGAATTAATCACCCATGACTGTGTCTGTTCTCTCACACACCTCCATATAAAGATTTAATAATATCCGCGTTAGGTCAGATTTAAGATTGTCATTTTATCAATGAAGATTTGAGATGGAAACCACATAAGAGATTTTCTCAAGACTACATAGTAAATTAGTAGCATCAACAGAGTTAAAATTTAACATTTTTCATCCCCAGTTTGATGTTCAGTATGCATGCTGGTTATGTTACTTCATGAAGAACAACAATACCATTTGAAAAAGAAGACTGTATAGAATAACTACAACAAAATGACATCTCCAGCTAGAGCATTTCAATCAAACATTTGTCTAAACCCAAAATTAATATTCTTTTGTGTGTCCGGGATGGTTTGTAAATAGATAAGATAAACCTTGTGTGGTTAAAACATTTACATAACACTGAAGGGTCATTCCAATATATTCCTACAGAACTTTTCTACTGGTTAAGGAAAAATTGTAAATCATCCATAACATACAGATATTATGATAATAATAACAAAATATTATCTGATTTTGGTATTTTGCTCAAATTCCCTGGGTGGGCCTCAATTTCTCTTTTTTTTCCTTTGTTTGGGGGGAGGGAATCAGGGCAGTTGGGGTTAAGTGACTTGCCCAAGGTCACGCAGCTAGTAAGTGTTTGGTGTCTGAGGCTGGATTTCAACCCAGGTCCTCCTAACTCCAAGGCCAGTGCTCTATTCACTGTGCCATCTAACTCCCCCAGGCCTCAATTTCCTGATGTATAAAATGAAGTTGGGTAGATGGATTCTGAGATCCCATTTAGCCCTAGATCTATGATCTTCCTAAGCCTGAGAAGATTTCTATAACTTGATTAAGGTAAAAAATAATTTAAAATGAATAATGCTGCATAAGAAATAACTATTATTTGCTTTTTAGAAGGAGCTTATTTTCATTCTTGATATGATATGACTTATTATGTGTATGCATGGTGTATCCAAGGAGACTTAAGTTAGTGAGAAAATAAAATTTTTACTGCCTCATAATCATATATCACTATTCATTGGAAGTTTCCTGTGTAAATAATCATATCTGCATCCTATAAGAACAACACTATACTAACATCTTAACATGAATCTCTTTTGTTCAAAGACTTCCTAAATATTTCACTAACTATATAGATAGATATTGAAAGACTTCTTGGAGTGGACAACAGAAGTTTACCCTCACATAGGTCCTTGCATAAGCATGAAGGGGATAACAAGTCTGATCAGAGCTCTTATTGCCCCATGTAAGCCCAAAAACAGTGACTAAGGGACAAGTCACAGAGTCACTCCCTGTTTTATCTGATATATACAAAGTTGCAAGGTATAATTGAGCTAACTAGTCCCGTGAGATCTGTCATAAACACCAGAGCCAGAAAAGGAACTGTAAGTATCTTTCCTCACTATAAACAGCTAAGCTAAAAACATAGGAGCCTTTTTAGCCTCAGTGTAGGTTGGGGCAAGAGAAAGAGGTTTGGATATTAAGTAAGGGGAAAGACCGAAGAGGGGCAGGCTATTTATGAGAAAACAGGAATATTTCCATAATACTCTTACTTAATGCAGAGATTATAAAAATAACGAGAAAAGAATGAAAGAGAAACAAAAGGCGAAAGTATAGAACGCTGAATAAAAATCAATGGGGGAAAAAGAAGTAATCACTTTGGAATAGTGCTTTTTCAAATTTTCCTCTAAATGATGTTTTGAGTTATGGTGATTTTGAATTTTGAGTTGTAAATATTTGGAACAAAATCTTTCTCCTCTTCGTATGCCTGCGTTCCTCCCTTGGTGTGATTCAAAAAAAAAAAAGTGCAATCCAATATAGAAAATACGCTACAAAAACCTGCCTGTTCTTGTTTTCATTGGCAATATGCTTAATAAATACAAATTCCATTCTCAAAAAGACTTCATACAGATGAGAAATGCATATTAATAAGTAGTTAGTAATATCTTCTTTGTGGCGCCTTTTCTCATTAAAAACACTGTGATCTTTTCCACATATGTGTACATATGGAATATATTTGTTATGGAAAGATAGATAGATAGGGGGAGAGAGACAGACAGAGAGAGAGAGAAAGGTAATTATTCCTAAAATAAAATTTTTAGGCACAACCTAAAAGCTGACATCATGAGACCAAATAATGATAATAACAATGACTCCTTGCCTTTAATGTGCTTATCTTTTACAAAGTACCATCACATATGTTATCTCATGATATCCTTACAACAATGCAGTATGGTAGGCAGTATTAGTGTTACACCCCCCCCCCCCATTTTATAGATAAGGAAAAGGATCTCAGAGATAATAAGTGACTTGTTTATGGTCAACTAGTTCACTAGTAGAAGACTTAGAATCCATACACATTTTCCTCATTTTCAGTCCAGTGCATTTTCATTACACCACTAGTTGTAGACATGTACATATAATGACATTTCTGTATACATATTCTCATCGGTGCAGTTTATGATTGCCCATCATCATTTAAGATTAAAATGGCCTATAACTAATAAGTCTATTGAAACATTAAAGTTAAATTAATTTGCCTATTTGCTTGTCAGCAGCAAATTCCTCATTGAGAACTTAATGAATGTCAGACATTAGCATTCCATCTAAACAGTCTACTTCTACCCACTCCGCCCTTTGACCCAGTTTCCACAAAAAAGACTTCCACAATTACCTGAATGGTACAGAAGCTTTATGTTAAACATGTTCCAACTCTGTAGAACAACTTAAATGCCCAAGAGCAGTGCCTCCCCTACCTGCTTCAATGACTATCATTTCTGTCTTATCCAGAGTCAGGCATATGTTTCCAAACTAGGGCAGACTGTTTCTCTTCATATAATGACCTCAGAAGATACATCCAGGATCCTATTCCTCATTTCCATCTTTTAAAATCCTACCCAAGACCCAACTCAAATGGCACTTCTTCAATGAATCCTTCTCTGAATCCCCAAGATGAGGAAGCAATATTTCCTACCTCAGAACTCAAATAAATAACGCCTTGTTGGGAGGGTGGAGTCAAGATGGCTGAGTAAGAGCAGGGACTTGCTTGAGTTCTCCCCCAAAGCCCTCCAAATACCTGGGAAAGTGACTCTAAACAAATTCTAGAGCTATAGAACCCACAGAATGACAGAGTGAAGCAAATCTCCAGTTCAAGACAGCCTGGAAGGATGGCAGAAAGGGTATATTGCACCAGGCTGGGAGTAGAACACAGTCCAGCATGTGCTGAGCTGGCACAGACAGGGCTGGAGCAGGCCTCAGGGCACTGAATCCCTAGCAACTGTGGGAGTTTCCAGACTTCTCAACCCACAAAGGCCAAAGACAGCATAGAAGGTTAGTGGGAAATTTCTGTGGGACCTGGATGTAAAAGGAGCTCTGTTCAGCTGGGATCCAGCCCCAACTCCAGCCCTGCAGGTGGTAGCAGCAACAGCAGCAGTGACTGCTTCTGTAGCTCTGAGCCAACAAATGATTGGAGATTAAGAAGCTGATACAAAACCCCTAAAGCTTGGCACAGTACACCTAATTCCAACCCCACACCCACTGGAAGCAGAGTCCTATCTTGACAAAGAATTAGAAGGCCAAGTATTTGGGAAGATGAGAAAACAGTGTGAAAAAAAAAACCCTCAGACTATAAAATCTTACTTTGATGACAAAGAAGATCAAAACATACAACCAGAAGAAGACAACAGAGTCAAAGCCCCTGCATCAAAAGCTTCCAAGAAAAATATGAATTTATCTTAGGAAATGGAAGAGCTCAAAAAGGATTTTGAAAATCAAGTAAGAGAAGTAGAGGAAAAATTGGGAAGAGAAATGAGAGTGATGCAAGAAAATCATGAAAAATGAGTCAACAGCTTGCTAAAGGAGTTCTCCCCCCCCCCAAAAAAAAACCTGAAGAAAATAACATCTTAAAAAAATGGACTAACCCAAATGACAAAAGAGGTGCAAAAAGTCAATGAGGAGAAGAATGCCTTAAAAAGCAGAATTAGTTAAATGGAAAAGGAGGTTCAAAAGCTCACTGAAGAAAATAATCCCTTCAAAATTAAAATGGAGCAATTGGAAGCTAATGACTTTATGAGAAATGAAGAAATTATAAAACAGAACCAAAAGAATGAAAAAATAGAAGACAATGCAAACTATCTCATTGGAAAAACTACTGACCTGGAAAATAGATCCAGATGAGAGAATTTTAAAATTATTGGACTAGCTAAAAGCCATGATCAAAAAATGAGCCCAGACATAATCTTTCAAGAAATGATCAGGGAAAACTGTCCTGATATTCTAGAACAAGAGGGTAAAATAGAAATTGAAAGAACCCACAGATTGCCTTTTGAAAGAGATCCTAAAAGAAAAACTCCCTAGGAATATTGTAGCCAAATTCCAGAGTTCCTAGCTCAAGGAAAAAATATTGCAAGCAGCCAGAAAGACACAATTTGAGTACTGTGGAAACACAATCAGGACAGCATGAGATGTAGTAGCTTCTACATTAAGGGATCAAAGTTCTTGGAATATGATATTCCAGAGGTCAAAGGAGCTAGGATTAAAACCAAGAATCATCTAACCAGCAAAACTGAGTATAATACCGCAGGGGGAAAAATAAATATTCAGTGAAATAGAGGACTTTCAAGCATTCTTGATGAAAAGATCAGAGCTGAATAGAAAATTTGACTTTCAAATACAAGACTTAAGAGAAGTATGAAAAGGTAAACAGGAAAGAGAAATCATATATGACTTATTAAAGTTGAATTGTTTACATTCCTACATGGAAAAATGATTATTTGTAACTCATGAGACCTTTCTCAGTATTAGAGTAGATATATAGATAGATAGACAGACAGATAGATAAATAGATGGCACAAGTTGAGTTGAATATGAAGGAATGATATCTAAAAAATAAAATTAATGGGTCAGAGAGGAATATGTTGGGAGAAGGAGAAATGGAGAGATAGAATGGGGTAAATTATCTCACATAAAAGAGGCAAGAAAAAGGTTTCACAATAGAGGGGAAGTGAGAGGCAATGAATGAACCTTACTCCCATCGAATTTGGCTTAAGGAGGGAATAACATATATACTCAATTGGGTATCTTACCCTATAGGAAAGTAAGGGAAAAGGAGGGGGGGAATGATAGAAGGGAGGGCAGATTGGGGGAGGGAATAGTCAAAAGCAAACACTTTTGACATGGGACATGGTCAAAGGACAAAATGGAATAAATGGGGGCAGAATAGGATGGAGGGAAATATATTTAGTCTTTCATAACATCATTATTATGGAAGTGTTTAACCTATATTGAATTGCTTGCCTTCTCAGTGAGGGTGGGTGGGGAGGGAAGAAGGAAGATAATTTAGAACTCAAACTTTTAAAAACAAATGTTAAAAACTGTTTTTACATGCAACTGGAAAATAAGATATACAGGCAATGGGGTATAGAAATCTATCTTGTCCTACAAGAAAATAAAGGGGAAGGAGCGAAGGTGGGCATGATAGAAGGGGAGATTGACTGGGGGAAGGGGTAATCAGAATGTATGCCTTCTTGGGGTAAGGGAGGAGGGAAGAGATGGGGGAAAAGATTTGGAACTTAAAATCTTGTGGATATGAATGTTGGAAACTAAGAACAAATTAATTAATTAATTTTTAAAATAACACCTTGTCTTTGCCTCTATTATGAACTTAATTTTATTTTGTATTATATTTATCAGAACACAGTATCTTCTCAATATTTCTAAAAGAAAGAATGACAAAGAAGGGCAGAGCCAAGATGGCGGCATAGAAACAGGAAAACTCCGTGAGTTCCCCCCATAACCACCTCAAATACCTATAAAATATGACTCTAAACAAACTTCAGAGCTACAGAACCCACAAAGTGACAGAGAGAAACAAATCTCCTGCTGAAGGCAGCCCAGCAGGTGGACAGGAGGGGTCCATAGCTGCATGCTATGAGCCAAGCCCAGTCCTGTGTGAGCCTGTGGTTTTAGCCCCAGGGTAGCCCCAACTAGCAGTGGCTGGAGCACACTCTGGGAGAGTGGATCACCAGCAGCTGTGACAGTTTCCAGAATTATCAACCCATAAATGCCAAAGGCAAAATAAAAGGTCAGTGTGGACTTTGAGGGAACAGGGGGACTGAGAGCACACAGTCCAGCCTTTGCCCCTGGGGTGAGAAGGTGAGAAGCAGCAGAGGCACTGCAGCCATGCAGCCGCTTCCACGTGGCTGCTTCAGAGCTCCTGGCCTGCAGATTGTAGGGGGACCAGGCGGCCATTCATAGGGGTAATCACTCTTGCTTTAACCTGCTTGGATCTGGATCACTGTCTTCAATGGAGGTCCTGGGGTGTGTGACCAGGTGCCAGAGCTTGTGGAAGCTTCAGAGAGGGCACCCAATAGCTCTGGCAGCTGCAAAACCCCCAGCAATTTGGGACAAAGCTCTCCTCTCTGGAAGCAGAGTTCTATTGTGGCAAAGAGTTCAAAAGTCAAGTAATTGAGTGGTGACATGAGAAAACAAAGAAGCAAAGCAAGCAGAGCAGTCAAACCTTAGATTCCTTTTTGGGGGGGCAAAAAGGATCAAAGCATGAAAATGAGGAAGACAACAAAGTCAGAACTCCTGTACCAAAAGCTTCTAAGAAAAATATGAATTTGTTACAGGCCATAGAGGAGCTGAAGAAGGATTTTGAAAACCAAGTAAGAGAAGTGGATGAAAAACCAGGAAGAGAAATAAGAATGAGGCAAGAAAATCATGAAAAGAGAGTCAACAACCTAACTGAAGAAAATAACACCTTCAAAAACAGACTAACTCAAATGGCAAAAGAGGCCCAAAAAGCCAATGAGGAGAAGAATGCCTTAAAAAGCCAAATTTGCCTGATGGAAAAAGAATTTCAAAAGCTCACTGAAGAGAATAATTCCTTCAGAATTAGATTGGAGCAAATGGAAGCTAATGACTTTATGAGAAATCAAGATGCTATTAAAGAGATCCAAACAAATGAAAAAATAGAAGGCAATGTG
>CM053586.1:136846213-136875182 GCA_028646515.1 Pseudochirops corinnae
ATTTCTTATAAAATTCTCCACTTCCGTCCCTTTCATTTAAGAATTTCTTATAAAATTCTCCACTTCCGTCCCTTTCATTTAAGAATTTCTTATAAAATTCTCTACTTCCATCCCTTTCATTTAAGAATTTCTTATAAAATTCTCTACTTCTGTCCCTTTGATTTAAGAATTTCTTATAAAATTCTCTACTTCTGTCCCTTTGATTTAAGAATTTCTTATAAAATTCTCCACTTCTATCCCTTTCATTTAAGAATTTCTTTTAAAGTATTTTTGTTTAAGTACCTATGTTTTTGGGAAAACACAGTGTTGTGCAAAAATGTTGACATTAAATGTCTCAGAAATGGAAGTAGGGGCAAGGAAGGCTCCCATCAGGATCTAAGTTTGTCTCTACTGCTAAAATTACAGTGCAGAACTCGTGTACTGCTGCAAGACTCTTCTTTCCAATAGCTACTTAGACAAGAAATAATTTATGCCTACCAGAAGATTACAATAGAAACTTCTTGTTGTTTGTTGTTTGTTGTTATTATTTCTACCTCATTCCTTAAATAGACTCAGGGAGGATTGTCTGTTTAACAATGCAACTATGAGAAAGATAAAAACCTAAAAACCAAATTGAGACATAAGCAAGAAGGCCACAAAAAAAAGCAAGATCACAGAAGATCTAAAGAAAGTTTCTTTATAAATTTGCCTACCAAAGGGAAGTTTATTAATGCACCAACATTATTCAATATGACTACAAACAGGGACTGCTTTTAAAATGCACCTAAAAAATCATGCATTTGTATAAATCAACTCCTTGATTTTATACATTTAATACTCCAAGTGAGGCTGACCTATAAATTGAAACATAAAACTAAGATTACATGGATTCCTACCCATTGCTCTATGACAATACTGCCTTGCACTCCCCAAACAAAGAAAACATTAAATTCATCAAGAAAGAGCCCACTAATTCTACTTATTTTGGTATAGCCCAAAGTTCTAACACCACAGTGTTGGAGACAGGGGTAGGCTGTTATGGAAGTGTTTGTCTTTTTCAAACATTTGTTTGAAATGTAAAGCAACATTTTCTGGTTAGGTAATAATAAAAACAAAGAAATTACCTGAGGCCTTGTAATAACATTTTGTAATGGCATAGATATAAATATTAGTAAATAAAAATGAAAAATTATGCTAAATCATTTCAATTTATTTAACTTTTTATTATATGTATTGTAGAGAATATGCATTCAATAGAGAGGATAGAGGGCTAGACTCAAAGTGAGAAGAAGAGACTATGTTAAAGCACTGCTTCTGACCTTTACTAGCTGTGTGATCATAGTCAGGTCATTTAATTTCTTAATGGCTCAGGCAACTGTACAACACTGCAAATTACAGATGAATTGTAAATCAGTGATAGAAGTTCCATATACCAATGAAATCACAGGTCTGGACCAAAAATACATATAATTTATGAACATGAATATGCCTGAATCATTTTAAATGATTTGTAGCAAAGAATTTAATTATTTTATCGATATGCTTTGGGTTGGAGAATACTGATTTGTTTTCAATTGTATGTACTTAGTAATGATTATATAACCAGTTAGCTCATTATATCTTACTAATTCTCTCAAGGATTATTATTTTTTTTTTAGACTTTACCAGACACAAAATCTACTCATAATGCTCAAACCATACCTCTCCATCAACATTCTACTTCCAATACTTAAAATTATTTTTCTGACCAATAAAACAAACTACAAATAGTTCAAAGGATAATCAATGAAATTCAACACTTCTCAAGTGATAAACTCCAGGCATAAATATAATTTTTAGCATATGCTTAGAACCACATGTACATACACATATATATATATACTTATGTCTGTGTTCATTGAGAGGAATATAGGCTCTATTGAAATAGAAATTGACCATAACATTAAAATGTGTTTTTCATAGGCTGCTGACTATAAATGTAGGTCTTAATTTAAGACTATTCTGATCAATAATACTTTAAATATACTTACCCTGACTTCATTCACATCATCTGAATAATCCACACTCTGGCAAATATAGCTATATCCTGCAGCAGTTGATGCCAAAAATAGCTAGAAAAAAAGGATGTACATTTAGGTTAAAATTTTAACAGAAAAGCACATTAGTATATGTAATAATTTTTAAATGTCTATATTTAAAATATAGATAATTACTTTAATGGATAAAGATACCACAACCATGCCAATTCATACAATCATTCAATCAACAAGCACTACTATGTGTTGTGTCTGGAGTCAGACCACACAAGTCTAATATGATCCCTTATTGATAAGCACTTAAAATGTAAACTTTCTTAGTATTTAATTTGTGAAAGGCTCCACATCCTATTTTATCACATTACATTTAAACTTACACATTTATATTTGTGAGAATTGTTTTTGTTTCCTTGATTAGTGACACCAATTTTAGAATACCATTATCTAAAACAATTTTAAAAATTTTCAGATACTACTTTATTTTTGATAGACAAGGAAACTCACAAGAAATTCTGAGTACACACATTGATTGCAATTGTTTGTGCTCCCTCCACCCAAATTTCTTTGTAATTATTTTGTATCTGTTGTACATTTGAATATGATTTCCCCCCCAGTAGACTATAAGCTCATGGAAGGCAAGGATCATTTCATTTTTGTCTTTGTGTCTTCAGCATCTAGCACAATAGACATAATAAGTGCTTGTGGAATTAGTCAAATGAATTGAAGGCAGAGGGACCAATTCCCTGAGATCCTTTTCATTTCAGAGGTTCTATGATTCTGTGTGAACAGGAGAGAAATTTAAAAAAAATTTAAGTAAAACATGTCCCTTCTTTCATGGAATTTATAATCTAATAGGGGGGTAAAGATGCCACCATAGGTCATCAGAATATCCAATATTATATAATTCATTAGGGGGATATAAAACAAAGTACTATGTAAGGTCATTATTGACTAGGGGATATCAGGGAAGAGCTAAAAATGTCCAGGACATTAGATTAACTTTATCAGTAGATAACAATTATCCTCAGATTACAAGGAAGTAGCTAATTAGACTTTGACAGGGTAACTTTCTCTGGCCACTGGGGTTATTATATAGATACCTAATAAACATACCTCTCTGAAGATAAACATGTTAAGTAAAACCATTCCAAAATTATAGACGATCAACACTAAACGCATCTGGAAAGGTTCTCTGTTCTTCATCCATTTGGGTCCCAGCCACACAAAGAGGAGATAAAGAGTACTTATACATAACGTAGGCCATGGAGACTGCATGAGAGGCCAGTTTTCAACACGTTTATCTAGAAAAAGAACAACAATTAAAAATTAGTTTAAAACTTTGTGAAATTCCATTGTTATTACAAAGTCTCAAGCCATTTTCTTCAGTGAAACCAAATAAAATTATCTTGTTGCTAAATTATAGTGATTTTTAGTAAAGTACTGTACAATATTTGAAGTCTACATCTTAAGAATATGTTAATTCTAAAATGATAAGGCTTTCTAGTCATTTGTGGGTGTGAGATTTAAATGTTTAAGTTTATTCTGTCTTCTCATATAATCAAAATCACTTGAGATCTAGGGGAGAGTAACAAAGCTCACTAAAGATTTTGACTTTAAGTACTAGATGAAAAGTTAAAGTAGCAAGACCATGCTCCAAGCATTAATTTTTCAAGGAGAGATAACTGCAATTATTAGGTATAAGAAATGCTATCATTTAAGACTCTAAGTGATCATTGGAAGCTAGTCTCTGAGTCTATGATTAGAGAAAAATGGATGTAAGTAAAACAAGAATTTAGGAGGAACCTGTTGACTATGAGTTTTAAAATAATGAGGCCATTAAAAAGAAAAATTACTGAATTTTTCTCTTGAGACTTAAAAGGATGGTAGACAACTATATTTTTAGGATTAGTCATAGATGAAGAAAGGTAAGTAGATAAGATATTATTTGAAGATCCATTCCAGGTCTATATCTTATAATTTTACAGAAATTATAATTAATGTCCTGTTATTTTGAATCTTTTTCTTCTAAAACACAAAAGAATGCCTTTTTAAAAAATTCTAGAAAGGAATTTAGCACTTTCCAATCCCAAAGTTCAAGTTTTCTATACCAAAGCCTGGGTCCCCTAGGAAAATAAGTGAATAAAAAGGTTGATTCAGATACAGACAATCTTTTTTAAAAAATAGATTTTTAACAGCCTGAATTAGTCCATTAAGTATAACTATCTCAGACAAAAGCTGAAGATGAGTCATGAGCTGGGCCTGGAACTGAAAAGGAATAAGAGAATGATGAAATACATTTAGAAAAATGTTTAGTGTTTTCAGGTATACTCATATTGCATTCTGAAGCAGAAACCCAAGTTTTTAATAGTGGTGTTTTGTTTTTTAATGAAACTACCTGGCTGTAACTCTTCGAAGATTATAGGTAACTCAAAGGGGAACAGAGAAGCAAGCAATAGGTGCAAATATACTACAATATATTACCAATAACTTGTGTACAAGAAGCATTGCAAAGTGTATCATATGATTAGATTAGTGTATCATATTTTCTAATCATGATTAGAAAAAGAGGTGGGTTAATCATATGTAACAGACAATCTAAGTACTGCATTGGTACACATGAAATGTCAAAAGATCAAAAGATGAACTTCCTAAAGTTGTTGTGAAAATCAAGTCAAATGAGATAATTGGTGTAAAGCATTTTGCAAATATTAAATAAATGATATATATTTAGTATTATCTAGAGCAGCATTTTTAAGCCTTTTTTTTCCAGTCATGGACCCATCTGGCAATGAGTTGAAGCCTATAATGCATGAAATGCCTAGGATTATGAAAGAAACCAATTATACAATTATAAATCAAGATATATCTCTCTTCCCCTTCACGACTAAATATCTTGAAAAATTCATTTACAATTGGTGCTTCCATTTCCACTCCTCTCACTTGATTCTAAATCTGCCTGGCTTTTGATTTTATCATTCAACTGAAACTTCTATTTCCAAAGGCACTGATGATCTCCTAATGCCAAATTTAATGGCCTCTTCTCAGTCCTCATCTTTTTTTTTTTTTTAAAGTCTCTGAAACATTACACATTGTTGACCATCTCCTGGATACTCTCTCCTGCCTAGGTTTTCATGACTGCTTTTTCTTGGTTCTCCTCTGTTCCTTCTCAGTTTCTTTTGTTGGATCTCTATCCATGTCATACCCACGAACAGTAGGTTTATTCCAAGACTCTGTCATGGGCCCTCTTCTTCTTTTTCTCTAGACTCTCTTAGTTGGTGACTTCATCAGCTCTAAGAAGTTCAATAACCATATCTATGTAGATGATGCCCAGACCTATTTATCCATTTCTAGTCTCCCTCCTGAACTCCAGTTTTATAATACCAACTGCGTATTAGATATTTTGAATTGACTGTCCCAGAAACATCTCAAACTCAATATGTACAGAACAGAAGTAATTATCTTCCTCTCCGATTCCGTCACTCTTCTGAACATCTTTTTCTGCTTTCAAGGGCATTACTATCTTCCCAGTCACCTAGGTTCAAAACCTCTATGTCACCCTTGATTCTTCACTCTATCATGCCCCATATACCTAATCACTTGCTAAATCTCATAATTCATTTCTGTACCACATCTCTCTACTCAACACAGCCTTCATCCTAGTTCAGGCTCCCTATTACATTTAATTTGAAAAATTTTTAAAAGCTGGGGCTGCTAGGTGGTGCGGTGAATAGAGCACTAGCCCTGGAGTCAGGAGGACCTGAGTTCAATCTGGCCTCAGACACTTGACACATTTACTAGCTATGTGACCTTGGGCAAGTCACTTAACCCCAATTGCCCTGCCTTCCCCCCTCCAAAAAAAAATAAAATTTAATTTAAAAAAATTTTAATAGCCTTCTAATTGGTCTCCCTTATTTGTTTCTCCTTACTCCAAAACCATCCTACAAATAGGTACCAAAGTGATTCTTCTAAATTGTAAATCTTACTAGGTCCCTCTTTCTCTTACTCAGTAAAATCCAGTTGTTCCTTACTACCTCCAGGATTAAACATCAAATCCTTTATTTGGGAATTAGAACTCTTCACAACATGGCTTTCTCCTGTCTTCCCAGATTCTGTTCTACAACCCAGCCATAATAGCCCACTTGTTCTTCCTTTCACAGAACGCTCCATCTCCTGCCTTCATGCTTCTGCACTGACTATTCTGCCTGTCTTGAATGCTGTTCCTCTCCACTTCTAACTTTTAGAATCCCCTGGCTTTCTTTAAAGTTCATCTCAAGCATCATCTCCTACAGGAGACTTTTCTTGGTCTGCCAGATGCAAATGACATCCCCTCTAAAGTTATATTTATATAGTCTCATTAGAATATAAGCTTTTTGAAGGCAGAGGCTCTTTTTGCTTTGTCTTTGTATCTCCAGAGCTTAGCACAGTGCTTGGCACACAGTAAGTGTTTAATGAATGCTTGCTGCTTTACTGACATAAGTTGTACATTGTCACTTTGGTCTTTTGCATGTAAAAGTATTCCACAAGTATTACTTTAGTCTTTTTTTTTTTTGGCAGGGGCAGGAGAATCTATTTGTAGTACAAATAGAATGTATATGTTTTATGACTTATGCAGCAAATTCAAAACAAGAAACTATTTCTGCATTATACCTGAAACTGAAAAAGTAAAATGGTCCTTAGATATTCCTATTCCTAGGACATCCATTCTGGCAAACATTCTTCTTTTTTAAATGTAATTCTTAACGTTCAAGAGGTAGCATGCCAATAGAAACAAGAAGACCTGGATTTGAGTCTTATTTCTGACATATATTTTTAGGGAAAGACTCATACTGTAGATTTTGTTTTGCACAAGCCGACTCTCTAAGATTATAAGTTACAGAGAATGTGTCAACATTTATTGATAGAAAGAATTTTCTTCATTTGGGAGTTCCTTATACCATTAAAATTGCAAGTCTAGTCCCTAGCCTTAATGTCCAATGACAAGTTTAAGAAATTTTGCTACTATAAAAGCTTATGATTATCAATTTTGTTTGTTGTAGTCAGTTTTCATAAAATTCATTTTTGCTTTTTTTTTTTTTTACTCTTTGCTATCAGGATTAGATATAATTTTCAAGAAATGCTCTGGTTTTATTTTTTTTTTTATAAAAGGACTTAAGATGAACTTATACTATACTTAGAAGAGATGGGAAAATACCTAAAGCTTCCACTGCTACATTAATGTTGTTGCTTTGTACAACATAACAAGATCTCTTATTATACCATCCTACAATATTGTACATGGCATATTTATATACTCCTTACCAGTCATTAATACTTTGCATATTTTGGAGCTTTTAAATTAAATAGCTACATGAGTCATTGCTCTAGCCCTAACACCAAGAGTAATCTAACCTGTGTCTACCTTTGCCTTCCATTTGCTTTCTAAGAATAGATTTTTAGATTTAGAGCTATGAGTTCAGCCTCCTCATTTTTTAGGTGAGGCAATTGAGACCTCAAGAGGACAAGGACCTTGCCTGAGATTAAACAGGTCGGAAGATGACCAATGACATAAATTTGAATCCAGGTCCTCAGATTGCAAATACAGTCTTCTTCCTACTGTGCTACACTGTCAGATCCAGGTGAATGCTGTACAACTCTCAAGATTAGCGCAGAATAAATTCTTAGTCAAGTTGAACTAGTTAACTTCTGAGGTCCCTTACAATTCTGATATTATGTGATCTTTAAATTATAGGAAGTTAGAAAATTCTATTTCTTAGCCTTTTTAAAAAATCTGGCCTACATGAAGTTAATGTTCAATAATGACTTAAAATTTAAGACGAGCATTTCTAAAATAGTGGCATATTTTACTACTGAGACAATATTTTCAAAATACATTGTCATCTAGTTCCTTAGGTCAGAATATTTTAAACCTCCTTCTTCCTCTATACATTGTGCCTACCACAGTGCCTTATTCATAGTAGAAATTCATTTTTTGAATGAATGTAAAATATTAACTCCTTTCAAATGCTTTGAGGTATATTAATGCTGTCAATATATTAAATTAAATGGAAAATAAACGATGGGGTGATCTGATGGCATAAAATTCAAATAGAAGATAATAGACTTCAGGCAAAGTTAATAAAAGTAAAGAACCTTCTGCAGTGACTGTGTCCAAAACATAATCAAGATGGGACAGAGGTTTTTTAAAAGAATAATAAATAATAAAGGAGAGCATGAAGGTACAATAGTAATGACTTAATTTTACTATGAAAATCATATGTTTATCTTCAAAACAATTTGAGGTAAACAAGATCAAAACTCTACAAATAAATAACCAACAGAAGAATTCACACTTATGAAGATACATTATTGCCTTGTCCATTTGGAGTATTAAAAATAGGTAGATGTGTGATGACATTTCAGGAAGGAAAAAAAATAAAAAACAGGAAAAGGAGGAGAATATTTTTCCTTTTCTTTCAGTGGTGGTTAATTTAATTTCATTGCATTTTCTTCTTCAGAGTCAATTATTCTGTAACTGAAATAACATAATTTAAAAAACATTAAAACATTAAAGATATAAACCTACAAACAACTAAAGAGCTGCCCTATATCAGAGTTGCTATTCTATCCTACTCTTGTTTGTAAACCACAGGGCGAGGACAATTTTTTTCCATGTGTTTGATACAAGTAGTAATGGCACAGCTTACAGACATAATGAATAATCTATGCAACAAATAGGAAAGTTTTTTGACATAAAGCAAGATTCTAATTTTTGCACATGTGTATTGCTGACTTGCTGCTTTATGCAGAGTTCCAATTGACAGCTTCCACTTCTACTTTCCAAGCTCACTTTAATTGTTTAAAAAGTTCCTCAAAACCTATCTACTCCATCTAATGAAAAGCAAGGTGAGGAGAAATGATGCAATCCAAATTTTTAAATAAAAAATATACCTGTAAAGTGGAGAATAAATAAGACTTCTCATCCTACTATGTATAATTTATAATCCTGACATCCTGACTAAAATACTTCTGAATTCTTTGAGATTATAGAGGCTAAAAAAAAATGGATTATCATATATGCAAGGAAAGAAGTAAGAGAAATTAAGGACAATAGTATAGATAAAAAGAAGCAGAAGGAAAGGTTTGCAAAAAAGGAAAAGAAGGGCAAGGAGGTGGTGAGACAAAGCAAAAAGAATATTCAGGTATGATCTAACTCGGTAATCTTGGGCAGGTCACAACCTTTCTGAGATTCAGGTTCTCCCACTGTGTTAAATGAAGATGGCTGGACTGAATTAGGGATTCTTCCAGGTTATAATCAAATGACTGAACAGTTAATAATTAACAGAAAAATGAATGCATAGGAGATGAGAAAACAGGGTAAAGAAAACAGACAGTTTTAAAAGGACTATAACTCATCTTTCACATCAGTCTTTTCCACCAAATACTTGTGGCCCTCCATGGCACAATGGAAAAAAAACAACCTCAAACAACCAACTATATTTGAAGCCAAAGGAACTGGGGTCCGAGCTCTGCCTTTTACTACCATCACAACTGTAGGTAAGTCACAATGTCTTCAGTCTTAGTTTCCTCATCCGTAAAATAAGAAGGTTGCAGCTTTTTGGCCCCTTCTAGATTGAAATCTATGAAACTCTCCCTCTTTGATCTCCTAAGTGCTCTGTTACAACTTTCTTATTTCCTGTGCTCAGCAACATTGCACTCTAATCAAACCTATAGAGATCCTTTCCATACACTGCTAGCAACCTGAATTTTAAATCAAGGTAGCAAATATTTATTGAGTACCTTCTGGGAATACAAAGGGTTCTGTATTCTTTTGCCTTAAAAAAATATAAATATATTCACGCTGGTTTTCCTGCTCCATTCAGGAAAAAGCACTCAGGAGTAAGTGAATTTTAAAAACAAATACCAAATGTGCCATGCACCATGCTAACTAAGTATTGAAGAGTGAAACAGAAAAGCAAAGACAGCTTTCAAGCACCTCACATTCTAAAGGGGAAAGACAATTCATATAGGGGAATCTGGCCTGAGAGGCACATTTTGGCTTGGAAAGTTACAGAGATGGTAAATGGAGATTTAAAGGGAGAAGAATGACATATGGATCCCTTTGAGAGGCTGTCATATACTCAGTTTGTTTATCTACTCAACATTCATTCATCATGTATGTAACTGAAGCACTATGATGTTCACAGCATCATATTTTAGATATCCTTTCACATAATCTAAATCCAAAACATCTTACACTTCCTCCACATTAGTGATTCTTAAACATTTTTTTGTGTCATAGACCCCTTTCACAGCCTGATGAAATCTCTGAACCTCTTCTAGGAATAATGGTTTTAAATATATAAGATAAGGAAAATAAAGACTGGACTTTTTTCCCATTCAAGTTCACAGGCCCTTTGAAATCTATTTACTGACTCCCAAGGAGTATATTCACCCCTGGTAAAGAACCCCTATTTGAATCAATAAAGAGTTCTTGAAAGCTCACCCTTTCAATTAATTGAAAGTAAGATGATGATCATTTCCTCCCAAATCATCATCATCTGCTTAGACATAGATTAAATTTCATTATGTAGAAGCATCTGCACACAATTTCTCTATACCTCTTTAGGGTCTTTGTTCTTTATAGGTTTATTTAAAGTAGTGTTTCCACTTGGAATAGAAATTCCATGAGGGATAAGATCATGTCTCTTTACCTTGCTGAAATAATATTCTTGCTGAGCATCATGGATATATGGGCACTTAGAAACTAATTTTAGGGACTGCAGAGTAGTTCATGATGACTTATTATCACCCTTTAGAGTTGATCACTATAACTCATCTTTCACATCAGTCTTTTCCAACCAAATACTTGTGGCCCTCCATGGCACAATGGAAAAAAAAGAGAGATATCACCCTTTGAGATATGATCTTGAATCAACATAAATTTTTTTTTATCTCACTTCCATATGAGAACAGATTTACTATTATTATTAGTCCCTGGTTAAGAAAACATATAAAGAAAAAGAGCAATAATGAATTAAGGAATGCTTTAAAGTGAATGTATTTTATTAATGACAACATCTATATAGACTTGAAAATGGTAATAAATATGTACGTGCACTTCTATTTATTCAGTGTACAAGATGGTTATGCTATTTTGTTAGAGCTAAATAAAAATCAAAGGCACTGTGGAGTTGTGAATAGAGAGAAGACTTTGGAGCTAGGAAGACCTGAGATCAAGCCTAGTCTCTGATTCATTTTGGCTACATGACCCTGAGCAAGTCACTTAATCTCTCAATGCTCTAGGCAACTCTCTAAGATTCTAAGATGGAGGGATAGAAGAAGTTTCCTCATCTGGGAGTTCCCTACACAAATAAATCATGGATCCAGGCCCTATTCCTATAAAATAAAAATCAAAGTGACAATATTTAGTGTGCATAATGGATTCCTCAATAGTTTCATAGTTACTGAGAGGTCTGCAACCTCATATTAGGAACTACTGGATCAGATTTAAACCAATAACTACAAATACTATTATTTACTTACTAGAAAGGTGGTAGGCACAGACTTGGGATCAAGTGACCCGTATTCCTGATCTGTCACTTACTAGCTTTGTGAGTAAGCAAGTTGCTTAATCTCTTTATGTCCTAGTTCTCTTATCCAGAAAGAGGTAAATAATAATTACTCCAGAGAATTGTAGGGAGCAAAGTAAGAGTGCACGCACATACGTGTTTTGGCAGACATCATCACTATCATTATTAGTCCACTAAAATCCAGTAGGCAACTAAAACATTGCTGCCTGTTTATATGACATGATAGCTTAATATTTTAACTAATTATTAGTTTCAGCACATGTTGAAAGCTAAATAAAGGCACGTCATTTTTAATGAAAGAAACAAATAAAATACAGTTCAAAGCTAAGCTTTAAAAAATGATTTATACTACTTCATATAATGGATAATATATACTTGTGCCATTTTAAAGTAGTTTTAGGACATACATTCCTAAAGGAATTTTTCAATATCTCAATTTCATAGCATCAAGAAGAAAAATGTCCTAATGTTAAATTTTGAATAAAAATTATGAAATAAATGTTTTACAATGTAAACTTCACAAATCCAAATTCTGTTACCACAGATTGTGAGATTTATATCTAAATATTAAGGAAATCCATGTAGGCGATGTCTCCTAAAAATTCTTTTGTGTGATAACCAATTTAGATGTGAAAAGCTAATTAATCATAGATTTCTAATCTTCTTATTTTGGACTGTTTTTATAAATTACAATTCTTCCACTTATTTAGATTTAATAGAAAATTCTTAATGTTTTTTTCTTTTACTTTTCTGCTAGCATTTGAATCTGTATGATACCAATCTTCACAGGTATTACATTACAATAAATGTATGCTTTCATATATAGGATATCCTGAAAGTTTTATCGTACTTTAAAACTCTTAAAGCTTCAAACTGCACTAACATTTTTGGTATACCCCGCATTTGCATATGCACACAATGCTCACATGCTGCCATTGCTGTGATAAAAACAACCACAAAAAAAATTTCTTACAGACATCCTCTGTGACATTGAATGTTGGAAAACCAATAATCTCTGAAGAAAGAATTAGAGTTGACCCAAAGGTCAATGAAAAGATACATGGGGGGGAGAAGGGCATAAATAAACTTCAACATATTACTAATGATATGTGCTCAAAAATTATCATAAAATGTTTTTGTAATAGCAAAAACCTGACAACAAAGTAGAGGTACCTACTCACTTAAATTTCCACAGGCATTGATTGTTTGAGGAATATCTGAATAAATTGTGGTATATAAATATGATGGAAAGTTTTGTCAAAAAAAGGACAAATATGAAAATTTAAGACTAATACAGGATGAAAGTAAACTGAAAAAAAGAACTGCACACATGACTATGATAATGTAAGTGAAATCAGCATTAAAAGGTATAGAAGATACAATCCAAAAAATGTACAGAAATAGGCCAGTCATATTATAAGAGATAAGGAATGATCATTTCTTCACTCATATCCATGTAGCAAGCTAGTAACAAACCCAGAAATAAAACCCTGGATGTCATAATTCCCAATCCAATTCTTTTCACGTGTTCCTTCTACAATAATAAGAATTGATGTTAATACAACATTTAAAGGTTAACAAAGTATTTTTCATTTTTATCTAATGAATCCTCAAAGCTTGGTTCAGAGAAGATAAAGGACTTCTAGCATTAGAAGCAGCAGTCTAATCCAGGAATCACTTGACTCTCAAGTTATAACAGTTCTCATACTTTCCCCTGCCTCTATATTACATAGATACTATGATACAGTCTATTTTAAAGGAGAAAATTCACATTAATTTCTTTATGACTGCCAAGTGCCTTGACTGAAATTATGCTCAGTATTTTTGCAAATTGTGTTAATGACAGCTATTAGTCATGCTTCTTCAAGGGGAGTGCAAAGGAAAAGAGATGCAACAATGCTGTAATGAATGAGAGAAACTGGCATCAAAAGGTTTAATATACTATTGTGACTTTTAGCTCTGTGATCATAAGCAAATCACTAATTTCTCTATTCTTTAATTTCTTCATCTGTAAAAAAGGAATAATAATAGTTGATTACGTATATAGTCAACTATTATATATTATATATTATCTATATATGTTCATATATAGATATATATATATATCCATATATCCATAACTCCTCTCTTGAACTCCAGCACCACATCTTCAACCTTGACATCCCATTAATTGTTCAATCTCACCATGTTGTAAAACTGAACTCATTCCTCCTACAAATGTTTTTATCTCTGTTGAAGGCACCATTACTCTTAGTCATTCAAATTTTTAACCTTAGAGCCAAATCTATAATCCTTCCTTATCCTCCATCCCCATAACTTCCAGCTATTATTATTCTCTCCTTCCTCAAATACTCTTTGAGCTTTATCTGATTTGTTCTTTACTTCACTCTTTTATCCTGTAGTGTTGTTCATGTAATACACCTCCACAATGGATGTAAGTTTATTGAAGGGAGACTCTTCCTTTTAGTCTTTGTATTCCTGGTGCCTGGTCTTTTGTAAATATCTAACTGGATTGAAGCCTTTTGTAAATCATAAAGCATTATGTAAATGTTATTTATTATTATAATTAGAAATAGGGATGTTATCTTAAAAGAAGGTATAACAAAAAAAAAAATCCAGCCATTTGTTAATTCTCTCTGAATCTGAACAGCTACAAGATAAAATATCAACCAATCATGACTTGTTTTATTAAAACATCCATGTTAGATGGATCTTATAAGCTATGACAAAATGAATGTGATAAAGAAAAGCCATTCATCCTGAGTTAAACAAGAAAGTAGGAGTTAAACAAAATCAAATTAGAAAGTAAATTGAGGATTCAGTTATACACAGAAACCAAACTTTCATTCTTACCTCAAATGTCATACTGAGTGAACACTGACAATAGTAATGGAAGATGAGCTAGAGAAAATGGCTCTGAGATCCCTAGTATGCTGTCCAGATATATCATAAAGGACCTTAAGATCTAGCACTTGGAACCTCAAAGATCCAGGGCAGCCTAGTGGTCCAGTGTAAAGTGAAGCCGAACTGATCTTTCTATCCAATCTGGGCAGAATCACACCCTGGCACAACAAAGTCCTAATTAAGGAATTGAGAAAGATGGAGTAAACTAAAGAAGATACTAACTACAATTGAAAATTATTATATACCTAGAGTTTCCCAAAAAGAAAGAGACAGCCACTTTGTAACAATTGCAAGCAGAGACTCAAAGGAGAAAAACTGATTTTCCACAATGACTACATGACAACCTAGAAGAAATAAAGCAGAGGATAAAAAAAGGAAGTAAAAGTTCTGAAGCAAAGAAATGTATGGAAAATAAATAGTTTAGGAAAATCAGTGGCAAACCATATCCAAGAAACAGATTCCCTGAAAACCGGAACAGACCATAAAAATCAATGATTCCATGAGATAGCAAGAAATATCTGAACAAAATCAAAAGACTGAAAACTTAAAAAAAAAAGTAAGATATCTGGTATCAAAAAACCAACTGATTCAGAGAACCAGTCAAGGAGAGATTTTTTAAAAATCACTGGACTTCTTGAAGACCATGATTTTTTGTTGTTTTAAGGCTGGAACTATATTTCAAGAAATCAGAAATAGGGGCAGTTAGGTGGTGCAGTAGATAAAGTACTGGCTCTGGAGTCAGGAGGACCTGAGTTCGAATATGACCTTAGACTCTTACTAGTTGTGGGACCCTGGGCAAGTTACTTATGCCTCCCCTCCCCAGGGAAGAAAAAAAGAAATCATAAATAAAAACTGCTTAAATCTTTTAGAACCAAATGACAAAATAAAGATAGGAAGAATCTACCAATCACCTCTAGGGGAAAAAAGGAAAAGTTCTAGGAATGTCATAGTCAAAATCCAGACCTCCCAGGTAAAAAAAAAAATTGTAAATATTCAGAAGCATTGCTAGCAATAAGGCTAGTGTAAGTGATGGAATTTCAGCTGAGCTATTTAAAAACCTAAAAGATAATGCTGCTATAGTACTGCACTAAATATGTCAGCAAATTTAGAAAACTCAACAGCGACCACTGCATTGGAAAAGATCAGTTTACATCCCAGTCCTAAAGAAGGCCAATACCAAAGAATGTTCAAATTACCAAACAATTGCATTCATTTCATATGCCAGCAAGACTATTCTTAAGATTCTGCAAGCTAGGCTTCAGCAATGTGTGAAACAAGAACTACCAGAAAAGGAAGCCAGTTTTCAAAGAGGTAGAGGAACTAGAGACCAAATCGCCAACATTCACTTGATTATGGGAAAAGTAGGGGAGTTCCAGAAAAACATCTACTTCTGATTTATTGACTACACTAAAGCCTTTTACTACATGGATCATAACAAAATGTGTCAAATCCTCCAAGCAATGAGAGTACCAGATCATTTTACTTGTCTCCTGAGGAACCTGTATGGAAATCAAGGAGCAACATTTAGAACTGAACATGGAACAACTGATTAGTTTAAGATTGGGAAAGAAGTATGACAGGGCTGTATATTGTCACCTTATTTATTTAACTTCTATGCAGAGTGCATCATTTGAAATACCAGGCTGGAGGAATCAAAAGTCATAATTTCTGGGAGAAATATGAACAATCTCAGATATGTAGAGGATACCACTCTGATGATATTAAAGTAAAGAAGAATTAAGAAGCCTCTTAATAAAGGCAAAAGAGGAGAGTGTAAAAACTGACTTGAAGCTTAATATTAAAAAAATTAAGATTATGGCAACTGATCCCATCACTTCCTGGCAAATAGAGGGAGAAAAAAAATGGAAGCAGAGTCAGATTTTATATTCTTAGGCTCAAAGATTCCTGCAGACAGTAACTACGGTCATGAAATTCAAAGATGTTTGCTCTCTGGAAGAAAAGTTATAGCAAATCTGCCCAGCATATTAAAAAGCAGAGATATCACCTTGCTGACAAAGGTCTAAATAGTTAAAGCTATGGTTTTTCCAGTAGCAATGTATGTCTGTGAGAGTTGGACTACAAAGAAAGCTGAGCACCTCAGAACTGATGCTTTCAACCTGTGGTGCTAGGGAAGACTTTTGAGATTCCCTTGGACACCAAGGAAATCAAATAAATCAGTCAATACTTAAAGGAATTCATTCAGCCTACTCATTGGAAGGAAATATGTTGAAGCTTACATACTTTGGCCACATAATGAGAAGACAGGTCTCATTGAAAAAAGACCCTGATGTCAGGAAAAATTGAATGTGAAAGAAAAAGTGGATGGTAGAGGATGAGATGAATAGATAGTGTCATAGAAGCAATGAATATGAACTTGGACAAACTTTGGGAGATTATGAAAGACAGAGGAGGGGAAGGTAGGTGGCACAGTGAATAGAGCACTGGCCCTGGAATCAGGAGGACCTGAGTTCAAATCTGGCCTCAGAAACTTAGCACAAAACTATCCATGTGACGTTGGGCAAGTCACATAACCCCAATTGTCCTGCCCTCCCTCCTCCAAAAAAAAAAAAGATAGAGGAGCTTGGCATGCTAGGGTCTATGGGGGTCATGAATAACAACAACAGGAGCTTTGAAATACAAACACAAGAGTCAAAAGAAATCCGGAAAAATTCCTTTATTTGTGCTCATTTAAAAAGCTATATACTGATGCAATGCTAACATTCTAATAGGGGAAGAAGAAACAAGCATCTCTTCAGAAACTTAATATTCAAAAAGTATTAAGGAAGCTAAAAGGGTATTGAGGGAGTAAAGAAAGGGAAACAGACATCATAGCATTGGACTGGCTCTTTCCTGAATGTTTTAAGGTATGTAGAAAGGAGGAAGAAGAGGTGAAACTTACTATTTCTCATAATTATGGCACAGGAGAAGAGTATATAAATATGGAGGAAGAAGTAGGGGAGTGGGCATCGCATGAACCTCACTCATCTGAAATGGTCAAAGGAAAGTTAGACATTCACATATACACAAACGGTTTGATGTAGAAATTCATCAAACTCAATAGGAAAACAAGCAAGGTGGGGATGTGATTAAGAGACAGGAGGATACCAGAAAGTGAATAGTCTCAATCAAAACAAATCATACTATCCTGAAGTCAGGATATAATGGGGAGGGGGAGTGGGTGGGAAAGAAGGAAAGAAGGGAACTTGTCTCATAAACGTAATAGAAAATTGTTGTGCAGTAAGAAACAGCAAAAGAAATGATTTTGTAAAATACTGATTTATATGAACTGATGCAGAATTAATTGATTAGAAGCAGGAGATAATTTCTATAAGTACAACAAAATTGTAAATAGTGGGGTTAAAGGAGAGAGGAAGTTACCAATAGTGATAAAAAAGGAAGACAATTAAAACATTTTTTAAATACACAGAAGAGAACTGGAAAAAGATGAAAAAGAAATACAGATAAGCAGAATAGTTTTGAAAGTCATCTGCAGAATTTATTATACCCCTTTTTAAAAGCATGAATTATGAAATAAAGATTCTTAGTTTCATATACAATCCTCTTATTTTCTGCTGTGTATTGGGGGAAATATTAAAAAATAAATACCATGTACTAGTGCTTTAAAATTTGCAAAGCATATTATATGTTATCTCATTTGATACTCACAACAACTCTGTAAGGTAGGTGCTATTACTATCCTCATTTTCCAAATGAGGAAACTGAGGCTGAGAGAGGTTAAAAGACTTAGGGTCACACATCTAAGTAAATATCTAAGGCAGGATTTGAACTTAATGTAATTGTCCAAATCAGTAGATTCTCTCAAGTATATATTTCAAGTTTTCTTTAGGATAAAGGGTCAATATATCATAATTAAATTTTTAAGTATCTGGAGTTTGTAGAATCACAACTTAAAAGAAGTAAAAAAGATTAAAAAGAGGTGGCAAAAGTATACAGAACTATACAGGAAAGAGCTTAATATCGCTGATAACCGTGATGGTGGGGTTACTGATCTAGAGTCACACTAAACTAATTAATATCCATCTATGCTAGAAAACTAGAGACAGAAAAATGAAAGAGCTATCATATTATAGATAAAAGAGAACTGCATTTGAAGTTAGTTGGTAGAATACACAAATGGACAAAATATAATTTATTTTTATTCCTATATAAGTTACTTTAGTATAGGTTAAGATGGCTGTCAATAGAATTCTTTTGTTTCAATTGATGAAGGCATGACAAGACTGGGAAGAAGTGGATGCAGGTTGTTTCAGAAGTATTGAATTACTTTCTTGGTTATAAATAATAAGAATGTCACATTTTCAGATGCATAAAAATGGAAAGTGGTCCAAAGAATGCAACGGAAATGATAAAGTCTTAATCTCAATTATTTTCTTTCAAGAAGTGGCACACACAACAAAAATGAGGTATTATGAAGGGTTTGTATGACTAGAAAAAGAGATGATCAGGTAGAGAGAATGAGAGTTAAAAGACATAGCTGAGTACTGAACAAGCATCCCCCAAATATTTACAGAACTAAAGGAAGACCTCCAGTATAGTTACAAATCTTCCATAGAATCCTACTTCAGCATTTCACCATGACAAAAAAAAGTAACTCTGAGTTCTCAAAGATTTAGCAGCAAAGTACAAGTTTTCACATGTCTTACTACAATGAAAAGCTTCAAGTATAGGTATTTTGTCTATATATCTATTGTCTGAGTACCAACTTAAGTAGAAAAGACTCTTCACCAGTCTAGTCAGGCCATAGCAATTCTCCAGGTGAACAACCATTTTTTTTTTTTTTGAGAAATGAATGGCTTATTCACCTGGGAAATATTTCCTCATATTAATAGCTAAAGTTACTAATCTCAGAATGAAAGTACTTAAAGTAGTAATCCAGAATACGCATCTCCCCAATTAGAGTCACTTTCATAAATATGTTTAGTAGCTATATTTTAGGAACTAACCTTATGTAAATGTACATGTTATTTATGTTACCACTATTTTTCCTAATATTGTTAGATTATTCTGAAAATAACCAGGGGGTGCATACAGCACTAGAGCACCTCGAAAAATGCTATGTATAGCACTATACTCAGCAGGCATACAAATATTTATTGAAAAAATAAAATAGGTCGATCTTATTTCTCTTTTCATTTTTCTGACATAAATCACTTGTGTAGGGGGTGTGTGTGTGTGTGTGTGTGTGTGTGTGATTACTGACCTTATCTAGAACATAATAGGCAATCCCTAATTTGAGAACATGCCAAAAAATGTCCTTTTAATACTGTTTGGGATTTCCCTAGAGATATGTTCAAAATTATTATTTATTTCCTAAGCTATTCCATAAAAACTATTTTACCCATAAAGTTGATAGCTCCACCTACTACTTTATGGAAAAGATTAAATCAACTTTCTTCTAAATTCCTCTTTACCTCTGATACTTAGCAAGTTACTAAGCCTTCATAGGCCTCATTTTCATTTGCAAAGTAAAAGAGTTTGACTAGACAATACTTGAGGTCCTTTTCTGCATTAAATCTATGATTCTGTAGATAATCACTCTCTGTCTATTCTTCCTTGAAGATCTCATTTATTACCATGGCTTTACTTATCACCTCTGTGCAAAGGAGTCTCAAATCTCTCCCAAGGGCTTTCTAATATCATGTTTCCAACTGTCTACTGGATATCTTGCCCTTTCAAGTTCAACTTATACAAAATTGAGCTCATCTTTTCAAAATCTGTCCCTTCTTCAACTTCTCTATTTCCATTGATAGAATCATAACCTTCCCTGTGATCTAAGTTTCTCAACTCTGAGATCTCACTTTTCCCCTATTTTCAACCCTAGTCCTGCCTCCTCCCCTGGTCCCAATTTATAACATCCAATCTCTTGCCAAGTTCTGGAATTTCTTTCCATTCATTCCCTTTTCCACTTCCACTGAAACTGTCCTACTTAACACTTCACATATTCTATTACAAACTATTGTAGTAATCTCAGTAAATGGTCTTCTTGCCTCCAGTCATTACATCTCTGATCCATCCTTCACACTGTTGCCTGAATAATTTCCATAATGAACTGCTGCAGATTGACCTTGTCACTCAAAAACTTTCAGTTTTTCCCTACTGCCTACTAAATAAATTATAAACTCCTGGCCGTGGCATTGAACATCCAAATCTAGCTTTATTTTATGTTATTTTCTTTAAAGTACTCTACATTCCAATTTAACTCTCCACCTCCCCCAGTTTTATTTTGTCCTTTGGTCTTGTGCCTTTGTTCATGGCATCTACCATATCTTAAATGAATTGTGCATTTCTATCTACAGAAATCCTTACATGTCTTCAAAGGCCCAACTGCTTTTGATAATACTCCCCCATCTCCTGGGAAAAATGATCTTTCCCTCTTCAAAATATCCTCTAGACCCCCTATTGCACTTTTCACACTCTTTGAGCGTAAGTTATTTTCAATGTATCTCTCCCCTGAAACATACACATACATGTACATACAAAACCTCTGTACTCTCATGTAGAGCAGGATCTGAGGCATATCAATTCTTGCATGCTCATTTTCTAGCAATTTGCCTTGCACATGGAATATCTTTGATAGATATGCATTACAGCAATCAGTTTAACTTTTCAATGGGTAGAATGAAAGTTTTACCTCTCCTAAACTCCCTTTACTAGTACATGCACTAAAAATGGAACCATACAGAGAAGATTATATCATTTTTGGATAAACAAACTATAGGAACCGAAAATTTTAAAAGAGGAAAAACAAATTGTTAATAATCATTTGGGGAAATGTTCAATTTCACTCAAAATCAAAGATGTTAAGTTAAAGCATCTTTTACCTAATAACACACACTCATCAACTTGTCCAAAATAATGAAAAAGAATGAAACTCAATGCTGGCAAGATTGCACTCCTTTATTGCAGACAAAATTGAAACCTTATAGAATCTTTCTGAATAGCAATCAGGAAGTCCACAGTAAAAGTTACAAAATAATTACACCCTGTTACCGGCAATTCTGTCGCTGAGAAAATACATGGATGCTCCATTGTTTGGTTTGTAAAGCCCTTGAAAACCTATCTTCAAGTATACTTTTCCAAGCACAATGCACATTACTCTCCTCTACATATGCTATGTTCCAGCCAAACTGACCAATTTGCTGTTCCTCTGCATACGACGTTCTATCTTCAGGGCCCATGCCTAGAATGCACTCCCTTTTTATTTCTGGCTCATAATATCCCCAACTTTCTTCAAAGTTCAGCACCATAAAGTTTAGTACCGTAAAGTACCACTTAAGAAATGTATTTTGATCTTTTCCTGTCCCCTCACTCACCTAATAGTTAATCCTCCCACTCCAGGGAAATAATTTTCTATATATATTTGTTTTTCCTCAATATAATGTAGGCTACTTGAGGCTCAAATTGTTTCATTTTTGTCTTTGAATCACTAGCACCTAGCACAGTGCCTGGCATAGTAGGCACTTTGTAAATTCATCTTGGGGAACTAGGTAATATAGTAGATAGAGTACCAGGCCTGGAGTCAGGAGGACTCATCCTGAGTTTAAATCTGTCCTCAGATGCTTACTAGCTGTGTGATCCTGGGGAAGTCACTTAACCCTCTTTTGCTTCAGTTTCCTATCTGTAAAATGAGCTGGAGAAGGAAATAGCAAACCACTCAAGTATCTTTGCCAAGACAACCCCAATGGAGTCAGAAAGAGTCAGATATGACCAAAACAACTGAACAACCACAGTGTCTTGTGTTATCAGAAACAACATAAAAGAGCTAACTCAAGAATAAATGTAACAGAAAAAAAAAAACAGAAACACATTAGATGTCAAATAACAGAGTAATGGTTAAATAAAGTGTAGTACATAAATATTAGGGGTTTTTTTTTTTTGGAGGGGAGAGGGCAAGACAATTGGGGTTAAGTGACTTGCCCAAGGTCACACAGCTAGTAAGTGTTTAGTGTTTGAGGCTGGATTTGAACTCAGGTCCTCCTTACTCCAGGGCCAGTGCTCTATTCACTGCATCACCTAGCTGCCCCTAGTACATAAATATAATAAAATGATCTAATATAAGCAACCATGCACAATGGCAAAGAATCCAAAGTAATCTAGAAAGACCATTATGAAACAATGAAAAGGAAAAAAACATGATCCAGAAGAATGTAGCACACACAATCATATAAAAAGTATTTGTGAATAAATGAGGATAGGGATTTAAGATAGTGGGGCTATTAAAGTGGTATTATTCTTTATCTATTGAAATTAACATAGTTACTAATCCAGTCCTTCAAATAAGAAGTTACTAAGCACCTACTATGTGTCAGGCTCTGTGGTAAGTGCTGAGGATATAAGCATAAAAAAATGAAACATTCCCTATTCAGAAAGAACATATTCTAATGGAGGAGGCAATGAACACATACATATGATACAAATGTAAAATGAATAAATAAAACACTAAGTATATATACTTAAATATAATATGGTTTGAGAAGGACAGCATTATCATTTGGGTAGTTTAGGAAAGGGTTCATGAAGAAAATGGTTCTTAAGGTGTGTCTTGCAAGAAGAAAGGGACTTTATGGAGGCAGAGGCAAGGAGGGAATGTATCCCATATACAGCGGATAGTCAGTGCAAAGGGATGGAGACAAAACATGGAATGTAATGTGTGAGCAACATAGAGAAGGCCAGTTGGGGTACACTGCAGAGTATAGGAGGAAGAGTAATATCTAATGAAGCTGGAAAGATAGTTTGAGGTAAGACTGTCAAAGGCTTTGAAAGCTAAACAGAGAAATTTATATTTGATCCTAGAGGCAACAGGAAGTCATTGGGGTAGATTGAATAGAAGTCACAGATCAACAATTAAGGAAAATTACTTTGTCAAGAGTATTCAGAATAGACTATAATGCTGAAAGACTCAGGGGAAGCAAGACCAATTAGGAGGATATTACAGTAATAGGTCAGAGGAGATGGGAGTTGGAACTAAGATGTTCACTGTGTGAGTGGAGAGAAGGGGTCACAAGCGAGAGAGGTGGAGGAAAATGACAAGATTTGGCCTCAGAATGGATTTGTGGGGTGAAAGAAGTGAGGAGTTAAGAGTGACACCAATGGGAAATTTTGTAAGAAGGGAGGATTAAGAAGGAGGTGGGTAGGTAATGAGTCCAGTTATGGGCATGTTGAGTTTGAGAAGTCTGTGAATCATCTGCATACAGATGGGAGCTGATAAAGTTACTGAGATAAGAGTGCTTGGCAGAAAAGGACCTTGGATAGAACCTTGGGGAACACCCAAACTTAGAGGGCATGATATGAATGATTAGCCAGCAAAAAAAATAAAAGATTGAGGAACATAAATATAGTGGTTTATATTAGTGTTTAATGTTAAAACATTTAATTAACATTTAGTTTTTTAAAAATCCTACCTACACTTAAAGGCCAAACTCAAAATTTTCTCACCTTTCTATTTGAAGTACTGCATCATCCCACAGGTGAGTAAGGCACTGCCTTCAATTCTGAATGTAGCAATCATCATCACTCAGAACAGGATGTAGTACTTTGAGTGACACTTTTTTTGTTATTCAAGAAGGATTGTCCACATCATAGAATGGGACAGTTATTTGCATATACAAAATGTTTGTTAGGGTAAAAGAGTCTGGTGATGATAGTAATAATAACACATTTATATAACAATTTTAAGTTTACAAAGAACTTTCTCCGCAATCTCCTTACAAACTAACTGGTAAAATGTTGATCATCCCAATTTAATTGATGAATATGGTTAAATTTTTTTTCCAGAGCCAGAGCCAGGAGTCAATGAGGTCATCTGATTACAAAATCATTTTACCACAAGGGAACACTACTCTCATTACAGTTAGTGTGGCCAGCCTTGAAATCTTTCATTGTACAAATATAGCTTATATGCTTTTTTTTTTAAAAAGTAGTATATCATAATGATAATCAAGGATTAAAATTTTAAATATATATGAATTTTAAAAGTTTTTATAGAAAGGTGGCTTTCAAAAACTATACTTCTAGGAAAATAATTGAACAGAAAAAATACAGAAGATTTAAAAGGTCAACATAGACTATATTTCAAAGTTTCTATACACACAGTTCCTAGAAAAAGACTTAGTATCAGGAAGTATTTTGGATATGATCAATTAATACATAAAAGGGTTTTTTTATGCTAAAAATGCCTATTTTCTTTAGGATGAAATTTCTTGGCTAGGAAGAAATCTTCTGATACTTAGGAAAGAAAGAGAATGGAACTTTAAATTATTTAAGTGTAAGTAGAAATTTGAGAAAGATTTGGAAATCTCAGTATGAAAAATATTGTAAAGGTGAATAAAGAGAGATTTTAAAAAATACAAATTGGGGCAGCTAGGTGAATAGAGCACCGGCTCTGCAATCAGAAGAACCTGAGTTCAAATCCAGTCTTAGACACTTAACACTTACTAGCCGTGTGACCTTGGGCAAGTTACTTAACCCCAATGGCCCTGCCTTTCCCCTCCAAAATAAAGCAAAAAAAAAAAAAATACAAATTATGCCAAAGAGTATTAAATTTAAAGTACTCTGATGCCATGGAGACTACCTTGGATACCTGAATTTTTCTGAAAGTATTTTAAATTCTTTTCCTCTCATACAATTCTTTTAAAATCTTTTTTCTTAAGACCTTTTATTCTGACCATTTTTATTATTTCCAAATTGCTAACTCACCATCTTTTTTCAGCCCCCTGTCCCCAAACCGACATTTGGTTTTCCTCCTTTGGACCCTCTCTAGAACTCAATGAAGTTACCTCGAAAGCTGAACTTCTTGCGATAAGAACAATGTGAATGAGACTAGCAGGAGAGTAAAGCCTATGCTTAGGTTAAATGGGGAGCAGGGAGGGAAGTGATAAAGTATTAGAAATAGAAGAATTTTTAAAAAGGATATGAGACCACATATCTTCCATATATTCTTCTGGCTGGACCTGGAAAACACCTTTCTTAGTCCAGGAGGGTAGAATAGAATCCTCCTATTTAGAAAGTATACCCCTACGTATCTCCTTCAATTCAGAAACCCCATCTTGACTACTGGTAGGTAATTGATTCCAAGAAGTAAGTATGTCTCAGGTTTTGTAAGTAGATAGCCTAAGCACCAGGGAGTACCTTCAACTTCTATTAGATAAGTAAGAATGAAAATCTCACCATTTATTCCAACAGAGAACTATCACTTTTAAGGTGTAGGCAATAGTTCCATATAAAAACAGCCCTATGCATAACATTTATGGTAGAGAAGGATGCCTTCAATTAAAGTCATTTTCACAGAAAACATGTAGTTTATGTACAAACTTAACTAGGCAGATGACATAGAGCAAGGGTTCTTAATTTTTTTTTTTTTTATGTCATGGACCCAATGTTAGAATAATATTTTTAAATTTATCAAAATGAAATATATGGAGTTACAAAGGAAACCAATTACATTGAAATATAGTTATCAAATTTTTTTTTCTAAAAACACAAATTCACAGACCACAGAGTAAGAAACCTGGACTAGATTTTCCCTACACTCCACATCCTACCTTTTTCCTACCCCTTCAACCCAGCCTAAACTTAAGAATCTAGAGTTAGAAAACTTCTATTTAGAAAATATACCCCTAAACCTTCTAGTTTAAGTTGGCCAAGATTGCCCTTTAAAATATCCCCAAACTGTGGATAATATAGCCTTCTCTTGAAGAACTTTAGTTAATAGAAATCCACTAGCTCCTCAGGAAGTCCTATGACTGAAAAGGGAAAGAAAGATGAAACCAGACATACAGGTGTGGTTGCTGTGGATATTAGGACTTGAGGAGTGCCCCGTATACTTGGTTAATTCATAACTCCCAAATATGCAAAACATAAATTATTGCATTACTTGCTAAAGAATATGCCATGAACAATATTGCACAACTGTATAAGAGAACCTGACCTGATGCAATCTGCACAAGGGCAATAGTAAAGCAACAATGGAGGTTTTAAATATTTTCCCATTTCCCCAAAATACAGTATGAGGTCAGTGCAGTAAAGGGCTACATTAAAAATACAGCCAAAAGAAAACCAAACCATTTCATCAAAACATTGCTTGTTTTTTTAAAAAAATCTAATCCTGAAAATGGTGAAAATGAATTAAATGAAAATTGTCCCTAGGGGAGAAAACAGAAGTAAACGCAGCTAACAAATAAATGTTTTTACAATATCAAAATGTTTTAAACTTGTAATCGAACATTAAGACCTATATGAAAAAGAATATTTTTCTTCTAAAATAGTCATAATAGAATAACAGTGTCATTTTACTTATCCAGTTTCACAGAAATAGTTACTTATCATGAATCTTCTGTACAAATCTCCTATATCACATCCAGTTTATTATACTACTTGTCTTGCAACTGTCATTTTCTCTGCCTCTACAAATAGATTGCAGATATATCCTAATGCAAAAGACCAAATGACAGGGTATAGCTTACATCTTCCCTATTGGCTAACATAGTTTTTGCATTTAATGAGTATTTAATTGAATTTATACAATTTTTTCTCAATGTATTAATTATGTTGTACTACAAAAATACCAAGAAACCTTGAGGACTTCTAAAAAAGCCTTACATTTTAAGAAAGTTTTTAAAATTTGAGATTTAAAAATTTTTTAGATAGGTTCATCAAAGAAAGATCATTACAGATGCCAGTGTAGAATTAGCACCTTTTTCTTTCAAAGAAGTGTAAATTACAAATATGACAGCCATGACAAAGCAACAACACAGATAGGAAAAGTTTGATGATGTGTTTAATTCGTCTCTATGTGGATGTATTTGAAGTGTCAGCAAAAAGAGATAACCCTTCAAGATTTCTTCTTTCCCACTGCACATTCCTGCACTGCAGTGCCCGTAGAAATCAACAATCAAGTCAAGAACATTTAATAATCTTCAGAAAATAATCCTCAAAGTTCAGTCTAAATGGGCTGTTTTCTTTTTCTTTTCAATTTTTAATGGCATAGATTAACTAGAAGACAAAGCCCACTAAGAGCATACAAGTGACTCTAAAGAAAGCAGGTAAAGACTTTAACAAACAAGAATCTTTCCTAGGCACCAAATTTTCTTTTTTCTGATGTGACTGTCATGAAAGGTTGTGGGTTTATTTTTTTTTCTCATCTAAATACTAAAGTAAGCCTATGCACAAAGTAGACTTGTCAGATGAGATCAGAAGATTTGGGAGTGAAGGGTGGGGCAGTTAATGCAATGAGCACTTAGTACCTGGCATACAAAACCTACATCTAATATTTCAACTCTATTACAAGAACTGATACGGGGGTGATAGAAGTTCAATGTCGCATTGGGATGTGTGTGTGTGTGTGTGTGTGTGTGTGTGTGTGACACAGAGAGAGAGAGAGACTGACTTCAAGAGACAGAGAAACCGAGACAGAGAAATAGTGAGAGACACAGAGAGACAAGAGACAGAATCATAGTGACACACACAAAACCTACATGTGAAGACTAGATTACTCATTTTAAGCGACTGCAGTAACCCCTAGTTAGGCACGCACTGGATCATTTAAAAACAAAACAAAACAAAACAAAACAATGTAAGAGCCAAGAGAGGAAAAAAGTACAGAGTGGATCGCCAGGGGAGGGGGAAAGAGAAAGGGGGAAAGTGGAAAGGAGGGAGGAGGGGCTCAGCCACTTCTGCAGAGACTGGTGGAGGCAGGGGATTCTGAGGCCATTTTGATGGTGTTCTCAATGCAGAAGGTGGATGGAATGGGCCAGGAGAAGATGGAGCAGCAATTCGAGACCAAGAGGGGGAGATATATACTGCCTCTTCCCTCCTCTCTCGGCTCTCTTTCGGCAGCAGGTTCGTGGGGGATGGGGATGGGGGGGTGGGCAAGGAATGAATATGCGGGAGACAGCAGGCGGCCGCGGCTCGCGGGAAAGGGACCGCGCGCTTACCTACGATCGACAAGGTCCATCGGTAGAACTCTATGGTATCGTTGACGGCGGTGGACACAGCATCCAGCATGCGTGCCGGTTCCGAGTCCAAGAGCCCCATGGTGGCGGCAGCGGGGCAGAGGCAGCAGCCGCGAAGGTGGTGGTGGTGGTGGAGACTCTGGCAGGGGCAGGGAGCGTAGAGGCTGGCGGCTACCCAGACTCTGGCTACCTAGACTCTGGCTACCCAGACTCTGGCTACCCAGAGGGAGCTGAACCGGAGGTGATTGGCAGTTGCCGCCTGGCTCCTTTCTCCTCCCAGTCCTTGCTTCTGCTTCTCCTCCTCCGGAGCCGCGGCGGTGATGGGGATGCTGATGGGGATGCGGCGGCAGCGATGGCGCGGCACGAACCGGGCTGAGGGAGAAGCCGCTGTCAGCAGCGCGGAGGACTAGCAGGACCCACCGGCAGTCAAGAGGGAGCGGCAACTGCTGCACTCTGACAGCCCGGGAGTCCACGCAGCGGCTCCAATCGCCTGTACTTGTGTCACGTGACC
>CM053586.1:136875682-136891897 GCA_028646515.1 Pseudochirops corinnae
ATAGGAGAGAATAGACTGGGAGAGGGGGGACACATTGGGATGGCTGTTTTGGGGTGGTGGGTAGGGGAAAGAAGGGGAGAAAATATGTAACTCAAAATCTTGTGGAAATGAATGATGCAAACTAAAATAAAATTAAAAAAAAAGGAAAAGAAAAAAAAGAAAACTGAGATTTAGAGAGGTTAAGTGACAACAGAATTGCACAGCTTATAAGTCAGAAGGGAAATCAGAACATTGTTGTTGTTTAATCATTTCAGTCATGTCTGACTCTCATGATCCCATTTGGGATTTTCTTGGCAAAGATACTGGAGTGATTTGCCATTTCCTTCTCCAGCTCATTTTACAGATAAGGAAAACCCTGAGGCACACAGGGTTAAGTGATTTGCCCAGAGTCACACAGCTAATAACCGTCTGAGGTCAGATTTGGACTCAGGAAGATGTCTTCCTGACTCCAGACCTGGCACTTTCCACTGTAGCACCTAACTGCCCTTGGATCAGAACATTGATCTTCCATATTCCAAATTTAGTGCTTTTTCTACTACAATTATTAATGATACCCCTCTGTGAGAGTCAAAAACATTTTCCTTACAGTAACTCTCTGGGGTTAGTAGTATGAGTATTATCATGACCATTTTACAGATGAGGATTAGAGAAGTTACCTGATTTGCCCATGGCCACATAGCTAGTTAATGGCAAAAGTGGGATTCAAACTCAGGACTCCTTTGACTTCAAGTCCAGTGCTTTTCTCACTATGCCAAGGGGAGTTGTCCTAAATCAGCCATCAAAGCCTTCAGTGAAAGGGAAGAAACTTTAATAGCATATATTGTGGTATCAGTCAGATAGGGAGGAAGCTTTATGAAGACCTCTTTTGTGGAAATCTCAGCCACCAGCAGCTGACAAATGTAGGCCCTTGAAAGGTGAGTAGTCACCATTCCCCCACCCCATTCCTCTCTTCATCTTGAGGAACCATTTTAGTGATGACAATGGCAACCTTGGCATTTGGCGAAAGTACTCTCCTACCCAGATACAAAGGACATGATCATCCCTAGAGGAAGGATTTGAAAGATGATGTTGGGGAGATGTCAATACTGACTTAGGAAGTTTTTGAAGTACCGAGGTCCAGTATAAGTAAACAGTGAGCAAATAAGATGATAGCAAAGTATGTCAACTTTATTGAAGAGACGTATAATTTGAAGAGCAGTCAAAGAAGAGAGTGGAAACAGGTCAGATCCATTAGACACTAGATGGAATTGAGTATCCTGCTCAGGTTTCAGATGAAGGAGGGTACCCCAGCCAGTAAAATCTGGTGGATGTGCATACATTTTTGGTTGTCTGGGTCTAGTGGAAATAGGCAGTAAAGGCAAGGAGTCGGGGATGAGTACTCATCCTTGCTAATTGGGGGAGGAGGAGAGTTGGAAGCCTCCTGGGTGATTGGGTCAGTAATGCTAGTCTTATTCTGCCTGGGTGACTCAAGAGTTTGAGCATCTATTGATCTTTATTTAATAAGTTGGTGGATTACTGGAGTCAATGCAGGAGGAGTGTATCAAGAAAACAGTATATGCACTCCCCTACTCTCACGCCTTGATCCAAGTCTCCAATTGAACTATTGCCCAACCCAGATAGGAGAATTATCTCCATGGCTTTCTATTCAGATAAACCAGAGAGGGAAGAGATGGAGGGTGGAAGAGAGAGAAATTGATGATATACTTCAAAATATTTATTAGGCATCTACTGTATGCCAGGTATTTTGCTAAGGTTAGAGTCAACTCAGTTCAAAGCAAGTGCTACCATATAGAAGACCTTTTACTAGACATGGGGATATAAAGATAAATATAAGATATAGGCATGCCCTTAAGAAACTCATAGTCTAGTAGGGGAGATAAGGCAGAGACACACATGAACATGATGCAAATTAGAATATGGATAGGAAAAATTTGACCAAATTGCTATTAAAAATTTAGAAAAGAGGGATCACTTTCAGGTAGGAGGTTGGCCACAGGATTCTTTTGAATGGGATCAATTCATTTCAACAAGCATTAAGAATCTCTTATGTGTAAGCACAAATGGACAAAAATGAAACAGTCCCTTCTCTTGAGGTGCTCTCATCAATATCCTAAGCTTTCTTTCTGAGCTAGGAAGTTAAACACTAAAGATTCTTTTGAAGTAAGAAATTTTAATCCAATGCTAGATTAGGAAATCAAGGGCAAGTAGCTCTTCTCCAGATCTTTGGTGATTTCTTGCTTTTATTTCTTAATGTTCAAACACATTTCAGCTTGTTTGTTTGCCTCAAAAATAAATTCTTAAGGGGAAGTGGGAGGTTGTCCATTCCGTTATGGATTCTACCTCTCACTCTCCTCAAGACTACCATGTACCTTAATTAGGGACAGACCATATCTGTGATTTCATTGGTATAGGGAACTAACAAATGAAGAAACTCTTTGCATCAATGTAGATGGGCATGTTCCTCTGCAACTTATAGTCTTAGCGAGTTGACTACAGACATTAAGTGACTTGACCAGTGTCACTAATGTGTATCAGAATTGGGATGTGAACTTGGGTCTTCCTGACCCCAAGCCAAACCCATTACATCATGATGTCTCTCTTACCATTACAACTTTGATCTCCATATTAGGGTGATGATGTTTTGTTTAAATATCTAATTGTCTTTTAAAACTTAGGTCTTACTCAAGTGGCTCTGAAAGATACACATTCCATGTAACATATTTCTTTTGTATCTTATAGACAATGCTATCCAAATACACAAAGTAGAAATACAGATCTGAACACTCCCTTTTGGATGGAGAGGTGCCACCCTGTTCTGGAATGAAGCTAAGACCAGCAAGGCTAAGAGCAGAAAATTCAAGGATGATCCTTGTGACTCCTCATAAGGAATGGTTAGAAAATTTGTGCATCAACAGTTGTGATTCTTGTTGTTCATTCGTATCTAATTCTTCATGACCTTTTGGACCATACTAGACATTAGAGTGATTTGTCATTTCCTTCAGTTATGGATTAAGACAAACAGAGGTTAAATTACCTGCCTAGGGTCACATAGTAAATATTCGAGGCCACATTTGAACTCAAGTCTTCCTTACTCCTGCCTAAGGTCACACAACTAGTAAGTGTTTGAGACTGGCTTTGAAATCAGCATTCTATCTACTGAGCTATATGAGCTACTGAGCCCCTGGGTTGTGGTACATGCTCCAAAAAGAACGTTATCAGCAACATCTCCCATGTCTACAGGGTTTTCCCCATCACAATCCTGCAAGGTAGATAGTGAGGTTATTAGGAGATTGCTGAACTTGGCATTATAACACCCACGTTCCAATTTCTGATCTGCCACTTATTACCGATGGAATCTCCAGCAAAACACCATAGCTCTTTGGGCCTTGATTTCCTCAACTATGAAATAAGGGGCTTGTAATATAATGTAATGTAAACCTCTAAGGTTCTTTCTAGTACTAGTTTTATGATCTGATGAGCCTATAAAGTCAATGTCAGCAGAATGAACAATTTTCACCAATCAGTATACTATTTCAATGATTTTTAATAAATGTTAATACTTTTAGGAAGAAAAGACAGAAATAATGAGCAAAAGAAAAAGATGGTTTAATTTCCGTTTAAAAATTCAAATTTTTATAATCATGATGATGTCGAAATAGATCATTAGATCATAGACACCTCAGAGACAATCCAGGCCATTTTCCTTATTTCAGAGATGAGGAAATTAAGGCCCACGGAGGTTAAGTGAGTTGCCCAAGTTTACACAGACAGTAAGTAGGAGAAGCAGAATTCAAACTTGGGGTCTCTGACTCCAAAGTCAATTTTTTTTTTCACTGTACCATTAATCTGTATGTATGTATGTATGTATCATCATGTATCCCTTTATATGGTAATGAGACTTCATTATTAACCTGAATACTGGAATTCCTCTACCTATAGAAATTCCTTTTCTGCTTTTGGCTTGTTGTCATAAAATAACACACTGAATGACATTTATAGTTGTTTTAGTGTGGAAAAGCTGATGAGTCAATCCTAGTTATGAGGAATTGGGTGGATCTTAACCATGTTTTGTGTTTCTCTAGCATTAAAACTTTCGCAAGGAAGCTGTTTCAGCTAAACAAAATAGATTCCCAAATATCTCAGGGTAACAAAATTTCCACATCATTTTAAACATATATCATATTCTTCAGAGATGCTACTTGTAAATTTACATGGCTATTAATTATTGTCACACTGTCTTTTTTATTGTTCTCCTTTTTGCACTTCTCCCCCAACTTTTGTCTGTGTGATCACTGGCAAATCTAACAGGGAGTGAAAAACCTGATCAGTCTAATTCATTGTAGTTTGACTGTATGACCACACCTTATGATGAGAACCTGGAAATTCCAGTCTTACAGGTCCCAGCCCGATTCATTCACAATTCAGACATAACAGATATTAATTCCACAACTATTTCCTCTCTTACTTCATATCTCACATCTATTGTCCCCTTTCACTCAAGTCATTCTTATGCTCCCATTTCCCTAGAAGATATGGGTACCACTTGTACTTTACACTTGTATGTGTTACGAAACATCCCTCATTCCTTTAATGGTTCTTTTCACTAGGCAGGAGATATTTATTTGGTTTTACACTTTGCTCACGTACAACACTGTTGATCTAGAGACCAAACAAGAGTAGGCAATCTAGTCAACATTTACTCAACAACTATTTATTCTGTTTACTACATGTAGGATGCCTCTGAGACAATTGTGTATAACATTCCACAACCACCTAGCATATAGGTGTTTTTTTTCTTCTTTCTTCTTTCCTTCCTTCCTTCCTTCTTACCTTCCTTCCTTCCTCGCTTCCTTTCTGCCTTCCTTACTTCATTCTCATCTTTCTTTGTTTGTTTCTTTCGTTCTATGTATCCCTAGAATCTAATGTATGACCTTATTTAGGAATTAATTAAAGAATTATGAATTCTTGTTTCTGGGGCAAATAAAGTTAGAGGATTGCGACAGAGAAGAGCACCACTGGTGGACCAGAGGATAGTTTCTCCTTTTCCCCAGAGATTCAAGTCCCTGCCATATTGGTGGTGATAGAGTCTTAGGAGAGAGACACCAAAGCAATTGATACCCTAGAACAGGGGTTCTCAACCTTCCTAATGCTGCAACCCTTTAATACAATTCCTCATGTTGTGGTGACCCCCAACCATAAAATTATTTTCGTTGCTACTTCATAACTGTAATTTTGCTACTATTATGAATCTGTCTGATATGCAGGATGTATTTTCATTGTTACAAATTGAACATAACCCACAGGTTGAGAACCGCTGCCCTAGAAGTAGTTTCACCAGAAGGTAGAGGACCATGAGGGAAGATTGTTTGGAAAGGAAGTGATATACCCTAGAGCAGTGGTTCTCAACCTTCCTAATGCGGGGACCCTTTAATACATATATGTGGGTGTATCTGCTTGTGGGCAGACCTGCCTAGAGACGGATAGAGGAGCGGTGTCTAGGTTCCTAAGACCATCGGAAATATGTGTTTTCTGATGGTCTTAGGTGACCCCTGTGGCCCCTGTGAAAGGGTCGTTTGACCCCCAAAGGGGTCACGACCCACAGGTTGAGAACCACTGCCCTATATGGTGATGCCCCTAGTAAATGCTTGTTTTTTCCATGCTACTTATGGCACTGCTTCTAGTGTTCTCAAACATTTTTGCTCATAGGACAATATTTTTTGTTGTGGGGAATGGAGTCACACTGAATGTCACTGGAGAGTCAGGAAGCCCACACACATGCTATTTTCCTTGAATAATATCAGTTATTCTGCTGAGTTTTTTTTCACAAGTGCAAGGTGTTGAAGTTAATTTCTATCTGTAATAAGCAATTTTTGGTGATTTTGCAAATTCTATACTTAAATAAGAGATGATATTTAAAGTAGATATAGAACTGACCTCAGAATGGAGACCTAGATTCCAGTCCCATCTCTAATTCATCCTGACTATATAGCCATGAGCAAATCACTTAAACTCTCAGTTATCTAGAACAGGCATCTGGAAAACTATCAGTCATTAATAAACATTTATCAGGTACCGACTGTGTGCCAGAAACTGTGATGAGCACTGCAGACACAAAGAGAGGCAAAAGTCAATCTCTGCCCTCGAGGAATTAATAATCAAATGGAAGAGGCAACCAACAAACAAATAAGTGGAAATAAGCTAAATACAGGATAAGTAGGAAATAAATAACAAAGGGAAGGCATTAGAACTAAGAGGAATTGGGAAAGATCTCCTACAGAAGATGAGATTTTAGTTGGGACCAAATATGTCAGGGAAGCCAACAGGCAGAAATGAAATGGGAAAAATTCTAGCCATGGGAGACAGGCAGAGAAAATGCCTGGAGCTGAGAGATGGAGTGGTTCATTTATGGGACAGCAAGGAGGATCATCACTGAACCAAAGAGCACATGGCAAGGAAGAAGGTATACGAAGACTGAAAAGGCAGAGAGGGCTAGGTTGTAAAGAGCTTTGAATGTCAAACAGAAGATTTTATATTTCATCCTGGAGGCAATAGGGAGCCACTGGAGTTTATTGAGTGAGGGGAGGGAAGAAGGTGACATGGTTGAACCTGCACTTTAGAAAAATCATGGAGGATGGATTGGAGTGGGAAGAAACTTGAGGCAGATAGACCCACCAGCAGGCTATTGCAATAGTCCAGCTATTAGGTGATAGGCCCTCTACTAGAATGGTGACAGTGTTGGAGGAAAGAAGGGGACATATTTGAAAGATGTTATAAAAAAAAAATGAAATTGACTGGCCTTGGCAACAGATTGGATATGAGGGGCAAGAGATATGATGAATCAAGGATTGTAAAGAGGAAGAACTGGGAGGATGGTGTTTTGGGGGAAAGATAATGAGTTCAGATTTTGACATGTTGAATTTAAGATGTCCACTGGGCATCCAGAAATACAAGATTGGAGGTCAGCAAAGAGGTTAGAGCAAGATAGAAAGATTTGAGAATTGCCAGCAAAGACATGGCAACTAAACGCATGAAAGCTGAAACAGGATAAAGGGAGTGGAGAAGAAGGCCTAGACAGAACCCTGAAGGACCTACAGTTACATGGTGTGATCTGGAAGAGGATCTAGTGAAGGAGACAGAGAAAGAATGGTCAGGTTGGTAGAAGGAGAACTGAGAGGAGTATCCCCAAAACCTAGATGGAAGAGAATGTCAAAGAGGAGAGGATGATCAACAGGTCAAAGGCTAAAGAAAGGTAAAGGAGAATGAAAATTAAGAAGAGGCCGTTGGATTTGCCAATTACAAGATAATTGGTGGCTTAGAGAGAACAGTTTCAGTAGAATGATGAGGTCAAATGCCAGATTGTAAAGCAGGGTTAAAAAGAGAGTGAGAGTGAGACATCTGTTGATGGTCTTTTTAAGTAATTTAGCCACAAAGGGCAGAAGAGATACAGGGTGATAGGGATGGAACCAAATCTGACCCTCTGTTTGCTTTTGTGTTGCAGTTTGCTGACCCCTGCTGTAGGCAACTCTACTAAGACTTAAGTTGCCAACATGCTTTAGTATCGGGAGTTTCCTCAATCACAAGTTCCCTATATCGGTGAAATCTCAGGCCTACTCCCTATCTTATTTCCCTATATTTAGCAGATTACATGGGATGCGTAGTTCTCCCAATGCCCTGCTATCCTGCATTGGACATTTCAGACTATATCTTATAGGTATCTAAAACTCAATATATCCAAAATTGAATTCATTATTTCCCCCCTCTACCCTCCACCCTTTCCTCTTCTGAACTTCCTTAATTCCTTTTGAAGGCACCACCATATTTCCAATCACCCAGATTCACAATGTGAGTTTAAATCTTGAGTCATTTGTCTGCCTCACCCCATATGTCCAATCTGTTGTTGTCTTGCCAGTTTTCACAACATTCCTCATGTATATATCCTTCTCCCTACTCATAGGCACCACCCTAATTTCAGAATTCACCATCTTCAAATAGTCTGGTGATTGGTCTTCTTGCTTCAAGCCTCATTCTACCTAAATCTATCTTCCACAAAGCTACAAAAGAGATTTCCTCAAGTATAGGTCTAGCTCCCTATTACCTCTATTACCTCTAGAAATGAATATAAGCTTTTTAGTTTGTCATTTAAAGCTCTTCACAATCTGGCCCCTTTCTACTTCTTGGCTTTTTTTTTTTTTTTTTTTTGCATTACTCTTATCTATGTCCTAAAAGTCTAATCAGACTGGCCTTCTTGTTCCTTATATACTCCAATCTCCTATTTCTGTGCTTTGGGCTGTCACCCAAGCATGGAATGCACTCCCTCCTTGCATCTTCCTCTTGGAATATCTGGTTTCCTTCAACATTCGGCTCAACCATTACTTTTTTGGATGAGGCCTTTTCCAGATCCCTACCTTCCCAAGCTTACTTATGTGTGTGTTTTGTCTATACCTGCAGAAATATACACACATGTTCTGTCCCCCATTAGAAAATTAGTTCCTGAGGTGGCTAGCTGGTGAAGTGAATACAGCACCAGCCCTGGAGTCAGGTGGACCTGAGTTCAAATTTGACCTCTATATATACTTAACACTTACTGGTAGTGTGACCTTGGGCAAGTCACTTAATCCCAATTGCCCTGCCTTCCCCCCTGCAAAAAAAAAAAAGTTAGTTCCTAGAGAGGAGGTGCAGTTTCACTTTTGTCTTTTTCTGTCAAAATTGAACAAGATGCTTGGTAAGTAGCAGGTGTTTAATTTATTCTTATTGATTGATTTGGTTCTTTTCATGGAATGTAAGAGGAGAAAGATACATCATATATCATCTGGCACAACCTTTTATTTTATGGATAACGAAACCAGGGCCCAGAGAGAGGAGGTCACAGTCATCACTGTGGAAAGAGGACTCTAATGCCCCAGGATACTACAGTTCAAAGGGCACAATGCACAATTGCTGGAGTAATTGGTTCTTGCCTGACCGACTGAATTTTCCTTAATTATTCCTTATGTTATTTTCACATCTTGAGTTACAAAATTGATTGAAGAGAGCTTCAGGGTGTGTTGTTGCCCTGAACACTGAACTTGCTAGTTAGCATTGAGTTAAGTCACCATGCACCCATTTAATGGCAGAGCCAAACAACCCATTCTTCTTAACTCCCAGATAATCGCCTTTCCCACTGTAACCTGGGGCCTCAGAGAAGAAAATTCTTTAGGATCTTTGTCACGATTGACACTAGCATGGCTGCTGCCAAAATGAAGGGACAAACTTATGGCTGGCCAACACAAGAACCGTATCTTGATCAATTTGAGTTCATTTCTACTTCTGTGTTTTTCTTGTATTATTAAAAAAAATTAAATTTGAATCTGTTAAGTATTTTCATTTGAATATGACAGGAACAAAAATACCAATACCAGATCTGCTCATTAAGAAGCAAAGAGCTTATCCTGTTCATTCAAACAAGCTGTCCTTTGCAGGAGTTCCAGTCTTAAGAGGCATTTTTCATCATACCCTGTCCTCTAGCAGAGAAAAATTGTGCTCAGGAGGAAGGGGAAACCTGACTAGAAAGAGAGAAAGAGTCATTTTGAGTTTGACAGATCACGGCAGGACACGCATGCCTTCCTAGAAGTCATCTGACCTTAATATTCTATGAAGAACCTCCAGATAGGCTTTTAAAAAACCAGACCTGCTATTTCAATCAATCAACATTTAATAAATGCTGACTATATAATGGGAACATCCCACTAAGGAAACCCCCTACCAATTCAGATCTGTACCTGTCATGCAGCTTGTAGTCTTCCTCTGAGAACTGAGAGACTGATTCAGGATCACTCAGGGCACACACATACACACACACACACACACACATATACATACACACATACATATATATATATATGTAGATGCATTATGCATGCATGCATGTATGCACACACCCAATATATGTGTATGTAGGTATGGGGGGTGTGTGTATTCAGAACTGGGACCTGAATGACAGGAGTCAGTCTTCCATACTCCAAAGCCAGATTTCTATCCTCTATACTATGCTGTCATTGGTTTTTTTAAGCTCATTTTTTAAAATTCAAAGACTCAAAAGATCTATTTATATAAAAGTAATTTCTATTTATATTTTTGAAGTATCATACTTGAGAGTGTGGCTCACCTTAGAATAAATTGTGATGTAGGGAAAAGGTTCAGATCCTTCTTAGCCTTCCTATCCCCTCTTTTCATTCTCTCAATGACATTTCCTTCTACTTTTCCATTTCAATCAGACATCTAGCACCATCTCTTATCAAAACTGTTTTCAGAAAATGATTTGAATGTTATTCATATTAATGTGCACTGCAAATGATAATTCTATTTGTATAGCTTTAAGATTTACAAAGATTTTTTACTTTATACTTTCATCTTGTTTGATCCTCTCAATAACTCTTTGATACAAACAAGACCAAAAAAAAAGATAACCTTAAAATGTTTTCTTTCCCAAGGACATTGGAACTCTTTAGGACTGAGACCTTAAATTGAAAGAATTGTGACAGTATTTTAGACATCCCTGGGACTCTTGAAATCCAAACCCATGGGCAGTTACTTCAATGTCAGGTCAATCGGCATGGATCTAATTCTCCTGCCTCAAACTAGAGACAAAGACTAGAGTTTTGATTAGAGGACCCTTTGATATCTTAAATTTTCTAATTCTGTGCTCAGAAGTCTGGTCTTTTGAGATATTTGAGATGACCATCTGAGATTTTGCCTAACATAGTATATGACACTTTAAGGACACTTAATAAATGTTAGTTGCCTCAACTACTCAAGGGGATTTATGTAACAGCAAGTACCCTAGCATACCTAGGATGGCTGCTAGCACAGATTCTTAGATCTGTTTTTCTAAAGGAAAGCAACTCAACTTTAATCAAACATATATCATTTACCTAGTTCAGGGGAAAAAGTCAGCACCCTGAACTTCAGAGAATACAAACAGAAGTTACAAGCAGACAAAAAATAGTCAGAGAAAATAACATAATTCAGCAGACCAACAGACAGGGCTTCCAGCTGTCTAACCATCACAGACATACAGTTAGTTACCAGATAGAGAAGCATTAACATCTGGATTTTCAAAGCGGGGGGGCTCAATGGTTGCCCAGATTCTCATCTGGCCGAATCACACAACTCTTCCCAAAGTGAGCCCCAAAGCAAAACCTCACTTCAGAGGTATATATAGCCTTCTCCAGGGTCAGAGAACATCACGACCCTTATGACCTACTTGACTACAAAGTAAGGAAAGTTGTGCCTTTCTGAAAAGTAAGCTTCTTCTGTGGGTTCCACTCCACCCTTCATCAAACTCTTCCCATCACAGCCACCATGTGACCACATTCAGCCTATTAGGGGGCAGAGTATATTTTCAAATCAGAGAAGGTTCTCAAATTTACTTAGGCTTATTAAGGGTCAGGGAAGATCTTCAAATTCCCATTCCCATTACAGTCTAGCATCCCATCAATTTGGGAGCTCCTCCAGTGATGCAGACTTCCTGCCCATCCACGCTTTCTATGTCTTGCCATACTCAGTGTGGAGGAGGCTTTCTTTGATTTTTCTGGACATCATGAGCATACCAGTAAAGGACTCTGGCTGTCCACCTGTAATCCTTATCCCTCGCTACATGTTTTTGTTTTTCTAATTCAAATCATAATTCAAATAACTCCCATTTTAGGTGAAAACCATCATTTCATTAAAACAGATTTTTAGAATCAAATAACACATTTTAACTCATTTCTGGAATTAAATATATTATGGTTCAAACTTTAGGGGTGTTGTGTATCATAGTTTACCCCATCTAACTTCTTTATCCCAATTCCTTTGAAATGTGGAACTTCTAAAGTCACTCAGAGCTTTATCACCTACTATGCCAACAGGACCCAGGCAAAGGACAACACTGTCAGTAAAAATTTCATGGGAACTGAAATACATAGGAAGATAACAGACAAGTGATTCACGTACATTCTCAAATGGGAGCAACCTCTTTCTCATTTTTTTCCCAGACTGGTAGGGAAACAAGCACCTCTAAAATTCATGGTGGCAGGGCAGAGGAAGATTTAAGCTTTTGCTATAGTTAACCCGGTTGTTGCTGCTTGAAAACAGCTTCTCACTAGTCCCTCTTGCCACCTTTCTTCTAATGTCTCCATGAAATTTTTGATTTGGCTGCTCTGAGAACTGCTTACCCTGGTGGCAAGTCATCTCCAGGATGCTCTGAATCATCTCATCATCTTGAGTGGATATAAATCCACAGTTGAAGCAGCAGTATCCTTGCTCATCCTCTTGATATGCAGTTTCTCAGAAACTAGGACATTCTGGGAAACATAGCATTTTTAATACTTGAACAAGTTTGCAGCCCTTATGACAATCCATTAACATTGTAGTGTGCCAGGATACAAAAAAGAAATACCACTTTGACAAATCAAACTACTCTGTGTGCGTAAGAACACACAGAAAATTTTAACAATGTTTTAGCCCTTTGAAAGTAGCCTATAAGGGGTGGCTAGGTGGTACAGTGAATAAAGCACTGGCCCTGGAGTCAGGAGGACCTGAGTTCAAATCTGGCCTCAGACACTTAACACAAAAAACTAGCTGTGTGACCTTGGGCAAGTCACTTAACTTCAATTGCCCTACCTTCCCCCCTCCCCAAAAAAAAAGGAAAAAAGAGAAAATAACTTATAAGCATTTAAATTTCATTCACTACGCACCCATTAAGTGTTTACCATGTTTGCTACTGAATTCTGGGATATAAAATGGGGGTGGAGGGTGATGCTTCTTTTTTTAGTCTCTTTTCTGAAGGAGCTTCCAGTTTGGGGATTATAAGATCATAGAGTTAGTGGAATAGTGAATGGGACACTGGACCAGAAATCAAGAGATCTGGATTCTAACTTTGCCTCAGAAACTTAGAAGTTGTCTGACTTCGGACAAATCCCTTAACGAATCTTTACTTCAGTTTCTTCACCTGTAAAATGAGGAAACTGGACTTGACAACTCTAAAGTCCCTTCTACTTCTAATTTTATGATCCTATGATCTGAAAGGCCTTCATAGAATATCTGGTACCTGCCCTGAAACTTGAAAGAAGAGAAAGACTCTGGTTCTTTGCCATCATAAATTTAATTAAAAATATTTTTTGTACTGTAAGAAATGAGGAGACAGTTTCAGAGAAACCCAGAAGATTGTAAAAACTGATACAGAGTGAAGTGAACAGAACCAGAACAAATAACACAAGAGGAATATTTAAAAAATGAACAATTCTGAAAGAATTAAGAACTCTGATCAATGCAATGATCAATCATGATTCCAGAGCATTTCTGATGACAAATGCTACCTAATTCCTGACAGAAGAGAGATGATGAACTACTATGTAGAATGAGAAACACATCTTTGGCTGTGGTCAGTGTGGGAATTTGTTTTGCTTAACTATGCTTAGATGATACAAATATTTTCTTTCTTTCTTTCTTGTGGAGAGCGAGAAAACATAAATGCTTCATAATTTAAAAATACTTTTAAAAAAGAATTTTAAAATATAGAGGAAAGAACAGAAGGAAAAACAGGAAGAAGCACAAAAAGTCAAGCAGTTTTAAAAACTATAGGTGGAAATTATCATTTATCTAAAAAGGAAAAGTAATCTGTACATATTCAAAACCTTAGCTTCATATACAGTACTCTTTTTCTGGTCTACTATGCATATGGAAATGCTCATTTTGTGATATTTATTAAGATTTTTTTTTAAAAAGGGAAGGACTTTAAGAAGCAGAGGTAAGGAAGGAGGGCATTCTAGCCATCATGGACAGCCTGAAACAATGCACAAAGCAGATGGCACCTCAAATATGAGGATTATAGATCACATAAAGATGAATCGTGTGCAATAAACCTGAGAAACTGGTCAGGGTCTTAAATGCCAGGAATTGGCATTTTTTTTTCTACCAGATAAAAGAAGCTATTAAAACCTTTTGTCTAGGGAAGTGACATGACTCATGGTTTCTCACATGTGTGACTTATGAAGGCATAAGTGTGAAGTGTTATGAAGAGGAGACAGCCTGGATGCAGATAAACTAAAAGGGGAACTGAGAAGCATCTCCATGTGAGAATCAATTATAGTGAGATCTAGAGTAGAAACTGCAAGTGGAGTAGGGTGTTTGCAAAAAATAATATAAAAATAAAAGGAAGTCTTGTATAGTTCCAATTTCTGGATGTTTAGGAGAATAAACAAATGAAAAATCATAAAATCTTTTAATTTTCCTGTATCATTTACTGTACATTGTGATTGCAGCATAGAACTCATTAAGGAAAGCTTAGAATACAAAAAAAATTATTTCATTTCTTGGGATCACATCTCATTTTTTTTGTTTTGAGGAAAGACTATAGACAAAATAGATTGAAATAAATTCAAGTGTGGTCATTTCTTCTAGTGGTGATCCATAATTATATTACCGTACTATTGCTTTGCTACAGTAACTTTTGTTGGAAGTGTGTGAGGGGAAGGGAATAAGCTCTTATATAACACCTACTATGTACCATACATGGAACCATTGGTTGTAGCAAAATGAAGAAGTCTTGAATACTGTGGATCAGTTCACTTACCTTGGTAGTATCCTTTCTAGGGATGTACACATTGATAATGAGGTTGATGCACTCATTGCCCTAGCTAGCTCAGTGTTTTGGAGGCTCTAAAGGAAAACGTGGGAAAGAAAAGAATTAGGTTGACTATTAAACTGAAGGTCTATGGAGCCATTGTGTTCACCTCATTGCGGTATGCTTATGAAACCTTGACAGTATACCAGTGCCATGCCAAGAAACTGAACTATTTCCATTTCAATTTTCTTAGGAAGATTCTGAAGGTCACCTGGCAGGATAAAGTACCTGGCACTGAGGTCCTTTCTTGAGCTAAACTGCCAACCATCCAAACTCTCCTGCAGAGAACACAGCTCCAATGGGCTGGCCGCATTGTTCAAATGCCAAATGTACATTTGTCTAAAAGTCAATTCTACAGAAAAACTCATGAAAAGAGGATACTTACATGGTGGTCAGAAGAATCAATACAAAGACACTCTCAAAGTCTCTCTGAAGAACTTTAGAACTAATTTGTGACATGGGAGATTCAGACAAAGGACCACCCAACATGGTGGGCCCTCATCAAAGAAGGCTCTGTGCTCTATGAGCAAAGAAGAATTGTAGTAACTGAAAAGAAATAGGAAATGTGAAAATTTAGAGACATCTCCGCCTCAGATGTTCATATGGACTATTTGTACCCATGAACATTCTAAGATCCTATTGGTTAATCAGCCAGAGTCAGACACACTGTAACTTGATTCCAACATAATAATGTCATCTTGGTCCTCCTTGAGAACAAAGGACAACAACTAACAACCAACTAGTTATGTGCCAGGCAACATGCTAAGTGCTTTACAAATATTATCCCATTTGATCTTCATAATTACCCTGAAAAGTAGGTACTTTTATGATTCCCATTTTACTGTTGAGGAATCTGAGTCAAACAAAGATTAAGAGACTTGCCCAGGGTCACACAGCTAGTAAGTGTCTGAGGCTGGATTTGAACTCAGGTCTTCCTGACTACAGGCCTGTTGCTCTATTCACTGTGCCACTTAGCTGCCTCTAGGAAGATAAATGAATATTAAGAATTATTAGTCTTTATTAGTATATTCAGATTAATCCTTAACATTAAGAATCACTAATTAAGAATCGATCTGACCAATAATAATAATTACTCTTTGAGGCAATATGATATAGGAGAAAATTCCTTGGCCTGGTAGTCAAGAGGTCTAGGTTCCATTCCCAACTCTTTTATTCATATTCACTAGCTGTGAATCTATAAATCCAGTCCTTGTTCTTTTTATTTAATTTTTAAAAATTAACAAAAAAAACCCTATTTTTAATTCCTCCCATATCTCCACCCCATATTTGAAAAAGAAAAAGGAACCTTTATAACCAATATGCATAATCAAGCAAAACAAATTACCATGTTACCAAAGTCTAAAAAAATAAATCTCATTCTCAACCCTCAGTCTATCTACTCTCTGTCAGGAAGTAGGTAGCATGCTTTCTAGCACTCTGGAATCATTGATGGTTATTGAGTTGATCAGAGACAGGAAGGAAGAAAGAAAGGAAAGAAGGAAGGAAGAAAGGAAGGAAGGAAGGAAAGAAGAAAGGAAGGAAGGAAGGAAGGAAGGAAGGAAGGAAGGAAG
>CM053586.1:136892397-136910345 GCA_028646515.1 Pseudochirops corinnae
AAGAAGGAAAAGAAGTAAGAAGGAAGGATTCATTAAGCACCTACTGTGTGCCAGACACTGCTAAATATTTTACAAATATCTCATTTGATCCTCACAGCAACCCTGGGAAGAAGGGGATATTTAAATCTGAGACAGACAGAGGTTGTGACTTGCTCAGGGTCACAGAGTTGGCAAATATCTAGCAGGTTTCCCACCAGCCAATTTGAACTCAGGTCTTCTTGACCCTAGGGCCTAATGCTCTATCCATTGAGTTACCTAGCTGGCTATACTAGCTATCAGAGCCTTAAGCTAAGACACTTCAACTCTTAGGGCATCAGTGTCCTTATATATCAGGGAATGTGCTACATGATTTCTGAAATCCTTTTTACTTCTAACATTCTATGAAAAGAGCTAAAAATTTTATATACCTTAATAGATCTGTTTCCTCAAGGGAGTTAAAAAGAAAGTACTGAAAGCTTTAGTAATTCAAATACAGTATTTCATACTCTGTGAATGGATAGTCAAGTGGCTAAATAATCCCAATTGTCCTCTTAGCATTTTTGAATGAAGAACTGCAGCTCCCTAAGCCACTTTTAAAAGATGAATAATTGAACAAAGTTTTATCTATGCAGCAAATTGAAGACATTATTGCAGACAAAATAGATGGATTTTATTATATAAAATTAAACCATGCAGTACAAGAAGCAATATATTGAAAATAAGCAGTGAAATAGATTAAGGAAAAAAAAATCTTAGCACATATCAAGGAGATCACTGATGAAAGCAGATAAATGGAACAGACTTTCCCAGGCAATTTCCTATGTCAATCTAACCCTCATCTTCGTAGTAACAAAATTGCAAGAGTGATAATACAGGGAATAAAGGTTCTAGCAGTGTCTCTGCTGAATTTCTGAAAGGGGGAATAATGTGAGGTATTCAATTTGAAAAAGCAATATATTGCTTGAAAAGTCCCTCTCAAACAAGGTGTCTCTGATGGATATAGTACAATCAAGGAAGGTACCATTCCAGATATGGCCACAGAGTTGCTTGTCCAATGATCCATCAAATATTTACATCTAGGAACACATAAGGGTAGAAGCTAAATGTTCTCCAAAGATATTCATTTGTAGCACAAAAAATGCCTTGAACAAAGTGCAAATACAAGAGGCATTTGTTATTAATAAAAAAATTTCTACAGATACTGTGCGGGTGACATTTTTCTGATAATATCAACCCCAAAACATCGAGAGACTTCCTAAGGGGGATCAACAGCCATTCAGAAAGGATCCATTGAAAAAGCAAAGTGAAAAAACGCACATGTTGTACAGATTGTGATGTGTACAATTCAAAGGCAAACCATTAAATCCATTCTTCTTGGATATTTCAATGGATTGCCAGTCTCACTGATAGTAGTATAAACTTCACTGGTGCCCATCACTCCTCATCCTGTGTGACTCTGGTTCATTTCCTCCCAAAAATGCACCTGATATACGGAGGGCCTTTCTCTAGACTGTTGACCTTGTATGAATACCACTAAAGTATATAGGCTGTCCATTGGTTGTCCCATTATGCCACTTCAATTATAATAGCCAACATTTATTTAGTGCTTTGGAGTTTGCACTTTATTGATTCTTGTCACAATCCTCTGAAATAGGTCCTATTATCAACCCCATTTTACAGATGAGGAAACTAAGACTGAGAGATGTTAGGCGACTTGCCTAGGAACACACAGCTGGTATGTGTCTGACTATTCAAACTCAAATCTTCCTGAATCCAAGACCAGCGTTCTATCCATTACATTACCTAGGTGCTTTACTATGTGAACTATGTGCCTCCTTTTCTGATCACACGTATCTCAGATAATAATGATTAAGACAATAATGTAACTGATAGATAGGACTTAGAGATCTGCAATGAATTTCACACACAGTATTTGATCCTTGCAATTACTCTATGAGGGAAATGGTACAAGTTTTATTATCCCATTTATGATGAAGAAACTGAGGCTCAAAGAGATGATTTACATCAAAGGCTAGTAAAAACATACAATATAGGATTCAGACTCAGGTCTTCCAAATTCCATCAATTGCTTTATCATCTTTACTATGCTCTTTCCAACTGGCTATCTTTTATGCTAATTCTCCTACACAATTCTTTGCTGATAACATGCTGCAACGAGTTTATGCCTACCATGTGCTTTCTTTAATGCTCTTTGAGAGACCAATAACATTAATTCATTGATTAATGTAAAATTCTGCCCTGGCCTTTCCTCTCTCTACACTCTTCTTTTTCAGTGATCTCACAAGCTGATGAGGTCAATTATCAACTCTACACAAAGAACTACATGTAGTCCTAGTCTCTGTCCTGAGTTTCCATTATGTACAACCAATTGCTTATTGGATATTTCAAACTAAATGTCCTGTAGTTCTATCAATCTCAATGTGTACAAAATTCAGTTCATGGTCTTTTACCAAGAACCCTGCAATCTTTCCTTCCCTATTTCTGTTGAAAGACTCACCATTCTTCTAGTCACTCAGGTATAAAACTTCAGAGTCCTTGACTCTTGCCTTTTCCTCCCTATATCCAATTATCTGCTAAGTCTCATCAACTGCACCTCAGTTATCAGCCTTGTTCAGGGCCTTATCACGTCTTGACTGGACTGTTGCAATAACCTTCAGATCAGTTTTGCAGCCTCCAGTTTCCTCTCTCCAATATATCCTCACCACAGTTGCCAAAGTGACATTTCTGAAGCACAGATATGGCCATGTCACTCCACTTCTCAATAAACTCCAGTGGCTCTCTTTTATTCATAGGGTCGGATATAAACCTCACTGGCATTTAAACCCTTCACAACTTGACTCCAACCTCCTATTCCTGGCTTATTATTTAATACTCTCCTTCATGCATGTCCATCTAAACTATCTTTTCTGTGCCTCACATATGACATTCCATCTTCCTCAATTTCACACAAACTATCTTCTATACCTATAAGGCATCCTTTCTTCATCTCCAATGCTTAGAATCCCAAATTTCCTTCAAAGCTCAGTTAACAAGCCACCTACTACATTAAGCCTTTCCTCAACCACATCCCAAGATACTATGACTCCTCCCTGAAATTATCTTGTACTTAAAAATTTCACAGGCTTGGAGAGTTATAAGAAACCTCGTCAACCATCCATTCCAACTGAACAATGAATGGAATTCCCATTACGACATGCCTGGCAAGTGCTTCTTGTCCAGCCTCTCCTTAAAGATCTCCAAGGAAGGGGAATGCAGCACTTCTTAAAGGAGCCCATCTCATTTATAACAACAGCAACAATAACAACCACCATGATGACAATAATAGCTAGCATTTATGTATTTTATGGGGTGTTTGAAGAGGGCTGGCACCTCTGCTGTGAGGACTTGCCAAGCTTTGTCAGGGCTGCTCATCCACCTTTGGATTCCACCTCCACCCAACTCTTACCTGGAACTCCAAGTAGCTAAAGCATGCACAGGGTCTGTACTCTGGTTAACCATTTTAGTAGATGGACTAAACCAGGTTGAGGGCAACTGATAAGTCTCAAACACGTTGGTGAGGTAGGAGAATGTCTGCCTCAAGCAAATGAAGACTTTCCCTGGTAAAATGGGTGAATGAGAACAATTTGTTCTAATGGTCAGAAAGGCAGCTGAAGCAGCTGCTGTGGAGTCCTTAAAGTTTGGTCAGACTTTGAAGATACCAAGGTCATCCACTGCATCCGGGGCCATCACCAGTCATCTTGACTTTTGTCCTGCCACTGGACTTCAATTACTCTGCAAGATAGAGTAAGACTAAGGATTCTGTGCAACTCTGCCTCACCTAAATCCAATTATGAGCAAATCAGTCCATCATCTTGTGATGCCATTGGTCCTTTTTGAAAACAAAGGACAGACAATGACTATGTGTCAGATATTGTCTCATTTTATCCTCACAAAAACTCGGGGAAGTAGGTGCTATTATGATCCCCATTTTATTATGAGAAAACTAAGACAAAAGGAAGTTAAGTGACTTGCCCAGGATCACACACCTAGTAAGTGTGTGGGGTTAAATTTGAACTCAGGTTTTCCTGACTCCAGGCCCAGTCGTCTATCCACTGGTTACCTTTTGTTGACATCAAGTCAAAATCAGTTTCTTTGCAATTTCCGTGCTTTATTCCTGTTTCTGTTCTCCACGACCAAACAGAACAAACTGAATTTCTAATACCTCCTCCATGAGATAACCTTCCTCAGTGGAATTCCCCTATGGTATTTAATCCACAAATTCCTATGTTTCCTCTGAAGCCTTTGAAATCTACTTTCCCAAAATCTAGAGTGCATATCAGACTCTACCTGGATTTCCTGTCCTATATCACAAACCCTAAAAGAGAGTATTGACTTCCTCCCAAACTTCCCATTGTTTCCACTCCAGCAGACAGTTTTGTCCTTTTAGTGAGAATCATATCCAGAAGAAAATTTTCCTTTGTTGATTCCTCCACCTTTTGAAGAATGAAATTATCATCAAACCCTGTCAAGAAGTTATTAGCTGCTCTGATTTTGGAAGACATAGGGCTCAAGCAGATTTCTGAATAATTTGAGTCTCTCATTACAGCTAGATCCCTATTAATGCAAATAACAAATTGTCTTCCCTCTCATATAGTCACATTATTTGAATTCACACTGCATGTTTCCATTGGTTTGGAATCAATGATTATTTTACATAATTATAACTTCAGGTAATATGAATTCAAACAGTACTCTATCATGCCTCTGTTCTAGGCTTATGGACCCTTTCCTCAAATTCCTCATCTATTAGCTTTTTCTGTTCAGGTGATTTGTAATATACTCTAATATTAAAACTGCTTCTGCTTCTGTTCACAGACTTTCAGCAAAATATCCTTTATCTTGGCTTTTTCTCATTTCTGAACTTCTTCACATAAATATATCTTTTAAATTAAAAACATGATTCCATCCAACCTCTCTTTTGCCTATCCTATTGTTTTTGAATCAAGGCATTTTCATTCAGGGACATGAACTAGCTGGTCCCAACAAGTTTCAGTGATACCTATGAAGTCAAATTTACCTCCTTGCAGTAATACCTTCACTTCTTTCTGGTTGTTGCCTAAACCTTAAGCACATGAACATTTGAAACTATGGGGTTTACTAACTTCTTCTTCTTCTTCTTCTTCTTCTTCTTCTTCTTCTTCTTCTTCTTCTTCTTCTTCTTCTTTTTTGCTTTTTTGGAGGAAGGAAGGCTAGGCAATTGGGGTTAAGTGACTTGCCCAAGGTCACACAATTAGTAAGTGTTAAGTGTCTGAGGTCAGATTTGAACTCAGGTCCTCCTGACTCCAGGGCCAGTGCTCTATTCACTATGCCACCTAGCTGCCACGGTTTACCAACTTCTTTCTTGGATTTTTGTCTCTTCTGAACTTCTAGGCGTCTCTTCTGCTATGTTTCTTCCTTCTTGATAGATAATCTCTATAGTATCCAAGTTGGGGGATAGAAAAAAGTTATTTTCTTCTACCACCTTATTTTTTTTTTTAGTTTGAGACTTTTTGGATTATATTTGCAAGATACATGGCAAATCATTCTTATATGCCTTTGTTAGCTATCCAATCTCTGGTCAGCAATGCCATTTCTTTTTAAAGTCATAATCCAAAAGTCCAAATTTCATTCTCAAATACCCACTTCTTAGCCAGTTCACATCTTCTCAGAATGCTTTTAGTGTGCCTACAGAGAATGAGCTTACATCCTAATACTTGTATTCAACTACAACAGTCATTTCATGCACTTGTAAAACAGTCCATAGAAAATGTAATATAAAGCAGTAATAGCAGGATGTCAACTTGTTCCAGAACCATTTCTATCTAAATTTCATTGATAAAAATGAGGCAAATGAGATAACTGTAAGTGTATTAGCTTAAGACAGCTTAGTGGTACAGGGAATGGAGTGCCAGGCCTCAGCGTGGGAAGATTTGAGTTCAAATCAAGCCTTAGATACTTTCTAGCTGTGTGACCCTGGCAAGTCACTTAACCCTGTTTGCCTCAGTTTCATGATCTATAAAATGAGCTGGAGAAGGAAATGGAAAACCACTTCAGTAACTTTGCCAAGAAAACTCCAAATGGGGTCATGGATTGTCAGACATGACTGAAAAACAACTTTTAATATTCCCAAAGTTCTTTATATATACTAATGATTTGAGTTGAATAAAATACTACAATTATTACTAACCCCATCTAACAGATGAAAGAACTAAATAAGTTGCTGGGAGGTTAAGTGCTTTAAAACATGGTCAGACTGATGAGGCTGAATTCTTAAACATCAGTGGCATGTGAAGCAAAGAAAAAGTCCAGACCATCTTTCAGGCCTGGGTGGCCCCTCCTGCTTATGCAGTGATGGTAGGAGAGTTGTGGAGTAAGAAGTTAGATATGCTAAGAACCACACAGGTTTTAGATTGCCTAGAACAGTGGTTCTCAACCTTCCTAATGCCGCAACCCTTTAATACTCATATGTGGGCTTGTCTGTGTGTGGGCAGACCCACCTGGAGATGGATAGAGGAGCCTGGTGTCTCGGTTCCTAAGACCATCAGAAATATGTGTTTTCCAATGGCCTTAGGCGACTTGTGGCCCCTGTGAAAGGGTCATTCGATCCCCAAAGAGGTTGTGACCCACGGGTTGAGAACTGCTGGTCTAGAAACATTCATTTAATTGTTGGTATTTTAAATTTGAAATTGTTATCCAAAAAGCAATGAACAGATATACTATTAGAACTACTGAACCATACCAATAAAGACACTACAAATGAAAATCCACGTATTTGCAAGTGTGATAGCAGTGAATGCACTTAATTAGATATTCTAGTGCAATTTCAGACCCACAGTGATAAGGTGGGGGATAGGCTTTCCTTTGGAGAAATTCAAGAAGAGGACTCTCATAAGGCCTTATTTACAGATTCAGGGTCACCCTGGGCTTCCCGAACTTGAAAAAGACAGTTGAGAGGGGAACATCAGGGGGAAAGAAAAGGGAGTAAAAGGCAAGTCAGAACAAGGAAATGTGACCAGGCTCAGCATCTGGGAGAGTCCTGAAGTATTTTTTAACTTCTGAGAGAGAGAGTGAGCTGTATTCTTTAAATTATGTGTAAGAGCAAAGTGACAGAAGAAGGAGCTGATATGGAGCAGAATCATCCCTGAATTCAAGAGTCTTGGTGAAATCAAGAGTCAGATTCCAGCCTATTCCAAGAAGTTAGCTTACAACTAATTGTGACCACTGAGAGCACTGTAACAACAGAATGTGAATGACTGACAATTTTTCAATTTTATTCTTCTGGAAGGCTTTTATTTTATGAGCCATTTAGGGAGACCTCGAGACTTGTGCCCATTTGTATACATGGCAGAAAATGATCATGCCTCTTGATTTTCTTTCATTATTTTAATGTCTTAATTAAATGGTTTTGCTATTACACTTATGATTCTTAAATGTATGACAGTGTTGTTCAGAATGAGAGCTCAGGTCATAATTTTCATTAATTACCTTGAATATCCAGATTGTACCTGAGCAAAATAGAAAGGGACTTCAGAGCCAAAGAATCCCAGTTATTCAGCAAGAAACAGCATAAAAATGTCCAACAGATGTATAATTGGAAAAGAGGTGGTTTTGAATGAATGAATTAATGAATGGGCATTTGTTAAACACTAAGCATGCCCTAGGCTCTATAAGACAAACACAAACAAGTAAGAAGTCCTTAGCCTAAGGAAGCTTACATTCTCAAAAGAGAAGAAAATATGAAAAGGGTGTCATAAAAGGTAGGGAGAGAAGGTATATGCTCAATAGAATGGCTTAGAAATATCCTAAAAGTGGCACGTAAACCTGGTTCTGGGCTAGGTGAAGGTGAAAGCTCACTTCTCAGAGCCCACTGTCACAGTGGCTGATTCTGAGTTCCAGGACAGTATAAAAGATGAATAGTCTTAAGTCTCATACTTAACTCCTGGCTCCTTCTATGCTGCTTACAAACATGCTCATACTTCTTGCATCCTTAAACAACCCTCACTTCCCCATATAATTCCCAAAAGCTGTGTTGATCTTCCCAACCATAGCCAAACTCCTAGAAAGAGCTATCTATACTTATCTACCTCCATTTTTTTCAACTCCCGTGTACCTCTCAATTCATTGCAATCTGACTTTTATCTGCACCACTCAACTAAAATTGTTCTTTTTAAGGACAGCAATTGCTTTTTGTTCCTAAATTTAATGGCATTTTCTCAATCTTCATCCTTCTTTACCCTCCTTCTGGAGACATGCTGGATTTTTTATGATGTTGCTCTTCCTACCTGTATGACCAATATTACTCATTCACTTTTTCTGGATTGCCATCTTGCTCCTTCATTCTTCCTAGCCTCTCAATTCCTCAGCCTGCTTAAATTCTATGGCCTACTCCATCACTCCTCTTAAGCCAGGCATAGGGATTGTCACACACAAGATTTCACCATTATCCACTTCTCTAATTAGAAACTCTGATATTCCCCTGTCTATGACCTATTATTCCACCTTTCCTTATGCCTCATCCCTCCTACACCTGTTCTATGTCCTCATCAGATTTCCAGTCTCCCCACCCTTCAGTATTTTCTCAGTACATTGCCATTACTCTGAATTCATTTTTATCTCCCTCCAAACTCAACCTGAGGCAGTCATTTCAACTCTATGTTGTCTTCTGCTCTTGAGTTCTTTCTTCCTTGTCCTATAACCACTTTTTTTTTCTAAATCTCAACCTGGAAATACTCTCACCACTTGCCTTCTCTGTTACTCATGAGCTAGTGAATGCAAATGGAGGAAGTCTCACAATTGTGTTGACAGAGTACATTACAAATTCAAGTTATCCAACCTTAACTGGGCAAGATAATCTTATTCCTACCAAATTGATTCCTTATCTCACTCCCCATAGAAGCTATTCCAAGCTTTATCCTACCTTTTCAGGAGTCACACTTCCTTTCTCTCCTCCCTTTTAGCTGAGGAAATTGTGGCCATTCAACATAAATTCCCACTTTTATTATCTACTATCATCTCAAAATCCCTCAACATAATCTCTTACTCTCTCTTCTTTTTCCCTATACACTCACCTTCAAATCTGTACTCTCACTCACTTTCCCATTTTAAATCGTTGCAAAGTCATGTTGATTGTTTCTATATCTCCTTTTCCCTAATTTTGTGTATAGAGATTTTGTCCTTCTTGTTGTCAATGCCAACCGCTTTCCACATGTGTTTGATCCCATCCCCTTCCACTTTCTCTACCAGATTTCATCCTCAATCATCTCTCTTATCTCTCTGTCTCTCTCCAACATTCCCCTATCAACTACGTCCTTCCATAGTGAATTCAGACGTATCCATGTCTTCTCCAGACTTTTATACTACCTTCTCAAAGTATTGTTCTACATCTCCTTCTCAACCAAATTCCTTCAAAAAACTGTCTCCACTTCCTCTCTGCTTACTAACTCTCCAACCCTTTGTGATCTTGGTTCTGACTTCATTGATCAAATGAAACTGTTCTTTCCACAGTTATTAACAATCTTTTAATCATCAAATTTTATGACATTTTTTCCCAATCCTAATCTTTCTCAATTTATCTGCTGCCTTGATAACCTTCACTAGATCCTACCAACTTGTCAAACTATTATCCTACATTTCTCCTCCCTTTTTCATCCAAATTCCAAAGTCCATATTCATTGCCTCTACCTCCTCTCCTCTTCCAATCAGTTGCCAAATCTTACCATTTTAACCTTTGTAACATCTGACCTAATCTCTTAACTCATACCACTACCACCTTAGGCCAACCCCTCATCACATCTGGACTATTGTAACAATCTCCCTGACTGCACTCCCTGAGTTATGTCTCTCACTATTCCCTACACAATGATACCAAAGTCATTTTCCTAGGTATTACTCCCTTTCCCTCTGTACTCTGTGATCCAGCCAAACCAGCATTCCCTTTCTTCCTCACCACACTACGCTGTTTTCCATCTCTGTGCCTTTGTACTGGCAGTCTTACAAGCCTTTATTACCTAAGAAGCATAGAATCCCTTTGAGCCTGTAAGGTGAAGCATAGACATTGTTTTCTTCATAAAGTTTTTTCTGAGTCTCCCCAATTTTTAGTTTACTCCCTCTCAAACTACCTTGTATTTAACTATTTCATATGTGGTTATATTTATTAACTTTATATGTATGTTTTTACATATGTTTGTTGTCTTTCCCATTAAGATGTAATCTTGCAAGTAGGAACTGCTTCTTTCTCTCTCCTTGTATCCCCAAACCTAGCATAGTGCCCCGCACATAGAAAACACTCATTGATTGATTTGACTTATTCTGTACAGTGACTTATCTTTCTTCTGCCTACAATCTGTCTCTTGATAACATCATCAACTCCCACATTTCAACTATCATCTCTAAGCAATTAACTCAATTATATATATGTACGCATATCCAACTTTTATTTCTCTCCTGAGCTACAGCCCTGAAACTCCGACAACCTGTCTGTGTGTCCCATAGGCATCTCAAACTCAATATATCTAAAACAGAACTTATAATTTGCACAGGCATCCAAAATCTACCTTTCCAACTATTCTATTAAGGGCACCATAGTTCTTCCAGTCTGGGCAGCTAAGTGGTATAGCAGATAGAATGCCAACCCTAGAGTCTAGAGAACCTAAGTTCAAATCCAGCCTCAGACACTTACTAGCTGTGTAACCCTGGGCAAGGCACTTAACCCTGTTTGTCTCAGTTCCTTCTCTATAAAATGAACTGGAGAAGGAAACGACAAACTACTTCAGCATCTTTGCCAAGAAAGCCTCAAATGGGGTCACAGGGAGTTGAACTTGACTGAAATGACTCAACAACAAAAAGCTCTTACTTACATGTACACAACATAGGAATCACCTTCAACTCTGAACTCTCACCTTCCCATTTTTAATTGTTGCAAAGTCACGTTGATTGTTTCTACATCTCATATCATCCCCTTTTCTCTAAAATCAAGAAGATCTGTGTTCAAATCCTACCCCAGACATTTACTAATTGTATAACCTTGGACAAATTGGCACATTTTTCTCAATCTTCGTTTTCTTATCTGTGAAATGGGATAATAGCACTAATCTCACTTGCCTTGTTGTGAGGATCAAATAAGATAGTACAGATAAAGCACTTTGCAATCTTAAAGCACTGAATAAATATTAGCTATATTATTGTTAATAGTTCCACCCCTTATCATGTCTTGCAATAATCTCCTAATTGGATTACCTGTCTTTCCATTTATCTAATCTGTCCTCCAAAATTTTGTCAAATCAGTATACTTAAAACATAGTTCTGATCATGCTCAAAAAACACTCCCTTTTGCCTTTCGTATAAAATATAAACTTCTCTGCTTGATCTTTAAATCTCTTCATAAGCTGACTCCACCTACTTTTCCAGGCAGATCATGTATTACTCCATCTCTTACATTCTGCGTTTCAGCTAAAGAAGCCAACTTAACGTATCACATACATGACATTCCGTCTCTGATGTTTATGCCTTGGCACAGGCAGTTTCACATACCTGGAATATGCTTTTTGGTATCTTCCTCTTGAAAGGTCCCTTCCAGAGACCTTTCCTGATTGTCCCCCAGTGAGTAGTTGTCCTCTATCTCCAAATCACTCTTTGTAGGTGCCCTGTGTTTTCTTATCTGTGAATGTTTCCTGAGGCTAGACACTGTTTCACTTTGTTCTTGCATCTTTGATTAAAGCATCACGTCTGGTACCTAGAAAATGGTTGATAAACACTTGTTCACTGGATTGAACTGAATTGGAAGAAGGTATCTATCACATCAGAGCTGTGCTGACATTACATAATATTGCAATATGCTCAATGTACACTCCCATAGTTTTTATCTAAACTAGTAACAATGAATCGAAACTTGTTGATCAAGGAAAAAATGACGATGTCAACATTCTGTTTGATTAACAAACACCTAGTTAGATGTATATATTAATAATTTCAACACCTATTCAGTTCACCTCTGTCTAAACAAGTTCTTCATTTCATCATACTTAAAAATAAAAGATCTTCTAATTCAAAATGAGCCATTGCCAGGGCTACATTGAACACTAGCGCCTTTTCCTGTGTTGTAAGTACCTTATGGGTATGCTCTTATGAAACTTATCTGCTCTCCCTAGTATTGCATACTTTTCAAAAATAGCCGTTCAGTGACTTTGTTTTTCTTCAGTGTTAACTCTAGATGTTTATAGTCAAAGGTAAAAGGCCACCATACAATTAAAAAACTTTTTAAAAAACATCATCCCCTTGTTATAGAATTCATAGCCTCCCCTTTCTTTTGTTCAAAGAGACTCGGCTGACACACATAAGGCTTCCTCAAGTCAAGCATTGTATCTAAATATTGAATATATTCTAATGATTTGGAAATGACAGAATGAAAAAGTTAGGTGGTAAGAATATAGCAATGGAGTAAGAGATGCGAAATAGTGAAGACGAACAATTACTGAGTTTGCAATGAGAGTACCAGGGTTTAAATACTACCTCTTGTTACTGACTATCTGCATAACCTTGGTCTAGCAATTTTCAAACTTTTTTTTCTTAGGACACCTTTATACTCTTAAAAATTATTGAGGATGTCTCAAAGAGATCTTGTTTATGTAGATTATATCTATTGTGCCATTTAAAAAGTCTGAGAGACATAATTTCTGAGTAATTTAACCATTTTATTAATAATGACAGCATGTTTATTAACAAAAGGAGGGCCATTTGGCTATCTTTTAGACCAAAGACAATCATAGCAGAAGGCTCACAGCTTATATGTCCTTTGGGAGAGGGGTGTTTTGGAGGGTGGCAATCAACTCTGATAGGCTAACGATTAATAAGAGAATGAATATTACAATAAGGGGCTGTACCTATTCAAATGAACTTTGATTATGTCATTTACTTCTAAGCTACCCCCAGTCTTGGGCAATCTATTCAAAGAATTTGTCTCCACACACACCTGTGGAGAGCACAATGGCTTCCCCAGTGAATGGGGTTTGAGCAAGAAAGTCAATCCAATCTCATTATCAGTAATGTGCTTCAAGAGACTAAATTTTTAAAACTAGAACTTTAGAATTAGGGAACAATTCTGTATTTCCTCAAATCATTGGTTATTAATAATGATTTTTCTCATTATCAATATTTGCTGTATTTGAAATTAAAATACCTTAGTGCTCTTTTAAAAATAGTTTTGACCTTGAGGACCGGACCCATGGCTACACTTTGAGAATCACTGCTTTAGGCAAAGTTTTTGGGCCAGGTTTCCCTTCTGTAAATTAAGAGTGTTGGACTAGAAGTCTTAAGATACCTTTCATCTCCAAGGCTCAGATCCTTTGGCATAGGAGACCTAGAGTCTTGTGTTGGTTTTGCCAACAACTTGGTTACTTGATTTTGTCCAAGTTATATCCCCTCTGGGCTTCATTTTTTTTTTTTTCATTTACCATATGTAGGAACTGAAAGCTCTTCAAGTTTCCTTTCAGCCTTGTCACTCTGTTGATTAGTATTTTAATGTCATTATGCATTTAGTAAGGTAATCTGTGATTCCTGTGATCAGGGAATTACAATGTTGCCATAGCCTTGACTGAGAGAATATTTTTCCTCATGTTTTTCTTCACATTCTAGAAAGTGTTCATGTAAATATCTTTTTGCCCTCTCTTTAAGACTTGTATTTATGGGATTCAGAGACAAAATAAAGTTTTCTTGTGAAATAAATCTGCCATTTTCCCTTATAAGTATAGACCAGAAAACTATCATTTTGCCTTTAAGGCACAGAATATGTTTAAAATATTTTGGTTTAAACCTATCTTTGTTTATTTGTAATGAGTAGTGAGTCATGTTTTTGCAATTTCAAGGGATTTTTAGTAATCCAAAGGAAGTGCATAGAAGAAATACTCTGAGGTTGCAAAATGACATAATATTGTTCTACAGTACTTTATTAAAGCATCTGTTTAGTATTCATCTAAGGAAAAATATCATTTTAGTTATTCACTTTTCAAAGAAAAAAATATTTGTACAAGTATATCCTACTTTAAACAAAACTGGAATATAAAAATCTGAATTTGCCAAAGTAGGGACTTGCTATTCATTTTACAAAAGGATTTTTTCTAAATCTATATGTTGCTCTGTGAAAGGCCTCTTTCAGTATAAGGTTCATTTATTTTTTTTATTTTAAAGATTGATTTATGTTTATATGCAAATCCATTTATATCACCTTCATTTCTTTCCTTGAATTCAATTTTTTTGGTTCCAAATTCCCTCCCTTAGTCATAGTTAAGCAAAATAAGTGCCTGCATAAGCCATGACAAGAAAAAATATTTTAATATGTACTCTGAGTTTATCATCCCTCTATTTGGAAGTGGATAGTATATTTCATCACGAGTTTTTAGGGGTCATTTAAATAGACAACTTTAATGGTGCTTTTAAAATGGTTCATTCTATTGAAATTCAATTGGCCAACTTTGCAAAATCAGGTACATCTATATGGAAAATGCCAGGAAAAGCAAAAATAGACTCTTATGGTCCACTAAGAGAAAAATAGTGTGCATTTTTAAAATTTCAAAAGTAATCTAATATTTTCAAAAAGTTCACCATAGTATTTGTTATCATCTGCTACAAAAAAAAATTGACTAAAAATGTTCTCTGACATATTTAAAACAAATACAGGTATACCATAAAATAATTAAAACTGAAGCGAGGTTTAACTTAGAGTTTATATTTTTAGGATCATAGATTTAAAGATGAGACCTCATATTTCCTATGATCCAATCTTCTCATTTAAAAAAACTTTTTTTTTTTTTTTTTTTTTTTGCTTTTCGGAGCAAGGAAATGCAGAGCAATTGGAGTTAAGTAACTTGCTCAAGGTCACAGGCTAAGTGTTAAATGCCTGAAGCCAGATTTGAACTCAGGTCCTCCTGGCTCCAGGGCCAGCGCTCTATTCACTGTGCCACCTTCTCATTTTATAGATAACAAACCAGAGGACTACAGATATGTGACTTGCACACCACCATACAAGTAGTGAGTATACTAACCCAGCACTCTTGACTTCATCACATAGAATCTGCCCTACTATCTTGATCCTCAGTAAATAATTAGGTTAATAATTCTTGGGAGAAGTAGCTGAACTAAGGGAGTGGAAAGGCTACCTCAGAGTCAGAGAGACTTGGTTGAATACAAGACCTGTGTATGAAGCATATTGGGCCAATAATGTAACTTCTCATTGCTTCAGGTAACTCTCTAAGACTATAAATTGCTGAACAAGTACATACACCCATTGGTGGCGGGAGATCAGGGTTAGAAGTTAGATGTTGTAAGGGATCTTAGAGACCATGTAGTCTAACACCCACATCATACAGATGAGTTATCAGAAGCTAAAGAGAGTTGCTTATGTTTGTATAGTAATGAATGCCAGAGACAAAATCTGAACTTTGGTCTTTCAGACTCCAGATCTGAACTTTAACTCCCTCAATTGGAAGATCCTCTACTCTGATGAAATCACAAATCTAATATTTAAAAAATGAACTACATTTATAATAGCTAAACTTCAGTATCTATATTTATACTATGTATTGAGCACATAATACATGATTAATGAATAGAATGGTTTTTACCTGTTTATACATATTTGTGTCTAATGATAGTCATCTCCAGGATGGGGAATGGGGAGGGAAGAAAAAAAGGGGAAAAAAAGAAAGTTACATGATAACTTTATTGTATGTTCAAAAGGAACAGCAAGTTGTATGTACATAATAGATTTTCATTTTCATGTACAACCATCTTTTTTTTTCTATTCTATATTATGGAAATGCTTATTTTATTTCTTAAGTTTAGAATAAAATAAATAATTTTTTTAAAAAGAAAAGGACTGAACTATATTTTAAAAAATCCCTGAAAATTAGAATAATTCAAACAGAAATTAGTAATCTTGAAACAAAAAAAAAATTAAAAATAAATTCACAGTTTCAAAAAATAATCATTTACTAAATACTGTTAAAAGGTGAATTTTTTGCCCTACTAAATAGTCTTTCCTGTTTCACATTTCTATAAGCAAGTATTTCAGGTCTATAAAGACATCCATCAGTATATTGGGAGAGACATTAATCAATATTGTAGCAACAGTGCTATTTCCAAAGTAGTGTTATATATAACAACTGCCCTCTACAACATAAACATTACATGCAAATCTATGCGTGTCTATGCAGGAAAGAATTATCTGATTATAATTTGAGAAACATGCTTGATAGACAGATTTTTATGGAACAAAAATAGGTCTGCCCATTAATTTTGAGAGTAACTATCATCACAGCATCTAGGTTTTTTTGATGCCTTGCCAAGAAGCATGTATATCCAAAGAGAGCATCTTATCTCTAATTACAATAAACACTATACTTTTCCCATATAATGTATATTTAAAAGTCAGTCTTCTCATTGTGTGGAAAAAAGATCAACTGCCTTAAAAATAATCTGGATAAGAGAGGCTTTAGCATACATATGAACTATAACTTTCCCTCTCAAGTGTTCCCATAGTATTTTGTCTGTATTTTACCCTTAATTTCATTCTACCTCATCTAATTCTTATGTGTATGTAAGTCAAGAAACATTTACTAAGCATTTACTATGTTCCAAGCTCTGTGCTAAGCACTGAGGATGCAAAGAAGGGTAAAAGACAGTCTTTGCTTCCAAGAAGTTCACAGTTTAATGCGAGAGACAACATGTAAACAACCAGGTGTGAACAAACTATATACAAGATAAATTGGAGATAATCTCCCAAGGGATGGAAACAGGAGTATAATGAAACTAGCTCATACTAGCTCTCAGAAGCCAATTATTCAATTTTCAGTGTGAATATATTCCCCATTGAAAATCTTTAAATGTTACAAATCAAGGTTTCATTTATTATAATGTTGACTTAAGTGATGGGAAAAAAGTTATAATGCAGTTTAAATTTATAAATGTGTCCTTCATACATTATTTTTTGGAAATACAGTTGTTAAACTTTTACTAGCACACTCCTGGAAGGCATTCATATTGAGAAAGAACAGGAAAAGCTTCGTAGCTGAAACTTGAAGGAAGCGAGGGAGGCCAACAGGCAGAGGTAAGGATGGAGTGATTTCCAGTCATGGATTATAAACTCCTGGAGCATAGGGATTGAATAATATATCACATTTGTATTCCTAGCATCTAGCACAAGACCTTGCACATATAAGGTGTTCAATAAGTGTCTGTTGAAATTTATTCAACTTCTATTAGGCATAAATGACCACTTATAAAACTTGATCTGAAAATATGGCAAATTATTGAAGAGGTAGGGGAGGGGGTGGATTTCTATAAAATCTTTTCAGGGTTCTTTGTCTGAAATGAATTACTGGACTCAGCTATCTTTTGACAGAGTTACAAAAGTTTATTGTTATACTGACTTCACAGCAGGCAGGAGAGGTGGGGAGTAACGGGGCCTGCAAGCTTACAAGAGTCTAAGGCAGAGTTACAAAGTTCTATGTTATGCTTTGCAGCAGGCAGGAGAAGGTTAAGAATAGCCTGCAAAGTGCAGGGGATAGAGATGCAGTTTTTAAAGCCATAAAACTGTCAGTCAAAGGTTGATTATGCTAATTAGGTGGGTGAGGGTGGAGTTTGGGAGGAGTTTAGGAGTGATCAGTGCTTAAAGGGATATGCACTTTTTATATCAACTGTGCAGGCATATTGACCATAATTCACTGGGAAATCCCCCTAAGGGGGGCCAAGAGGAGGTGTGGTTTTTGCCTCCACATATCACTAGGTTACTTTTTGGTCAAGGATGAATGAGATAGGTCCAATAGGGCTGTTGGGAGGATAGGTTTGATTGTTTCAGGAGGTGCCAAGTTTGGAAGCTAGACTGATTAGGGATTCAGGAGGTACCATATTGGGAGGGAGTTTTCTCTTCTGATAATGTT
>CM053586.1:136910845-136952229 GCA_028646515.1 Pseudochirops corinnae
TTCAGGGTGCTGACTTTTCCCCCTGAACTAGGTAAATGACATATGTTTGATTAAAGTAAGATTGTTAACCCTTTTTGAGTTGCTTTCCTTTAGAAAAGCAGATCTAAGAACCTGTGCTAGCAGGCCACCCTGGGTATGCTAGGGTGCTTGCTGCTACAGGCCATAGATCAGAAATATAATGTCACTGACATTGACAGGATTGATGATCAGTTCTGTTAACACACATTATTCAGGAAATAGGCATTATCTTGCCAGTGACATTGTAAAATTTTCAGAAATTCAGAAATTTTGTTAATTGTTTAGAAATTAGAAATAATAATGATGTCGTTACCCACAAAATGTAGAGGGTTAGGGTTAGAGGTGCTCAAGAGACCCCAAAATACCAACATGCCTGGTCCTGCCGAATGAATGCAACTCAAGTCTTCTCAGGCAAAGAAAAGTAAAGTTTATTAAAAGTTTGCCTTTATAAGACACAGAGCAAGTCTGTGCTGGGAAATTCTATGGTGCTCTCACATAGATGGGGGCAAGAAGGGATCTTATATGCAGGAAGGTTGTGGGAAGAATCTAGGGGTGGTATGGAGGAGGAGTTTGGGGAAGGTCTTCAGGAGGAGTTAATGAGGTCAGTGAGTGATTAAGGGTGGGAAGTTGTTGGAGACTACCTGGAGCCAACAGACAAGGGCAGGCTAGGCCAGTTCAAGGGTGGATTGATATTTTGATAGGCTCCAGGGTGGAAAATAGATGGACAATGGAGGGCTAGACTAGTAACAGAGGTCTGGGCAGAGCCCCAGTGAAAAGCTTATGGCCTCTGCAAATGCCTCATCAAGTGGGAAGATTCAGTCAGAGTTCAAGGGGTTTCCCAGAGCCTGCACCTCATCAACAATGCTGAATAATAACTTGCATTTTCTGTTTTAAATTTGTTATGCTTTTTTTTTTGGACTCTATTGCCCAATAAGTATCCCTACCCTAAATCCTCTCTTAAAACAAAGAAACACAGTTAAACAAAACAAATGAACATAGTCACTAAATCTTATAGTATATGTAATGCTCTGCATCCGTAGCTCACCACTTCTCTGCAGAGAGGAGGAAAATGGGAATCATCATCAGTTGCCTAGAACAAAGAATGGATATTATAAAAATTCTACACTTGTGATTATAACTGTTAATATTTTGAATTTCAGTCTCTTCTCCTTGTACCCCCTAAAGATTCTGAGCACTGATCTCTTTCATTGTTGTTTTCTTTTACATTATTATAAGCATTCTATACTGTGCCCTTGGCTATGTTTTTTTACTCTATATCAGTTCATACAATCTTCCCACATTGCTCTGAATTCCTAATATGCATCATTTTTATGGAGCAACAATATTCTATTTTTCTATACCACATTTTATTCAGCCTTTCCCCAACTGATATACACTGAGTTGGTTTCTAGTTTCTTGCAATGCCCTATTTTAGAGTTATACCCTTAGATATTTTCTCTATGTATATAAAAACATTAAAGATCACAGACAGAGTCTGTGAAAGCCAGAGGGAGAGCTTTAGGGCAGGATAAAGAGTTGTCACATAAGAAGAGGAGTCCCTAAGGGGGTCAAGAGAAAACTTGAGAGAGAATTGTAGACTATTGCAATTAGAAAGGACCTTGGAGGCCATGAAAAGCAGCAGGGTATAATAGATAGGGCACTAGACTCAGTCAGAAAGACATGCATTCAGATCCCCATTTAGACATTTCTTAGCTGTGTGACCCTGAGCTTAACCCCTTTGCCTCAGTTTCTACATCTGTAAAATGAGAGGAGGTGGGGCTGTACTAAATGGCCTCAGCAGTCTCTTTGAGCTTTAAAGTTCTGATTCTAAGCCTCTTACTATAAGGCCAGTCCCTTATCCCTTTGGTAAGTTCCTCCTGCAGCCTTTATTTTGTGGAGGGGTGCAGGCCAGCCTTCATTCCCATCCAGGCTCTGCTCCTGGACTTCAAAACTATTACCCTCCCATGCCATTTTTCACCTCCCTTTTGTGCATTGTTTTTCTCCATTAGAATGTATGCTCCTTTAGGGCAGATATCATCTTTCTTTTGCTTGCATTTGTATCTCCAGCATTAAGCACTGTACCTGGCAAATAGTAAGCCCTTAATAGAGACATATTTCCTTCTTTTCCTTCCTCTTATTTTAAAACCTCCAGAGATCTCAGCTCTTGGCAAAGTGTTGAGAGACTTTGATTACTGTTTAGTCATTTCAGTTGTGTCTGACTTTTCATGGTCCCATTTGTGGTTTTCTTGGCAAAGATACTGGAGTGTTTGCCATTTCCTTCTCCAGCTCAGATGAGGAAACTGAGGCAAACAGGGTAAGTGACTTGCCTAGGGTCACACAGTAAGTGTCTGAAGTCAAATTTGAACTCAAGAAGATGAGTCGTCCTGACTTCAGGCCTGGTGCTCTAGCCATTGTGCCAGCTTGGTACAAAATAACCTTCTAGAATCAGGAGTGCCTTTATCCACATCCCAGAACAGTAGTGACTAGGTAGAGATTCTCAGCTTTTTTTTTGTCATGGACTCTTTGGGTAGTCTAAAGAACCCATGAGCTCCCTTCTCAGAATAATGTTTTTAAATGCATAAGATGAACTCAATATAATTTAAAAGGAAATCAGTTATATTGAGATACAGTTATCAAATTAAAAACAAACAAGCAAGCAAGTTCACAGAGTCCAGATTAAGAATCCCTGATCTAAGGAAATAAAGGGAAGAGATGGGAAAGGGTTCTCAGGTGCTGGCTGGAGAAGTGCTACTGTCAGGAGTGAAATTTAACCAAAGAGTAACTAAGGCAATTTTCTAAACAAGATAACATTTATTAACAGAGGGATGATATGTGTCAATAAAGAGTCAGTGGTTTGCCTCCCTTTATGCCAAAGAACCTGAGCAAAAGGACAGTTTCCCTTTTATAGGTTTTGGGGATTACAGAACAAAAAACAGAACAGGTAGATGACATCATGGGGCTGAAAACAGCATAACTGGTTACAAAACTGAAGCACTGGGAACAATATGGTTGGTTGGAAGTTTAATAATGGCAACTCCCTCCATCCCTCACATACCTCAAGAAGTGCTCATTGTTTGAGCTCAGGTGAAGGGTCAAAAAAATAACAGACAAGCCCTTCTTGGACAGCAAACCAGACATCCTTGAAGGATGGCTTGTGGTATAAAAACATGAGATCCTAATAGAATTGTCATGCATTCCTCAAGTTCAGCTAAATTCCTTGAGGAAAGAACAGATCAGTGAGAGCTGGATTTCTAAAATTAACCAGTTGCAGACTAACTGAATTTTGAGCTAAATTCAAATACAAAGAACCATGACTTAAGCAATTACAGGACAAAAACAATTGCAGGACAAAATCAATTAATTATAAATAGAATCAATGAGAAAATTATACAGGATCAATCCTGATCTCAATTCTCCCCATTTTGATTTCATATATATATATACATCTACATATATATACATCTACATATATATGCATATGCAAATACATAATCACTTTTCTATGAGCCACTCATAAAATCTTTTACATAATCATGATCAACAATTGAGTGCACCAATACAAGTTTCTCCAGTTTAAGTTAAGAACAGGTTTTATTTAACTCAGTAACTAACACAAAGTCTAAAAAGAAAACAAGACTGATTAATCATAGCACAAGTCACGGTAGGACTATCTAAAATCATGAGCTAAGTTTAGAAGGGAGATTTGCACATCTCACGACAACTAATAAAACTCAGCAAACCAAAATACAGTGAAGCAAATATCAAAGTAATAAAATAATGATCAACATCATTAACTAACATCTAGTCTCCTAGTATCCCAGTAGCTCCCAGTATCCATTTCATCAGGACATTTCATCTTGAATCCCAGGTGTCACCTGTAACCTCCGGGAACATTTTCTCTTGGACATTCTGGCATAGGTCTCATTCTCAGGGTAGTTCTGAAGAGACTTCTCTTCAGTAGAGTTGTTTCTCTGGTTCTATATCATTCTTAGACTCTTAAAAATTCTTGCTACGGTCTTTTAGAAAGCAGACCTCAATATAACTTAGTATATCCTCTTAAATTTTACTTTTCAATTATCATTTAAAGTCAGCTGAAACCTTATGATTCTGATATGATCAATAATGGAGATATAAGATCATTAAATTAGGAACCCATATTTCAACTGAAACTTCAGAGAATTTAAGTTCTTAAATACCCTTTACTATTTCTAAATTTTATATTTGATGTAAACATGGACAATGACAGGCTGAAGAATCTTTAAAAAAAAAAATCTATGTAAAATGAGCCCTTCTGGTTAAAGATTTAATATTTACCAAACTAGGCATATAAATTAGGAGTCAAAGTGATGAGGTACAGGCTCTGGGAACCCCCTTGAATTCTCCTTGAATCTTCCCATTTGATGAGGCATTTGCCTGAGGCCACAAGCCTTTTATTATAGCTCTGCCCAAATCTGTTACTACCCTATCACCCTTAAACTAGCCTAGCCCTCCATTGTCTCTCATCTCCAGGTAGCCTCCAGCTACTTCAGCACTCTTAATCTCTCATTACTGGAGTCTGATCTCATTTGACTCCTCCTGAAGACCCTCCCCAAACTCCTCCTCTAGACCACCCTTAGATTCCTCCCACAACCTTTCTGTATATAAGACCCCATCTTGCCTCCATGAAAAAAGAGGAGGCCGGAGAATTATCTACAGCAGACTCACTCAGTGTCAGCTGATTCTGGCTTGCTTGTCCAAGAGTCTACCCGTTATGGTGAATCTTTAATAAACTTTGCTTTTCTTTGGCTGAGAGAAGACTTGAGTTGAATTCATTCAGCAGGATCTGGTGTGTTGGTATTTTGGGGTCTCATGTACCCCTAAACCTTAAACCTCAACATTTTATGTTTCTCTGACCTCTACATTTTATGGTGACCTCAATAAAAGTGCTTGAATAAATTAACATTGACTCTATTATCATTTTGCTTTCTGCAATTTAAATTAACAAGTTGCTTTTTTGATATATTTAAGAAGTTTAAATACTAGTTGAAAAATCAAACATTTTTTTTTCTGTCAGTCAGAGGCAAGATTCATTGTGGTGACAATAGAAGCAGATGAGATTTTAAGAATCTGCATCTGATGAGAATAAAATTTGTATTTTTTTTACTGAAATACTGGGGGAAGATATGAATGGGATTAAGGAGTGGCAAGGGGCCTGGGGTGGGCCACACACAGACAATGGAAGGAGTTAAGTAGGGAAAGAGCCCCAGTAAAAGGATTATTGACTGGGATGGGCCAGGTACCTCAGGCAAATGCCAGAGATCTGGGTTCAGGGGCTTTGAGGTCCAGGGGCTTTGGGGTCCAGGGGCTTTGGGGTCCAGGGGCTTTGAGGTCCAGGGACTTTGGGGTCAAGCTCCCAAAAGACATGGTCTTTTTAGAGGTCAATCATTAGTGCCTCATCATTCCCCTTCAAACAAATGGAACCCAAATTTTTTTGGGGTAAGGACTGAAGGTCTCAGCTTCTGAAATTGCTTCTTGCTGGCAAGGATCATAGAGCTGTCCCTGCCTCAAGGGGGTCCCAGAGAGAAGGCTGACTGGAACTGAGCACAGGCTACATCCAGGGGATGATGGGGAGACTTGGACTGAATCGTACTCTTTGCTACCAACTGTAGGGGAATGGCCTGTAGTCTGGCAATCACAAGTCTGACAAGCTAGTTCAATATGGGGGGCCCAAATATAGGGAGAAGTAAAAGTGATGGGGGAAAACAACAAAAAAAGGCAAGAGCCCCATTAGCATGATTTACATTTGGTATACAGGATTAACTGCTCTTGTTACTGTCTCAAAAGTTTCCACTTAGAGGAGGAGCAGATGCTATTGGGAAATAGCTATTACTTTTGCAGATAGAAGTTCCCCTGGAGTCAATAATTATACAAATGAATTTGCCAGGGAGACTGACTTTTACTCCAATTATAACAAAAAACTTGGGAGGATACTTAAGTAATGATTAGGCCAAATAGGTTACCTCCCTCAAAGCAAATTGATTGCATTGAAATTCTCTTCCCCAAACCAAACTGAAGGTGTTTCTGATTTAATTTCAGTTGTTTTGGGATATGAAATGACTACACGTTCATGTCAAAACAGCAAGATCTCACACACTTGCCTTGTGATTATACCTTTTACTGACCATTTGCTCTGATTATAGAATTTTACTATAAAAGGATAAAGCAGGGATGTGATTTGTCCATTTTAACCTCATAGTCAGACTCAGGGATAGCCAGGTGGATAACTTTCCTTTTCAAAGGAACACAATGGGGAAACTGATCGAGGAGGATCCCATCTTAGACTGAGGTTAAAATGATCCTCTCAGCTTTTCCAAATGTGGACCCCCTACCTGTATCATGTCCTGTCTGAGTAGCTTGTGGCATTTCTCTCAGATGGTAGATTATTGACTATTGATTATTGATGGATTATTATGATCCATCGGTCAACTCAAAATAAAATCAGTTATGGTCCCATGAACTTTTACCTCAAGCAGCAAGTTTCACTAATCACAGCAAAGGGAAAAATTTACCAGGATTTATATCTCAAATTTAAATTTGTTCTGGTATAAAAGCCAATTGTCAGAGATAATTTCTATATACTTGAAAATTCTCAGCAAGCTAAGTTCCTTGTTTAGAAGCTCCATAACCCAAAGAAGCTTTTTGGAAAGTTTACAAAATAAAAATGGGTCAACAAGGACCCCAGAGAAGAGGCTTCTTATTCACCCCTCTAGCCTTAGAGCTGATGTGGGTTGTGCCTTTTGACTAGCCCTGAGGACTGCTCTGTATGGGGAGAACCAATCTTGAGAAGGCTTTCACCTTATCCCCTCCTCTCCACACACACAATAATCAATGACCAGCTTTAGGATTTAGATTTAAAAGAACCAACAATCTTACAATTTTTATAAGTAAGAGCCAAATTGTTTTAGGTATAACACAAACAATAAACCCCAGTTGACATTTATTGCATTTCCAGATCATATAAAATTATTGATAAAATGATGGGCTGACTTACCTAGTACAGATGCTGACAGGCTGACTTCTTTGCCTTGACCCATCCCCCTTCCCTTTCTACCCACAGCTGTTGGTTTGGGGGGAGGGGAGGGTGGTGAGCAGGAGGTGTTGAACCTGGGTGATACTCCCAGGCTTTTCGGGTGGGCTACAAGTTGCCCCAGTGCTCAAGACTATTACCAGTAGGGCCCTGCTGTAGTTGCTGCCCCTCCCCTCTTCTTCCTTTTGCCAGGAAGGGTGAATTTGTAGTTGGGGAAAGAAGAATGAAACTCTCTTCTCCTGGTCCGATCTGGGATTAGAGGGGTTAACAGAAAGATTCAGGACTGTTTGCAATCCCTGCACTGAGACAACCTCTTAACTCAAGGGAAGGTAGTGACAAGGATTGTAAGGAAGTGTTTCAAAACTCCTTAATGATCAATCACAAAACTTCCAGAATCTGCTAAGATGTTTTTAGCTCTTCTGGCTTTTCACTATAGCCTTAGTCTGGTCAGAGCTGGGACTACAGAAAGGAGAATCTTAAGAATTCTATTTTTTACATTTTTTCTTGGTTCTCTAGGTTGTATTGAGACCAGACACAATAATTTTTTTGGTCCTCTAAATCATATTTAGGCCAGGCACAAAGCTTTCCTTTTCAGGGTCTTGGAGACCAAGCTTTTTCCAGTTCTATCCTTGGGGCAAATCTCAGGGAAGTCTGGCTGAGTTTGTCAGTGAGGATTTGGTGGTGACAAGGCCAGAAGAGAAGAGGGATCCTGCAGGTAGCTGAAGGTATGGTCCTGGGGGTAGGGAGACCTTCCATGAAGGAAGATCCTGGTGGGTAGAGTAAGCCTCGGGAAACCAAAAAGTACCTGAAGGTTTCCCAATTTCCTAACTTCCAAGAGAACTAGGCATATGCTTTTGGATAGGGTATCTATTCCATATGCAGCAGAAGGTGTGCCTGGGTCCTTGGCCTCAAATTGAACTGCTGGACCAAAAGCCCAAGAGTCAGACCCAAAAAGCAACTCCAAGGCTTCCTAGGTGCTTGGAGAGTGACTCCAACTATCAAGTGAGAAAAGTATAGAAAGAGAGGGGAGGCTTACATACCCTCTAGTCTTGGCTGGAGAAGGGAAGTAACTTAGGGGGTAATTCCCTATAACAGGGCCACTGAGGTATATTTTGGTATAAGGGTGCTCAGAACCCCAAAATTCTAGGGTACAGGGCAAGGGTCTGCCTTGAAAGAATTTGGCCACCCAAGCCTTCTTTCAGACAGAGACAAGGTTTATTGTGTCACCAGTAAAAGTGGACAAGATTTTAAGAATCTCTGCCCAAACTAAATATTTTAAAATACCACAGAAGACAGAATTCTTAGAATCTTTTAAATTACATATATGATCATCCAATCTTGTTGCTTTCATTGAAATTATTTAGGACTTCAAATTTTACAATTCTAATTTGATTCCAATTCAATTATTTCCAATTTGTGCCCTGCTAGCATTGAATGGAATGCACAATGCCAGCACACAAGGACAACAGGAGAGATATTTATCTATCTAGTGTGCCAGGAAGAAATTTACAACAAAAAATATATCCCATAGGAACTTGTCATTGATATCTCAAATTACAGCACCAAAGATTCATTTATTAGAGTTAATAAGTCTCCTCTGAAAATGCAAAGTCCTTGGAGAGAGGGATAATACATTAAGCCCTTATTAAGCATTTCAACTAGAGTATAAAAATTTTCCTCAGTAGCTAGTTGAAAGCTATTTATGGGAAATTGAGCAAGATGAGAGGAGGAGAGAGATTGTGGACTTGGGTCACCTGTCACAGGAGAGAATTAGAAAACAGGAAAGGAGAAGAAGGGCATTTAGAGCATACTATTCCTACTTCACAATTTACCTTGAATTAGTATTAGATGAAGTAGTGAATAATTGAGAGAACATGCCCACAAGTCATTAGGAATTTACTATCATTTTATCTCAGGGATCTTTGTGTTTCTTTGTTTTAAAAACTAAAAGTTGTGGTGAAATGTCAAAAGAAAAAAACTTAAAATAGACAATTATGGTTAAATAAAGCATAACTCTGAATTGAAGCCATGATTATTCACCTATGAGATTAATCTATTGAATAAAATAGCAACATCAGGTTATTGCAGAGAGTGATCTATTTCAATGTCATACCTACTTAAGAGGCAGCATGGGATAGGGGATAAAAGGCAGCAGTTAATTCCTAAGAGTATAAAACTGTGCAAACCCTTTGATCCAGCAATACCCCTACTAGGTCTGTATCTGTCAACCTTTTTTAAAAATTTGGTTAAAGGAGACAAACACATAGTAATATACAGTTACAGCATTTATTCCTTATTTCTTTAAGACTAGAGACTTGTACAAGGAGCCAGCCTAAGGCTGACTACTGAAAAAAGAAACGAAAAACCTTAAATACATTTTAGGACCATCCCAATTTGGGGTGGTTGTGTCATACAAATTTATGATCTCCATAAATGTTTAATGATTGTATGAGAAAGGAATTTTCTTAATTGGATAGATGGTAAATACAATTAAACAAGAGAGTTGACAAAATGTCCATTGAAATTATGATCCAGGATATCTATGTTTTCTTTACCATTAACATTCCATAACATAATATATGTCCAAAAATATTAAGATAAGAAAAAGTCCTATTATTCAAGTTAATGCCTCGAGTTAAGGGTCTCATTCTTAAGGGCCATAAAGTAAGCCTCATCTGGCTTTTTTGACGTAAGAAGAGGTATTCTCCAAGATCACTCAGAGAGCAAAGACAAAGCAGGGTCCGTTTGGAATTTATGATCTCAGGATGTTTTGGAGTTGTTGACACAGGAAAAAGGCCTTTTTAAAGCAAGGCAAGGCAGTCTGTTTCATTAATTCAGATTTTGGTCGAAATATGATATTTAATGATTATCATATCTCAAAGAGATCATAAAAAAAGGGAAAAGGACCCATTGGTACTAAAATATATATATAGCAGTTCTTTTTGTGGGAGCCAAGAATTAGAAAGTCAATCAATGGCTGAACAAATTGTGTATATGAATATAATGGTATACTATTGTTCCATAAGAAATGATGAGCAAGCAGACTTTAGAAAAACCTGGAAAGACTTACATCAATTGATGCTGAGCGAACTGAGCAGAACCAGGAGAACACTGTTTATAGTAACAGCAACATTGTGCAATGACTGACCTTGATAGACTTAGCTCTTCTCAGCAATGCAATGATCTAAGTCAATTCCAAAAAGATCCATAATGGAAAATGCTATCCACATCCAGAGAAAGAACTATGGTGTCTGAATGCAGATTGAAGAATACTATTTTTTCTCTCTTTCTTTTGTTTTTTTTTCTTTCTTGTGCTTTTCCCCTTTTGTTCTGATTCCTCTTTCACAACATGACTAACATGAAAATATGTTTAATATGATTGTACATGTATAGCCATATCAGATTGCATGACTTTTGGGAAAGGGGGAGAATTTAAAACTCAAAATCTTATAAAAGTTAATGTTGAAAACTAAAACTAAGTTAATTAATTTTTTTAAATGGGGAATTCTTTTTTTAAAAGACAGCAGTTAGCTGGGACTTGGTCTCAGGCCTGCCTCTGAAACATACTGGCTGTGATCCATGGGAAAGTTTCTTAATTACTCAATGCTTCCAACAACTCTGAGGTGCAAGTTAAAGAAGAGCTGCTGCTGGTTTTATCAGAAGTGAGAATTTGTACACCAAGAGTTTCCTTACATTGATGAAATCACAGGCAGGAAACAAAAAACAAGCAAACAAAAATCTTATTTGAGATCAAGATAAAGGATTGTCCAAATCATGTGATTTCGGGAGACCTAGGTTCAAATCTTGACTTTGCTGCTTTTTACCAAAGAAAGTAACATAATCTTTCTGAACCTCCATTTCTTCATCAGTAAAATGGGGATGATAACTCACTTCCTAATGCACAGGATTGTTGTGGGCAAAGGAAAGGCCTTTTTAAAGTCTGAAAGCATCATAAAAATGTGAGTTCTTACTGTTGATGCTCATGTATCTATATCCCAAATTCATATTCTCTTTTCTTCTCTGTCTCAATATCCTTTCACTGGTGATCTCATCCATTTCCAAAGCTTCAACAATCATATCTATGTTGCTAAACAGAGTTTGCTAAACTTGTGTTTAGCCTTGGGCTCCTTGCTGGGCTCCAGATTGAAATTTCCAATTGTACAGTTACCATTCTAACCTCCATATATGCCATTAAAGCCTCAATGCTGACACCTACAAAAAGAAATTTCCTTCAAAATTCATCTTAATTTTCTTATACCTATTAATGGCACTATTATTCCACCCAATCATCTAGGCTGAAAATCCTGGAAAGATCATTCTTTCTAAATAAAACATAAGTTCCTGGTGGGCAAGGATTACTTTGTTTTTGCCTCTGAATCCCCAGTGCCTTGCAAAGTGCCTGACACTAAAAAATTGATTATTAATTGATGGATCTTAATTCCTTATCCTTCTTTACTCACCACTTCTAATCAATTGCTAAGTCCTACAAATCTGTTTTCACAGTGTCTCTCACATCCATTTTTTCCCTTCCATTTTCATTGCCACCACCCTTGTCCAGGCCTCTTACCTACCTTTACACAGATGAGGAAACTGAGGCAAACAGGGTTAAGTGACTTGCCCAGGATCAGCAAGTAAGTGTCTGAGGTCAGATTTGAACACAGGAAGATGAGTCTTCCTGACTCCAGGTCCAGTATATTCTATCTACTGTGCCACCTAGCTGCCTAGAGTCAGAAGAAGTGATTTCAAATTCTTCTCCTTTCACTTATTTCCTATGTAGACTCATGTATATCACTTAACTTCCCTGTGTCTCAGCTTCTCCATCTGTAAAATGAGAGCATTGGACTTTGTTGATTTCTGGGTCTACTTCAGTCCTAAATCCATGATTTTTTTGTGTGTAATTTCAGGTTTCAGTCAAGGAGATATTTTTTTCAGAGGGTGGGGATGGAGAAATAAGAGTGGACCCTTGAAATCACAAAATAGGTAGCCACCAAGTCTGTCTAAACTTTGAGTTTTGAAATGGGTTAGACCCTATTTTACCGGATTTCCTTAAACTTTCTACCTTGGAGAGGGATAAAGTATCCAAGAGCTCAATTTATGACTTGGCAAATGCACCAATGAGAGTCTTTTGTATCTATAGATTCCTTGAATTTTTTCTGCACTTGTTATTTCCCATTTTCCTCCTCTTTTCACTTTAATTTATTCTGCTGAGTTCCTCAAACACATCTGCAAACTCGGTAGAAAAATCAATAGGCTTTCTTTGTGAAGAGATACTCTTTCTCAGTGAAACAGACACAGAGCCTTCATATTTGATTTTTCTCATTGCAATTCACATCTCTACTTATCAAATGTTAGCTTGCTAAGAAAACAGAGGATTAATTCCGAAGCTTCTTAAATTGTATGCAATATTGTGCTTTGAAATTTAGGCTTCTGATTCAATTTGTGATTTTTTTTTTTAAGATCTTTTATAAATTCTTTTTGGGCAGGTGACCACTTAACATTACTCTTTGGGAGTTTCTTTACTTCAATATACTCCTCTGAAGATGAACCGCAGTCATTTCTGTTCCCATAATATGTTTCTATGGTTAGATTCTTTCTCCTTTGCATGTGCATTTTTTGTGGCGATAGCTTAATTATTTGTAGTCACTTCTAGCCAGGGAGGTGTGGCAAATAAAGCCTCTTGCCCCAGATCTTCAGTTCTCCCCTCTAGCCTAAAACCAAAGCCAAACCTCCCACCTCCTATAAGAGCCCACAGCCAGGGACTTTCTCTCTCACTGCTTCTGCACTCACCAGCAAGTGCTGGTTCCTTCTCACCCCCGCAGCTCTTCATAGCACAGCTGTGTCTGGCATTCCTGGTCAACAGAGGTTCCCTCAATCTTCCCCAGACAGTCAACTACTCTCACTATTCTGGGGATAAAAGTTCTGGTGGCTGGGGTCTTTTGCAACTTGACTTGTTAGCTCTATAACTCCTAGACCTGAGACTAGAGGCAGCTTCTCAAACCAATTAACCCCAGGGCTTGCTGCTTATTGTTCAAGAGTCTAGCTGCTTGCTATTAAAATGGAACCTAGCCTGGAGGTGTTTACTCCTTCACAGGGACCAAATCTTAACCTAGGATTTCTCTTCTGATCTATTTATATATCATTTTCTTATTATCTATTATGTCTACCTATTTATTGGCTAATCATTTGGTTCTCAGGGATATAGCCAAGACAGTAAATCAGTAGCAGGTTTGTGTCAACCCTGAGAAGACCTAGATTTGATCCAGACAGTGAGACCAAAGGAACATGGTTCAAATGTCAAGCAAACATTGACTCTATATGTTGAGTTTTGTTTTAAAGGAGCCTGGGTTCATCATGTTTATTGGGTAGTCTATGCATCTTTGTAAAAATAAAATTTAGTTTAATAATGTTTTATTTAATTTAAAATTTAAGGTTCAAAAAAGTTTAGTTTATTAAAAAAAAAAACTAGCAAATTTTAATACTGGTTTTGCTCCCAGGATTCTTACTTGGTAATATTGAACAAATGAAAACAGAAAAATGATTCAATTTACATAGAATATTTTGAACTGAAAACCCTTATAACTCAGGGAAGAGTAGGAGGTAAAAATAAATGTTAAATCCCAACAAAAATCCGGCTGTTTCCAGGACACCGACCATTTCCCAGTAGCTTATGGTTTTTGGTTTGTGGGGTTTTTTTCTTTTTGTCTAGGCAGGCACATTATTCTCTGCTTTGAAGATTCTGGTGTGCTCTCATGTCAGATTTCAATTAAATAATTTCAAAGTTTGTATGTGAAGTGACAGATTGACATTCAGTAGAGAACCTTAGCAGTCTTCACACTCAGTAACTCTGTGCTAAAGCCCTACAGAAAGCTTTTCTAGTTACATTAAGATGTTATTTTTAGCATCAGGTATGTGGAGCTGGAAAGACATTTATTTAAACTGAGAACGACTTACAATAAAATTTCATATAGGTGAGAATAACAGTTCCCTGGAACATGGCTACATTAGCCTTGTCCAGCATATTCAAAAAAATGCCCTGTAACCAAAGCCCTGAGTGGATTTTACAGGAGTGTGACATCACCAGAGGCAGGCACAGAGCTAGTGGATTTAAAAGAGGCTGGATTTGGAATGGGATATTGGGTTCAAATCCTGGCTCTGATGGTTACTATTAGGGTGACCTCAGGAATGTCCTGTCACCTCTCTATGTACTTCAGTTTCCTCATTTACAACATAAGGGACTTAGTTAGATGATCTCTAAGATTTGTTCTGGATCTGATGGATTCCTCCAGTTGCCTAAGCTGCTCCATGCCTGTCAGGCCATAGGGCAAATACTCCAGGGTCTTGGAGGGGGTAGTTCAGTCTAAATATTACATAAGTAACTTTGAGATATTAAAAGAACCAAAGGAAATACCTTTAATCACTGGCTAGACATTAATCACTCCCCATCCTTACCCTTCCAGGAGGGAGTCAAGAATCTCCATTCCACTTGGACCCTCTTCCCAAAAGTGCTGTATATATGTGTCTGTGTCTGTGTGTATATCAAATATATTTATAGAAATTAAATACATAAACATATTTATATGTATATATTTAAATTAAATGTACATTTACATTAAATATATGCATATATTTAAATACACATATATATAAAATACACACACTTCCTGAAGCAAAGGCCCATCTTTTAAAGCCAGTATTCTCCAGGTGCTATTTTATGGCTCTGAATTATGGGATATCATAAGCTCAGAAGAATCAGAATTAAAAATACTATTGAGTCAATGGAAAAAAGCATAGTAGGCCTGAATAGTGTATTATCATTGATGATTTATGTGTGAAAAATGGCCATGAAAGTCATCATCAAGGGAAAGTGGTGGGCTAGTCATGTAGCAAGAATGACAGATGAGAGATGAATTGCCCAAATGCTACCCTGATTCCCTGAGGATATTAAAAGAACCTTTGTAAGGCCTTTAGCTGTTGGATGGTCCTTCAATGGAGGATTTATGAAAAGTCAAGGACAACAATCACTCAGGATGAAAATGCATGAAGAAGATCAGGATCAACGTTGGTGAGAGGAGTGCCTTGGAAATCATGACTTTATCAGAGTGTCACCGCAATACTCTTTAAAACCTTCTGAATCATCAAAGAATCACCTTGCATTCAGCACAGTCTTATTATTACATGTACTATATTTTTAAAATTTGACAATTAATTTACAATCCTTATATATATATATAGCAGGACTGCATGGATCAGAAGCACTTATTAAGTGCTCATTTGTGCCAGTCACTGTGCTAAACACTAGGAACACTAATACAAGTGGAAAGAAAGACAGTCCCCAATCTCATTAGAACTTGCATTCTAATGGTGGGAAGACAACACACAAAAAATGAGGAAATGGTGGGAGGGAGAAGAAATGAAAGTATCAAGCATAAAGACATTGCAGAGAAAGTCTTGTGTGGGGTACGGGGACCCCAAAAATCCCCTATCTCAGAAAAATCAAAAGTCAGAGGCATCTTGAGGAAGGAAGAAGAAGTTTTATTCTCTTCCCCGGCAGGAAGAGGGTGGTCCTCTCTATGGCGGGGACCAAGGAGAGGAGGTGTATTACAAAAAACAGAACAAGAATTTATACTCTAAGGCAGTCAAGCCCCCTCCCCCTGGCTGTCCCTTTTCCCACTGACTAGGAAGCGGGCTCAGTCTTGGCGCAAAATCTAACCCAATGGTGGATAACAAAGAAGTCTGCCACTATCTCCTATTGGCAGGGAGGCGGCACAGGAAGCCAAGGTATCATCCATGGCCTTATTTGGTAAACACCAAAGCAAGGGAGGGGAAAAGGTCACATACAAGGGTGGGGGTCTAAAACTCCTGAAAGGAGCCTAATGTGGGTGACAACAAGGGAAGGGGGAAGGGTCCTAGGTTGTATAAACCCAGGACTCAGGTTTGTCCAGTATTACAAAAGTCTATCTCTGGTTTCTAGATAGTTTCTCTCCCTTCTTCATTCTGAGGAGTCTTCACAGAGGGTGCAGAGAGTGTACTCCACCCAGTCTGGTCGAGTCAGGAATGCAGCCTGAAGAGGAAAGAAAAACATGGTTGCCTGGGTATTGTCCCTAAAATGTAGATTCTTCATGGAACCAGACAGACAGAAGGAAAGGCCACCGAGTAGAGTCTAGGGATGTACTGAACTTCCAGGATGAGGAGGTTTTTGTGACATGGTAGATGTAGTCCAGAAGAGCCAAGAGTATAGCTTGGAAAATGAAAACATGGCTGGTCTAGGTGTTTTACAATGGAGGCTCTTAGAGGAACCAGCCAACCACGAGGATCCTTCTGGTGTGTGGACTCCAGGGGTGGAGTTAGCTTGCAGGCATCTAAGGTGTTGTATCATTTAGTATATTGATTAAAGAGCGGGTCTTCTCCTGGAAATCAGGTTTCAAGTACTGCCACAGATATATGTTGACTGTGTGACCTGAAACAAGTCAGTTGACAACTCAATGCCCCAGGCTACCCTCCAAGACCATAACTTGAAGAGCAAATTCCAATCTGCATTGATAGAGGGATTTTCCTCACAGGGCCAGTCCCCAAAAGAATTTCTAGCAAGGCTCTATAACCAGAATATTTAATTAGCCTGAACACTTCATTACTAAGCATGCCAATTAAGAAAACTCATTGTATTCATCAAAGCAAAAAAAAAAAATCATGTTGAAAGGAGATAATTACTTGGAAGACTTTTAATATTTTGTAACTAAAAACTTAATGCAAATCATCAGTGTTTCCAATTTCATCCATAAATTAATTCAGAAAAAATATATCAAAACAAGATATTGACTTTCAGACATTATTTTTTAATATTAACCTTGTAGTTCACATGACATTTCTTAGTTCAAAAGCTGCTAAAGGGCAAAGACATTAAAGGCATCAAGTAGAAATGAAATAACACTAAACAACAATAATTTCAAAGGCCAACAAAATTACCTCAATGAATATTGCTTTATCGAGCCCATTACTTGAGGGTATAGTTCTGGAAGGATAGTTTTAAAAATTCAAAATAACGATGTAATCATCTCTGTCTCCTAACTTCCTTCAAGTCTCATCTAAAAGCCTATCTATTTCGAGAAGCCTCTTAATACTCCTTGGGCTTAATTAATACCTTCCCTTTGAGACCACCCACAATGTACTTTACATATGACTTGTTTGCACATGGTTGTTTATATGATACCTCCCCTAGACATTAGCTGTGTGACCTGGGTAAGTCATTTAACCCTGTTTGCCTCAGTTTCCTCATCTGTAAAATAAGCTGGAGAAGAAAATGGTAAATCATTCCAGTGTCTCTGCCAAGAAAACCTCAAATGGAGTCACAAAGACTCTGATATAATTGAAAAATGACTGAATAACAAAAGAAAAGGTAAATGGTTTCTTATTATAGATGCTGTAGAGAGGATTTTTAGTCAGGGACTGGACTAGATAGCTTTTTTCAACTCTGATATTCTGTGATTGTAAAGTACAAAGAGTCTCAGAAATTCAATTTAATCTAATACACTTAAGTTCAATAGACATTTATTGGCAAAATGGATAGAAGGTCCTTCTTACATTCAGGAAGACCATGGTTCAATTTCTACTTCTGACTCTTGCTAATTTTGTGACAATGAGCAAGTTATATAACCTCTAAATGTCTCCAGGCCACTCTTTAAGACTGTACATTGGGTTTTTTTTCTTTCTTTTTTTGGGGGGAGGGAGAGGCAAGGCAATTGGGGTTAAGTGCGTTGTCCAAGGTCACACAGCTAATAAGTGGGGGTTGGATTTGAACTCGAGTCCTCCTGACTCCAGGGCCAGTGCTCTATTCACTGCGCCACCTAGCTGCCCCTTTAAGACTGTACATTAAAGAAAAGCTGTTCAATAGAAGTCTGAACACATGGAATGCCCAATGCTAATTCCAGATGTATGATGCTAAAAACTTTTCTTCCTCTCTATTGGGTGGTGCTGCCCTAAACACACAGAATGTTACATAGATTGTCAGTACCAATTACTGTATTTGTTGAGTTCTACTGAATTGTTTTTGTTTTGTTTGATTGTTTGCAAGGGAAGTACTGGGCATGCTGGTATTTAGGGGGAACAATTATCATGCAAAAGTGCATCATTAAGTTTTAATTTTTAAACTGTAAGATACAAGAAAAAGATGCGTTAACATCATGTAGTTAATTTCAAAATAATTTTAAATAAAACAATTTAATTTTTAAAAAATCATAGTTGCTTATGTACATTGGTGGAAGGAATTTTTATAGTGGAAGATTCCCTACACTGATAAAATCATAGGTCTAGACACCTTTTCTTAAAAAAAGATTAAATTAAATTAAATCTTAATCTTTGACAGCCAGACACTGCTACCTTCCTTAGAACAACCCAACAGAATGTGGGGCAGAGGTGACTGGTTCTAATCAGAGCTGTGATCTAATAGGGCCAGGCTTCCGATCAGGTACGGGGTTAGAGGCTGGTACGCATGCTTGCCAAGCTGTTTGAGGGGAGCATGACTGGGCAGTTCAGGAGGTTGCACCTAGCCAATGGAGAATAAGGGGGGAAAATTCTAATGGAAGCAATATAAAAGGGCTCACATTAAGGGAGCTACCCATTAATTCAGAAAGAATAAATGTAGAATAAATGTAATGAAAACCTTCCTGGCTTATTCCTAGACTGAGCATGTTTATAACAGTATTGAAAAGAGACATATAAATCTAATCTCAAATAAAGGCAAAGATTAGTTTGAGGGGAGAGGAGGTGGAACTGATGGGGTATGGGCTCTGGGAACCCCCTTGAACTCTCTTTGAATCTTCCCACTTGATCAGATATTTGCCTGAAGCCATAAACCTTCCATTATTGTTATTTCCAAATCTCTGTAACCCTTAACCTAGCCTAGCTCTCCATTGTAGTTACCTTTGGATTGTCTCCAGCTGCTTCCTACCCTGGATCCCATCAAAATCCCATTCTCTTGGTTCCTGGAATCTGAAGTCTCCCCAATCCCATCAAGATACTTCTTAGACTCCTCCCCAAGACTCCCCTAAGCCCCTCTTCTAATCACCCCAGACTACTTGATCACCCCTAGTTCCCTCCCACAGTCTTTCTGTATATACAATCCATGAAGGTGCTCAGATTCAATCTAACTCAGATTCAATCTGACCCGCTTGTCAATACAAATGCTTAGGCTCCTTAAGAGTCTACACAATATGGTGAATCTTTAATAAACTTTGTTTTAATTTGACTGAAAGAAGATTTGGATCGAATTCATTCAGGCAGCACCTGGCACATTGGTATTTTAGGGTCCTGAGCACCCCTGAATCTCAATATTTTAAACCCCAACAGAACTGCCAAAAACAGGAGAGAAATTATAATCCAACTCCACCTGTCTTCCCAGTTTATACAGCATTTGGAGACCAAGAATCCATCTTCTGAATTTTTCTTTCCCCGTTACTTGAAGTGGTTGGAGTGGAAATGAATGGAAGGTTGTTGTCTAGGATGCATGTGGTAGTTTGGGCTTTGATAGTAACACACCGATATTTAGGTAACTACTTTTACTGAATTCTTTTATAAGTGACTTACTTGGGAGAGGTGATTCAATGAAGCATAGCTGAAAGGGAGGGGCCAAATAACTGATGGCTATGAGTCAAGTGATTTGAATAGTAGAGAGGCAAGAACACCAATAATGATAAAGAGAGATGCCATTTACATCATGCCAGGCTTTAGACCAAGCACTTTGCAAGTGTTATCTCACTTGATCCTCACAATAGCCTTGGGAGCCAAGTGCTATTATTACTCCCCTTTTACAGATGAGGAAACAGGAGTTAAGTGACTTGCCTAGAATCACACCACCAGTTGGGGCCTAAAGCCAGACTTGAAGACTGGTCTTCCTGAGTCCAGGCCCGTACTCTATCCATGGCACCACCTGGTTATCCTCAATAAGCACAGGGGGAATCGGGAACTATCTGTTAAAGGGGTGGTAACTAAGGAGTGATTGGCAGCCATCTACCTGAGAACGTGACAAAGAGGAACAAATCAGGTGGTTGATACTCACAGCACTTTCTGGTATTATGTGGTTGTTACTACAATTATTATTATTTTTATGATTTTAGAGAGTAATCCTAGGTCTTTAATATATGTTTGCTCTTGCTGCTGTGGGCTGCTAGGGGGTAGAGCAGATAGAGTACCTGGTCTGGAGTCAGGAAGACTCATCTTCCAGAATTCAAATCTGGCCTTAGACACTTACTAGCTGAGTGACCCTGGGCAAGTCACTTAATCCTGCTGCCTCAGTTTCTCATCTGTAAAAATGAATTGGAGAAGGAAACGGCAAAACCATTCCAGTATCTTTGCTGAGAAAACCCATCTAGGGTCACAGAAAGTCAGACATGACTGAAACAAGTGGGCATATGTCCAAAGTATATGGAGGCAAGTGTACAATAGAGGGTCAGTGGCTAATCACTTCTCATCCCCAGAGTGGCACTGTAAAGACCACATGGAAAAGAGATGAGAACATATAATCAATGAAAATGTTGTCACCAAAGGGTTAATAGGGAATCTGAAGCATTTGTTTCTAATGCTGTACAAAAGATTTCAAGAAGTCTCCAAAACATGAACAATATCTCTAACAAATCAGTCCAGAAAAATCCTTCCTTTTAACAGTCAGAATGAAACATGCAGAACTAAGCTCAGCTGACAAGGGAAATCCAGGAGAGAAATAGTGAAAGCTTTTTCTTCTGTTTCCAAATACAAAGGAGAGACTCAGGTTACAAAATCATATTCACAGTGAGCTTGAGAAAGCATTGAATACATAAGCGATGTGGTGACTGCCCTCTAGATCAGGAGGAACTCTCCGTGTGGTCCAGGGGGTACTAATGGTTTGTTAGCATCTTCCAGGTGGGCCATTGGCTGGTCTTCTAAAGTTATTGATAATCATAGAACAGTTTATATGTTTTTCTGGAATTAATAATTTATTGGTACTAATAAAAAAAAGGTCTAAATTTCATCAATATTTCATTACAAACACCAGGCCTAGAATCAAGAAGACCTGAATTCAAATCTAGCCTGAGACACTTACTAGGTATATGACCCTGGTCAAATCATTTAACTTGTTTACCTCTATTTCTTCAACTGTTAACTGATGAGGTGCAGGCTCTGGGACCCCCCTTGAGCTCTCCTTGAATCTTTGAGGTACAGGCTCTGGGAAACCCCTTGAAGTCTGATTGAATCTTCCCACTTGAGGCATTTGCAGAGGCCATAAGTATTTCATTGTGGCTGGGCCCAAATCTCTGTTACTAGCCTAGCCCTCCATAGTCCATCTGCTTCCCACCCTTGAGCCTATTAAAATATCAATCCACTCTTGTATTGACCTCATTAACTCCTCCTGAAGACCCTCCTCAAACTCATTACTGGAGTCTGACCTCATTGATTCCTCCTGAAGACCCTCCCCAAACTCCTCCTCTAGACCACCCCTAGATTCCTCTATATATAAGAATCCAATTTCCCTTACATGTGGTGTGAGAGTGCCCTGGAATGGCTTAGCACAGACTTGCTCTGTGAGAGTGCCACAGAATGCCCTAGCACAGATTTATTCTGTGACAGACTTACTCTGTTCTGCTTGCCCAATGCAAGCATCACAGATACCTAGGCTCCTTAAGAGTCTACCCAATATGGCAAACTATTAATAAACTTTACTTTTCTTCGGCTGAGAAGACTTGAGTCGAATTCTTTCGGCAGGACCTGTCATGTTGGTATTTTGGGGTCTCCAGAGCAACCTTAACCCTCTTAGGAGGTAAACCTCTCCATTTTAATGGTTCCCTGACTGGGAAACACTGCTAATCTCAAGCTCTTCTCCAGCAGGGACTGGAAGGTATGTAAGCCTCTCTCTTTCCCGATTGCATTGCCTTCTTGCTCTCCAAGTTGCTTGGAGGTGTGTTTTTTGTGTTTTGTTTTGTTTTTGTGGGCCTGACCTCTCAGGTCCCATTAGGTCAGACAGCTAGGTACTCAGCCTGACCTCAGGTTCTCGGTCCTGTTTGGTTATGTTGGAGAACATGGACATGTGCACAGCTTCTGAAGAAAGGAGGACAAGGACAGATGGCTCATCTGGAAGTGAAAGCCAGATTCTTTCAATTCTCTCAGCACTAGGAAACTGGGAAAACTCAAAGTATTTTTTTGTTGATTTTTTTTTTGCCCTATTTTGTTTTGTTTGTTTTTCGAGGCCTACTCTCAAACCTTCCTTTATGGAGGAAGAGACTTCCAGGCCCTATGCCTGTAGCTCCCAGCAGTTCGCCTTTGGATTGTCTTTTACAACATTGGGAAAAATTTAGTTTCTCTGGAGACCTTAAAAAGGAAAAGCTAGTATTTTTTTGCAACACTGTTTGGCCTAGCTATCACCTAGAAAACCATGAATCATGGCCCGTTTTGGGGACTTTAAAAGACAATACTCTCTTGCAGTTAGAATTATACTGTCACAGAGAAGGAAGATGGATAGAAGTAGCATATCTAATGGTCTTCTTTGAACTTTCTCTCAACACTATTCTCAGGAAAGATTGTGAGATGCTTGAAGCTAGAGCCTCCCCACAAAGGGGCAATGGGGACCAATTAAATGACCCCCTTCCTATGGCTTCGGCCCCAGTCCCTCCCCACTCAGAGACTCCTGCTCAGGTCCCAGTCAGCAATTCCACTGAGGCAGCTCCCTCAGCCCTTTCTGTGGCACCCCAACCCTTTCCCCCCTGGTTTCCCTTCCCTTTTCCTGTAGCCCAACACCCCTCATTTCCTGCTCCCTACACCATCCATATCTACTACTCTGCATCTCTCAGCATGGCCCCTTCCCCCTTAGCGACCCCTGCTCAGGTCCCAGCCACTGGTCCTGCTGAAGTGCCTCCCTGTGTAGCCCTTCCCCCTGAGGCAGTACCCACTCAGGCCTCAGGTCCTACCCCCACGGCAACACTAGGGGTATCTTCTCTTCTGACCCCTTCCCCTCCTCAGGTTCCAGCTGATCTTCCCCCTTGCCAGCCCAATCCCCCAGTCTTGCAGTCTGATCCCTGTCAGCTAGCACCCCCCATTCATTCTGTCACAGGAAGTGAGACTTCCAATCTCCCTTTCCAAGCCCCTGTCCCCAAAACACCTTCAGGACTTTTTCCCTTAAGGGAAGCAGATGGACAATGGAGGGCCAGGTAACAGAGGTTTGGGCCCAGCCACAGTGAAATACTTATGGCCTCTGCAAATGCCTAATCAAGTGGGAAGATTCAATCAGACTTCAAGGGGTTTCCCAGAGCCTGTACCTCAAAGATTCAAGGAGAGCTCAAGGGGGGGGTCCCAGAGCTTGCACCTCATCATTTAAAGCACCAATCTAATGGGGCTGTTGTAAGGATCAAATGAGATAATATTTGTTTAAAAACAACAACAACTTAGTTCCTGGCACTTAAATGATACTACATAAATGTTTATTCCTTCCCCTTTATCTTTTGCCATTTATTCTAGTAAGAGTTTGGGTGGGGGTGGAGGAGGGGGGGTGTTTTTGTTTTGTGATGGCATGCAGGAGTGGTTATTGCAAGTGATCTACAGAGTCCCTCTCAAAGGAGTGTGCAGCCCAAAATTATTTGAGATCCCATGCTGAAAGTACTACTCAAAAAAAGGAGGGGGTGGTACTCAAGACCTCAATTGTCCAAAAGGAATCCTTGCCTCCTGTGGTAGTTACATTTATGTGAGTACAATAATGTTCATGTTTGAAATCAAAAGGAGTATCCTAAGTTCTCTCTTTCCCAGAATGGCACACAGTATACTAGCATACCATCAGGGAATCATTTCTTATCTCCAGAGCGACATATTAAAGACCAAATGAGAAAAAGATGAGAGCATACAGTCAGTGAAAATATTGTCACTGAAAGATCCCTGGAAAGGTGAGGTGTGACAGGGAATCTGATGCATTTGTTTCTAATGCTATAAAAGAGATTTCAAGATGTCTCCAAAACTTGAATAACAGATTGTATTTTGTAATGTTCATAGCTTGGAATAAAAGGTTCTAACAGGTAGCACTTGTTTGATTAAATTGAAATGGGTTGGTAGTTGTCTTTAGGGACATTTCTATTGGATTAAAAGGGAGAGGTTCTGACATTCTCCTGATTATGGTAATGGGTACAAGAGACATCATTCATAGATCTAGATTTGGAAAGGAACTTAAATTCCATCTGGTACAACCTTCTTTTATGGATGAAGAAACTGAGGAACAAGGAGGTTAAGTGACTTGCCCAGGTACTCTAGGAATTGTCTGAGACAACATTTGAAAGCCAGTTCTCTGTCTGTCTCTCTCTTTCTTGCACACACACCTCCATGACTGTGAGGAAACTGAAGGTGAGTGAAAGTAGTAGGGTGTAAATCACCAGTATATTTTTGCTGATTTGTTTAGGTTCTGATCTCTGGGGGCTATGAGCGATCCCTAAGGATGAGCCTTCTTTCCTGGAGCTGTGAGGTTAATCAAGGATGGGAGTAATAAGAGTTTGAGCAACTTTATGTCAATGGCACTCTATTGGTTTACATGTTTACAAGGGAGGCAGCCCAGTCTGTACACACCCCTTCACCCACACTTCCCTCCCCATCCAACCCTGCCTCAAAAGGTGGAACAAAGAGAGCATCTGTGACTTCCTTTGGAAAAGCGTAGAGTAGCAAATTTGTCTCAGGCAGAATTTACAAAATAATTCTAGATCAATGATGTGAAAGAAAAGAGAGCTGACTGTGGGGTGTGTGGACATGGTTGACCAGTCCAGAACTGGTATATATAAGAAGAGACAGAGGTTCCTTTCCTCTATCCCTCAAAACAATCCATGGTTTCTGCAGCAGGGGGAGAGGGAAGAATCCACAGTCTGGAATATAGCTAGTGATATTAAGTATATACAAATTCTGGTACCTCCCCACAAAGAAATTTTTGCTTCCGGGGACAAGTGATGACAAGCCCTGTCAGATGCAGAATATTATCCCATACCTGTAGATTCTGCGTGGGAAAAGACAGTGTCTGAAGATGAAGGATATGGAGGAGAGGGAAGATGAAATGCTCAGCATAAGAGCCCTGTGGGTAGACCTTTGTCAAAAAGATGTTATTAACTTATCTTTTTCTTGCAATAGATTTTTTTTTTAATCTACAGGACAAATTAGCCATGTGGACTTGAATCTAAGCTATATGGGCTTCAGTTCCCTCATTTTTAAAAGGGGGAGATAGGGTAATATAGTAGGGCAGCTGGATGGCTCAGTGGATAGAGTTCCAAGCCTGGATTGAGGAAGGCCTGAGTTCAAATCCAGCCTCAGACACTAGCTGTATGACCCTGGGAAAGTCATTTAACCCAATTTGCCTCAGTTTCCTCATCTCTAAAATGAGCTGGAGAAGGAAATGACAAACCACTTCAGCATCTTTGCCAAGAAAACCCAAAATGGGATCACAAAGAAACAAACACAACTGAAACAACTGAACAACAAAAAGAATAGTATAGTAGGAAAAGTGCTAGACAGGACATCTGAATTCAAATCTTTGCTTTGACATTCAGAGTGTGATTATCAGCATGTTCTTCTGAGCCTCAGTTTGCTTATTTGAAAAATGGGAATAATAGCACCTATTCTATCTAATACATGAGGTTACTGTAACAAAGCTGTTTTTCAAAGTCATATATAGATAGATGTGAGTAGTTATTATGAGGAGGGAGCTCTACATGTATGATTTTATAATTTAGTCCATCTGATACACAGTTTATGAATCCTTTTAATAAATGAAGTTCCTAATTTGGGATTCGTGCCCCCCTCCAAGATGCCGTGGGCAGATTTTAGGAGATCTGTAAACTTGGATGGGAAATAATTACATTATTGTTTTCACTAACCTCTAATTGAAATTTCACATTTCCTATCAATTATGAACTTTTAAAAAAATTATTCCAAGAAATCCATAAGTTCCTTGGACTGCCAAAGTATCCTGGGCATAAAAAAGGCTAAGATCTTTTCCTCTACTCTCATTCCGTCCTTTATTTCCTGTGATAACAAGTTAATAATCTCCTTCTTACATTATGGACATGGTGAACTTTCAGGATTTGGTGGGGGGAGATCTATACCTGTGGTTTCAGTTGTGTAAGGAAATCTAGATTAGGAAACTCCTTACCAATTCAGATCAGCAACTGTTTTTTCAACTTAAAGTCTTAGAGAGTTGGCCAGGGCACCAAGATTTTAGCTTATATACCCTTACATCCTCATCCTTTAGTGGCTTGTGCAGGGCCATAAAGCCATTATATGTCGGGAGAGGAGCTTGAATGGAAGTCTCCTTTATTCCAAGGCCATCTCTCCATCCACGGTGTTATTCCATCTTTCAACAATGAACCCACAGGGGGAAAGATGCAGGATGACAGAATTCAACTGAGTTATTGTAAAATTGCTTTACTATTTTTTTTCTTCTTTCTTATCAGCAGTGGCATTTTGTCATCTATCATATACCAGCAAATATATTTTTCTATAAAAGACAAAAGAAGTCTTCTTCAGGGCAAACTAGATAAGTAGCAATAACATATTTGATAACTATAAATAATTCTCTTCCAATGTACACAGTAAATGTTATTAATGGAATTTTTTTGTGTTGTGGACCTTAAAAAGAGCCATTACGTCTTGTTGTCAGCATTTTGATAACTACAGGCCTTAGTATAACACAAAGAAATATAGATTGCATTTTAACATTTCCAAAGGCAATGAATACAAATGATAGAACCTCATTGCTGAGTAGAGGGATTTAAACTTGTTCACACAATGATTTGCCCCCAGTATCATCTCCATTTATTTCTCTGATGCCTAATAGCAAAGGTATTGGTCCAAAAATTAGATGGGGGTCTTTTATTTGTTCAAATTTCATATTCCCAAGGCCAGTCACAAAAATGAATTGAAAATCTCTTCAAATTCTGATTCAAGCTTTCTCTGTCTCTGTTTGTTTTTGTCTCTTCTCTCTTTCTGATTCTGTCTGTTTCTGTCTATCTCTCTGAACTGTCTCTCTAGCTGTCTGTCTGCTTCCATCTCTCTCTCTCTTTCTCTCTCTCTCTGTCTCTCTCTTTTTCTCTGTCTCTCTGTCTCTCTCTCTCTTTCTCTGTCTCTCTGTCTTTCTCTCTCTGTCTCTCTCTCTGTCTTTCTCTGTCTCTCTGTCTCTCTCTGTCTCTCTGTCTCTCTCTGTCTCTCTCTGTCTCTCTCTCTCTCTCTCTCTCTCTCTCTCTGTCTTTCTTTCTTTCTTGGGGTTAAGGCATTTACAAACCTTCTCCTTGTTGTACCAGTACTTCCCAAACCAACTCTTAGTACTCCCCCAGCCCATACACATGCACACTGGTAACCCTTTAAACCACACTTCATGATCAATCAAGAAACATTTATTGAGTATCTTGCTAGTACAGCACACAGTCTGTAGCAGTATGTAGTAGTTAGGATGTGGGTACAAAAACATCTAAAATACAGTCCTTGGTATCAAGGAGCTCATTGTCACAGCCCTCATGTTGTTGAAAGGAGAAAGGCTAGAAGGTTCAGAGGATGGTGATTTTTAACATATACACCCTTACATCTTTATCCTTTATCTAGCCCCAGTGCTTGCTTGTTTAGGTATGACTGGGACTAAATTATGCCTTAACTCCCTTCCAACTCTGTGATTCCCCTGATTTTATTGAGTTGGGAAAGTTGTTTGGTAGCTGCTAAATGATTCTCATTCACTTTTTATGTTGGGGGAGGTAAAAATACTATCTGTTATTCCCCTCCCCTCCCATGTTAGGTTTGGGCTTTTTTTATTCTTCTTTCTGTCATATGAAAAATTAATCCTTCAATGCTTTCAAATTTGTGCTACCTCCAGTACACAATTCTTCTGTGTGCACTTGGTGTCATTCAGCCATTCTTCCAGACTGCTTTGTAAATGAAATGCCATTTCTTCTTCCTATAACAGTGAAGTCCTGATGTATTAGAGCCCAAATGTTGTAATTTCATTATTATTTGCGATGATAATAGATTTCTGTAGAAACAATATTTAATCTGTTGGACTTGATGTCTGTTTGTTGCTCTTTTTGTTTTCTTTGCTTTCTATAAATGGTCTTGGAAATCAGACATGCTTTATCTTTGGTCCTGTAGAAGTATAGTCTGTTGTTCTAAGTCTTTCAAAATTATTTTTCTTTATTGTATTATTATCAGTGCATAAATTGTTTTCTTGGTTGCATTCACATTCCTCTGCATCAGTTCATGCAGGCCTCGTTTCCTCTAAAACAGCGGTTCTCAACCTGTGAGTCGTGACCCCTTTGGGGGTCGAATGACCCTTTCACAGGGGTCACAGGGGTCGCCTAAGACCATCGGAAAACACATATTTCTGATGGTCTAAGGAACCAAGACACTGCTCCTCTATTCATCTCCAGACAGGTTCACCCACATGCAGACATGCCCACATACGAGTATTAAAGGGTCGTGGCCTGCTCTAAAACTATCCATTTTAAAAATTTTTTATAATGAAAAAAGATTGTTATATTCATATACCATAATTTATTTAGCTTATCTGTAAATAGGTGGGTACCTTCCCCCTTAGTTTCCAGGTTTTTGCTACAAAAATTGTTACTATAAATATTTTTTTACATCAAAGACTTTTCCTTCTTTGATTTCTTTTGGGTATATATGATCAGTAGCGTAGTATTGATGGCTCAAAAATATATGCACGGTTTGGTGACTTTTTGGACATAGTTCCAAATTGTTTTCCAGAATAACTGGTACTATTTAAAAGTCCATCAAACAGTTCACTAGAGTACCCACTTTCCCTTATTCCCTCCAACATCTGACATTTTCATATTTTATAATATTTTGTCAGTCTGATAGATAAAAGGTAGAGCCTCAGTCTTATAAAGCTTCACTTTCTATATGACCTCTTTCCTAATCCCCTACCGGTGCGAAACCCCTCTCCTCCAAGGTAATTGGGAATTGATTTGTGTATGCCTATCTATGTACATGTACTCTCCCCAGTTAGAATATAAGTTCCTTGAAAGTAAGGGCTTTCATTTTTGGCTTTGTATTCCCAGTGCTTAGCATAGTAGCCGGCAACAACAGGCACTTAATAAATGTTTATTGATTGACTGTATGAATTCCCCCCATGCCCAGATTACCAAATATCCTTTCTTTCCATTATTCAGATAACCTTTAAAACTCCTCTTTGATTTCTCCCCCAAATCCAATTTATCACAATTTAATATTTCCTCTTTATCATGTATGTAATCCCTCTGTTACTTCTTCTTCTTCCCCTTCTCCTTCTCCTCCTTCTCCTTCTTCTTCTTCTTCTTCTTCTTCTTCTTCTTCTTATTATTATTATTATTATTATTATTAATTACTATTATTACTTTGTTAGGCTGTCTACCAAACTGAAGATCTACAGAGTCATTGTACTGTCCTCATTGTTATAAGCTTCTGAAACCTGGAAATATACCAGCACCATACCAGGAAACTGAATCACTTCCATTTGAATTGTTTTAGGAAGACTCTGAAGATCACCTGGTAGGATAAGATATGGAACACTGATGTCCTTTATCAAACTGAACTGCCAACCATTCAAAGTCTACTGCATAGAACACAATTCCAAAGGACTGGTTATGTTGTTCAAATGCCAGATTTACATTTGACTAAAAGACTATTACACAGAGAACTCACACAAGGCAAACGCTCACATGGAAGTCAAAAGAAACAATAAAAGAACACTCTTAGGATCTCTCTGAAGAACTTTGGAATCATTTGTGAGACATGAGAGACACTGGCACAGGAATGCCCAGCCTGGTGTGTCTGTATCAAAGAAGGCATTGTGCTCTCGAGCAAATAAGAATTGCAATAGCTCAAAAGAAATGTGAGATGTACAAATTTAGAGACATTTCCACCACAAATGTTCATATGGACTCTTTGTGCCCAACTGTAATGGTAATGGTAATTTGAAGATCTTCCCTGCCCCTTAATAAGCCTAAGGGAATTTGAAGACCTTCCTTGATTTTAAGATTATTCTTGCCCCCTGATAGGCTGAATGTACACGTGGAGTCAGTGGTGGGAGGAGCTTGCTGAAGTGCGGAGCAGAGCCCATAGGAACTGGGAGTCAGAGCAGCTAGATGGTGGGAGAGAGAGGATGCACACAGGGAGACAGCTAGGCTTGTGAGTGTTGATTTATGGGAAGGCTAACAGATGGTGTGGCTCTCTGCTGTGCCGTGGTGTATTAACTTCTGTGTTGCTATGATAGATTCAGTTTCCTGGTGTTGGGATTTGGTTTTCTTGTGTCTGAACAAATGTTTTGCTTCTGTCTGCTATATGGAGAGTCTGTCATATTTTGTGACTGATAACTATGTCAGCATATTTACAGTCATCATTGATGCTATGAATATTGCATTGACACTACACCAACCTGTGGTAGAGACTTCCAAGCTCATATTGGTCCAATCAGCCACATTTGGACACTCTGTACCTTGACCCTAAAATAGTGATGTCATTTTGGTCTTCTTCAAGAATAAAGGACAATAACCAAACCAATCTTCCCTCCTTATCATGTATGCAATCTCTCTATGACTGCTTATTGGTGATATAGATATTTTATGTGTTTGATGTTTGTTCATTGGATTCTCGATAGGTGCTTCTTTATGCATGCCTTCAAGAAAATGTTTTAAGGGATGGGATGGTATTTTATATATCTGCATGGGGTTGAAAACAGTCTGGACTGGGGCAGCTAGGTGGCACAGTGAATACAGCACCAGCCCTGGAGTCAGGAGGACCTGAGTTCAAATTTGGCCTCAGATACGTAACACTTTACTAGTCATATGACCTTGGGCAAGTCACTTAACCCCAACTGCCCCCGCCTTCCCCCCTTCAAAAGAAAAGAAAGAAAATAGTCTGGACTTAGAGCAGGAGAGGCCTGGGTTGGAATCTGGCTTCAATACTAATTAGCTGTGTGACCCTAGGTCCTTAATTTCTCTGAGTCTTAGTTTTCTTATCTGTAGAAAGGGAATGGTTATGCCAAGCAGATCAGTCTTACAGGATTAGTGAGAAATTCTGTTGAGATAATATACAGAAAATGCTTTGTAAAACTCATAAGTGTTTTAAAGGGTGTCACAAATATCTTAGTGTAGTTATGGATTATTAAAACTTAAAATTGCAAGACATTTGGGACACCCTGTGTAATATCAGTCATTATCTAGAACTGTAGAACAGTAGTGTCGAAATAGAAATGGGGGCCACTGATCCATACATAAAGATCCCTGCCAGCTGCCTATTGCTAGCTTTTAAATGTGATATTATATAATGTAATACTATGTTTCGTTGTATTTTTCTTGTTAAATATTTTATAATTTTAATTTTATTAAAATTTATGATGTATAATTTATAATTTTAATAATAAATATTTTAATCTTATTTCTGATGATAATAATAATATTTTTATCTTTGCTAAATATTTCCCAATAATATTTTAATCTGTTTTGGGCAGCACTGGAGAGTGTTGTGGGCTGCATTTGGCCCATGGGCCACATATCTGAAACCTATGCTGTAGAGATTCCAGTTGAATCACGAAAGTTAATGGAGATCATGGTAGCTGTAGGAGCACCTCTGCTGAAGCAAATTTAACAAAATCAAGAGAGTAGTGCTGGGCCACACAAAGAGGAAAGTCTAAAAACTTTTACATATGACCAGTCTTTTCCTTGTCCATCTCTGTACTCTGTTGCTTACTTAGCACAGAAACCTTGATTCTCCAATTCCAGACTATTAGTTCTTCTAGGTCTCCCCATTTGGACACCATCACTGTCTTGGACAACTCTATCATTAATTGTCTAGCCCTTTAAATTACAAAGTTAACTTCTGCTTATTTGTGCTATGTCTGCTTCCATTCTTTCACTATAGACCAGTGGTTCTCAACCTTCCTAATGCCGCGACCCTTTAATACTCCTATGTTGGTGTATCTGCATGTGGGAGGGCCTGCCTGGAGATGGATAGAGGAGCAGTGTCTCGGTTCCTAAGACCATCAGAAATATGTGTTTTCCGATGGTTTTAGGCGATCCCTGTGAAAGGGTCATTCGACTCCCAAAGGGGGCATGGCCACAGGTTGAGAACTGCTGCATGGACTATGTCCAGATATGTCACTAGGGTGGAAAACTGGAGATTTGTCTCAGATGCCAAAATATAAATAGATATTAACAACATTTTCTTTCAGATTCGTAGAAAACAACTGTCCCCAGAACCTAAGCTAACATAATTCATTAAAGTAGGAAATTACCAGATGACAGTTTCCATTCCTAGGATGGCTAGGTTGAGCTCTTTCCAGGCATGCCTGACCTTCTCCTTCTCCCCCAGGCCTGAACCATGCCCGCCTCCAAAGTAATATCTTCATTGCTGACTTGATGATGATGGGAGTTCTATTCCATTTGCCTTGTGCATAAAATTGGATACCTATGATCCTATAGGAAGCCAGGTCATAGATTATCAGCTTAAACATGGAAGGACTTTAGTATCATTAAGTCCCGTCTGCTCATTTTAAAGTAGTTAAAACTGAACATTGAGGACCTCGCCCAAGGTCACAAAGCTAATAAGTATCTGAAATAGAATTTGACTACAGATCTTCCTGACTCTAAATCCAGCACTTTCACTGTGATGCTATACAACCTCTCTTCCTGCATGGGAAATTCTATGCTAAAACCTCTCTCCTCCTCCTCAAATCTAGGAAGGTTTCAGATCATGCCATTTCACCCTGTACAGATTCAGCTCAGGGTAGAGGGAACAATACCCTCACATAGAAATATTTTTTTGATCAAAACTGAGCATGCCAGCATGATAACTCACAAACATGAATAGACACATATTTTGGTCAGCTTTAAAAACACTAAGGATGAAGTTGATGATGAGTTAATACATAAATACAAAGGATCATATTTGTAATGAATGAGTGAAATGGTCTTTCAGTCTTAGGGTATATTCCATGTTTTCCCTTGCCAGGAAAAAGACTATTTCACTGTTCTGGGAGTCTCCAAACGTGTAAGCACTAAGACATTATGCATGCTACAAGGATCCTGTGCAAATAAAAATCCCCTCAAAAAACATACACAATCATCCTGTCTTGCTTTATTTATCTCCCTAAGCTGTGAATACATGTGGAAATGCTAACTCCTTTGTGCATTAAAAATAATGAAACACTATTTCAATGGCTTTGTCCCTGGTAACAAAACCAATGGTGACACTTTATTTTTAAATATTTAATTCATCACCATAATCATTATCATCTGGACCACAGATGGCACACATACTCTTAGGGCTCTATTTCAGAGCAAACAGCTTTTTCTCCAACATTTCTGCCAAAAGGCCAGAGAGCATCTCTACTCTGAATTTTGCCCTGGTTCAAAAGGGCTCTATTCTGAGGCTCCAAGCACTATCAGAGACATTTCACCCAAACCCAAAAGGAAAGACCTTTCCAAGTAGGATCTCCATTTACATAAAGCTCATTCAGTCCTTTTGTAAGGGCACATTTGTGATTTTACTCTCCTGTTTGCTCTGGCCCTAAATACCCGACTAGACAATTCATTTAATTAACATGGTCTGCATGATGTGGCAATTTTCTGCCTCTGTTGTGTCCACTCTTTCCTGCTCTTAAAATGAAAGAGCATATGAGATAGCTATGACCTTGTGAATTTCAAAAGGTTGGCAGAATAAGCCACCAGAGGTCTGGGAACTGGGAGTCTGTACCAGAGTTTGCTGACAGTCAAGCCTTGCATGTAATTAGGTGTTCCCTGGTTGACCCTACCCAGCAGTGGATGAATCAGCAGCTGAGAAATGTGTTCTGCAAACTTTCATCAGCTATGCCGCATTTAGAAATGAACCTGATGGGACAAATGCTTTGTAGCAATCTCTTTAAATTTGAGCACACTTTCTCCAGGGAAAAAGGTGATAGAAGGCAGGATGTGCCCCTTTGGTCAGCAGCATGTTTTTCATACTTTTGTTCTTGCTGTATATTCTCAGCAAATATCTTTGGTAAAAGCTAAACAGTCACAGTGGTGGTGGTGGTGGTGATAATGATGATGGTGAGAAACAGCTCTCTAAACTGATTGTGTTGTCTGTCAATGAGGATGAGAAAGAAGCCGGAAGTTGGAGAAGCCTGAGTTTGCAGAAATTTGCCCCATGAGGGCTGAAGTGTGGGCTCCCACATCAGGAACAGGAATACTTTAAGTGTTGGTAGCACTACAGAAGAAAGGAGGGCCATCAAACCACAGCATCATAGGTCTAGAGCAGGAAGAGAACTTGGAAACCAACTTTACTCATTTTACAGATGAAGAAACTGAGGCACAGAATTGTAAGGTCATTTGTAAAATCATAGGATGATATATTTAGAGCTGTAAGGGATTGGTAAGTCCAAACTGTATTTTTCAGATGAGGAAACTAAAGCCTAGAGTGGTTATGTGACATGCCCAACATCATATAGCTAGCAAGTATCTGAGGCAGGATTCAAATTCAGGTCTCCTCGACTCCAAGTCCAACCACACTACACTACACTTGCCCAAAGTCACCCAAGTAGTAAATGTCAGAGCTGGGATTTGAACCCATCTCTTAGAGACTCCAAATCCATTGGTATTTTCATCATAATATGGAGAGAGAATAGTGATGGAGGAGGGAAAGCAAAGAGTCGTCCTTCTGGCTTCCACATGTTGTGATAATTTCTTATGAACTTCGGAGATTAGCATGACCCAGTGAATTTCAAAAAGGGTCAAGGGTATACAATACTTATGCCAGTCCTCATGATTTTCTGGAAACAAAAAATTCCAGGCATTCACCACGAACAAAATGGTGCCTTTTGATTTTAGGAGATGCAACAAATATGAACACATTTTGAGTATAAAAATAAGTTGGTAGGACCCCACAAAATAAATGCTCTCTCACCTCAAGAAATTCATCATTGTCCTCTTGGTCAAAATGAGTGGTACTGTATGTCCATTTCTTGATATCATTTTTAATGTAAGCTTGATTTCCAGGCTGCCAGATAACTAGGGCAAAGGTAGTTTAAGACCACGTGCGATTAGCTAGTTGAATACATTAAGAAGGGGAAAACACCAAGACTTGTTGTATATTTCCTGTAACTCATGATATGATTGCATCATAGATACATTGGGAATATAAAATATTTACAACTGATATCAATCAGAGATTCATGTGCCTCTTTTTATGGCTCCAGTGCTGGGTGGACCTGAGATCTGACCTATAAGAAATGACCAGAGGAAAAGTTAGCATTTTTTTTTGCAAGGTAATTGGGGTAAAGTGACCTGCCAAAAGTCACACTGTTAGTTAAGCATCAAGTGTCTGAGACTGTATTTGAACCCAGGTCCTTCTGACTCCAGGGCTGATGCTCTATTCACTGTGCCATCTAGCTGCCCTGAAAGTTAGCATTCTTAAAGATGGATTGCTTTTAGGGACCAAAGAAGAAAGTGAAATTTTGATGCGATGTCATCTCTTCTACTCTCTCAAAGATTTCCAAATTAAGTACCTAGAACTCAGCATTTCACCTAAAAGAATTTTTCAAGCTTTATTTTATGTTTTTAACTGATTTAGCAGATAACAACAATAAAAATCAAACAAATAAACAATAGGGGAGGAAATACACCAAAGTGGGAGGTACACTGAATCGAGGGGAGGGGAGCTCAAGAGAGTTTAGAACAAGTACTAAAGACCAGAGAGGCACAGACTTAGAGCTGGAAGGACTATTAAAGACTATTGGATCCAAGCTCCTCTGCTTCTAGGTGAATGAATTGAAGCCCAGAGAGGCTAAACAACTCACCCAAGCTCATACAGGTGACTTGAGTGCTTCTCAAAGCTCTCTCCTGTTAACCTCTTCTCACCTCTATCTATGCTATTTTGCATGGTGATCTCATCAGCTCCCATGGACTCAATTATCATCCCTAAGTCAATGATTTTCACATCGTCTGTCCAGTTCTACCTCTTTCTCAAAGCAAATTTTTCTTAGACACTTTAAACTTCACATGTCCAAAAGTGAAGTCTTCACATTTCCCCCCCAAACCCTCCCCTTTTCTGCACCTCCCTGTTATTGTTGAGGGTACCATTATGCTGTCAGTCACCAAAGCTCATAACCTCAGTTCATACTCAACTCCTCAGGCTTTCTGATTCCCTCTATTTGAATACCTTGCCAAGTCCTGTCGTTTCTACCTTCCATCATGTCTTACCTATGGTCCCTTTCTCTTCTCTGACTCTGCCACCACTCTGATGCAGGCTCTCATCACCTCCTGCTTGGACTACTGCTGTAGCCTGCTGGTTAGTCTTCCTGCCTCAAGTCTCTTCCACTCCATCCTCTCTTTGATTTTTAAAGCCCTTCCTAGCCTAGGCCCTTCCTACCTTTCTGGTCTCCATACACCTTTCTCTATACTTCCCATGGCCACACATATTCTTTGACCCAGTAATACTGATTTCACGCATGAAACCCTATCTTCAGACTCTGGCTGCCCCTCATGCCTGTAACTTTCTCCTCTTGCTTCCCTATGCTCCTTAAAGTCTCAGCTAGAGTCCACTTCTGCAAGAAGCCTTTAGCAGTCCTTAATCTTAATGCCTTCCCTCTGAGATCTCTCCAATTTGTATTCTCTATATCTTGTTTATACAGTTATTTACCTGGTACTCTTCACCATTACCACCCCCATTAGACCATTAGCTCCTTGAGAACAAGGACTATTTTTTTTTTTTTACCTTTCTTTACCACTACTTATCATAATTCCTGGCACATTGTAGACACTTAATAAATGCTTGATGAATTAGTTTGGACCAGTAATAAGTGACAGGAATTTGAATCCAGAGCCTCTACCTCCAAGTTCAATAATCAAGGCATTGAACCCGATTACTTCTCAGCTGCTTTTAGCTAGTTTAGGCTTTTCTTTTTTTTTTTTTCCAAGTACATGTAAAATTTTTTTAACATTTTAAAAAAAATTGAGTTCCGAATTCTTTCCCTTCCTTCCTCCCTTCCCCCCTCATTGAAAAGGCAACATAGATTACACACATGCAGTCATGCAAAGCTTATTCCCATATTGGTCGTATGAAAGAAAACAAACAAAAATAACAAGAAAAATAGATTTGTTTTTTTTAAAAGTATGCTTCAATCTATATTCAGACTCCATCAGTTCTTTCTCTGGAGGCGGAGAGCATTTTTCATCATAAATCCTTTGGAATTATCTTAGATCACTGTACTGCAGAGACTAGCTAAGTTGTTCATAGCTGATCATCATACGATATTGCTGTTTCTGTGTACAATGTTCTGGTCACCTCACTTTATATCATTTAATGGAAGTCTTTCCAGGTTTTTCTGAAGGCATCCTGCTCATCACTTCTTATAACACAATAGTATTCTATCATAATCTTATTCCACCATTTGCTCAGCCATTCTCTTATTAATGAGCATCTCTTTAATTTCCAATTATTTGCTTCCACAAAAAGAGCTGTTATAAGTATTTTTACGTATATCAGTAGCAGACCCCTTTCAAGGGCTGTTTAGGGTTAATCAAGCAGGTCACTGGCCTTGTATTTACACACACACACACACACACACACACACACACACCTTTCACCATGGAAAACCATATACGAGCATATATAAGGTCCAGAGGGATATCTACCTTTTCCCCACATTTGTAATATAAACATATGCTTAAGCATGCAATGGGCTGGAGATAAAGTGGGCAAGGGGTCTTGATTGTGATGCTATACCACATATTTTGCCAAAAATAAAGGTTGAGGAGGGACTCTATTCTACTTAATTCAACTAATTTTTCATTCCTTTCATCAGTACAATAAGTTGTTTTGAATTCATTCTCCATTGTAGTCATTAAAGTTCAAGTTGGTTATTGCCCAATGTATCATTCTCGTATTTTTATAGTGAACTTCCAACTCATTTTCAAAACCCATGAATGCTCTAAATTGGAGTCAAACATTTAAGGGTAGGGCTATTAGAGGTCTATTTATTACTTTATTCCGAGTTTATCCTGATCCCTCAATTGAAGACTAGATCTTATATTAAAAATGAAGGATTCTCAAAGGAAGGGGGTGAGATTTCTTGACATATTTTCCTTAATAATTTTGACTGTCTGGTTAATCATGGATACTTGGATCTGGAAAGAACTTTAGAGAGTATCGTACAGACTTATGAAGGTATAATTTTGCAATTTCATAGATCTAAAGTCAGAAAAGACCTCAGAGGTCATCCAAGACCTTCATCTCACAGATGAGGAAGCCCAAGGTTACACTTAAAGTAGATGGAAAAGATGTCCTTTGGTTCTAAAACCAACACTTTAAATTCATTCACCTATCTTCTTCCTGTTCAACTCATAATATAGTACAAAGCAACATTGTGGTATAGTTACAAAAATGCTATATTCAGGATCCAAAAATCTGTGTTTGAATCCTACTTTTGATATCCATTAACATTTTTATCTTGGGCCAGCCACCTCTCAGCCTCAGTTTCCTTATCTGTAAAATGGGGATAATAATACCTATAGTATTATCCTCAAAGAATTACAATGAGGACAGAATGAGAAACTATGTGTACAGTACTTTGCAAACCTTGAAATATAAATGCATATATGTACATGTATGTATGTATTTATATAATATCTCTCTAAGATATGATTTTATAGAGTAGTAATGCCAGATTTTGAAACAAGCATTCCAGAAAGTTATATAAACTGCTGCCTTAGGGAACTAATTATCCACTTATTCCGATCACTTTGTCATTTCACAAGGTGTATTTGCAAAATGCTTCATTGGGAACGGACTCCAAGAGCCCATAGCACCTTTAGAAGAATATCCCTAATAGTAGCAAATCTTTAACTCCTGAAGGTAGATTCATTTTCTGGAACCAGACAAGTCATTTGGAGCTAAGGGTTATACTTCAGGCCCAAAATAAAATGTAACTGGCAACTCCTCTGTGGGCCTCCCTATGCAGCTCCTGCCTAATCCCTTTGGGCACGGTAGGGAGTACCAGCATCTCTGCAGAGTTTTTGCTCCAGTCTATGCTTTGGTAATAGGGAAAATAAGTTTTTTTTTTCTTCCAACATTAGTGAAGGAGTGAAGGAATAGAGGAAGGGAATAAGGAGTAGACAAGTAGATCTACATGGAGACCAGGTAACCAGAAACTGTATCAACAATGCAGTATTCACAATGCCTATAGCAACTATAAGTATGCTGATACAGTTATTAATCACAAAATGTAACAGGCTCTCTACATGGGAAATATAGCTAGAGCATTTATTCAAATACCAGAAAACTGAGCCCCAAAACCAGAAAGTCAAAGCCAACACAGTAGTTATGAAGTTGGCACATGTAGTTAAAGTAGTAAACACCCAAATTCTCAAGCCTTCAAAACAGGACAGGCTACCTCAGGCAAAGATCCTCTTCTTCTCACTCACAACAACTGCTCAGCATCTAGGCAGCTTGCTCCCAGAGATTCTGGCTGGCTCAAAAAAAAGGAGTTCGTGCCACAACCACAGCCACTGCCACTGCCGCTGTTTCCAATCACCATGGCATGGACACTAGCTTGGTTCTGGCTTTCTCTTGCTCCATCCCTTCCTGCTACATCAGCAAGTTCAAGGGACATGGAAGACCTTCAAATCCCAGTATCGTTACAGAAACCATGAAGCAAGAGATAGCTTGAAGACCACATGTGTTACGTGGATCAGGAGAAGTAGATGAGTTTTAAACACATACTCAGCCTTTCTCTCATGTCTACTCTCACCTTCCAACTATAGAGAAAAACTGCACCCATGCTTCTACTAGTAGAATTTTTCATTTGGATAAATTTCTGTCCTAAACTGGGTAGGGAGAGGAGAAAGGACCTGATTATTCATGATCATAGCCAACACTTTTTATTATTTTCTCCTTCATGAGTGGTGAAAAAAATACTATGGACCTAAATGGAAACCTCCTCAACCACCCTTCACAGGCATCTTCTCTCCCTTCTGGGGGAAAAAAAAGGAGGGAGAAAAAGAGAAGAGCTGTCAGCTAAATTTGCTTAGATGATTGAAGAATAACTTTGTTCTGATGGCTCTTATGGCATGAAGAGCTCAAGTCATCTTTGGGAAAAACTTATCTTCCCAACTCAGAAACCCCACCCAGAATTCTGAGGACACCTCTATTAATATACACAACACAGTTTTATCTTTACAAGGATGCTGCTTCTGAGAGGCAGCTTCATTTTACAAATAACACATGAAAACTAACAAAGAAAACCCACATTGGTTCATTGGGCAGAGCCATAGTTTTGGCATCAGAGGACTTGGGTTTTAATAACGGTACTGCTTTTTGTGTGCCTCTGGGTGATTCAGTTAAGCTTCTGAATCTGTGAAATGGGAACATAGCATAGGAACATAGATCTAGAGTTGAAGGGACCTCAGAGGCCACTTAAGTTTAACTTCTCATTTTATAGATGGGGAAACTGAGGCTTACGGATCTTAAGGAATTATCTGAGGAGCTCTCTCCTATGATGTAGTTCCTCTGAGTCTACTGAGCTCACCAAGACTTCCTGCAAATTATTCCCATTCTGGGGTCTGTTCTGCAATTGCATTCTTCCTACTTTCAGCCTCCTCTCTGCCTCCAGTTCTAATTCTCCTTCCAGCTGTTCTGCACATCTTGTTAATAGTTATTCAAAGGTAAAGTTTTGGCATTAAATCTCTATTTTATATACCTTAGGATCTCTCTGAATTCTTTATTAACTCTTAACAAGCTTGGCTATTTAATATCCTAATCTTTTGAAATTAGAAGCAAAAAACAAGAGGCCTTCCTAATTTGTCTCCAGTCCACTTTTTCAGCCACAGTTTTAGCCGACCTAAATCACTCCTGCCACCAAACAAGTTCCATATTTTCTCACCTCATCTTTGTCCATGCACTTTCCTGTGCCTTTAACACATTTTTCCACCCCCAACAACACCATCTATTGCATTTTATCAATTCTTCAAAATTCAGTTCAAAAGATGTCTCCTCTATTGATCCTTCATTGATTCATATAGCTAAAAAGACTGCTCTGTCATCTGATCTCTTCACATTCTGCATCCATTTATGTACTTACATTTTTTTTGCTCTTTTTTTTTTTGGAGGGGGGAAGGCAGGGCAATTGAGGGTATATCAGCAAGCACCCTAGCAAACCCAGGATGGCTGCTAGCACAGGTTCTTAGATCTGCTTTTCTAAAGGAAAGCAACTCACAATGGGTTAACAATCTCACTTTAATCAATCTAACGTATATCATTTACCTAGTTCAGGGGGAAAAGTCAGCACCCTGAACTTCAGAGAATA